>CM026386.1:7217431-7312047 GCA_014843695.1 Archivesica marissinica | reverse complement strand
TAATACCCAGGCTTAGTATCTATAATATATAATACCCAGGCTTAGTATCTATAATATATAATACCCAGGCTTAGTATCTATAATATATAATACCCAGGCTTAGTATATATAATGCTCTGGCTTAGTATCTATAATATATAATGCTCTGGCTTAGTATCTATAATATATAATACCCAGGCTTAGTATCTATAATATATAATACCCAGGCTTAGTATCTATAATATATAATACCCAGGCTTAGTATCTATAATATATAATGCTCTGGCTTAGTATCTATAATATATAATACCCTGGCTTAGTATCTATAATATATAATGCTCTGGCTTAGTATCTATAATATATAATACCCAGGCTTAGTATCTATAATATATAATACCCAGGCTTAGTATCTATAATATATAATACCCAGGCTTAGTATCTATAATATATAATACCCAGGCTTAGTATCTATAATATATAATACCCAGGCTTAGTATCTATAATATATAATACCCAGGCTTAGTATCTATAATATATAATACCCAGGCTTAGTATCTATAATATATAATACCCAGGCTTAGTATCTATAATATATAATACCCAGGCTTAGTATCTATAATATATAATACCCTGGCTTAGTATCTATAATATATAATGCTCTGGCTTAGTATCTATAATATATAATACCCAGGCTTAGTATATATAATGCTCTGGCTTAGTATCTATAATATATAATGCTCTGGCTTAGTATCTATAATATATAATGCTCTGGCTTAGTATCTATAATATATAATACCCAGGCTTAGTATCTATAATATATAATACCCAGGCTTAGTATCTATAATATATAATGCTCTGGCTTAGTATCTATAATATATAATACCCTGGCTTAGTATATATAATATATAATGCTCTGGCTTAGTATCTATAATATATAATGCTCTGGCTTAGTATCTATAATATATAATACCCAGGCTTAGTATCTATAATATATAATACCCAGGCTTAGTATCTATAATATATAATACCCTGGCTTAGTATCTATAATATATAATACCCTGGCTTAGTATCTATAATATATAATACCCAGGCTTAGTATCTATAATATATAATACCCAGGCTTAGTATCTATAATATATAATGCTCTGGCTTAGTATCTATAATATATAATACCCAGGCTTAGTATCTATAATATATAATGCTCTGGCTTAGTATCTATAATATATAATACCTGGCTTAGTATCTATAATATATAATACTCTGGCTTAGTATCTATAATATATAATACCCAGGCTTAGTATCTATAATATATAATGCTCTGGTATCTATAATATATAATACCCTGGCTTAGTATCTATAATATATAATACCCTGGCTTAGTATCTATAATATATAATACCTGGCTTAGTATCTATAATATATAATCTCTGGCTTAGTATCTATAATATATAATACCCAGGCTTAGTATCTATAATATATAATACCCTGGCTTAGTATCTATAATATATAATACCCTGGCTTAGTATCTATAATATATAATACCCAGGCTTAGTATCTATAATATATAATACCCAGGCTTAGTATCTATAATATATAATGCTCTGGCTTAGTATCTATAATATATAATACCCTGGCTTAGTATCTATAATATATAATACCAGGCTTAGTATCTATAATATATAATACCCAGGCTTAGTATCTATAATATATAATACCAGGCTTAGTATCTATAATATATAATACCCAGGCTTAGTATCTATAATATATAATACTCTGGTTTAGTATCTATACTATATAATGCTCTGGCTTAGTATCTATAATATATAATGCTCTGGCTTAGTATCTATAATATATAATACCCTGGCTTAGTATCTATAATATATAATACCCAGGCTTAGTATCTATAATATATAATGTTCTGGCTTAGTATCTATAATATATAATACCCAGGCTTAGTATCTATAATATATAATGCTGGCTTAGTATCTATAATATATAATACCAGGCTTAGTATCTATAATATATAATACTCGGCTTAGTATCTATAATATATAATACCCAGGCTTAGTATCTATAATATATAATGCTCTGGCTTAGTATCTATAATATATAATACCCTGGCTTAGTATCTATAATATATAATACCCTGGCTTAGTATCTATAATATATAATACCCAGGCTTAGTATCTATAATATATAATGTTCTGGCTTAGTATCTATAATATATAATGTTCTGGCTTAGTATCTATAATATATAATACCCTGGCTTAGTATCTATAATATATAATGTTCTGGCTTAGTATCTATAATATATAATACCCTGGCTTAGTATCTATAATATATAATGTTCTGGCTTAGTATCTATAATATATAATACCCTGGCTTAGTATCTATAATATATAATGTTCTGGCTTAGTATCTATAATATATAATACCCTGGCTTAGTATCTATAATATATAATGTTCTGGCTTAGTATCTATAATATATAATACCCTGGCTTAGTATCTATAATATATAATGTTCTGGCTTAGTATCTATAATATATAATACCCTGGCTTAGTATCTATAATATATAATGTTCTGGCTTAGTATCTATAATATATAATACCCTGGCTTAGTATCTATAATATATAATACCCTGGCTTAGTATTTGTGGCTATACAATAAATCACGTTGTATCTGAGGATAACCGTAACTATTCCATCTTCACTAGCATTTAATACCGCCCTCGGATGGCAGAAACCTGATAAATGCGATTAATATTGGGTTATTGTCGAATACATTTAAAATATCATTGATTTCATTTGTTTCCTGAGACACTTGGGTACTAATGGTTTTATACGGAGCACAATTACATGAACACAACCTATTTGCAAATTGTGATAGTGATTTTGAACAGGAACACATCTTTAAAAATATGCCAAGTTAAAAATATGCCAAGTTAAAAATATGCTATGCCAAGTTAAAAATATGCCAAGTTAAAAATATGCTATGCCAAGTTAAAAATATGCCAAGTTAAAAATATGATGTAGTATATATAAGAAGTATAGCTTCAGTCCACACACACTACCAGCGTAGAAAAAAGAAGAATCATTTTAGAACCAACAATAAGCACCGTAGAGGATTAACCTACTTAGAAGACGACTAACCTACTTAGAAACATTCGGTCGCCCAAATGCTGTATTGCGGTGGAGACCATAAACAAGCGTCTTCTTCCACACACACTTTAAACAGAACTAATGAATTGTATACCACAATAAACGAACACACAGATTGATACACAGATCAAGAACTTACCTCTTCCAGCCTCGTGTTCCCTCATGCAGGCTTCCACACCAAACTGTAAATACAAGCAACGATATGATAGCCGTGAAAGAACCAGTCATTCATTGATTAGTTCATACTGATTTTGCAAGCAACAATACTCCCCATGTCATAACAATCAATTACTTCTACATTTTAATTTATAAAACTTTACACTTCTTAATTCTGAATCATAAAATCCACATCCAACACTTGAGTGAGAAGCCAGAATCCATTGGAAAGTGAAAGGAGAGATTAAGTGAATGGGAAATTAAAGAAGGGTAAATTAATTGCATTTGAGAGAAAAATAAATGAATATTGGGAAACAATCGATATAACATGGGAAAATAAGAAATGAAAATATAGTAAAACCTCTATTAGTTTATACAAATTTATTTTAGCTCGATTGCGAAACAAGTTCTTATAACTTATATTAATCACTCTCGAGACCACATTCCTGATGGAATCCATGGCCACGAGGGAGAGAGAAGAGGCAACCTGTATTAAGCATCCAGCCAAGGGAACTACAGAAAGTGGCTGCTTAGCACAGGTGGCTGCTTAATCGAGGTCAAATGTATAATAAAACAACATATTTGGGAATCTGGAAACTGGCTGCTTAATACAGGTTGGCTGCTTAATAGGTGACCATTAATACAGGTTTGACTGTAGATTGAACAATTATATTGCAGGTTTTGCACATAGGATTATGGTTTTGACAGAGCAGGTCCTCTGGAGGCAATTGGCTGCCATTGTGCAGAATTTCTCATCAAAAATATTTTTAATTAATTTTTTTGTAATAAACAAGAGATAATTATCGATATACCCCTAAGCTAGCTATCACTCGCCATTTCCTGCACAACTTCATTTCAAAGGCTTAACAAATGGCTCTCGGATATTGGCAAATGCACAGAATGCATATTAGGATCTAAACATTTCTCGGGGGCATGGTAATGCACCTCCTAGTATCTCTGGACCCCTTAGCACCCCTTGACACTAGTGCCTCTGGACCCCCTAGTACCCCTGGACACTCTAGTACCCCTGGACCCATAGCACCCCTGTACACTCTATGGATCTGGGCCCCTAGCACTCCTGGACACACTAGTGCCTCTGGACCCCTTAGTGTGGTGGAAGGTTAGGAGGGGTTGTGCACAAGTCAATAGCGTTTTATATAACCGCCAAAAAAAAATCTGCATTCCACCTGAACATCCCAAGCTGCGCCCCTACAGATAACAATAATTATTGTATTTCTGCATTCCACGTGAACATCTCAAGCTGCGCCCCTACAGATAACAATAATTATTGTATTTCTGCATTCCACGTGAACATCTCAAGCTGCACCCCTACAGATAACAATAATTATTGTATTAATTATTGTATTTCTGCATTCCATCTGAACATCCCAAGCTGCACCCCTACAGATAACAATAATTAT
This sequence comes from Archivesica marissinica, assembly GCA_014843695.1. Classification (NCBI taxonomy): domain Eukaryota; kingdom Metazoa; phylum Mollusca; class Bivalvia; order Venerida; family Vesicomyidae; genus Archivesica; species Archivesica marissinica. The sequence continues at coordinate 7,307,332 of CM026386.1, read as the reverse complement.
TGTAGTTCTGCATTCCACGTGAACATCCCAAGCTGCACCCCTACAGATAACAATAATTATTGTATTTCTGCATTCCACGTGAACATCCCAAGCTACGCCCCTACAGATAACAATAATTATTGTATTTCTGCATTCCATCTGAACATCCCAAGCTACGCCCCTACAGATAACAATAATTATTGTATTTCTGCATTCCACGTGAACATCCCAAGCTACGCCCCTACAGATAACAATAATTATTGTATTTCTGCATTCCACGTGAACATCCCAAGCTACGCCCCTACAGATAACAATAATTATTGTATTTCTGCATTCCATCTGAACATCCCAAGCTGCGCCCCTACAGATAACAATAATTATTGTATTTCTGCATTCCACCTGAACATCCCAAGCTACGCCCCTACAGATAACAATAATTATTGTATTTCTGCATTCCACGTGAACATCCCAAGCTGCGCCCCTACAGATAACAATAATTATTGTATTTCTGCATTCCACATGAACATCCCAAGCTACCCCTACAGATAACAATAATTATTGTATTTCTGCATTCCACGTGAACATCCCATGCTACGCCCCTACAGATAACAATAATTATTGTATTTCTGCATTCCACGTGAACATCCCAAGCTACGCCCCTACAGATAACAATAATTATTGTATTTCTGCATTCCATCTGAACATCCCAAGCTACGCCCCTACAGATAACAATAATTATTGTATTTCTGCATTCCACGTGAACATCCCAAGCTACGCCCCTACAGATAACAATAATTATTGTATTTCTGCATTCCACGTGAACATCCCAAGCTACGCCCCTACAGATAACAATAATTATTGTATTTCTGCATTCCATCTGAACATCCCAAGCTGCGCCCCTACAGATAACAATAATTATTGTATTTCTGCATTCCACCTGAACATCCCAAGCTACGCCCCTACAGATAACAATAATTATTGTATTTCTGCATTCCACGTGAACATCCCAAGCTGCGCCCCTACAGATAACAATAATTATTGTATTTCTGCATTCCACATGAACATCCCAAGCTACGCCCCTACAGATAACAATAATTATTGTATTTCTGCATTCCACGTGAACATCCCAAGCTAAGCCCCTACAGATAACAATAATTATTGTATTTCTGCATTCCATCTGAACATCCCAAGCTACGCCCCTACAGATAACAATAATTATTGTATTTCTGCATTCCACATGAACATCCCAAGCTGCGCCCCTACATATAACAATAATTATTGTATTTCTGCATTCCATGTGAACATCCCAAGCTACGCCCCTACAGATAACAATAATTATTGTATTTCTGCATTCCATGTGAACATCCCAAGCTACGCCCCTACAGATATTAATAATTATTGTATTTCTGCATTCCATGTGAACATCCCAAGCTACGCCCCTACAGATAACAATAATTATTGTATTTCTGCATTCCACATGAACATCCCAAGCTACGCCCCTACAGATAACAATAATTATTGTATTTCTATTGTTTCATGATAAATCCAAATATTGCACGAATATTATGGCATTTTTATTATGTAAATGAAAATGTTGAAAATAAGCCAGAACCACTCTATCTCCATTCAGTTTCATTGTATATGTACACATAAACACAATCACAATCATACAAATATTGTATATGTACACATAAACACAATCACAATCATACAAGTATTGTATATGTACACATAAAAACAATCACAATCATACAAATATTGTATATGTACACATAAACACAATCACAATCATACAAATATTGTATATGTACACATAAACACAATCACAATCATACAAGTATTGTATATGTACACATAAACACAATCACAATCATACAAATATTGTATATGTACACATAAACACAATCACAATCATACAAATATTGTATATGTACACATAAACACAATCACAATCATACAAATATTGTATATGTACACATAAACACAATCACAATCATACAAATATTGTATATGTACACATAAACACAATCACAATCATACAAGTATTGTATATGTACACATAAACACAATCACAATCATACAAATATTGTATATGTACACATAAACACAATCACAATCATACAAATATTGTATATGTACACATAAACACAATCACAATCATACAAATATTGTATATGTACACATAAACACAATCACAATCATACAAGTATTGTATATGTACACATAAACACAATCACAATCATACAAATATTGCATAAGCACACAAATGGGATGGACCACAAGTTATAACAACATTAGATTCCGTCCTCCCCATTGCATCAGATATATATGTTATGGTTTATTTTGTATGATTTTTCACTAAGTTAAACAAACTGCCCTATTACGGGTATAAATAGCTCCAGAACTGCTTCAATTAACAATGACGATTGTATCGTATCAACTAAATTACCAAGGTATCATATTTCTTGTACATTTATCCTAATTGTCGGCTATTTTTTTTTGTGTTGGTCTTGCATTCTGGTGTCCCATCGAAGGATCAACCAATCAATGAACAGGCGTTGTTTAATCAGTAGATTACTATTGATTGCTGCAGAGAGAACACGTTCGATCCTATCAGAGTGGGAAATGTGTGTCAAATAGTGATAAACTGCGAATTCATTGTCTCCCCAAATCTGGAATTGTCTTTTATTTTAAAATGAGTTAATTATTATGTCCATGGGGACTAAACTCTCATAAATTCTGATTATAAAATGTATTTAAATTATTGAAATTTACTGATATTACTGTCTATGAATGCAAGAATGACATTAATTGTACCATTATTTACATCATTTCACATTAATTGTACCATTATTTATGTGGTTTTACTGTCTGGTTGCTTGTTCTTAGAAACAAGGCTCAGTCTTCGTAATTTGGTAAAACTCCATTATCTGATCGAATAAAGCTAAAAAACCAAAAACAATTGGGAAAACATGACCAGGGTAATTAGTTTGGTTGTGTTGTCATGGAAACTATACAAACATGCACATTATTTGAGTATATACTAACATGCACATTATTTGAGTATATACTAACATGCACATTATTTGAGTATATACTACTAACATGCACATTATTTGAGTATATACTAACATGCACATTATTTGAGTATATACTAACATGCACATTATTTGAGTATATACTAACATGCACATTATTTGAGTATATACTAACATGCACATTATTTGAGTATATACTAACAAGTATCTCTTAGTTTCTTCAGCCATTAGAACCTCCAGTATTTTATATTTCCAGTTTATCGAATGTTTTTCAGGATGAGCACTAAAATGACAGCACGTCGGCAACATTTTCTGTAAAGCAGCTACTTAGCCCTTAACCCTTTCAACCCCACAGGCCTCTAAATAGGCTTATGAAAAGTGTAGATCCAGATGAGCCGGCTCATGACGAGCCGTCTCATCAGGATCTGCACTTTTTTGCCAGTAATAATTATTACTATTTTTAGATAAAATTACCCATTTTGATAAATGAACTGGTCCAAAGGTAATTTTCTTATTAATTTATTGGTCTGAAAATATCACGCACCAGTCCATGTCAGTTACTTGGGGTTGAATGGGTTAACCTACCAATCACAACTAATGTCGCATTTGCAAACAGCGCAAACATACTGTGCCATCTGATCAGGTTCTATGCTGTTTGCTGTACGGATAGTGGAGCTGCTAAAACACTCGTTTGAATAGCAAATTTTCTATACTGCTGATAAGCAATAGGCACATTGTACTACATACATTGTACCTAACAAGCAAATTCGTTGAATTGGCATCCTTCGCCGAAAATGATCCTTTTTAATTTTATGAAATGGCAAGATTAATCAATTGGCTACGAAACAGACAAACAAAAACCGCTAAACCTATAATCGTGAATAAAGATATTTTTAGAATAAATAAAAGAGGGTATATATATAGTATATTATTAACCTATTCAACACCAAGTAACTGACATGGACTGGTCCATGATATTCTTAGACCAATAAATGATTAAGAAAATTACATTCGGACCAGTTCATTTATCAAGATGGGTAATTTTGTCTAAAATTAGTAATACTACTTACAAAAAGTGCAAATCCTGATGAGACGGCTCGTCACGAGCCGGCTCATCTGGATCTACACTTTTTGTAAGCCTATATAGAGGTCTGTGGTGTTGAAAGGGTTAATCTATGTGGCATTTATTGTCAAACCAAGGACAGTAACTCTGGTCAGATAGATGTGGTATAACATGCAATGGTCATATGTTCTTTAAGTTTTATGGCATTACGGTTTAATTGGTGATTGTGAAAATATTGAAATTTTAATGAATTCAATTGAAAATCAATCCAAGGGCAGTAACTATGGTTTTACTACTGCAATTTGGATCACACTTGCAGACAACACCACACAATGGTGAGGTGTGAGGTAATTTTATTTCAAGTTTGATGACATCCCATACTGCGGTTACTAATTTATTGAATTTTTAAATCAATTACAGGGTTATAACTACAAGGGCCATAACTCTGGTGTTACTGATGCGATGCGGACGAATGTTATACGTGCACCTGCTATGTGGAGTAAATGGTTATATACTACAGTTCCTTACTACACCAGCTTCGTGTTTATAACATAAATCAATGTAATTCTCAGTACTAATTGATTCTATCAAACAATATAATTGTACAATTAATGTACTCTATCAAACACTGCTATCTGGACAATAGAATTGTACAATTAATGTACTCTATCAAACACTGCTATCTGGACAATAGAATTGTACAATTAATGTACTCTATCAAACACTGCTATAGAATTGTACAATTAATGTACTCTATCAAACACTGCTATAGAATTGTACAATTAATGTACTCTATCAAACACTGCTATATGGACAATAGAATTGTACAATTAATGTACTCTATCAAACACTGCTATCTGGACAATAGAATTGTACAATTAATGTACTCTATCAAACACTGCTATATGGACAATAGAATTGTACAATTAATGTACTCTATCAAACACTGCTATAGAATTGTACAATTAATGTACTCTATCAAACACTGCTATCTGGACAATAGAATTGTACAATTAATGTACTCTATCAAACACTGCTATATGGACAATAGAATTGTACAATTAATGTACTCTATCAAACACTGCTATCTGGACAATAGAAACATATTGAACACTTTTCTTTCATATAAGTCACTACACTTCACATAATTGCTGAGGCTGGATTAAATGCAACATTAACCAGACATGCAGGCAGCTGTTGCATTCTGGAGTGGACAAGATTAAGTGGACCATAAAATTACAATAATATGAGGACATGGTCATCAAAGACCAGTCAGGCCAAGCAAGCATGAAGCTTTATTCAAAATCAATGCAACATGCTGTGATTACTGTTATATTTTTCCGCCATCCCTTCTTGGTGACTGAACAACAAAGGAGTGAGGCACACATTTCCTGACTACAGGATATTTTATGATCATATAATCTGTATGATGCTAACAGATACACAAAGAGTTATTGCCCTTGAAACATGGTATGGAGGATTTTTTAAGAACAATTTATGACAATGTTGTCCATAAAACACAAAAGCAGACAAATTAATATCACACGTTATATTGTGAGAGATAGGTCAGCCATCTATACGAACTGCATTATAATTACAGAGTATTAACCAGCAGACCGCCTCCGTGATCACTGCTTAAAGATCGCTGACTTGTATACCACTGTAACCTATCATCACGGATTCGAGCTAAGCTCAGCTGTGTCTCCTTATATGAAAAGTTGGCAATTTCTTAAGGAGGTTGGTGCACCAAGTACTGGTTAATCGCTTGAGCCGGCCAAGAGAAGGTGTTGTTAGGTAAACTGACCGTCGCTCATATGGACAACAAGTAGCATTTATAAATAAACTTTAAAAAAACACAATAATGGAAGCAGTCTCTGCAAGTTCTTTTTCTCTAATTCTGAGATTATAAAATGGCGTTCAAATAAATCTCCTACCTTTCTGTCTTACCTTGGTAATAAATCTCCTACCTTTCTGTCTTACCTTGGTAATAAATCTCCTACCTTTCTGTCTTACCTTGGTAATAAATCTCCTACCTTTCTGTCTTACCTTGGTAATAAATCTCCTACCTTTCTGTCTTACCTTGGTAATAAATCTCCTACCTTTCTGTCTTACCTTGGTAATAAAATCAACTTTAATCATGTAATACAATCAAACTTGTATTAGTGTCACCTGCATTAAGCAGCCAACCTGTATTAGGCAGCCAACCTCCATTATCAGCCAACCTCAATTAAGCAGCCAACCTGTATTAGGCAGCCAACCTCCATTAAGCAGCCAACCTCCATTAAGCAGCCAACCTGTATTAGGCAGCCAACCTCCATTAAGCAGCCAACCTGTATTAGGCAGCCAACCTCCATTAAGCAGCCAACCTGTATTAGGCAGCCAACCTCCATTAAGCAGCCAACCTCCATTAAGCAGCCAACCTGCATTAAGCAGCCAACCTGTATTAAGCAGCCAACCTCCATTAAGCAGCCAACCTGCATTAGGCAGCCAACCTCCATTAAGCAGCCAACCTGTATTAGGCAGCCAACCTGCATTAAGCAGCCAACCTGTATTAGGCAGCCAACCTGCATTAAGCAGCCAACCTGTATTAGGCAGCCAACCTGCATTAGGCAGCCAACCTGTATTAGGCAGCCAACCTGTATTAGGCAGCCAACCTGCATTAGGCAGCCAACCTCCATTAGGCAGCCAACCTCCATTAAGCAGCCAACCTGCATTAGGCAGCCAACCTCCATTAAGCAGCCAACCTGTTTAGCAGCCAACCTCATTAGGCAGCCAACCTCCATTAAGCAGCCAACCTGCATTAGGCAGCCAACCTCCATTAAGCAGCCAACCTGCATTAGGCAGCCAACCTCCATTAAGCAGCCAACCTGTATTAGGCAGCCAACCTCCATTAAGCAGCCAACCTGCATTAGGCAGCCAACCTCCATTAAGCAGCCAACCTGCATTAGGCAGCCAACCTCCATTAAGCAGCCAACCTGCATTAGGCAGCCAACCTCCATTAAGCAGCCAACCTGCATTAGGCAGCCAACCTGCATTAAGCAGCCAACCTGCATTAGGCAGCCAACCTGCATTAAGCAGCCAACCTGCATTAGGCAGCCAACCTCCATTAAGCAGCCAACCTGTATTAGGCAGCCAACCTGTATTAGGCAGCCAACCTCCATTAAGCAGCCAACCTCCATTAAGCAGCCAACCTGCATTAGGCAGCCAACCTCCATTAGGCAGCCAACCTGTATTAGGCAGCCAACCTGTATTAAGCAGCCAACCTGCATTAAGCAGCCAACCGTTATTAGGCAGCCAACCTGTATTAGGCAGCCAACCTGTATTAAGCAGCCAACCTGTATTAGGCAGCCAACCTGTATTAGGCAGCCAACCTGTATTAGGCAGCCAACCTGTATTAAGCAGCCAACCTGTATTAAGCAGCCAACCTGTATTAGGCAGCCAACCTGTATTAAGCAGCCAACCTGTATTAAGCAGCCAACCTGTATTGAGCAGCCAACCTGTATTAAGCAGCCAACCTGCATTAAGCAGCCAACCTGTATTAAGCAGCCAACCTGTATTAAGCAGCCAACCTGCATTAGGCAGCCAACCTCCATTAAGCAGCCAACCTGTATTAGGCAGCCAACCTGTATTAGGCAGCCAACCTATTAAGCAGCCAACCTCCATTAAGCAGCCAACCTCCATTAAGCAGCCAACCTGCATTAGGCAGCCAACCTCCATTAAGCAGCCAACCTGTATTAGGCAGCCAACCTGTATTAGGCAGCCAACCTGCATTAAGCAGCCAACCTGTATTAGGCAGCCAACCTGTATTAGGCAGCCAACCTCCATTAAGCAGCCAACCTGTATTAGGCAGCCAACCTGCATTAAGCAGCCAACCTGCATTAGGCAGCCAACCTCCATTAAGCAGCCAACCTGCATTAGGCAGCCAACCTCCATTAAGCAGCCAACCTGCATTAGGCAGCCAACCTGCATTAAGCAGCCAACCTGCATTAGGCAGCCAACCTCCATTAAGCAGCCAACCTGCATTAGGCAGCCAGTGTCACGATTCCCAACATGTTGTTTTATTATACATGTTACCATTATTACAGCCACTTGTGCTAAGCAGCCACTTTATGTGATTCCCTTGGCTGGCTGGCTGGCTGGCTGGCTGGCTGGCTGGCTTGCTTGATTGGCTGGCTGGCTTGGCTGGCTGGCTGGCTGCTTAACACAGGTTTGTGTATTTTAAGCATTTGGTTAAAGATCTATAATTGCATTATCTTAGTGCCTGTTAAATTCAGGTGCAAATTTATGTTGGTAAAGCAAACATTCATCATGTTCACTTTTGTTTAATGAAGTCATTGGCCGTTATATATACAGGACCTCATTAATAAAAGCTGTCGAAATTTTAATTTACCAGTACCCATTTTATGTTTATATTCAAAACACACATTATGAATTGAATTGGAAATTCCATGACAATGTGAAAATGGAAGGATTTATTTTTCTACAAGTCACAGTTATATGTGCAATTATATGTGCAATTATATGTGCAGTTATATGTGCAATTATATGTGCAGTTATATGTGCAATTATATGTGCAGTTATATGTGCAGTTATATGTGCAGTTATATGTGCAATTATATGTGCAGTTATATGTGCAATTATATGTGCAGTAAAAAAAAAAAAAAAAAAAAAAAACAAAAAAAAAAACAAAACAAATTATATGTCAATTATATGTGCAAATTATATGTGCAGTTATATGTGCAATTATATGTGCAATTATATGTGCAATTATATGTGCAATTATATGTGCAGTTATATGTGCAATTATATGTGCAATTATATGTGCAGTTATATGTGCAATTATATGTGCAATTATATGTGCAGTTATATGTGCAGTTATATGTGCAGTTATATGTGCAATTATATGTGCAAGTATATTATTATATGTGCAATTATATGTGCAAGTATATGTGCAGTTATATGTGCAATTATATGTGCAGTTATATGTGCAATTATATGTGCAAGTATATGTGCAATATATGTGCAATATATGTGCAGTTATATGTGCAATTATATGTGCATTATATGTGCAGTTATATGTGCAGTTATATGTGCAATTATATGTGCAGTTATATGTGCAGTTATATGTATATATGTAGTTATATGTGCAATATATGTGCAAGTATATGTGCAAGTATATGTGCAATTATATGTGCAAGTATATGTGCAAGTATATGTGCAATATATGTGCAGTTATATGTGCAGTTATATGTGCAATTATATGTGCAGTTATATGTGCAGTTATATGTGCAATTATATGTGCAATTATATGTGCAATTATATGTGCAGTTATATGTGCAGTTATATGTGCAGTTATATGTGCAGTTATATGTGCAGTTATATGTGCAGTTATATGTGCAGTTATATGTGCAAGTATATGTGCAATTATATGTGCAAGTATATGTGCAATTATATGTGCAATTATATGTGCAATTATATGTGCAATTATATGTGCAATTATATGTGCAAGTATATGTGCAATTATATGTGCAATTATATGTGCAATTATATGTGCAGTTATATGTGCAGTTATATGTGCAAGTATATGTGCAGTTATATGTGCAATTATATGTGCAATTATATGTGCAGTTATATGTGCAATTATATGTGCAGTTATATGTGCAGTTATATGTGCAATTATATGTGCAGTTATATGTGCAAGTATATGTGCAAGTATATGTGCAAGTATATGTGCAAGTATATGTGCAATTATATGTGCAGTTATATGTGCAATTATATGTGCAAGTATATGTGCAGTTATATGTGCAAGTATATGTGCAGTTATATGTGCAATTATATGTGCAAGTATATGTGCAGTTATATGTGCAGTTATATGTGCAATTATATGTGCAGTTATATGTGCAGTTATATGTGTGTGTGTGTGTGTGTTTTACGTTTATTTATTGTCGCTACTGGTTGCCCATATGAGCGATGCCTCCTGAACAGATTAGTCATTTTAGATTTTGGAGGATAGTGCAATGATACAGACAGAGACCCATTCCAGAGTCTCCTCTGGTTCTTTTAATTACACGGTGTACAGCACCGACACAAGACCTCGGTTTAAAGTCCTATCTGAATGATTTAATTAGGTTCAGATCAAATTACCAGTTTTAGCATGGCATATAGGGGGGGTCGACCCTGCGCCCCTGGAACATGCAACCCCTGAAACCTGCGACCCCTGGAACCTGCGACCCCTGGAACCTGCGACCCCTGGAACATGCAACCCTTGGAATCTGCGACCCCGGGAACCTGCGACCCCTGGAACATGCAACCCCTGGAACCTGCGACCCCTGGAACCTGCGACCCCTGGAACCTGCGACCCCTGGAACCTGCAACCCCTGGAACCTGCGACCCCTGGAACCTGAAACCCCTGGAACATGCAACCCCTGGAACCTGCGACCACTGGAACCTGTGACCCCTGGAACCTGCAACCCCTGGAACCTGCGACCCCTGTTACATATCCAACATGTTAGCAATTATGTGACAGAACAGTACAATAAACAAAGGATAACCCATAAAATTCTGGGACTTATTTCCAACGGGGTTCTTTGTGTATATATATATATGTGTGTGTGTTTCCACAATATCTGTTGTGACGTCATCAATTTGTACTTACAGTCCATTATTATTAATATTGGACTGCTGTCAAAAGGCCAGAGTATTATGTTAAATTCTACGCGTAAATGTACGAAATTAACAATTTTATTTAGTAGGATCTTGTCATACAAGTGTGTGTTTTAAAGCAGCATTACATCGTAATAAAGGATGTTTTGGGTAAAATATAAATACTAATGTGTGTGTTTACAAAAATCGAAATAGTCGCTCAGAAACGATAAAATTCCAATAAATTTAAACCGTCATATACGCGAATTTGTTTATCAACACACGAAATGTAAACACGCACAGCGCGCATTCGTGAAACAACAGAGGATGTAGAAAACAACGTATATATTTTGAACATGAAAGACTATCTATCTATCTTCCTCTAATGTCGAACCCCTCGCGGGGATGTAGACATGCCCTTGAAAGACTTAGCTAACAGAGGTATGAATCAACATCTCAAGTAATTCAATTAAAAAAGACAACGTGGGACAAATGGGGACGATACATTCTGAATATAAACAAGTGCGGACGATGCATTCCGGTTGTAAACAAGTGCATGACCGATCGACTCGGAAAGTCCTACTTTCGGTTTCGAGTTTGTTTTATCGCAAAAAAAACACTGTTTACCAAATGAACATAAGCATACAAAGTATAATGTTAGAATGTGTAGCAGCATTGCTACCCATACGTAAAAATTTTATTTTTCAAATATCTTTTATTTCATACGATATAATGCTGCTATAAGTAAGATCCTCAAACGGATACGCGATACGCGCCTCACACAGTCCAATATTTTACATATTGGATCGTTTTCGGCTTATATCCTATATATATGCGTGTTTCCACGATATTATACAGATAACCTGCTGACATTTACAATATTCTACAGTTTAAATAATGCATTACCTTGTACTACATTTATCCTCCAATCACAGATCACGATACCTTTCCACTTATTTTTCAATACATAAATGATAAGCTAATTGATAACATCGCTTAACAATCGTATTTTCTACTAAACAAAGAAAGCAATGGACGACACAGCTATCACAGAGACAAATTCACATTCACTCATAAACCAAATCCTTTTCCGCTTCTTTCAAAACTGGAAAAATATGCTCTTTCAAAAAGACATGAAAAGATTTTGTAAATGGGGAATAAAATCATCTGCAAGCCGATTTTGTAACACTACACTAATTTTCAAAGCCAGGTGCAAAGGTCTATTATCTGATTCGATGAAAAATAATATAAACATTTAATAGTTTTGCGGTGGCTATGATGAAGAAAAGATTGATATAGGACAAAGAGCCAACACCTGAGAAGACAACAATATAATTTAATATATAAACACTTAAACACGGAGAAAGTGTCACTGGAACAAACATATTAATAGGACAAGACTGAAAGATGAAACAGATATGCACAATGTTACGGTCTCTTTGTAGGAACTTTGTTTCAAGGCTACGTTTTGCTTTGTTTCAAGGCTACGTTTTGCTTTGTTTCAAGGCTACGTTTTGCTTTGTTTCAAGGCTACGTTTTGCTTTGTTTCAAGGCTACGTTTTGCTTTGTTTCAAGGCTACGTTTTGCTTTGTTTCAAGGCTACGTTTTGCTTTGTTTCAAGGCTACGTTTTGCTTTGTTTCAAGGCTACGTTTTGCTTTGTTATCATTTTTAAATGTTGTCAATTTATTTTGTGTACTTTTTAAATGATGTATGACCTTGTCAATACTACCAATAACTAAATACTATGAAAGTGTGAACACAGTTTCACATGACTGTGCTGCACCTGCCGCCTACCATGTGATACAATGAGGGGGGTATTAACCCATTCAACACCAAGTAACTCACATGGACTGGTCCATGATATTCATAAACCAATAAATGAATCAGAAAATCACATTTGGACAAGTTCATTTATCAAAATGGGTAATTATGTCTAAAAATAGTCATATCACTGGCAAAAAGTGCAGATCCTGATGAGACGGCTCGTCACGAGCCGGCTCATCTGGATCTACACTTTTTGTAAGCCTATTTAGAGGTATGTGGTGTTGAAAGGGTTAAACCTGCTTTACCTCACAGGAATAGGCCTATAGGTCGCTGTATAGACGGATCTGTAGTCTTTGTGATCTTGACATATTTTGCAAGTACAACAGGTAACAACAGTCAAATGAATTCCTAATTTCCTAAATTCAAGTTAAATGTGGTGCACATTTACTGGACCATTAAAGGGCAACAACTCCTATTGCTTCTCACAACTGCTGAGATTCATATTCATACACATGTATTGTACATTATGATTCTGCAAACAAACTGTGGTAAACCTTCATACACATGTATTGTACATTATGATTCTGCAAACAAACTGTGGTAAACCTTCATACACATGTATTGTACATTATGATTCTGCAAACAAACTGTGGTAAACCTTCATACACATGTATTGTACATTATGATTCTGCAAACAAACTGTGGTAAACCTTCATACACATGTATTGTACATTATGATTCTGCAAACAAACTGTGGTAAACCTTCATACACATGTATTGTACATTATGATTCTGCAAACAAACTGTGGTAAACCTTCATACACATGTATTGTACATTATGATTCTGCAAACAAACTGTGGTAAACCTTCATACACATGTATTGTACATTATGATTCTGCAAACAAACTGTGATAAACCTTCATAGTTATCTATTATATATATAACTTATAATTGGCCATATAACACAAACAATTAACTATAGAATCAAGTATATTTATGTATCACCAAGGTTTCAGCCAGCCAAACTGAACACAAGCTTTTTAAAGAGGCCAGTCCGTGTGATAGACAAAACAATCTCGTCAGATAATAGAGGCCAGTCCGTGTGATAGACAAAACAATCTCGTCAGATATCATAATAGAGGCCAGTCTGTGTGATAGACAAAACAATCTCGTCAAATAATAGAGGCCAGTCTGTGTGATAGACAAAACAATCTCGCCAGATAATAGAGGCCAGTCCGTGGGATAGACAAAACAATCTCGCCAGATAATGTCCACCAAGATGTGAAACTCCTGCCGATCATTTCTGAAGGCTACCGGACAAAAGTAACAAACAATAAAGCTGTATTGTAGCTTGAACTTCTTCCTGTTTAAGGACAGAAATCCATGACTGGAATGTACATGGTCCTGTGTAACTGCAATGTATGTATATATATATATATATAGGTCTACATGCATATGTTCCTTTCTTATAATTACATTGAATACATTATTAATTAAGACATCCAGTACTAGAGCCATATTATAACACTACCTGTCTGAAACAACCAGCCAAGAGAATCACAGAAAATCTGGATAGATAGATAGATAGATATAGATATAGATTAATATAGATATAGATATAGATATAGATATAGATATAGATAGATAGATAGATAGATAGATAGATAGCTGTTTGAAGTCGACAGGTGAAATTCTCCCATTTTTTCTGCGCAGTCTTCACAAAAGAAATCTGAATGATTTATTATTTAGTACATTTCATGCGTATGAACAATTGAATTGGATATTAACCCTTTCCCCCATAGATATGTAGTTTTATTTCATAAATTTGACTGTTATTTACCAATCGTACGCAATGGATAAGCTGTGAACTTGCCTAATCCACCTTCATGGAGGTTACTAGGAATTATTAAGAGCTGTATACATACACTACATTGTTCCGATCTTTATTATAGCTTGTTTGACTACTAATGTGTCGATCAGTAGGCATTGGCGTTGAGAGGCGCTTCTAAGGGGGAAAGGGTTAAACGAAACATTTTCATCTATTTCGAGTTCTATTTTTGTTTTTCGCAATAATCAAATATTCAAAATGGCCAATTTGAAATGGCGAAACACTGCCATGAAATTTAAATGTTGATTTCATGTATAATATTGTGTCAAGAGCGTTATAGACTGTGCAGAATTCAAACAACGGTAGGTGTGTTGATCTTGTTAACAATTTTAATTTATAAAAAACCGACTTTTTAGAATATAAAATATGCTACGCGTAATTGAGGTTTAGCGTTTAGACTTTGAAAAAAGCCTAGATAGTAAAATGTCACATTTTTCAAGTCTATATATTTGGACTAATGTTTGGTGTGTGAGCATTTCATTTTGTTCTTTGTGTGTGTGTTTTGTTTTTGTCTCTGTTCGATGTTCTGTCACACTACGATTGCAAGGTTGATAGGGGATGAAGGCAAACATGGAATTTAATGCCTTGCCTAAGGGCACAGTCGTAACGGCTCCAGAGGTGCTCGAACTCCGGGCCATGCACGCCTGAATCAAATGCGCTACCACTGGGATATCACGACTTACACTAAAAATTTGATAAATTTTTTTTGTAATTTTTAATTTATTTTCCCTGTCATAGGTACCAAGGTGGTCGGGGAGCCATCCCCCATTGTATCTATCTATCTATCTTCCTTTAATGTCGAACCCCTCGCGGGATTCGTAGACATGTTGCGCGTCAAAGACCGCTAAGAAGTTAAAAGTATGAGTAGTTAAAAGTATAATTTAAAAAGGTATGAAAATAAGTTGTGGTAAAAGTTTAAAAGCAGCTACGCAGAACAACTAGGGACTGGCATGTTCAATATGGCAAACTGCCGTATTGAATTGCTCTATGGTAGGGAGATGGACAATGTCAGGAGGGAGGTGGTTCCAATGATAGATTGTTCTTGGAAAGAAGGAGAACTTGTAGTAGTCTGTAGTTGCTGTAATTAACCTATAGCTTAAGGAATGGCAATGGCAAGCAGGACGGGAGAGGGGAACTAGGTAGTTTTCAATGGGAATAGCAACAAGATCATTATGAATTTTATACATAAGGGATAACCTATTGTCAATACGCCGTTGTACCTTACAATAAACCGCATATTTCAAATAACACAACATATTACAGTGTTGTTAGTGCGCATGTTAAATTTGGTAATTTGCTACTTAATATAGGTGACCACTAAACCAGGTTGATAGTATAATACAAATAATACACACTGGACTAAAACTTTGTGACTGTGTGGTTCGAGCCAGTACGAGTACGAACACGATGCAAGAAAACTCGTAGGCGAAAACGATTGTAGAAGAACAATGCGGAATCTGAAGACCAATATCAACACTACAATTTTACTAAGACTAGCATTGTGAACAATTTAAATATCTTCATTTCTAATACATGTCCGGACGATACGCATTATCCTGGTTAAATCAGAAAGCGCGTGCAGTATTGATACACCTGTACACGTGACTAAATACTTGATTTTTTGGCGGTCTCACACAATAATAATATGAATTTCATTACGAGTATAACTTACGTCAAGTCTCGTATGTCGCTGCACAAATTATGTTATGTTCCATTGATATTAGATGCGACTTATAGCGAACTGATCTATTAAACGGGGAGAATATGTTAGCTTTACAATAAAATTCAGTTTAGTTGATATATTAACGTATTAGCCACCGCTAATGTTTAGAACATAGGGTATGTGAGATGCCAATTTAAGCTCTGTATACAGACACGCCCCAAAAGTTTCTCGGTGCTCCACTTCATCAAATTGTGGGGTTTCTCTAGCCTGGGTTCCAGTCTGTCGATTTTTCACTTTTTAATTTCTGGCAAAATGACATCAGAAACTCAATACGACCCAATTAATAGTCTCGGTGTTAAAATATATTTATTTGACTGACCAGGCAAAATATACCTGTTCCCAGACTAGGGTTTCTCTACAAAAGGCTCAAATCAGTCTGAGTATGTTGTATGCATTTAATTTGCACAACATTTGCATTGGAAATTCAGACCCTGAGTTACTGGTTCACTACGGATTTAAGATTTAACATAAGGGTAAAACATAATTGGACTGTAAGTTGTTTAGGACTATACTAAAACGTAACAATTATCATATACCTACATGTATCTACATAAGTATATTTGGTATATATGGAATATAGCTCGATTGGGAAACAGGTTTTTGCAACATTATATAGATTGTATGTACATGTATGTTCCATTTATGTCAACCCCCTTGTGGGAGTTCTAGACATATTTTCTTTGGGAGGTTTAACTAACCGAAGCAGAACAGAAGAGAACAACAGTTTATTTCTGACGAACACATATATACATTGTCATAGTTACATAGCAAGTTTATAATATACAATAATATATTCAACAAAGTGCGGTATGTTTCTATTTAAACATAGATCTATTTAGAAACAATTTCGGTCTAACAATAGTTTTTGTGGATAAGCTTTTTAGGATAAATATTAAAAGCAGGTAACCAATACTAAGTAATGTCTGCAAAGTTCCTTGCTCAATGACACTGCATATGTGCCCTGACCGAGTAACCCAGTACCCTTCGGTTCCAAATCCGACGATCTACCAGTGGACCAGGGAGGCCACACTAAGTATCAATCACTCATGAGACCTCATTCACGATGGATTATACATTAAGAAATCGGACAACAAGCTGTGTCAGTCTACAGTTATACTCTCCCATACAAGTAGTCTACACTAAACATCTCATGCAATGACTAAATTATTCTTACATTTGTTTTATCTTCGCTACCGGTTGCTCATATGAGCGATGCCCCCCCCAAAGGAGATTAGTCATTTTAGATTTTTGGAGGATAGTGCAATGATACAGACAGAGACCCATCCCAGTCTCCTCTGGTTCTTTTACATGCACGATGGAAAGCACCAACACCAGACATCGGTTTAAAGTTCCATCTGAAAGACTGCTAATATTATTAGGGTAAGACGGGGTATCGAACCGACGATCCCTGGATTCGCAGTCCAACGTATTAACAACTAGACTACTGACCCGTCTCTTGACTAATTAAATGATCATTAAACTATTTTATAACAGGAAAACGGTCTTGGTGCATGGTGGTTTTATTGCCCTGTGAATCATATGACAAATACTACAAGTTTAATTTGATCAAGCTTGAATCATAACATTCACCACCTCCGCCAAGTAGGGCATCTTCTTGTCCCCGTTTGTTTGTGTGTTTGCCTGTTCGTTAGTTCCATTACTTCGTTCGTTCATTCGGGGTGGGAATTGGGTCACTTTAATGCTTAAATCAACGCTATTTTAATATAATATGTTTAATGTGCTTTTATTTTACAAATAAAACATGGTTTAAAAAAGAATATTTCTTTGATCTATTAACCAACTACATGTAGCTTGTTATTTAGCTATACAATGTATATATATATATATCGGTAAATTCCAGGATTTACAATTTATGTCAGTTTCATCCTTGCATCAACATCATGGAAATAACAAAGCGTACGGTACACGCATTACAAAAAGCAAGACTAGCACAGTAAAACATATTATATTGAAGCCATGAATGCATAGCTAATGTTCCTCCTGTGTTCAATGGTCTACAAGAGCAATCCGAGTTAGCAAACCCAGACGCCCTCAAATATTGGCGTCTAGAGGAATTTATAAAAAGGCCCTAAGGGGACATCAAAATACTACCATGCTAAATAATGCAATAAATGCATACATATCTCCAAATAGGTGTTTCGAGAAGAAGACAATGTAGAAACATTAAGGTTTTAGTACCTCCACCAAGGGTGTTTAAAACGAGTTATTCAACATTAGCAAAAGAAATTGGAGAGTTCGCAGCGTGGCGGAGGTTTGCTATCTCGGATTGCTCTTGCATTATATGGAATCCGAGAAGGAACATCCCCGCGGAAATATCCGCAGAACAATATGCACTCAAAAACACATTTGGAACCGATACGAAGGATATATCGCACGCGCTTAGTGGTATAATACATAGTGGTATAATACGCATCCTTCATACTAGCTGTAGTCTAGCGTTTAGAAAATACAGAAATACCGAAATTACAGAAGCGCCCAGTAGGAGCCACTTATGACCGTGCTAGTAGAGAAGTGTTGAAAAGTGTTGAAAGGCTGTCGGTGGCGTAATGAAGTGATTGGAGACAGAATTAAGTTGATGATGAACCATACCATTGCCAGAAGGGGAATCAACGAACGCGTGATATGGAGGATGTGTGTTGTAGAAAAGCCGGAATAAACACTTCCGGTTACCAGACATTTCCATCAATGAATTGTCCAATTAAAACAGGCTGTTACTGTGTGCCATATTGTGCTGGAATTTTTAATTATGTCCAGCATGTCGTGCTGTGACATGATGATCACTTACAGCCACGTGCTCTTGTGGTCTGTCACATCTAACATCTTGCCCAATTACCATGGCATTTTGAAAATCAAGTGGAATTAGTTCCAGCTTCGGATTCGTGCATTCAATGTTGACCACTTGCTTGCACCCGAAGCAGTTATCGCTTTTGTCATTCTACTCTTGTTATGAAACGTGTTGTCAAAATAATATACATTCCAAAGAGCGGCACTCTCGTTGGCGCGAATGAAAGCGTAAATGTGATCATTCGTGTGGGAGGAAATCGGAGCACCCGGAGAAAACCCGTGGTGTGTTGTACAATGTCTTTTAAGTTCAAATTGGAATATAAAATGCTAGAAATTTAATGCATGTACATTGTGAACAATCGGTTGTATTGCACTGACCAGTATGCTTTGGGCATGTCCAGTGAATGTTTCGATGACCATACCCATATACCTTTATATTTCTATACAAATGATATGAAAGTGAAACGTACAACCCTGGTTGCACTGTGACCTGGCTGTGCTGTGTTTGTGCACCCTAAATTCCAACTAAAATACAGCATTATGTAATGCAATGTGTTCATAGATAATAACAACAGAGTGTACACTATTAAACAGTTGATATATGTCAGTGACAGCTTTAAGGTGGCTGTTCATAAGAACCAGGTAATCATCACCTATCTACATGTGAATGACCACAGACAGAGCTTTTTTAGCTAATTTTATTTCGATTTCTTCGTAACCTATAACATAGTTATGTTTCAGCGACAGTATATACGTCATGTATCTGATTCTCAGTATAGTATCGGAATAAAATGGTTCAACGGTAGGCTTAAACATATTTGTTCCACTATATGCATTCACAAAACAATACATATACACGAAATCAGAGAAGTAAGTATAGGCAGGGTTAACACGGAAGCAGAGCTTATATAGTTTCTCTCCGTCTTCAACGGTTTAATTTGGTAATTTAGCTTAGTTTAGTTTAACCCATTCAACACCAAGTAACTGACATGGACTGGTCCATGATATTTTTAGACCAATAAATTAATAACAAAATTACATTTGGATCAGTTCATTTATCAAAATGGGTATTTTTTTTTCTAAAAATAGTTATATTATTTGAAAAAAGTGCAGATCCTGATGAGACGGCTTGTCACGAGCCGGCTCATCTGGATCTACACTTTTTTGTAAGCCAATTTAGAGGTCTGTGGTGTTGAAATGGTTAAACATATTGTATTGCTTTCAAATAACATACATATACACAGACTGCACAATAATTGATCAACAAATGAAATGTAACGACTATTATACGAGTGAAACTGTTATAATATAGGAGCAAATGGGTTGGGTCACAAGATTTACCAACATTAGTGACGAACCACTCCTTATATCAAGAAGATGTAACAGAATGAGCAGACTTATTCTATGATTCTTTAGAAGTAGCGGGCATAGTTATTGGAATATAAGAATCAAATGATTTATTGATTATGAATTTAATAATGAATTATGCTGAGTTGGATACTTGTTGATTGTGTTGCGTACTGGGTACAGCTAGAACTTGAATAAACCTAATGTGTCAACACTGTCAATTAAATGTTGTAGAATCTGAATATCATGTTTTACTTATATGCCAGAAATATTCTGATATTCGATCTAAATATATGCCAATCGTATATTGGCCGAATTTAAAGAAATTTAATTGTGTTATGTTATGTCAACCGATAAAAGAAGAAGTCTTGTAAACATTTCTAAATTTTTAAAGAAAGCCTATATAAGTGTGTATACATATATCAAATGTAAACTACCATATTAACAAAAGATTATTTCAGTCATATTTGTTTGTGATTATAAATATGTATATATATGATTATACTGTTCATTAGCCAAAGCCATGTATTATGTCGATTTGCTAAATAAACTTTGTTGTTGTTTGTTGTTGCTGTTGTTGTTGTTGTTTGTTGTTGCTGTTGTTGTTGTTGTTGTTGTTGTTGTTGTTGCTATTAAGTTGTTCGTTTCATCCCCATAATGTAAAATTGTAATTCAGTAAATCACACTAATTTATAAATAATTTCTATAAAAGTAATAATAAATTGATAGTAAATTGTATGTGTTGGACGGATATTGTAACCAAATCGGTTTTACTTTAAATCAACAATAGTTAGGTGATTTGTAATTATAACATATAATCTAAAATGTAGTGGAGAGAACAGATCTCATATACTGTCATTGTACTACTTTAGATAATATCAATTCCATAACATGAACACTGGGGTGTAACTGTATTACGTTTGTGAAGAACCGAGCTAGAATAAAACAGACAATAACCCACGCTTAGAACTTAAGTTTAAACTTTATTTATTTTACAACGATTGCGAAGCAAGTTGTAACAACTTATATTAATCACTCTCGTTGGCGTGGATGAAAGCGTATATGTGGTCATTCGTGTGGGAGGAAACCGGAGTACCCGGAGGAAACCCACCTGTTCGATCTGGCGACCACCGTTCCATCTCATATACTTCCCGATCCGAGGATCGAACCCGGGCTGCATTGGTGATAAGCGAGCGCGCTAACCACTGCGCTAATCGGACAACCTTAGACGCTTAGAACTAGAGCTGATGCGGATCCTGTCACTGAATAGTGT
The DNA here is from genome assembly GCA_014843695.1 of Archivesica marissinica. Classification (NCBI taxonomy): domain Eukaryota; kingdom Metazoa; phylum Mollusca; class Bivalvia; order Venerida; family Vesicomyidae; genus Archivesica; species Archivesica marissinica. The sequence goes on along the minus strand of CM026386.1, from coordinate 7,285,808 downwards.
GTTACAATTACAGTTATATATCTCTACTACACTATATAAACACATGGATGCAGAGTATTGGTGTTATTCTAGTAGTTCATCATAAGCTAAACACGTACACGTGTTTGGTATAAAATAGACACCGATAATATTTATTGATTTTTGTCTCATCATTGAACCGATACAACTTTGCTTGGATAAAACAACGTGTCTTTGTACCAAGATTACAGGACCTCTAAGCATTGGACGTCATAATCGAATATTTCCAAAAGTTTGATATGGTCAGTCAAGTGGACTACGCTACATATCAAATTGGAACTAATAATTTTCTTCAATAAAGCAAAATTAATTGCACAGAAAATAATAAAAATTGTACTCACGCTTTATTTAAATATGTATAATTTGTTCAAGATTATTGCATCTATATATTTTTATATTACTATAAACAACCATTGGTAAGAGTCCTCGTGTAGCCAGGAACCAACAGCAGCAACACTGATCACACACTACTAATTATATATCTGATCACACGAAATCAATTTGATGTATATTTATATTCCTCTTTACCTTTCTAACAATATTCTTTATTTTGACCAAGAGATTATTCAGAGAGCAGTTTAAATAAATCTACAACAAGCTATTACAACTGTCACGCCGGCACTTGTATTAATGACTTTATAAGAGGTATGGTTGACACAAAGGCAATTATTTTGAAGACCTCAATTTATTTCTTTTATTCAATGTGACGGACGGTGGTACTTTTAAAATTTAAATTTCATTTTCTAATTCCCATATTGTACTGCCTGGTGCGCTACTAACGGATACCATATGTAATTGCAAAGGGCAGGGTTATTTTCTTCTACGTTGACAAAAATAAAATAGTTAATTGTCTACTTTCCTGCGTTGCAATTTCTATCTTCTTGCTAATTGCAATGTTCTATTCACACCGAAACTCGTCTTAATTGACAATTTGAGGAATCAGCTAGATAAAGAGTTGTGACATTGCTATAGCAGCAAATATCTGTTTGTACTGACACTCACTTGAAGCGATGACGTAAAGTCTTAATAAATCGATAATTTTATCATTGTTGAAAATTTCAGAATTCTTGTTTAGTGAGGATTATTTGTGGGAAATGCAATCAATTAAACAGCTCAAAGAATACAATGAAGACAGTATGCTTCACGTACCCACCTTACCTTGTCACATGAAAACAGCATATTCTGATTCGCAAGTCAAATCTATATATATATACAGTGTATATATAAGGTACAGCAAAGAACACACCGTTATACCATATAGCTTTGTGAATTAATAAAATTATTAAGTTGTTCTTGTATCTCATTTCCAATATCAGACTATATGGTGGGCTATTGATTTCGCTTCGGGTGCGAAAGGTCCGGAGTTCGAGCCCCGCTGGAGCCATTACGATTGTGCCCTTAGACAAGGCATTTAATTTCCACGTTGCCTCTTCTCTCTCCCTCGGGGATTTCATCAGGAATGAGGTCTCGAGAGTGATTAATATAAGTTGTAAGAACTTGTTTCGCAATCGAGCTAAAAAATAAATTTGTATAAATTATTGATTTCAGCAATTTCAATATAAATTTATGTTTTCATGTGTTTGAGGGCGTAAGTATCATTGATTTAATTGTTCAAATGAATTATCTCGTTAAATAAAAGTGTATTATTATACGTTGTGACGACAATATAATTATATAGATTATTAGGATACTATCTTATAAATTTGAAGTTATTTGGCAAGTTGGAGTTGAATAAATTATTATTTTCGGAGATGAGACTAGATGTCTAATAATTAAAAAAATATAAGACAGTAACCTAATATTCTATTTATCCTATCTTCTGATGATAAAAAAGAAGTTCTAGAGAGGAAATATTACCGAATATTCATGATCTGAAGTTTATTATACCGTCTGTGAAGATATGACGTCATACACGCAACTTTATGACGTCGATGAAGATTTATTAGACACCGACTAATAAAGCAAAATTTCTTAGACAGGCAGTTTTGGACCATTATTACGCATGAATGTAGGATAGACGAGTGTATTGCCAATGTGCTAATCAAGAAAATATGATGATTTTATTTGTCCATGGGATGCAGGAGACCAAAAAATAGGGAAGAAAGTAAAATATTTTGCACAAACCTGTACACGTCATGGTTAAGTGATTTCATGACTCAGGTGTACATCAAACCAAATGCCAATCAACAGGTCATGTGACAGTTTCATTAAGGGAGATAACAACAACAGTTTTTTCGCTGTAATGGCGCGGCTTAGGATGACACATTTTGTGTTGTTAATTTTATGTTTAGTACTCAACACATCTCTTGCAGCGAGAAACAGTGGGTTATTTTATTGTTTTGTGATTGATTTTCTGTTGAACATTTTCAAAGCTTTTTCAGTTTACGTAATCTACCTGATTTACACCTGGTTGTTTTGAAAAAACACGGAAACAAGATGGCGTCCTAGTATTTGTTTGATGCAGTTTGAATAATGTTCACCCGTGTCCAGTGATCCATTTATTAATGTTAGAATTTATAATCCTAGTAGAACGCATGATGTCACATTTTATACATTAAATAAAACAATTCTAGAAATTAAGACTACGACGAAGCCGCACTCGTGTGCAATAGACTAAATCGTAAATGTCCTGAGGCTGAAGTCCCTCCACATTTTAAAGACTACAGTTGTATAATCTGGGAGTCCTATCACCAGAAATATGTCGAGACCGAATGCCAGATTTATACAGCAGTGTGGCGGCAGCGGTAGATCGTCGCATTTGGAATCAAACTGTCCTGAGTTCAATAGCCGGCTGTCCCGATTAGCGCAGTGGTTAGCACGCTCGTTTCTCACCAATGCAACCAAGGTTTGATCGTCTGATCGGGTATGTGAGATGGTACGGTGGTCGCCAAATCAAGCGACGTATGTGAACCCGTTTTGGATTTATTTGTACCCCAAGCATATTCTATTAGATTATCTGTTGTTGCCGTGAACACATCGTCTGCACTTTCTGGTGACTTCATCTGCTTCTCATGCACTTTCTGGTGACTTCATCTGCTTCTCATGCACTTTCTGGTGACTTCATCTGCTTCTCATGCACTTTCTGGTGACTTCATCTGCTTCTCATGCACTTTCTGGTGACTTCATCTGCTTCTCTGTCTTTATGACTGGTCCTAAAGAGGGATTAAAGAAAGAAAATATATTTACTGTCTTGTTACTTCATTTAACTCAAAACTTGTAAGCATGTCAACTTGTCAAGTGTACCCAGAGTCAAACCTAAGGGTTGGTAGCCACCTCTTCAGTCTCAGTACGCGTGTATGTGTACGTACATGTAACCTGGATACGGCTCTAGGTCACCTTCAAGTCTTGTTGTGAGCGTTTGTGTAACTATCTATCTTCCGTTAATGTTGAACCCCTCGCGGGGACGTAGATTTGTTGCATGTCAAAAACCGCAAAGTAGTTAAAAGTATAATTTAAGAAAGTAATGAAAATAAGTTGTGGTAACAGTTTAAAAGCAGCTGCGAAGAACAACTAGGGACTGGCATAATCAATATGGCAAACTGCCGTATTGATTGCTCTATGGTAGGGAGATGGACAATGTCAGGAGGGAGATGGTTCCAATGGTAGATTGTTCTTGTAGTAGTCTGTAGTTGCTGTAATTAACCTATAGCTTAAGGAATGGCGAGCAGGACGGGAGAGGGGAACTAGGTAATTTTCAATGGGAATAGCAACAAGAACATTATGAATTTTATACATAAGGGATAACCTATTGTCAATACGCCGTTGATCTAGATTTAGGGAATGTAGCATGTCTGTAACACCAGAGGTACGATAGAAGTCAGCCTTTATCCAACGGGCTACTCTTCGCTGGACACCTTCAATTTGGTCTATCAATGTTTGGGTATGGGGCGACCAGATCTCGGAGCCATATTCAAGCTCGAAGTAACTCGAGTAGGTCTTGGGTAGCGTATGCGCCTTCAGGATTTACAGCGTGAACATTACACGAACAGACCTCACCATGAATTTTGACACCTGTACACATTTGATTAAACAAATTCTTGTTGCATTTATAAACAAGGCCAAAATAAACCCCAACAATGTTTACTGTTTCATGGAAAAAGAGAATAGGATTGGTTGATAGGGATTTATTTTTGGATTTTTTACCATACTCTTGGGCATAGAAAAATGTTAAAAACAATTTTAATTTTTGTTTACTTAAAAAATGTCATTACAAATTCAGGGTCAGGGGGGGGGGGGACGGGTCTGAAAACCGTAAACACATGGTTGTTTTTTGGTCCAAGTTATCCTGTAACATTTATTCAATCTGCATTTGCTATGTACATGTACAACTAACATCCAATAGCCATTTATGTATACATTATTGTAAATTATTTTCAGGAATTCCGTTTAAGTACCAAGAATGCATGCTGGATCACTCGCTGGGTGTGGGTAAGGACAGTGTGACTGGAAACTCTCCCACTATTCCAAATGGCAACCTGTGGGCTTCGACATACAGCTCAGACAGACGGACTCCTCAGATGGCTCGTCTGGATGACCCTACAGGTAAATCAGAAATAAGACTGTAGATCGGGGATGGATTCTAGTACAAGGTTTTCGTTCGACCCAAGCTTTTTAACCAGTGAAAATCCTATTAGACTCACAATTTAAACAATATCTGTGCATCAAAGTTGAAACCTAGTCTTACTTACCAGGGTTCCCGCTGTCGGTCGCCAATGGTGCCAATTGCTACAAAACACAAATATTGGCGATAATATTTTTTTTGGCACATGTTTTGTCGAATACATGACTTCAAATATTTATTTGTGAACTATATGGCTCTTAGTTGGTTCCAAGTTTTTTAAATTGGCTCCAGTGATTTTCAATTGGCGACAGAAGTGGCGCAGACAAACATTCAGACAGAGGCCACCCTGCTTACTATCTGTGCATCAAAGTTGACACCTAGCGTTGCTTACAGCCTTGTGCGTCAATCATGATCTTGTATATCGTAGAATCCGCTGTTTGCTGGTAGTTCCTCTCATATTCTGGCAAGTAGCCATCAATTTACCCTCTGATAAGTAACAATTCCATGATAATTGGACATGTGTCGATAAACGGATCAATTAAATAAACAAACTAATCAACTGTTTATTGCCGTGATTGGACACTTGAAAATAACATATTGACTCTTTGAATTTTGAGTATTTTCACAGCATGTGTAAGGGTATTGAATCCATACCAGATCCATAGTGCTCATGCTTTGGATAATCGCTGTATGTCTGCATACTTCTGTCTGACCGATAACGTTCTATTATACGGTTTTCGAAATAATTTGACACAAATGAGCACCATGACTAGATGGTGTGTGGCATGCGATACCTGAGACTAGACCATGTGTGGCATGCGAGACCTGAGACTAGACATTGTGTGGCATGCAAGACCTCAGATTAGACCATGTGTGGCATGCGAGACCTGAGAATAGACAGTGTGTGGCATGCGAGACCTGAGACTAGACAGTGTGTGGCATGCGATACCTGAGACTAGACAGTGTGTGGCATGCGAGACCTGAGACTAGATGGTGTGTGGCATGCAAGACCTGAGACTAGACAGTGTGTGGCATGCGAGACCTGAGACTAGACCGTGTGTGGCATGCGAGACCCGAGACTAGACAGTGTGTGGCATGCGAGACCTGAGACTAGACAGTGTGTGGCATGCAAGACCTGAGACTAGACAGTGTGTGGCATGCAAGACCTGAGACTAGACAGTGTGTGGCATGCGAGACCTGAGACTAGACAGTGTGTGGCATGCAAGACCTGAGACTAGACAGTGTGTGGCATACAAGACCTGAGACTAGACCGTGTGTGGCATGCAATACCTGAGACTAGACAGTGTGTGGCATGCAAGACCTGAGACTAGACCATGTGTGGCATGCGAGACCTGAGACTAGACAGTGTGTGGCATGCAAGACCTGAGACTAGACAGTGTGTGGCATGCGAGACCTGAGACTAGACAGTGTGTGGCATGCGAGACCTGAGACTAGACAGTGTGTGGCATGCGAGACCTGAGACTAGACAGTGTGTGGCATGCGAGACCTGAGACTAGACTGTGTGTGGCATGCGAGACCCGAGACTAGACAGTGTGTGGCATGCAAGACCTGAGACTAGACAGTGTGTGGCATGCAAGACCTGAGACTAGACAGTGTGTGACATGCAAGACCTGAGACTAGACAGTGTGTGGCATGCAAGACCTGAGACTAGACCGTGTGTGGCATGCGAGACCTGAGACTAGACAGTGTGTGGCATGCAAGACCTGAGACTAGACAGTGTGTAGCATGCGAGACCCGAGACTAGACATAGTGTGGCATGCGAGACCTGAGACTAGACAGTGTGTGGCATGCAAGACCTGAGACTAGACAGTGTGTGGCATGCGAGACCTGAGACTAGACAGTGTGTGGCATGCGAGACCTGAGACTAGACAGTGTGTGGCATGCGAGACCTGAGACTAGACAGTGTGTGGCATGCAAGACCTGAGACTAGACCGTGTGTGGCATGCGAGACCTGAGACTAGACATAGTGTGGCTTGCGAGACCTGAGACTAGACAGTGTGTGGCATGCAAGACCTGTGACTAGACCGTGTGTGGCATGCGAGCCCTGAGACTAGACAGTGTGTGGCATGCAAGACCTGAGACTAGATGGTATGTGGCATGCGAGACCTGAGACTAGACAGTGTGTGGCATGCGAGACCTGAGACTAGACAGTGTGTGGCATGCGAGACCTGAGACTAGACAGTGTGTGGCATGCAAGACCTGAGACTAGACCGTGTGTGGCATGCGAGACCTGAGACTAGACATTGTGTGGCATGCGAGACCTGAGACTAGACAGTGTGTGGCATGCAAGACCTGAGACTAGACCGTGTGTGGCATGCGAGCCCTGAGACTAGACAGTGTGTGGCATGCAAGACCTGAGACTAGATGGTATGTGGCATGCGAGACCTGAGACTAGACAGTGTGTGGCATGCAAGACCTGAGACTAGACAGTGTGTGGCATGCGAGACCTGAGACTAGACAGTGTGTGGCATGCGAGACCTGAGACTAGACAGTGTGTGGCATGCGAGCCCTGAGACTAGACAGTGTGTGGCATGCGAGCCCTGAGACTAGACCGTGTGTGGCATGCGAGCCCTGAGACTAGACAGTGTGTGGCATGCACGACCTGAGACTAGATGGTGTGTGGGATGCGAAACCTGAGACTAGACAGTGTGTGGCATGCAAGCCCTGAGACTAGACCGTGTGTGACATGCGAGCCCTGAGACTAGACATTGTGTGGCATGCCAGATCTGAGACTAGACATTGTGTGGCATGCGAGACCTGAGACTAGACAGTGTGTGGCATGCAAGACCTGAGACTAGATGGTGTGTGGCATGCGAGACCTGAGACTAGACAGTGTGTGGCATGCAAGCCCTGAGACTAGACCATGTGTGGCATGCGAGCCCTGAGACTAGACATTGTGTGGCATGCCAGATCTGAGACTAGACATTGTGTGGCATGGGAGACCTGAGACTAGACATTGTGTGGATTGCAAGACCTGAGACTAGACCATGTGTGGCATGCAAGACCTGAGACTAGACCGTGTGTGGCATGCGAGCCCTGAGACTAGACCATGTGTGGCATGCGAGATCTGAGACTAGATGGTGTGTGGCATGCGAGATCTGAGACTAGACCGTGTGTGGCATGCGAGCCCTGAGACTAGACGGTGTGTGGCATGCGAGCCCTGAGACTAGACAGTGTGTGGCATGCAAGCCCTGAGACTAGACCGTGTGTGGCATGCGAGCCCTGAGACTAGACATTGTGTGGCATGCCAGATCTGAGACTAGACATTGTGTGGCATGGGAGACCTGAGACTAGACCATGTGTGGCATGCAAGACCTGAGACTAGACCGTGTGTGGCATGCGAGCCCTGAGACTAGACCATGTGTGGCATGCGAGATCTGAGACTAGATGGTGTGTGGCATGCGAGATCTGAGACTAGACCGTGTGTGGCATGCGAGCCCTGAGACTAGACGGTGTGTGGCATGCGAGCCCTGAGACTAGACAGTGTGTGGCATGCGAGGCCTGAGACTAGATGGTGTGTGGCATGCGAGACCTGAGACTAGACAGTGTGTGGCATGCGAGGCCTGAGACTAGATGGTGTGTGGCATGCGATACCTGAGACTAGACAGTGTGTGGCATGCAAGACCTGAGACTAGACCGTGTGTGGCATGCAAACCTGAGACTAAACAGTGTGTGGCATGCGATACCTGAGACTAGATGGTGTGTGGCATGTGATACCTGAGACTAGATGGGTGTATGGCATGAGAGATCTGAGACTATATGGTGTGGCATGCGAGACCTGAGACTAGATGGTGTGTGGCATGCGAGATCTGAGACTATATGGTGTGGCATGCGAGACCTGAGACTAGATGGTGTGGCATGCGAGATCTGAGACTAGATGGTGTGGCATGCGAGACCTGAGACTAGACAGTGTGTGGCATGCGAGACCTGAGACTAGACCGTGTGTGGCATGCGAGACCTGAGACTAGACAGTGTGTGGCATGCGAGACCTGAGACTAGACAGTGTGTGGCATGCGAGCCCTGAGACTAGACAGTGTGTGGCATGCGAGCCCTGAGACTAGACCGTGTGTGGCATGCAAGCCCTGAGACTAGACAGTGTGTGGCATGCACGACCTGAGACTAGATGGTGTGTGGGATGCGAAACCTGAGACTAGACAGTGTGTGGCATGCAAGCCCTGAGACTAGACCGTGTGTGACATGCGAGCCCTGAGACTAGACATTGTGTGGCATGCCAGATCTGAGACTAGACATTGTGTGGCATGCGAGACCTGAGACTAGACAGTGTGTGGCATGCAAGACCTGAGACTAGATGGTGTGTGGCATGCGAGACCTGAGACTAGACAGTGTGTGGCATGCAAGCCCTGAGACTAGACCATGTGTGGCATGCGAGCCCTGAGACTAGACATTGTGTGGCATGCCAGATCTGAGACTAGACATTGTGTGGCATGGGAGACCTGAGACTATACATTGTGTGGATTGCAAGACCTGAGACTAGACCATGTGTGGCATGCAAGACCTGAGACTAGACCGTGTGTGGCATGCGAGCCCTGAGACTAGACCATGTGTGGCATGCGAGATCTGAGACTAGATGGTGTGTGGCATGCGAGATCTGAGACTAGACCGTGTGTGGCATGCGAGCCCTGAGACTAGACGGTGTGTGGCATGCGAGCCCTGAGACTAGACAGTGTGTGGCATGCAAGCCCTGAGACTAGACCGTGTGTGGCATGCGAGCCCTGAGACTAGACATTGTGTGGCATGCCAGATCTGAGACTAGACATTGTGTGGCATGGGAGACCTGAGACTAGACATTGTGTGGATTGCAAGACCTGAGACTAGACCATGTGTGGCATGCAAGACCTGAGACTAGACCGTGTGTGGCATGCGAGCCCTGAGACTAGACCATGTGTGGCATGCGAGATCTGAGACTAGATGGTGTGTGGCATGCGAGATCTGAGACTAGACCGTGTGTGGCATGCGAGCCCTGAGACTAGACGGTGTGTGGCATGCGAGCCCTGAGACTAGACAGTGTGTGGCATGCAAGCCCTGAGACTAGACAGTGTGTGGCATGCGAGCCCTGAGACTAGACCGTGTGTGGCATGCGAGACCTGAGACTAGATGGTGTGTGGCATGCCAGATCTGAGACTAGATGGTGTGTGGCATGCAAGACCTGAGACTAGATGGTGTGTGGCATGCGAGACCTGAGACTAGACATTGTGTGGCATGCAAGACCTGAGACTAGACCATGTGTGGCATGCAAGACCTGAGACTAGACCGAGTGTGGCATGCGAGCCCTGAGACCAGACCGTGTGTGGCATGCGAGACCTGAGACTAGATGGTGTGTGGCATGCGAGATCTGAGACTAGACCGTGTGTGGCATGCGAGACCTGAGACTAGATGGTATGTGGCATGCGATACCTGAGACTAGATGGTGTGGCATGCGAGATCTGAGACTAGACCGTGTGTGGCATGCAAGACCTGAGACTAGATGGTGTATGGCATGCGAGACCTGAGACTAGACAGTGTGTGGCATGCGAGACCTGAGACTAGACAGTGTGTGGCATGCAAGACCTGAGACTAGACCGTGTGTGGCATGCGAGCCCTGAGACTAGACAGTGTGTGGCATGCAAGACCCGAGACTAGATGGTATGTGGCATGCGAGACCTGAGACTAGACAGTGAGTGGCATGCAAGACCTGAGACTAGACAGTGTGTGGCATGCGAGACCTGAGACTAGACAGTGTGTGGCATGCGAGACCTGAGACTAGATGGTGTGTGGCATGCGAGACCTGAGACTAGATGTGTGGCATGCGAGACCTGAGACTAGACCGTGTGTGGCATGCAAGACCTGAGACTAGATGGTGTGTGGCATGCGAGACCTGAGACTAGACAGTGTGTGGCATGCGAGACCTGAGACTAGACAGTGTGTGGCATGCAAGACCTGAGATAACGTGTGTGGCATGCGAGACCTGAGACTAGACAGTGTGTGGCATGCAAGACCGAGACTAGATGGTTGTGGCATGCGAGACCTGAGACTAGACAGTGTGTGGCATGCGAGCCTGAGACTAGACGGTGTGTGGCATGCGAGACCTGAGACTAGACAGTGTGTGGCATGCGAGCCCTGAGACTAGACCGTGTGTGGCATGCGAGACCTGAGACTAGACAGTGTGTGGCATGCAGACCTGAGACTAGATGTGTGTGGATGCGAGACCTGAGACTAGACAGTGTGTGGCATGCAAGCCCTGAGACTAGACCGTGTGTGGCATGCGAGACCTGAGACTAGACAGTGTGTGGCATGCCAGATCTGAGACTACATTGTGTGGCATGCGAGACCTGAGACTAGACAGGTGTGGCATGCAAGACCTGAGACTAGATGTGTGTGGCATGCGAGACCTGAGACTAGACAGTGTGTGGCATGCAAGACCTGAGACTAGACCATGTGTGGCATGCAAGACCTGAGACTAGACCGAGTGTGGCATGCGAGCCCTGAGACCAGACCGTGTGTGGCATGCGAGACCTGAGACTAGATGGTGTGTGGCATGCGAGATCTGAGACTAGACCGTGTGTGGCATGCGAGACCTGAGACTAGATGGTATGTGGCATGCGATACCTGAGACTAGATGGTGTGGCATGCGAGATCTGAGACTAGACCGTGTGTGGCATGCAAGACCTGAGACTAGATGGTGTATGGCATGCGAGACCTGAGACTAGACAGTGTGTGGCATGCGAGACCTGAGACTAGACAGTGTGTGGCATGCAAGACCTGAGACTAGACCGTGTGTGGCATGCGAGCCCTGAGACTAGACAGTGTGTGGCATGCAAGACCCGAGACTAGATGGTATGTGGCATGCGAGACCTGAGACTAGACAGTGTGTGGCATGCAAGACCTGAGACTAGACAGTGTGTGGCATGCGAGACCTGAGACTAGACAGTGTGTGGCATGCGAGACCTGAGACTAGACAGTGTGTGGCATGCGAGCCCTGAGACTAGACCGTGTGTGGCATGCAAGCCCTGAGACTAGACAGTGTGTGGCATGCACGACCTGAGACTAGATGGTGTGTGGGATGCGAAACCTGAGACTAGACAGTGTGTGGCATGCAAGCCCTGAGACTAGACCGTGTGTGACATGCGAGCCCTGAGACTAGACATTGTGTGGCATGCCAGATCTGAGACTAGACATTGTGTGGCATGCGAGACCTGAGACTAGACAGTGTGTGGCATGCAAGACCTGAGACTAGATGGTGTGTGGCATGCGAGACCTGAGACTAGACAGTGTGTGGCATGCAAGCCCTGAGACTAGACCATGTGTGGCATGCGAGCCCTGAGACTAGACATTGTGTGGCATGCCAGACTGAGACTAGACATTGTGTGGCATGCGAGACCTGAGACTAGACATTGTGTGGCATGCGAGACCTGAGACTAGACATTGTGTGGCATGCAAGACCTGAGACTAGACCGTGTGTGGCATGCAAGACCTGAGACTAGACCGTGTGTGGCATGCGAGCCCTGAGACTAGACCATGTGTGGCATGCGAGATCTGAGACTAGATGGTGTGTGGCATGCGAGATCTGAGACTAGACCGTGTGTGGCATGCGAGCCCTGAGACTAGACGGTGTGTGGCATGCGAGCCCTGAGACTAGACAGTGTGTGGCATGCAAGCCCTGAGACTAGACCGTGTGTGGCATGCGAGCCCTGAGACTAGACATTGTGTGGCATGCCAGATCTGAGACTAGACATTGTGTGGCATGGGAGACCTGAGACTAGACATTGTGTGGATTGCAAGACCTGAGACTAGACCATGTGTGGCATGCAAGACCTGAGACTAGACCGTGTGTGGCATGCGAGCCCTGAGACTAGACCATGTGTGGCATGCGAGATCTGAGACTAGATGGTGTGTGGCATGCGAGATCTGAGACTAGACCGTGTGTGGCATGCGAGCCCTGAGACTAGACGGTGTGTGGCATGCGAGCCCTGAGACTAGATGGTGTGTGGCATGCAAGCCCTGAGACTAGACAGTGTATGGCATGCGAGCCCTGAGACTAGACCGTGTGTGGCATGCGAGACCTGAGACTAGATGGTGTGTGGCATGCCAGATCTGAGACTAGATGGTGTGTGGCATGCAAGACCTGAGACTAGATGGTGTGTGGCATGCGAGACCTGAGACTAGACAGTGTGTGGCATGCAAGACCTGAGACTAGACCATGTGTGGCATGCAAGACCTGAGACTAGACCGAGTGTGGCATGCGAGCCCTGAGACTAGACCGTGTGTGGCATGCGAGACCTGAGACTAGATGGTGTGTGGCATGCGAGATCTGAGACTAGACCGTGTGTGGCATGCGAGACCTGAGACTAGATGGTATGTGGCATGCGAGACCTGAGACTAGATGGTGTGGCATGCGAGATCTGAGACTAGACAGTGTGTGGCATGCGAGACCTGAGACTAGACAGTGTGTGGCATGCGAGACCTGAGACTAGACAGTGTGTGGCATGCGAGACCTGAGACTAGATGGTGTGTGGCATGCGAGACCTGAGACTAGATGGTGTGGCATGCGAGACCTGAGACTAGAGTGTGTGGCATGCGAGACCTGAGACTAGATGGTGTGTGCATGCGAGACCTGAGACTAGACCGTGTGTGGCATGCAAGACCTGAGACTAGATGGTGTGTGGCATGCGAGACCTGAGACTAGACAGTGTGTGGCATGCGAGACCTGAGACTAGACAGTGTGTGGCATGCAAGACCTGAGACTAGACAGTGTGTGGCATGCGAGACCTGAGACTAGACAGTGTGTGGCATGCGAGACCTGAGACTAGACGGTGTGTGGCATGCAAGACCTGAGACTAGACAGTGTGTGGCATGCGAGACCTGAGACTAGACCGTGTGTGGCATGCGAGACCTGAGACTAGACAGTGTGTGGCATGCGAGACCTGAGACTAGACAGTGTGTGGCATGCAAGACCTGAGACTAGATGGTGTGTGGCATGCGAGACCTGAGACTAGACAGTGTGTGGCATGCGAGACCTGAGACTAGACAGTGTGTGGCATGCGAGACCTGAGACTAGACAGTGTGTGGCATGCGAGACCTGAGACTAGACAGTGTGTGGCATGCGAGACCTGAGACTAGACCGTGTGTGGCATGCGAGCCCTGAGACTAGACAGTGTGTGGCATGCAAGACCTGAGACTAGATGGTGTGTGGGATGCGAGACCTGAGACTAGACAGTGTGTGGCATGCAAGCCCTGAGACTAGACCGTGTGTGACATGCGAGCCCTGAGACTAGACATTGTGTGGCATGCCAGATCTGAGACTAGACATTGTGTGGCATGCGAGACCTGAGACTAGACAGTGTGTGGCATGCAAGACCTGAGACTAGATGGTGTGTGGCATGCGAGACCTGAGACTAGACAGTGTGTGGCATGCAAGCCCTGAGACTAGACCATGTGTGGCATGCGAGCCCTGAGACTAGACATTGTGTGGCATGCCAGATCTGAGACTAGACATTGTGTGGCATGGGAGACCTGAGACTATACATTGTGTGGATTGCAAGACCTGAGACTAGACCATGTGTGGCATGCAGACCTGAGACTAGACTGTGTGGCATGCAAGACCTGAGACTAGACCGTGTGTGGCATGCGAGCCCTGAGACTAGACCATGTGTGGCATGCGAGATCTGAGACTAGATGGTGTGTGGCATGCGAGATCTGAGACTAGACCGTGTGTGGCATGCGAGCCCTGAGACTAGACGGTGTGTGGCATGCGAGCCCTGAGACTAGACAGTGTGTGGCATGCAAGCCCTGAGACTAGACCGTGTGTGGCATGCGAGCCCTGAGACTAGACATTGTGTGGCATGCCAGATCTGAGACTAGACATTGTGTGGCATGGGAGACCTGAGACTAGACATTGTGTGGATTGCAAGACCTGAGACTAGACCATGTGTGGCATGCAAGACCTGAGACTAGACCGTGTGTGGCATGCAAGACCTGAGACTAGACCGTGTGTGGCATGCGAGCCCTGAGACTAGACCATGTGTGGCATGCGAGATCTGAGACTAGATGGTGTGTGGCATGCGAGATCTGAGACTAGACCGTGTGTGGCATGCGAGCCCTGAGACTAGACGGTGTGTGGCATGCGAGCCCTGAGACTAGACAGTGTGTGGCATGCAAGCCCTGAGACTAGACCGTGTGTGGCATGCGAGCCCTGAGACTAGACATTGTGTGGCATGCCAGATCTGAGACTAGACATTGTGTGGCATGCGAGACCTGAGACTAGATGGTGTGTGGCATGCGAGACCTGAGACTAGACCGTGTGTGGCATGCGAGACCTGAGACTAGATGGTGTGTGGCATGCGATACCTGAGACTAGACCGTGTGTGGCATGCGAGACCTGAGACTAGATGGTGTGTGGCATGCGAGATCTGAGACTATATGGTGTGGCATGCGAGACCTGAGACTAGATGGTGTGGCATGCGAGATCTGAGACTAGACCGTGTGTGGCATGCAAGACCTGAGACTAGATGGTGTGTGGCATGCGAGACCTGAGACTAGACAGTGTGTGGCATGCGAGACCTGAGACTAGACAGTGTGTGGCATGCGAGACCTGAGACTAGACCGTGTGTGGCATGCGAGACCTGAGACTAGATGGTGTGTGGCATGCAAGACCTGAGACTAGACAGTGTGTGGCATGCGAGCCCTGAGACTAGACAGTGTGTGGCATGCGAGACCTGAGACTAGACAGTGTGTGGCATGCGAGACCTGAGACTAGATGGTGTGTGGCATGCAAGACCTGAGACTAGACAGTGTGTGGCATGCGAGCCCTGAGACTAGACCGTGTGTGGCATGCGAGCCCTGAGACTAGACAGTGTGTGGCATGCGAGACCTGAGACTAGACCATGTGTGGCATGCAAGACCTGAGACTAGACCGAGTGTGGCATGCGAGCCCTGAGACTAGACCGTGTGTGGCATGCGAGACCTGAGACTAGATGGTGTGTGGCATGCGAGATCTGAGACTAGATCGTGTGTGGCATGCGAGACCTGAGACTAGATGGTATGTGGCATGCGATACCTGAGACTAGACAGTGTGTGGCATGCGAGACCTGAGACTAGACAGTGTGTGGCATGCGAGACCTGAGACTAGATGGTGTGTGGCATGCGAGACCTGAGACTAGACAGTGTGTGGCATGCGAGACCTGAGACTAGACATAGTGTGGCATGCGAGACCTGAGACTAGACAGTGTGTGGCATGCGAGACCTGAGACTAGACAGTGTGTGGCATGCGAGACCTGAGACTAGACAGTGTGTGGCATGCGAGACCTGAGACTAGACAGTGTGTGGCATGCGAGACCTGAGACTAGACCGTGTGTGGCAAGCGAGACCTGAGACTAGACATAGTGTGGCATGCGAGACCTGAGACTAGACAGTGTGTGGCATGCGAGACCTGAGACTAGACCGTGTGTGGCATGCGAGACCCGAGACTAGACAGTGTGTGGCATGCGAGACCTGAGACTAGACAGTGTGTGGCATGCAAGACCTGAGACTAGACAGTGTGTGGCATGCAAGACCTGAGACTAGACAGTGTGTGGCATGCGAGACCTGAGACTAGACAGTGTGTGGCATGCAAGACCTGAGACTAGACAGTGTGTGGCATACAAGACCTGAGACTAGACCGTGTGTGGCATGCAATACCTGAGACTAGACAGTGTGTGGCATGCAAGACCTGAGACTAGACCAGTGTGGCATGCGAGACCTGAGACTAGACAGTGTGTGGCATGCAAGACCTGAGACTAGACAGTGTGTGGCATGCGAGACCCGAGACTAGACATAGTGTGGCATGCGAGACCTGAGACTAGACAGTGTGTGGCATGCAAGACCTGAGACTAGACAGTGTGTGGCATGCAAGACCTGAGACTAGACCGTGTGTGGCATGCGAGACCTGAGACTAGACAGTGTGTGGCATGCAAGACCTGAGACTAGACAGTGTGTGGCATGCGAGACCCGAGACTAGACATAGTGTGGCATGCGAGACCTGAGACTAGACAGTGTGTGGCATGCAAGACCTGAGACTAGACAGTGTGTGGCATGCGAGACCTGAGACTAGATGGTGTGTGGCATGCGAGACCTGAGACTAGATGGTGTGTGGCATGCGAGACCTGAGACTAGACAGTGTGTGGCATGCGAGACCTGAGACTAGACAGTGTGTGGCATGCGAGACCTGAGACTAGATGGTATGTGGCATGCGATACCTGAGACTAGACCGTGTGTGGCATGCGAGACCTGAGACTAGATGGTGTGTGGCATGCGAGATCTGAGACTATATGGTGTGGCATGCGAGACCTGAGACTAGCTGGTGTGGCATGCGAGATCTGAGACTAGACCGTGTGTGGCATGCAAGACCTGAGACTAGATGGTGTGTGGCATGCGAGACCTGAGACTAGACAGTGTGTGGCATGCGAGACCTGAGACTAGACCGTGTGTGGCATGCGAGACCTGAGACTAGATGGTGTGTGGCATGCGAGACCTGAGACTAGACAGTGTGTGGCATGCGAGACCTGAGACTAGACAGTGTGTGGCATGCAAGACCTGAGACTAGACAGTGTGTGGCATGCGAGCCCTGAGACTAGACAGTGTGTGGCATGCGAGACCTGAGACTATATGGTGTGTGGCATGCAAGACCTGAGACTAGACAGTGTGTGGCATGCGAGCCCTGAGACTAGACCGTGTGTGGCATGCGAGCCCTGAGACTAGACAGTGTGTGGCATGCGAGACCTGAGACTAGACCGTGTGTGGCATGCAAGACCTGAGACTAGATGGTATGTGGCATGCGAGACCTGAGACTAGACAGTGTGTGGCATGCAAGACCTGAGACTAGACAGTGTGTGGCATGCGAGACCTGAGACTAGACAGTGTATGGCATGCGAGACCTGAGACTAGACAGTGTGTGGCATGCGAGCCCTGAGACTAGACAGTGTGTGGCATGCGAGCCCTGAGACTAGACCGTGTGTGGCATGCGAGCCCTGAGACTAGACAGTGTGTGGCATGCAAGACCTGAGACTAGATGGTGTGTGGCATGCGAGACCTGAGACTAGACAGTGTGTGGCATGCAAGACCTGAGACTAGACAGTGTGTGGCATGCGAGACCCGAGACTAGACATAGTGTGGCATGCGAGACCTGAGACTAGACAGTGTGTGGCATGCGAGACCTGAGACTAGACAGTGTGTGGCATGCGAGACCTGAGACTAGACAGTGTGTGGCATGCGAGACCTGAGACTAGACAGTGTGTGGCATGCGAGACCTGAGACTAGACAGTGTGTGGCATGCGAGACCTGAGACTAGACCGTGTGTGGCATGCGAGACCTGAGACTAGACATAGTGTGGCATGCGAGACCTGAGACTAGACAGTGTGTGGCATGCGAGACCTGAGACTAGACCGTGTGTGGCATGCGAGACCTGAGACTAGACAGTGTGTGGCATGCGAGACCTGAGACTAGACAGTGTGTGGCATGCAAGACGAGACTAGACAGTGTGTGGCATGCAAGACCTGAGACTAGACAGTGTGTGGCATGCAAGACCTGAGACTAGACAGTGTGTGGCATACAAGACCTGAGACTAGACCGTGTGTGGCATGCAAGACCTGAGACTAGACCATGTGTGGCATGCGAGACCTGAGACTAGACAGTGTGTGGCATGCAAGACCTGAGACTAGACAGTGTGTGGCATGCGAGACCCGAGACTAGACATAGTGTGGCATGCGAGACCTGAGACTAGACAGTGTGTGGCATGCAAGACCTGAGACTAGACAGTGTGTGGCATGCGAGACCTGAGACTAGATGGTGTGTGGCATGAGAGACCTGAGACTAGATGGTGTGTGGCATGCGAGACCTGAGACTAGACCGTGTGTGGCATGCGAGACCTGAGACTAGATGGTGTGTGGCATGCGAGACCTGAGACTAGACAGTGTGTGGCATGCGAGACCTGAGACTAGATGGTGTGTGGCATGCGAGACCTGTGTTGAAAGGTAAACATCACGGTCGGGGTATTCAATTTTTGATATTTATTGTGATGAAAGTATGTTCGTTTATCTTTCTCTACACTAGGAGCCTGGACATCGTCTGTTCAGAACTCGATGCAGTTTCTCGCTGTTGACCTGGGTCGGACCCATATCATAACAAGGTTGTACACTCAAGGTCGTCAGGGCAGTGACGAGTACATAACCGAATTTACACTAGAGTACTCGATGGACAACAAGACATGGGAGGAGTACACAAATGAGTTTGGTTTAACAGAGGTGAGTCGGAAATACTCCATACAGGGATCAGTTTAGAGGGCAATGTGGGCGAAATTGTCGCCCTAGGGACCCTGACTTCGCCCTCTGGGGGCCCCACTTCTCCCCAAAAAAAAGTTTGTCTAGTAAGACACACTGGCCCATTATAAAGCATTCCTTCTATTCACATGTTGTATTAAATGCATTTTAACCCTATTTTGCATAAGTATATTAAAGAACGCCATTTAAGGAAGCGATCACGCGCTTTCTCACTTCTCCCAAAAATTCTGACCTAGAATGAACCCTTATTTAACCTCAGTAAATATAACCATGTATTTAAATTTCAATGAAACTTCATTCGCCAGCCTTCATTTTCATGATCCGGAAATTGAATATTTACACTATGGCACGATGTGTCCGTTTAATTTACACTGTATGCATTAACCCATTCAACACCAAGTAACTCACATGGACTGGTCCATGATATTCATAAACCAATAAATGAATCAGAAAATCACATTTGGACAAGTTCATTTATCAAAATGGGTAATTATGTCTAAAAATAGTCATATCACTGGCAAAAAGTGCAGATCCTGATGAGACGGCTCGTCACATATGCATTAATTATTGTCGTCTCACAGAACCACGGGAGTCTATTGTGGCACAAGCGGTTACTTAGGTACCAGTAATTAATAATAATGTAATTTATAGTATATAAAATATGTGTACAACTGAGTTTGGTATAACAGAGATGAGTCGTAAATAGTTCATACTATGTCGGTATATAAAATATGTGTACACATGAGTTTGGTATAACAGAGATGAGTCGTAAATAGTTTATACTATGTCAGTATATAAAATATGTGTACACATGAGTTTGGTATAACAGAGGCGAGTCGGAAATAGTTCATACTATGTCAGTATATAAAATATGTGTACATCATCGGACCAGCTGTAAAGTTCGGTTTGGAGGGGTTTACGGTTTAGAGGGTTTTCATAGAAGATTTCTCCTAAATTAGCAATTCAACTCTGGAATTATCATTAGCTTTAATGTTATTATATATAGCGTCACTCTATCGTCTATATTTACAATGTAAGTATCATCACTCTATCCTCTATATTTACAATGTAAGTATCATCACTCTATCCTCTATATTTACAATGTAAGTATCATCACTCTATCCTCTATATTTACAATGTAAGTATCATCACTCTATCCTCTATATTTACAATGTAAGTATCATCACTCTATCCTCTATATTTACAATGTAAGTATCTTCACTCTATCCTCTATATTTACAATGTAAGTATCATCATTCTATCCTCTATATTTACAATGTAAGTATCATCACTCTATCCTCTATATTTACAATGTAAGTATCCTCACTCTATCCTCTATATTTACAATGTAAGTATCATCACTCTATCCTCTATATTTACAATGTAAGTATCATCACTCTATCCTCTATATTTACAATGTAAGTATCATCATTCTATCCTCTATATTTACAATGTAAGTATCATCACTCTATCCTCTATATTTACAATGTAACTCTCATCACTATATCCTCTATATTTACAATGTAAGTATCATTACTCTATCCTCTATATTTACAATGTAAGATCATCACTCTATCCTCTATATTTACAATGTAAGTATCATCACTCTATCCTCTATATTTACAATGTAAGTATCATCACTCTATCCTCTATATTTACAATGTAAGTATCGTCACTCTATCCTCTATATTTACAATGTAAGTATCATCACTCTATCCTCTATATTTACAATGTAAGTATCATCACTCTATCCTCTATATTTACAATGTAAGCATCATCACTCTATCCTCTATATATGTATGCTATGTTTATCGGAAAATCTACAATTTATAATGTTTCTTCATGGTGTCCGCCTCCGTGGTCTAGTGGTTACGGTCGCTGACTTGTATACCACTGTAACCTATCATCACTGATGGTCACGGGTTCGAGACCCGCTCAGACCGTGTCTCATTTATATAAAAAAGTTGGCAGTTTCTTACGGAGGTTGGTGCACCCAAGTACTGGTTAACCGCTGGAGCCTGCCCAGGAAAGGTGTTGTTAGGTAAACTGCCCGCCGGCGATATAGTCCAAAATGGTGCTGATGCAGGCGTAAAACCCGAAATATAACAACATATTCCGTGGTCTTATTGTTACGGTCATTGACTTAGTCACTTGCCACTCTTCGCTGTTGGTTCGAATCCATCTATATGTGTAAAATTCTGAGTGAAGGAGTTATCCATCTGGCTTGTAGAAGGAAGGTGGTTCTGCCTGGGTGCCAGTTCATGCTCGTAGGGGCACCGAGGGTCTTCTTTCACGGCAGCTGGAGAGTCGTTATGTGACCTAGATTGTCGGGGGTCACTAGAGACCTCAAAATCAAGCAAACAAAACCAAAACTTGTTCCAATGACCAATATACTACATACATATTATTGGAATACTTACATCAATT
Organism: Archivesica marissinica; assembly: GCA_014843695.1. Lineage (NCBI taxonomy): Eukaryota > Metazoa > Mollusca > Bivalvia > Venerida > Vesicomyidae > Archivesica > Archivesica marissinica. The sequence continues at coordinate 7,264,472 of CM026386.1, read as the reverse complement.
GAATGTTGCAGATTTTTGAGGGCAATGATAATGGAAATGATGTTAAGAAGAACAACTTGATATACCCAATTATTGCACGTTATATCAAGTTTCAACCACAGCGCTGGAACCAGTTCATCTCTATGAGGGTGGACGTGGTTGGATGTGTCTATGGTGAGTAGTACTTATGAGTTACAGGCATTCCACACCATTGGGCTGATTTAACTGTGATTGGTTAATTGAGTATGATTGACAGACTGTTGCCAGATTGACAGCTAACTACTTTACATTCACCACGAGTAAAGATTCAAATAATCTATAACTTTTAACGATCATCATAAAAGGAAATAATAAATAACAAGATTTAAAGGGAGATCAGTCAGATGGGACGTTAAACCGAGGTCTCGTGTCGGTGATTTACACCGTGCACGTAAAAGAACCAGAGGAGACTCTGGAATGGGTCTCTGTCTGTATCATTGCACTATCCTACAAAAATCTAAAATGACTAATCTGACTAATCTCTTCAGGAGGCGTCGCTCATATGGGCAACCGGTAGCGACGATAAATAAGCGTAAAACACACACAAGATCATTCACACTGTCAATAATGATGTACATAGAGGCGGGATGTTTACAAACAATGCAAGTGCATTGTGGGTCATATTGTAATAGTAGGCACATGAACAACACATGAACAGTAGCGATGACGCCAGTGCATCATCAATGACGTATCCCTGTTCTTGTAATGATGTAAATTCACGGCAGTGTTCAGATTTTACCGTTATCCAATGAAATGATATAAATTTCGACAAGGGAAACTACCGGACTTGATCGCTATACCTAATTAGCATAAAGTAGTCCCCTTGGCTAACTGGTTAGACAGATTCCGGACTTGTTCGCTATACCTAATTAGCATAAAGTAGTCCCCTTGGCTAACCGGTTAGACAGATTCCGGACTTGTTCGCTATACCTAGTTAGCATAAAGTAGTCCCCTTGGCTAACCGGTTAGACATATTTATCTCGCCCTTCCCAAAGCGGTGCCAAAGGCCTGCATATAGGTGAACGTTACATAAGTGCAGTGTGTCTTTGATTAACACTGTATTGTTCCAGGTTATCCACCTTTATGCCTTAGGGGGGGGTCTCTGTGCTCTGTGTTAACTGTATATAGGTAAGAGGACCAATTAGTAATTTGCGCCGACTCTTAGTTCAACATGGGAAAACATAAATGGTTCCAGGATCAGTATTGATTTCAACAGTGGTGGTGACTCCGGGGGACATCTGGTGACTCCGGGGGACAACTGGTGACTCCGGGGACATCTGGTGACTCCGGGGACATCTGGTGACTCAGGGGACATCTGGTGACTCCGGGGGACATCTGGTGACTCCGGGGGACATCTTGTGACTCCTGGGACATCTCGTGACTCCTGGGACATCTGGTGACTCCAGGGACATCTCGTGACTCCTGGGACATCTCGTAACTCCTGGGACATCTCGTGACTCCTGGGACATCTTGTGACTCCTGGGACATCTCGTGACTCCTGGGACATCTTGTATATCTGTAGATGTGTGTTAATCCCTCGATTCTCTCTAATGTCCGTCCTTCCTTATCGATTTACCTAATTTTTGAAGACAAGAAAAGTTTATAAATCAATGATAGAACTGACTTCAGGTAGATAGGCACACGGGCTCTTCATCCAACAATAATAGCTGGAGAGTCGCCCACTGTATGATCTAATGATTTAACCCCGAAAACAAACAGTATCATTTAAATTATTTCTTATATAACACGGTTGTGACGTCATACCTTTCTACTTGCAGTCCATTATTATTAATATTGGACTGCTGTCAAAAGGTCGAAGTATTATTTTCAATCCTACTCGTACGAAAAGTATGAAATTAACAATTTTAATTAGTATGAGCTTGTTATATAACTGTATGTTTTAAGTAAGATATAAGCCTCAAACCGATCAAATATGTAAAATGTTGGTACTGTCTTCGGCGCAACGCGCCTCACACAGTCCAATATGTTACATATTGGATCATTTTCGGCTTATATCCTATACATAATTATTTTTCAATTTAAATTTCTTATTTGCAGTTTCGGAACCGATCAAAGTGACAAATGATGGCTACCTCACATACAATTTGGTTAATCTGGACTCGGCACGGACCGAAGCAGACATGATCAATTTGCGGTTCCGTACAACCATGCAGAACGGAGTTCTCCTATATGCCGACGGTAACCAAGGAGATTTCATAGCGCTAGAACTCAAGCGAGGATATCTACATTTTACGATAGATTTAGGTAGGCAATGGAAGTACACAGCAAACGTGTACTGTGTTATACAATAATACCTATGAATACCTGTAATTACCTATGAATACCTGTAATTACCTATGAGTAATTACCTATGAATTCCTGTAATTACCTATGAATACCTGTAATGAATACCTGTAATTACCAATGAATACCTGTAATTACCTATGAATACCTGTAATTACCAATGAATACCTGTAATTACCTATGAATACCTGTAATCACCTATGAATATCTGTAATTACCAATGAATATCTGTAATTACCTATGAATATCTGTAATTACCTATGAATACCTGTAATTACCTATGAATATCTGTAATTACCAATGAATATCTGTAATTACCTATGAATATCTGTAATTACCAATGAATATCTGTAATTACCTATAAATATCTGTAATTACCTATGAATACCTGTAATTACCTATGAATACCTGTAATTACCTATGAATACCTGTAATTACCAATGAATACCTGTAATTACCTATGAATACCTGTAATTACCTATGAATACCTGTATTCTTGTTGTTTACCTATGAATACATGTAATTACCTATGAATACCTGTAATGAATACCTGTAATTACCTATGAATACCTGTAATTACCTATGAATACCTGTAATTACCTATGAGTAATTACCTATGAATTCCTGTAATTACCTATGAATACCTGTAATGAATACCTGTAATTACCAATGAATACCTGTAATGAATACCTGTAATTACCTATGAATACCTGTAATTACCTATGAATACCTGCTAGCTCTTTCACATGAATGCTATCTCAAGTGACTGCTGTCTCGCATGACTGCTGTCTCGTGTGACTGCTATCTCAAGTGACTGCTATCTTAAGTGACTGCTATCTCAAGTGACTGCTAGCTCTCTCACGTGACTGCTATTTCAAGTGACTGCTAGCTCTCTCACATGACTGCTAGCTCTCTCACATGACTGCTAGCTCTCTCACATGACTGCTCTCTCACGTGATTGCTAGCTCTCTCACGTGACTGCTAGCTCTCTCACGTGACTGCTAGCTCTCTCACGTGACTGCTAGCTCTCTCACGTGACTGCTAGCTCTCTCACGTGACTGCTAGCTCTCTCACGTGACTGCTAGCTCTCTCACGTGACTGCTAGCTCTCTCACGTGACTGCTAGCTCTCTCACGTGACTGCTAGCTCTCTCACGTGACTGCTAGCTCTCTCACGTGACTGCTAGCTCTCTCACGTGACTGCTAGCTCTCTCACGTGACTGCTAGCTCTCTCACGTGACTGCTAGCTCTCTCTCACGTGACTGCTAGCTCTCTCTCACGTGACTGCTGGCTCTCTCACGTGACTGCTGGCTCTCTCACGTGACTGCTGGCTCTCTCACGTGACTGCTGGCTCTCTCACGTGACTGCTGGCTCTCTCACGTGACTGCTGGCTCTCTCACGTGACTGCTGGCTCTCTCACGTGACTGCTGGCTCTCTCACGTGACTGCTGGCTCTCTCACGTGACTGCTGGCTCTCTCACGTGACTGCTGGCTCTCTCACGTGACTGCTGGCTCTCTCACGTGACTGCTGGCTCTCTCACGTGACTGCTGGCTCTCTCACGTGACTGCTAGCTCTCTCACGTGACTGCTAGCTCTCTCACGTGACTGCTAGCTCTCTCACTTGACTGCTAGCTCTCTCACATGACTGCTAGCTCTCTCATGTGACTGCTAGCTCTCTCACATGACTGCTAGCTCTCTCACATGACTGCTAGCTCTCTCACACTCTCTCACATGACTGCTAGCTCTCTCACATGACTGCTAGCTATCTTGTGTGACTGCTATCTTGTATTATTGTTCACCAGGTTCGACACAGACTGTATCCGGAGAAACGCACATGGTTGGTGGCAGCATGCTGGATGATGGAGAGTGGCACGACGTTCTCATCCAGCGCAACAGAACACTGGCTAAACTTATCGTGGATAGACTTGAGTCAGTCGTTCAAACTAATGGATTATTCTTTAGACTTGATTTGGATAAAATGGTAAATATTTTCTTTAATTAAGAAAGGTGGCCAAGTGATTATGGTCCTTGACTTCAGATCACTTGCCCCTTACCGCTGTAGGTTTCTTCAGATCACTTGCCCCTTATCGCTGTAGGTTTCTTCAGATCACGTGCCCCTTATCGCTGTAGGTTTCTTCAGATCACTTGCCCGTACCGCTGTAGGTTTCTTCAGATCACTTGCCCTTACCGCTGTAGGTTTCTTCAGATTACTTGCCCCTTACCGCTGTAGGTTTCTTCAGATTACTTGCCCTTATCGCTGTAGGTTTCTTCAGATCACTTGCCCCCTTATCGCTGTAGGTTTCTTCGGATCACTTGCCCCTTACCGCTGTAGGTTTCTTCAGATCACTTGCCCCTTACCGCTGTAGGTTTCTTCAGATCACTTGCCCTTATCGCTGTAGGTTTCTTCAGATCACTTGCCCCATACCGCTGTAGGTTTCTTCAGATCACTTGCCCCTTACCGCTGTAGGTTTCTTCAGATCACTTGCCCCTTATCGCTGTAGGTTTCTTCAGATCACTTGCCCCTTATCGCTGTAGGTTTCTTCAGATCACTTGCCCCTTATCGCTGTAGGTTTCGTCGTCTGTGGTTCTACTCATGGTGCCAGTCTGTCTGTGGTTCTACTCGTGGTGCCAGTCTGTCTGTGGTTCTACTCGTGGTGCCAGTCTGTGCATAAAATACTGGTCGTAGGTGCACCCCGGATATTCCTCCACCAATAATAGCTGGAGTCGCCGTACGACATACGCTGTTGGTGCAAAATTAAATACCCAAAACAAACTATCTTTCATCAAGCATGCAGATGGGGTGTCATGGAAGATGTAATTTGACATTATGTGTCGCAATCTGTCGGCGAGCATGTCGTATAGATGATAGAGGAAGTTGGCACTGTAGATGGGGTGTCATGGAAGATGTAATTTGACATTTAGTGTCAGCGAGCATGTCGTATAGATGATAGAGGAAGTTGGCACTGTAGATGGGGTGTCATGGAAGATGTAATTTGACATTTAGTGTCAGCGAGCATGTCGTGTAGATGATAGAGCAAGTTATCATGGTAATTCTATTTCAGATATACCTTGGTGGCGTAGATAGTTTCAACAAGAAGGGGTTGACAACTCGCTATAACTTCAACGGCTGCATTGACTTTGTACGCTTTAACGGCATCAATATGATTAGAGACGCCAACAATGGCGCCGGATTTCAATCACGGTTTTCTACAGTAGGACCAGTGAAATTTGCATGCTCTGTGAGTTGTTTTAATTATCTCTGCCATTGTACAAATTCATTAAAGCGACATTACATCGCAAAAAGCAAATACAATGCATTTTGTTCACGTATAAATGCGTTGCTACTACAAATTCTTCTCAATAAATAGAACACTAACATTGAATCAGTTTAACAGTGTTTTTGTGGTATACAAACTTTCAAACGTGAAAGGGAACAGGGAAGTATGTGAGATGGTACGATGGTCGCCACATCGGACAGGTGGGTTTTCTCAGGGTACTCCGGTTTCCTCCCACATGAATGACCACATATACGCTTTCATCCGAGCCAACGAGAGTGATTAATATAAGTTGTTAAAACTTGCTTCGCAATCGTTGTAAAATAAATAAAGTATATAAAAAACATGAAAGTAGGATTTCATATAACGGTCATCCAGGCTCCTGAATAAACACTTTGTATTACGCATAAATGTCGACTTTATTTACATTATTTTGTTATGTCAACAAACCTGGGTCCGCCTCCGTGGTCGAGTGGTTATGGTCGCTGACTTGTATACCACTGTAACCTATCATCACTGATGGTCACAGGTTCGAGCCCCGCTCAGGCCGTGTCTCATTTATATGAAAAAGTTGGCAGTTTCTTATGGAGGTTGGTGCACCAAAGTACTGGTTAACCGCTGTAGCCTGCCCAGGAAAGGTGTTGTTAGGTAAACTGCCCGCCGGCGATATAGCCCGAAATGGTGCTGATGCAGGTGTAAAACCCGAAATATAACATAACATAATGTCAACAAACCGCGTATACGACAATGAGCCCTGTTTATATTGTGTTTTCTTTCATCATTTTGCAGCTGAAGACTGAGATTCCATGTACATTCACCACCCAGGAATCATATATCCTAATTGCCGGGACGGCATCATCTGGCGGGATCGTACGAGCCTCATTCCAGTTCCGAACGCACGATGAAGATGGACTGCTTCTCTACCATCAGATGAATGATCCATCTGAAGTCCGGGTAAGTAATGAGTAAGAATGAGGTCCGCCAGTGAACCAGTCCGGGTATGTAATGAGTAAGAATGAGGTCCGCCAGTGAACCAGTCCGGGTATGTAATGAGTAAGAATGAGGTCCGCCAGTGAACCAGTCCGGGTATGTAATGAGTAAGAATGAGGTCCGCCAGTGAACCAGTCCGGGTATGTAATGAGTAAGAATGAGGTCCGCCAGTGAACCAGTCCGGGTATGTAATGAGTAAGAATGAGGTCCGCCAGTGAACCAGTCCGGGTATGTAATGAGTAAGAATGAGGTCCGCCAGTGAACCAGTCCGGGTATGTAATGAGTAAGAATGAGGTCCGCCAGTGAACCAGTCCGGGTATGTAATGAGTAAGAATGAGGTCCGCCAGTGAACCAGTCCGGGTATGTAATGAGTAAGAATGAGGTCCGCCAGTGAACCAGTCGGGGTAAGTAATGAGTAAGAATGAGGTCCGCCAATGAACCAGTCGGGGTATGTAATGAGTAAGAATGAGGTCCGCCAATGAACCAGTCTGGGTATGTAATGAGTAAGAATGAGGTCCGCCAGTGAACCAGTCCGAGTAAGTAATGAGTAAGAATGAGGTCCGCCAGTGAACCAGTTGGGGTAAGTAATGAGTAAGAATGAGGTCCGCCAGTGAACCAGTCGGGGTAAGTAATGAGTAAGAATGAGGTCCGCCAATGAACCAGTCCGGGTAAGTAATAGATGTGGATTCACCAGTGAACCAGTCTGGGTATATAGTAGATGTGGTTTCACCAGTGAACCAGTCTTGGTATGTAATAGATGTGGTTTCACCAGTAAACCAGTCATATGTAATAGATGTGGTTTCACCAGTGAACCAGTTTTGGTATGTAATAGATGTGGTTTCACCAGTGAACCAGTCTGGGTATGTAATAGATGTAGTTTCACCAGTGAACCAGTCTGGGTATGTAATAGATGTGGTTTCACCAGTGAACCAGTCTGGGTATGTAATGATGTGGTTTCACCAGTGAACCAGTCTGGGTATGTAATAGATGTGGTTTCACCAGTGAACCAGTCTGGGTATGTAATGGATGTAGTTTGACCAGTCAACCAGTCTGGGTATGTAATGATGTGGTTTCACCAGTAAACCAGTCTGGGTATGTAATGATGTGGTTTCACCAGTAAACCAGTCTGGTTATGTAATGATGTAGTTTCACCAGTAAACCAGTCTGGGTATGTAATGATGTAGTTTCACCAGTGAACCAGTCTGGGTATGTAATAGATGTAGTTTCACCAGTGAACCAGTCTGGGTATGTAATGATGTGGTTTCACCAGTGAACCAGTCTGGGTATGTAATGGATGTAGTTTCACCAGTGAACCAGTCTGGGTATGTAATGGATGTAGTTTCACCAGTGAACCAGTCTGGGTATGTAATGATGTGGTTTCACCAGTGAACCAGTCTGGGTATGTAATGGATGTAGTTTCACCAGTGAACCAGTCTGGGTATGTAATAGATGTGGTTTCACCAGTAAACCAGTCTGGTTATGTAATGATGTGGTTTCACCAGTGAACCAATATGGGTATGTAATAGATGTGGATTCACCAGTAAACCAGTCTGGTTATGTAATGATGTGGTTTCACCAGTAAACCAGTCTGGTTATGTAATGATGTAGTTTCACCAGTAAACCAGTCTGGGTATGTAATGATGTAGTTTCACCAGTGAACCAGTCTGGGTATGTAATAGATGTGGTTTCACCAGTGAACCAGTCTGGGTATGTAATGATGTGGTTTCACCAGTGAACCAGTCTGGGTATGTAATATATGTGGATTCACCAGTGAACCAGTCTGGGTATGTAATGATGTGGTTTCACCAGTGAACCAGTCTGGGTATGTAATGGATGTAGTTTCACCAGTGAACCAGTCTGGGTATGTAATGATGTGGTTTCACCAGTGAACCAGTCTGGGTATGTAATAGATGTGGTTTCACCAGTGAACCAGTCTGGGTATGTAATAGATGTGGATTCACCAGTGAACCAGTCGGAGTATGTAATCATTAATGGATGTAGTTTCACCAGTCTGTGTAAGTATTGGATTTGGGTTTACCAGTGGACCAGTCTATATATGTAATCATTAATGGATGTAGTTTCACCAGTCCGTATAAGTATTGGATTTGGGTTTGCCAGTGGACCAGTCTATATATGCAATCATTAATGGATGTAGTTTCACCAGTCCGTATAAGTATTGGATTTGCCAGTGGACCAGTCTATATATGTAATCATTAATGGATGTAGTTTCACCAGTCCGTATAAGTATTGGATTTGGGTTTGCCAGTGGACCAGTCTATATATGCAATCATTAATGGATGTAGTTTCACCAGTCCGTATAAGTATTGGATTTGCCAGTGGACCAGTCTATATATGTAATCATTAATGGATGTAGTTTCACCAGTCCGTATAAGTATTGGATTTGGGTTTGCCAGTGGACCAGTCTATATATGCAATCATTAATGGATGTAGTTTCACCAGTCCATATAAGTATTGGATTTGGGTTTGCCAGTGAACCAGTCTATATATGCAATCATTAATGGATGTAGTTTCACCAGTCTATATAAGTATTGGATTTGGGTTTGCCAGTGAACATTTATTTTTAAGTACAAATTATTACTTAATTCTGCCCATGTGTACACCTATGTAATGTTCAGGAGGTTAGTTAGTTAAACTGTATTTATTTTACAACGATTGCGAAGCAAGTTCTAACAACTTACATTAATCACTCTCGTTGTCGCGGATGAAAGCGTATATGTGGTCATTTGTGTGGGGAGGAAACCGGAGTACCCGCTTGTCCGATCTGGCGACCAACGTACCATCTCGCATACTTACCGGTCCGAGGATCGAACCTGGGTTGCATTGGTGAGAAGCGAGCGTGCTAACCACTGCGCTAATCGGACAGCCTGGAGGTTAGTTATACCCATGTTGCCTAACAATATCCAGAGGAGAAGCTGGTAGTTTGCTATGTGACTAGCATTTGGCATTGTTCTATATCCATAAAGCAAACACATTGTAATATATATATTATTTGTAGGTGAGAATTGACAAAGATGGTTTTGTGTCGTACATGGTGACAGACAAGCGCCATCAGATTGTCCAGGATGTTGTACGCAATAGTAAGCACGCCGTCTTGTATAACTGTTTCAGTCCGTGAAGTCCAGCCTTACTGACTGCTATGTTCCAGTATTCAGTTTGTCCATGAAGTCCAACCTTACTGACTGCTATGTTCCAGTATTCAGTTTGTCCATGAAGTCCAGCCTTACTGACTGCTATGTTCCAGTATTCAGTTTGTCCATGAAGTCCAGCCTTACTGACTGCTATGTTCCAGTATTCAGTTTGTCCATGAAGTCCAGCCTTACTGACTGCTATGTTCCAGTATTCAGTGTGTCCATGAAGTCCAGCCTTACTGACTGCTATGTTCCAGTATTCAGTTTGTCCATGAAGTCCAGCCTTACTGACTGCTATGTTCCAGTATTCAGTGTGTCCATGAAGTCCAGCCTTACTGACTGCTATGTTCCAGTTTGTCCATGAAGTCCAGTCTTACTGACTGCTATGTTCCAGTATTCAGTTTGTCCATGAAGTCCAGCCTTACTGACTGCTATGTTCCAGTTTGTCCATGAAGTCCAGCCTTACTGACTGCTATGTTCCAGTATGCAGTTTGTCCACTAAGTCCAGCCTTACTGACTGCTATGTTCCAGTTTGTCCATGAAGTCCAGCCTTACTGACTGCTATGTTCCAGTATTCAGTTTGTCCATGAAGTCCAGTCTTACTGACTGCTATGTTCCAGTATTCAGTTTGTCCATGAAGTCCAGCCTTACTGACTGCTATGTTCCAGTTTGTCCATGAAGTCCAGCCTTACTGACTGCTATGTTCCAGTATGCAGTTTGTCCACTAAGTCCAGCCTTACTGACTGCTATGTTCCAGTTTGTCCATGAAGTCCAGCCTTACTGACTGCTATGTTCCAGTATTCAGTTTGTCCATGAAGTCCAGTCTTACTGACTGCTATGTTCCAGTATTCAGTTTGTCCATGAAGTCCAGCCTTACTGACTGCTATGTTCCAGTATTCAGTTTGTCCATGAAGTCCAGCCTTACTGACTGCTATGTTCCAGTATTCAGTTTGTCCATGAAGTCCAGCCTTACTGACTGCTATGTTCCAGTTTGTCCATGAAGTCCAGCCTTACTGACTGCTATGTTCCAGTTTGTCTATGAAGTCCAGTCTTACTGACTGCTATGTTCCAGTTTGTCCATGAAGTCCAGCCTTACTGACTGCTATGTTCCAGTATTCAGTTTGTCCATGAAGTCCAGTCTTACTGACTGCTATGTTCCAGTATGCAGTTTGTCCATGAAGTCCAGTCTTACTGACTGCTATGTTCCAGTATTCAGTTTGTCCATGAAGTCCAGTCTTACTGACTGCTATGTTCCAGTATTCAGTTTGTCCATGAAGTCCAGCCTTACTGACTGCTATGTTCCAGTTTGTCCATGAAGTCCAGCCTTACTGACTGCTATGTTCCAGTTTGTCCATGAAGTCCAGCCTTACTGACTGCTATGTTCCAGTTTGTCTATGAAGTCCAGCCTTACTGACTGCTATGTTCCAGTTTGTCCATGAAGTCCAGCCTTACTGACTGCTATGTTCCAGTATTCAGTTTGTCCATGAAGTCCAGCCTTACTGACTGCTATGTTCCAGTTTGTCCATGAAGTCCAGCCTTACTGACTGCTATGTTCCAGTTTGTCTATGAAGTCCAGTCTTACTGACTGCTATGTTCCAGTATTCAGTTTGTCCATGAAGTCCAGCCTTACTGACTGCTATGTTCCAGTATTCAGTTTGTCCATGAAGTCCAGCCTTACTGACTGCTATGTTCCAGTATTCAGTTTGTCCATGAAGTCCAGCCTTACTGACTGCTATGTTCCAGTATTCAGTTTGTCCATGAAGTCCAGCCTTACTGACTGCTATGTTCCAGTATTCAGTTTGTCCATGAAGTCCAGCCTTACTGACTGCTATGTTCCAGTATTCAGTTAAACCCAATCCTATACTGTTTCTTCAACTTTAAACCCCAAATACAAAACAAACATAAATGAGTCTTGTATTGTATGAAACATGTCACATGATGTGTATAATTATATGAAATATAGACATCACACAAGCTTAAGAAATCATTGAGTTCTATTGAAAACCCCACCCAGTATGCGTTTACTTAGACTATTATTCACACCCAGATATTGTAAGGAGCAGATGATTAAATATTGTGATTATTGTCTTATATTTTCATTTTTCAATAAGTAAAATTTTATAATTATGGCCACAAGCGAACCTGGTTTTGTGAAGTTCCAATTTCTAAATTACCTCCCTTTATTGGTTTTTAAAAAAAAAAATCACCAATAACTCTGTAAATGGTAGTTTACTAAAGTTAACACTAGGATAAATTTTCATACGAGTTATAAATACTATTATTTTTCAAACTGAAGAGAAAAAAAACGCATAAAGAGATTTTAATAAAAGTTTCTGAAATCTGATGATTATTAAGAAAACATTTTCGTGAATATTTCTGTTTTCCAAATTTGCCAGAAAATGTGGCCATCTTGTATTTTGCATATGCACATGCCGCTTGTTTATTGCACAGTTGATATCGAGAGTGGCACCCAGCAGTTTACGGACGGACTATGGCACACATTCTACATGTACATAGATGCTACAAAGGTCAACATTACCGTGGACAGAAACTCAAAAGTCTCAGAAAGAACAATGGAGATCACGGCTGGATCGGACTACTTTATTGGTGAGAGCATTTACAACATATAGACAATTCATCTTGCAGAGTACACTATATCAATCCGAACGGCGTGGGTTTAAATCCCAACACAAGCTTCTTTGAAATTATTTCGTGTATTTCCCACCTGTATATGAATGGGATGGGACTATGAACCAAGATCCCATGTTTTCCCACCTGTATATGAATGGGATGGGACTATGAACCTTGGTACCATGTTTTCCCACCTGTATGTGAATGGGATGGGACTATGAACCAAGATCCCATGTTTTCCCACCTGTATATGAATGGGATGGGACTATGAACCTTGGTACCATGTTTTCCCACCTGTATATGAATGGGATGGGACTATGAACCTTGGTACCATGTTTTCCCACCTGTATATGAATGGGATGGGACTATGAACCAAGATCCCATGTTTTCCCACCTGTATATGAATGGGATGGGACTATGAACCTTGGTACCATGTTTTCCCACCTGTATGTGAATGGGATGGGACTATGAACCAAGATCCCATGTTTTCCCACCTGTATATGAATGGGATGGGACTATGAACCAAGGTACCATGTTTTCCCACCTGTATATGAATGGGTTGGGACTATGAACCTTGGTACCATGTTTTCCCACCTGTATGTGAATGGGATGGGACTATGAACCAATAGCCCATGTTTTCCCACCTGTATATGAATGGGTTGGGACTATGAACCTTGGTACCATGTTTTCCCACCTGTATGTGAATGGGATGGGACTATGAACCAATATCCCATGTTTTCCCACCTGTATATGAATGGGATGGGACTATGAACCTTGGTACCATGTTTTCCCACCTGTATATGAATGGGATGGGACTATGAACCTTGGTACCATGTTTTCCCACCTGTATATGAATGGGATGGGACTATGAACCAAGATCCCATGTTTTCCCACCTGTATATGAATGGGATGGGACTATGAACCTTGGTACCATGTTTTCCCACCTGTATGTGAATGGGATGGGACTATGAACCAAGATCCCATGTTTTCCCACCTGTATATGAATGTGATGGGACTATGAACCAAGGTACCATGTTTTCCCACCTGTATATGAATGAGTTGGGACTATGAACCTTGGTACCATGTTTTCCCACCTGTATATGAATGGGATGGGACTATGAACCAAGATCCCATGTTTTCCCACCTGTATATGAATGGGATGGGACTATGAACCTTGGTACCATGTTTTCCCACCTGTATATGAATGGGATGGGACTATGAACCAAGATCCCATGTTTTCCCACCTGTATATGAATGGGATGGGACTATGAACCAAGGTACCATGTTTTCCCACCTGTATATGAATGGGATGGGACTATGAACCTTGGTACCATGTGTTCCCACCTGTATGTGAATGGGATGGGACTATGAACCTTGGTACCATGTTTTCCCACCTGTATATGAATGGGATGGGACTATGAACCAAGGTACCATGTTTTCCCACCTGTATATGAATGGGTTGGGACTATGAACCAAGATCCCATGTTTTCCCACCTGTATATGAATGGAATGGGAATATGAACCAAGGTACCATGTTTGCCCACCTTTATATGGATGGGTCTATGATCTCATGTTTTCCCACCTGTATATGTATTGGATGGGAATATGAACCAAGGTACCATGTTTGCCCACCTTTATATGGATGGGTCTATGATCTCATGTTTTCCCACCTGTATATGTATTGGATGGGAATATGAACCAAGGTACCATGTTTGCCCACCTTTATATGGATGGGTCTATGATCTCATGTTTTCCCACCTGTATATGTATTGGATGGGAATATGAACCAAGGTACCATGTTTGCCCACCTTTATATGGATGGGTCTATGATCTCATGTTTTCCCACCTGTATATGTATTGGATGGGTATATGAACTGAGGTACCATGTTTTCCCACCTTTATATGTATTGGATGGGAATATGAACCAAGGTACCATGTTTGCCCACCTGTATATGAATGGGGTGGGACTATGAACCAAGATCCCATGTTTTCCCACCTGTATATGAATGGGTCTATGAACTGAGATCTCATGTTTTCCCACCTGTATATGAATGGGATGGGAATATGAACCAAGGTACCATGTTTGCCCACCTTTATATGGATGCGTCTATGAACTGAGATCTCATGTTTTCCCACCTGTATATGAATGGGTCTATGAACTGAGATCCCATGTTTTCCCACCTGTATATGTATTGGATGGGAATATGAACCACGGTACCATGTTTGCCCACCTTTATATGGATGGGTCTATGAACTGAGATCTCATGTTTTCCCACCTGTATATGTATTGAATGGGAATATGAACCAAGGTACCATGTTTGCCCACCTTTATATGGATGGGTCTATGAACTGAGATCTCATGTTTTCCCACCTGTATATGTATTGGATGGGAATATGAACCAAGGTACCATGTTTGCCCACCTTTATATGGATGGGTCTATGAACTGAGATCTCATGTTTTCCCACCTGTATATGTATTGGATGGGAATATGAACCAAGATCCCATGTTTTCCCACCTGTATATGAATGGGATGGGACTATGAACCTTGGTACCATGTTTTCCCACCTGTATATGAATGGGATGGGACTATGAACCTTGGTACCATGTTTTCCCACCTGTATATGAATGGGATGTGACTATGAACCAAGATCCCATGTTTTCCCACCTGTATATGAATGGGATAGGACTATGAACCTTGGTACCATGTTTTCCCACCTGTATGTGAATGGGATGGGACTATGAACCAAGATCCCATGTTTTCCCACCTGTATATGAATGGGATGGGACTATGAACCAAGGTACCATGTTTTCCCACCTGTATATGAATGGGTTGGGACTATGAACCTTGGTACCATGTTTTCCCACCTGTATGTGAATGGGATGGGACTATGAACCAAGATCCCATGTTTTCCCACCTGTATATGAATGGGATGGGACTATGAACCTTGGTACCATGTTTTCCCACCTGTATATGAATGGGATGGGACTATGAACCTTGGTACCATGTTTTCCCACCTGTATATGAATGGGATGGGACTATGAACCAAGATCCCATGTTTTCCCACCTGTATATGAATGGGATGGGACTATGAACCAAGGTACCATGTTTTCCCACCTGTATATGAATGGGTTGGGACTATGAACCTTGGTACCATGTTTTCCCACCTGTATGTGAATGGGATGGGACTATGAACCAAGATCCCATGTTTTCCCACCTGTATATGAATGGGATGGGACTATGAACCTTGGTACCATGTTTTCCCACCTGTATGTGAATGGGATGGGACTATGAACCAAGAGCCCATGTTTTCCCACCTGTATATGAATGGGATGGGACTATGAACCAAGGTACCATGTTTTCCCACCTGTATATGAATGGGTTGGGACTATGAACCTTGGTACCATGTTTTCCCACCTGTATGTGAATGGGATGGGGCTATGAACCAAGATCCCATGTTTTCCCACCTGTATATGAATGGGATGGGACGGGACTATGAACCTTGGTACCATGTTTTCCCACCTGTATATGAATGGGATGGGACTATGAACCAAGATCCCATGTTTTCCCACCTGTATATGAATGGGATGGGACTATGAACCTTGGTACCATGTTTTCCCACCTGTATATGAATGGGATGGGACTATGAACCTTGGTACCATGTTTTCCCACCTGTATATGAATGGGATGGGACTATGAACCAAGATCCCATGTTTTCCCACCTGTATATGAATAGGATGGGACTATGAACCAAGATCCCATGTTTTCCCACCTGTATATGAATGGGATGGGACTATGAACCTTGGTACCATGTTTTCCCACCTGTATGTGAATGGGATGGGACTATGAACCTTGGTACCATGTTGTCCCACCTGTAAATGAATGGGATGGCACTATGAACCTTGGTACCATGTTTTCCCACCTGTATATGAATGGGATGGGACTATGAACCAAGATCCCATGTTTTCCCACCTGTATATGAATGGGATGGGACTATGAACCAAGGTACCATGTTTTCCCACCTGTATATGAATGGGATGGGACTATGAACCTTGGTACCATGTTTTCCCACCTGTATGTGAATGGGATGGGACTATGAACCTTGGTACCATGTTTTCCCACCTGTATATGAATGGGATGGGACTATGAACCAAGGTACCGTGTTTTCCCACCTGTATATGAATGGGTTGGGACTATGAACCAAGATCCCATGTTTTCCCACCTGTATATGAATGGGATGGGAATATGAACCAAGGTACCATGTTTGCCCACCTTTATATGGATGGGTCTATGATCTCATGTTTTCCCACCTGTATATGTATTGGATGGGAATATGAACCAAGGTACCATGTTTGCCCACCTTTATATGGATGGGTCTATGATCTCATGTTTTCCCACCTGTATATGTATTGGATGGGAATATGAACCAAGGTACCATGTTTGCCCACCTTTATATGGATGGGTCTATGATCTCATGTTTTCCCACCTGTATATGTATTGGATGGGAATATGAACCAAGGTACCATGTTTGCCCACCTTTATATGTATTGGATGGGAATATGAACCAAGGTACCATGTTTGCCCACCTGTATATGAATGGGGTGGGACTATGAACCAAGATCCCATGTTTTCCCACCTGTATATGAATGGGTCTATGAACTGAGATCTCATGTTTGCCCACCTTTATATGGATGGGTCTATGAACTGAGATCTCATGTTTTCCCACCTGTATATGTATTGGATGGGAATATGAACCAAGGTACCATGTTTGCCCACCTTTATATGGATGGGTCTATGAACTGAGATCTCATGTTTTCCCACCTGTATATGTATTGGATGGGAATATGAACCAAGGTACCATGTTTGCCCACCTTTATATGGATGGGTCTATGAACTGAGATCTCATGTTTTCCCACCTGTATATGTATTGGATGGGAATATGAACCAAGGTACCATGTTTGCCCACCTTTATATGGATGGGTCTATGAACTGAGATCTCATGTTTTCCCACCTGTATATGTATTGGATGGGAATATGAACCAAGGTACCATGTTTGCCCACCTTTATATGGATGGGTCTATGAACTGAGATCTCATGTTTTCCCACCTGTATATGTATTGGATGGGAATATGAACCAAGGTACCATGTTTGCCCACCTTTATATGGATGGGTCTATGAACTGGCTCTCCAGATGGCTTGTGGAAGGTTAGTGGTTCTACTAGGGTGCCAGGCAGTTCGTTTAGTACTGCTTGATGGAACCTTCCTCCGCCAAGAATAGCTGGAGAGTCGCCATATGACCTGGGCTGTTGGTGTAACTTTAAGCCATAAAAACAAAACAAACATATATTGAGATATACACAAAATAATGGAGACAAATGTCACAAAATATAGAATAATGTGTGAATGAGTTTATATTGTATTGACTGTACACTATTGTTTCACTCTACAGGCGGTTCTCAGATTGAATCTGGATTCCGTGGTTGTATGCGAAACATCCAGGTGGCATCCACTCAAATTGACTTATCCGAATTGCCCAGGGGAAGTGCAAACCTAGTGTCCATAGGTTCTTGCAAAATCCGGGACCGTTGCACGCCCAATCCGTGCGAACATGACGGTAGATGCGATCAAGATTGGAACAATTTCTACTGTGACTGCGATCAGACTGGATATAAGGGGGCTGTGTGCCATATTTGTAAGTATATCTTGTCTGTGTGCCATATTTGTGAGTATATCTTGTCTGTGTGCCATATTTGTGAGTATATCTTGTCTGTGCATCTGTTTAACAACCGGTTACATGCTTGTCCTCTCAAGCAACCGTTCAACTGGCAGTCCTCATAAACTGTTGAAACAGCCGTTCAAATGTCTGATCTCTCAAACCATTGAAACAACCGTTCAAATGTCTGATCTCTCAAACCATTGAAACAACCGTTCAAATGTCTGATCTCTCAAGCCATTGAAACAACCGTTCAAATGTCTGATCTCTCAAGCCATTGAAACAACCGTTCAAATGTCTGATCTCTCAAACCATTGAAACAACCGTTCAAATGTCTGATCTCTCAAGCCATTGAAACAACCGTTCAAACGCCCGTCTCAAACCATTGAAACAACCGTTCAAATGCCTGTCTCAAACCATTGAAACAACTGTTCAAACGCCTGTCTCAAACCATTGAAACAACCGTTCAAATGTCTGATCTCTCAAGCCATTGAAACAACTGTTCAAACGCCTGTCTCAAACCATTGAAACAACCGTTCAAATGTCTGATCTCTCAAACCATTGAAACAACCGTTCAAATGTCTGATCTCTCAAACCATTGAAACAACCGTTCAAATGTCTGATCTCTCAAGCCATTGAAACAACCGTTCAAATGTATGATCTCTCAAGCCATTGAAACAACCGTTCAAATGTCTGATCTCTCAAACCATTGAAACAACCGTTCAAATGTCTGATCTCTCAAGCCATTGAAACAACCGTTCAAACGCCCGTCTCAAACCATTGAAACAACCGTTCAAACGCCTGTCTCAAACCATTGAAACAACTGTTCAAATGCCTGTCTCAAACCATTGAAACAACCGTTCAAATGTCTGATCTCTCAAGCCATTGAAACAACTGTTCAAACGCCTGTCTCAAACCATTGAAACAACCGTTCAAATGTCTGATCTCTCAAGACATTGAAATAACAGTTCAAATGTCTGATCTCTCAAGCCATTGAAACAACCGTTCAAATGTCTGATCTTTCAAACTGTTTAAGCATCTGTTCAGTGTCCTCTCAAACCGTTTAAGCATCTGTTCAGCTGGCAGGGATCATTCTAGAGGGCGATATGGGCGAAATTGTCGCCCTAGGGACCCTGATTTCTCCCTAATAATTTTTTGTTGTTGTTGGTTTTTACGATTTTCAAACAAAATTTTGTCTAGTAAGATACACTGGCCCATTATAAAGCACCTCTTCTATTCAAATGTTGTATTTAATGGTTGTACTGTGCATTTTAACCCTATTTTGCAGAAGTATATTAAAGAACACCATTTAAGGAAGCGATCACGCGCTTTCTCACTTCTCCCAAAAATTCTGACCTGGAATGAACCCTGAGCTGGCTGTCCTCTCAAGCTGTTTAAGCATCTGTTCAGCTGGCTGTCCTCTCAAACCGTTTAAGCATCTGTTCAGCTGGCTGTCCTCTCAAACCGTTTAAGCATCTGTTCAGCTGGCTGTCCTCTCAAGCATTCAGTGACACTATCAGAATGCTGACCGGGTACAGTTTAATACTGACAACCTTAGTATACTCGCATATGTTCCAAGATTTAATAGATTCTCTGATACTTTTGACATTTTTACATGTGTATATATGTACTGTGTATACATGTACTATGTGTATATATGTACTATGTGTATATATGTACTATGTGTATGCAGGTATATATGTACTATGTGTATACAGGTACTGTGTATGCAGGTATACATGTACTATGTGTATATATGTACTATGTGTATATATGTACTGTGTATGCAGGTATATATGTACTGTGTATGCAGGTATACATGTACTATGTGTATATATGTACTATGTGTATATATGTACTATGTGTATATATGTACTGTGTATGCATGTACTGTGTATGCAGGTATATATGTACTGTGTATGCATGTACTGTGTATGCAGGTATACATGTACTATGTGTATATATGTACTGTGTATGCAGGTATATATGTACTGTGTATGCAGGTATATATGTACTATGTGTATATATGTACTGTGTATGCAGGTATATATGTACTGTGTATGCAGGTATATATGTACTGTGTATGCAGGTATATATGTACTGTGTATATATGTACTGTGTATGCAGGTATATATGTACTATGTGTATATATGTACTGTGTATGCAGGTATATATGTACTGTGTATGCAGGTATATATGTACTGTGTATATATGTACTGTGTATGCAGGTATATATGTACTGTGTATGCAGGTATATATGTACTGTGTATGCAGGTATATATGTACTGTGTATATATGTACTGTGTATGCAGGTATATATGTACTGTGTATATATGTACTGTGTATGCAGGTATATATGTACTGTGTATGCAGGTATATATGTACTGTGTATGCATGTACTGTGCATGCAGGTATATATGTACTGTGTGTGTATATATGTACTGTGTATGCATGTACTGTGTATGCAGGTATATATGTACTATGTGTATATATGTACTATGTGTATATATGTACTATGTGTATATATGTACTGTGTATGCAGGTATATATGTACTGTGTATGCAGGTATATATGTACTGTGTATGCAGGTATATATGTACTGTGTATGCAGGTATATATGTACTGTGTATGCATGTACTGTGTATGCAGGTATATATGTACTGTGTATGCATGTATTGTGTATGCAGGTATATATGTACTGTGTATGCATGTACTGTGTATGCAGGTATATATGTACTGTGTATGCATGTACTGTGTATGCAGGTATATATGTACTGTGTATGCATGTACTGTGTATGCAGGTATATATGTACTATGTATGCATGTACTGTGTATGCAGGTATACATGTACTATGTGTATATATGTACTGTGTATGCAGGTATATATGTACTGTGTATGCAGGTATATATGTACTGTGTATATATGTACTGTGTATGCAGGTATATATGTACTATGTGTATATATGTACTGTGTATGCAGGTATATATGTACTGTGTATGCAGGTATATATGTACTGTGTATGCAGGTATATATGTACTGTGTATGCAGGTATATATGTACTATGTGTATACAGGTACTGTGTATGCAGGTATACATGTACTATGTGTATATATGTACTATGTGTATATATGTACTGTGTATGCAGGTATATATGTACTGTGTATGCAGGTATACATGTACTATGTGTATATATGTACTATGTGTATATATGTACTATGTGTATATATGTACTGTGTATGCATGTACTGTGTATGCAGGTATATATGTACTGTGTATGCATGTACTGTGTATGCAGGTATACATGTACTATGTGTATATATGTACTGTGTATGCAGGTATATATGTACTGTGTATGCAGGTATATATGTACTATGTGTATATATGTACTGTGTATGCAGGTATATATGTACTGTGTATGCAGGTATATATGTACTGTGTATGCAGGTATATATGTACTGTGTATATATGTACTGTGTATGCAGGTATATATGTACTGTGTATGCAGGTATATATGTACTGTGTATATATGTACTGTGTATGCAGGTATATATGTACTGTGTATGCAGGTATATATGTACTGTGTATATATGTACTGTGTATGCAGGTATATATGTACTGTGTATATATGTACTGTGTATGCAGGTATATATGTACTGTGTATGCAGGTATATATGTACTGTGTATGCATGTACTGTGCATGCAGGTATATATGTACTGTGTGTGTATATATGTACTGTGTATGCATGTACTGTGTATGCAGGTATATATGTACTATGTGTATATATGTACTATGTGTATATATGTACTATGTGTATATATGTACTATGTATGCAGGTATATATGTACTGTGTATGCAGGTATATATGTACTGTGTATGCAGGTATATATGTACTGTGTATGCAGGTATATATGTACTGTGTATGCATGTACTGTGTATGCAGGTATATATGTACTGTGTATGCATGTACTGTGTATGCAGGTATATATGTACTGTGTATGCAGGTATATATGTACTGTGTATGCATGTACTGTGTATGCAGGTATATATGTACTGTGTATGCAGGTATATATATACTGTGTATGCATGTACTGTGTATGCAGGTATATATGTAATGTGTATATATGTACTGTGTATGCATGTACTGTGTATGCAGGTATATATGTACTGTGTATGCAGGTATATATATACTGTGTATGCAGGTATATATGTACTGTGTATGCAGGTATATATATACTGTGTATGCATGTACTGTGTATGCATGTACTGTGTATGCAGGTATATATGTACTGTGTATGCATGTACTGTGTATGCAGGTATATATGTACTGTGTATGCATGTACTGTGTATGCAGGTATATATGTACTGTGTATGCAGGTATATATGTACTGTGTATGCAGGTATACATGTACTATGTGTATATATGTACTGTGTATATATGTACTGTGTATGCATGTACTGTGTATATATGTAGTGTGTATGCATGTACTGTGTATATATGTACTGTGTATGCATGTACTGTGTATATATGTAGTGTGTATGCATGTACTGTGTATATATGTACTGTGTATGCATGTACTGTGTATATATGTACTGTGTATGCATGTAGTGTGTATATATGTACTGTGTATGCATGTACTGTGTATATATGTACTGTGTATGCATGTACTGTGTATATATGTAGTGTGTATGCATGTACTGTGTATATATGTAGTGTGTATGCATGTACTGTGTATGCATGTACTGTGTATATATGTACTGTGTATGCAGGTATATATGTACTGTGTATCTTTCAGCGTCCCACCAGCTGTCGTGTGAGCTCCACAACATGTATACTATCATGGATGGACAGGAGGAGGTTATCATTGACCCCGATGGATCCGGCCCCATACAGCCCTTCACCGTCATCTGTAACGGAAAGAGTGAGTACATTTACTCTGACCTTTAAAACATTTTTGGTTTATTTAAGTTTATTTAACGTCGCTACTGGTTGCCCATTTGAGCGACCGGGCAATTTGCCTAACAGCACCTTTCCTGGGCAGGCTCTAGCGGTTAACCAGTACTTGGTGCACCAACCTCCGTAAGAAACTTTTTCATATAAAAAGACACGGTCTGAGCAGGGCTCGGACCTGTGACCATCAGTGATGATAGGTTACACTCTGACCATGGAGGCGGACTACCCTGACTGTTATATAGAGAGTTTCAAAGTTAATTGATTTATTTCAAAGCATAGTATTAGGCAGAAATATCCAAATGGGAGTCTAAAAAAATAAGTCCAGCCCCAGAGCGGGACCTGAATGATGACGGAAATTGCCGCACAGACTCGATGTGAGAACGGCGAACTGACGTGATCGAAATGCGGTAGAAACTGGGAAAGCCTCTCCAAAAAGGAATTGCGAACAATATTAGCCTATTATAGGGTCCAGTTCTTGTCATTGTTTTACAGCTGCATATATATGTTAACAAACCTAGTGAGGTCTCGGAGGGAAAAAAACTGTTATCAGCCATTTTTTTAACTGGCCGTCGGTAATAATTGACCGTCTTATTAGGTGATAGGCCGTCGAAAAGACGGCCCGACGGCTCTCTGCCTAATACTGTGTTTCAAAGTTAATTGATTTTCTTCCAAAGTTAATTGATTTGTTTCAAAGTTAATTGATTTTCTTTCAAAGTTAATTGATTTTCTTTCAAAGTTAATTGATTTGTTTAAAAGTTAATTGAGTTGTTTCAAAGTTAATTGATTTTATTTCAAAGTTAATTGATTTGTTTCAAAGTTAATTGAGTTGTTTCGCAGTTAATTGAGTTGTTTCAAAGTTAATTGAGTTGTTTCAAAGTTAATTGATTTCTTTCAAAGTTAATTGAGTTGTTTCAAAGTTAATTGATTTCTTTCAAAGTTAATTGAGTTGTTTCACAGTTAATTGAGTTGTTTCAAAGTTAATTGAGTTGTTTCAAAGTTAATTGATTTCCTTTCAAAGTTAATTGATTTCTTTCAAAGTTAATTGATTTCTTTCAAAGTTAATTGAGTTGTTTCAAAGTTAATTGATTTGTTTCAAAGTTAATTGAGTTGTTTCACAGTTAATTGAGTTGTTTCAAAGTTAATTGATTTCTTTCAAAGTTAATTGATTTTCTTTCAAAGTTAATTGATTTGTTTCAAAGTTAATTGATTTTCTTTCAAAGTTAATTGATTTCTTTCCAAGTTAATTGATTTGTTTCAAAGTTAATTGAGTTGTTTCAAAGTTAATTGAGTTGTTTCAAAGTTAATTGAGTTCTTTCAAAGTTAATTGAGTTATTTCAAAGTTAATTGAGTTCTTTCAAAGTTAATTGAGTTGTTTCAAAGTTGTTTCAAAGTTAATTGAGTTGTTTAAAAGTTAATTGATTTGTTTAAAGTTAATAGAGTTGTTATAAAATTAATTGATTTTCTTTCAAAGTTAATTGAGTTGTTTCAAAGTTAATTGATTTGTTTCAAAGTTAATTGATTTTCTTTCAAAGTTAATTGAGTTGTTTCAAAGTTAATTGAGTTGTTTCAAAATTAATTGATTTGTTTCAAAGTTAATTGATTTTCTTTCCAAGTTAATTGATTTGTTTCAAAGTTAATTGAGTTGTTTCAAAGTTAATTGAGTTCTTTCAAAGTTAATTGAGTTCTTTCAAAAGTTAATTGAGTTCTTTCAAAGTTAATTGAGTTCTTTCAAAGTTAATTGAGTTCTTTCAAAGTTAATTGAATTGTTTCAAAATTAATTAATTTGTTTCAAAGATAATTGAGTTGTTTCAAAGTTAATTGAATTGTTTCAAAGTTAATTGATTTGTTTCAAAGTTAATTGATTTTCTTTCAAAGTTAATTGAGTTCTTTCAAAGTTAATTGATTTGTTTCAAAGATAATTGAGTTGTTTCAAAGTTAATTGAGTTGTTTCAAAGTTAATTGATTTGTTTCAAAGTTAATTGATTTGTTTCAAAGATAATTGAGTTGTTTCACAGTTAATTGAGTTGTTTCACAGTTAATTGAGTTGTTTCACAGTTAATGGAGTTGTTTCACAGTTAATTGATTTTCTTTCAAAGTTAATTGAGTTGTTTCAATGTTAATTGAATTGTTTCACAGTTAAGTGAGTTGTTTCACAGTTAATTGATTGTTAATTTGTTGTTATTGTGGCTCTATATGAAGTGTATTTTTGTAGATATTTTGTTTGTTTCTGGATATAAAGTTGCACCGACAGTGTATGTCATATGGCGACTCTCCAGCTGTTATTGGTGGAGGAAGGCCCCGAGTTACCCTTCAAACAGTATTTCGGCAACGGACAGGCTCCAGGGTAGAACCACCACATTTCTGCAGTTGCATAGCTGCCCGATATGAAAGTATTAATATATGCACCTCCAGCGGTGTTGGAACACACAATTGTAGGACTGCTGTCGTTTTGCACCAATCGGATGTAATAAAATGATCGTGAATAATTATAGCGAAATCGAGAATTACGAATGATGCTATTCTTTCAGCTGGTTCCCTCTACCCGGTGGAGACGTGGATCCGACACGACAGTATGAGTCTGATCACTGTTAATGGTTTCCAGTCTCCGGACTTCTATTTACGTAAAATCGTGTACGAGACTGACCTGACTGGCCTAACGGAGGTGATAGAACGTTCCGTCAGCTGCGAGCAGGAAATTACGTGGAAGTGCAACAACTCTCGTCTTATGATGCGAGATGATAGCATCAGTAAGTAGGCAGAAATATTTCCTTGTTTTGAGTTAGTTTATAGTAATTTATTTTAGCTCGATTGCGAAACAAGTTCCTATATTGATAAGTCTGGAAATCTCATTCCTGATGGAATCCATCGCCACCAGGGAGAGAGAAGAGACAATGTGGAATTTAAATGCCTTGCCTAAGGGTACAATCGTAGCGGCTACAGCTGGGCGGGAACTGTGGGCCTTTCGCACCTGAAGCGAACGTGCTACCACTGCGCTGTGTACAAAGATGTCTTAGTGGATGGGGAGAGGATAGAACAGTCATCCGTAGTTTCCTCAGAATGTTATTAGACACAGGCCAGCAGGCTTGTCAGATTTAAAGAGAGACAGGCCCGACTTGGATTTTGAGGGCCCCCGGGCATCAGGCTGTATTATTTTTCGAGCACTCGTTACAAATTCAGAATGTTGATATTAGTTTATACAAATATTTTTAGCTCGATTGCAAAAGAAGTTCTTACAACTTATATTAATCACTCACGAGACCTCATTCCTGAATGAATCGCCACGTGGGAGGGAGGGAGAAGAGGCAACGTGAAATTTAAATGTCTTGTCTAAGAGCACAATCATAACGGCTCAAGTGGGGCTCGCACCTGAAGCGAACGCGCTACCACTGCTGTTACTGTAACTTGTCATTTTGTTGCATCGAAATCTTTTGTATATTCAAGAAGGAAGTATTGCATTAAATGTTAATTATGATCTTACAAATATGAAGATTTTATACATGTGTTTATGTTTGAAGCTGATGGTATCCAGAGAACATATGGTCACTGGGTTGGAAGAACATTCCAGGTACAATATTTCAAGTCTCTCGTATCTCTCAAGTATTAATGTCGCCAAACAATCAGGATGATTCACTAATAACTAGGGATGGGACCGAATATTCGAATAACCGAATACCTGACCGAATATTCGAATACCTGACCAAATATCCGAATACCTGACCGAATATTCGAATACCTGACCGAATATCCGAATACCTGACTGAATATCTGAATACCTGACCGAATATTCGAATACCTGACCGAATATTCGAATCCTTATATTTCGGTATTCAAATACCAAAAAATAAAAAGTCTCTCGTATCTCTCAAGTATTAATGTCGCCAAACAATCAGGATGATTCACTAATAACTAGGGATGGGACCGAATATTCGAATATCCGAATACCTGACCGAATATTCGAATACCTGACCAAATATCCGAATACCTGACCGAATATTCGAATACCTGACCGAATATTCGAATACCTGACTGAATATTCGAATACCTGACCGAATATCCGAATACCTGACTGAATATCCGAATACCTGACCGAATATTTGAATCCTTATATTTTGGTATTCAAATACCAAAAAATAAAATAAATAATTCTATTTTCTGTTTTAATATTGCTCATTTTCTAGTTATTTCAATCCATAAAGTCCACTGATTCGCACCTCCTTGTGTGTTTAAGTGCGGCAACTTGGTCACCTTTTCCCAATCAAGCGCGCCCTGGGGCGTCTCAACTTTGTACAAGGTGTTGTTTTAATGTGGGCAGCGTTGGACACTCGCCAACTCGCCATGGCGATAACGTTTTTAGACTGGCGAGAAACTTTTACTACGCACTCGACATCGTGGCGAGATGTCTTTTTTTATTTTATTTTTATTTTTTTAAAATATTTTTATACTTTATTTATTTTACAACGATTGCGAAGCAAGTTTGAACAACTTACATTAATCACTCTCGTTGGCTCGGATGTAAGCGTATATGTGGTAATTCATGATTCATGTGGGAGGAAACCGGAGTACCCGGAGAAAACCCACCTGTCCGATCTGGCGACCATCGTACCATCTCATCTCATAGTATGTGAGATGGAACGATGTCTTATTTGATAGCCCTTGGCGAGTTTGTTGAAGTTCATACTCGCCTGAACCAGGACACACAGTATCTTCGCCATTTTAGGCGCTTTTTCTCATCGAATTAACAAAATATCAAATATTTGTGTCTACTTAAAACAAATTTCGTGGGGGGCATGCCCCCCGGACCCCCTAGCATGGCAATTGCCTGCGGCACATGCATCCGGTGGGCTTTGCCACCGGACAGAACCACATTCACTGGCCTGTACCATTTATTTTTGGCCGGAACTAATTCTTAAGTACAGGTCAAAAATTGGCCTGTACAATTTCATCTTGGCCGGTACCTTTTCTCAAGTACAGGCCAAGTTGGCCGGAACATATTGAAACGAGTGTCCAACACTGTGTGGGCAATTACATATGCAAATCGATCAGTACCTTATTTACATAAAATGATCAATATGGTCACTAAAACGAAAAACAATGTTAATTGCCTGTTTGTGAACAACATACCATTTCAAAGCGTTACCCCGAGGGCAGGGCTCGACAAATCCTATTGCCCGACGCCCGGGGCAAGTCAAAACAACGTTCGGGCAAGTGGCCGTCAACCAGAGTTTAGTCCTGGGCAAGTCAAAATGCTATGGATGTGATTATCGGACAGGTGTCGAATAAACATATCAATTAACAGATAAATAAACAAACTAATCAACTGTTTATGTCATGATTGGACCCTATTATCGATTGTAAACCCTGCAGACTGCATGCTATGAATGACAGGTATCGCCCCAAACATTTAACCAATCGAGGCTCTCGTGACGCTTCAATTTTTTTATTTGCACTTATCAAATTAGTCATATTAAATAGACTACAGCGCTTTTAACATCCGGGCGCTTTCTTAATTTCTACAATTTGCAGTCGCCGGCGAAATATCAAAGAATCTGTCAATGCCTTGCTTATATACTTACAGACAGTAAGTACATGTTTTCTACACCTATGGTGTTGATTAATCTCGGAAGACAGGCCGATTTCATTGATGTATTGTAAGTTATAATTGACAAAATTAAACAGTTAGAACTCGGGTAATTATCAGATTACAAATGCTTACAAAATGTTTTATAATCAAGCCCCAAATCCCTATTATCATTCAAATGCATGTTCAGTTACAATACGTTTGCTAAAACTCTTTAACTCCAATGAAAATGAAAGTAATAGTAAAAAACGGAAACTAGATTTAAAATGTGTGCCTCACTGAGGGTAAAAAGGATATTAAATAAGATTCAAAACGCGAAAGGACTTTTCATTATATACTATGATGATGTTATTCATAGACTTAACTAGTGTAAGACATCATTCGACATTTAGCATAATAATTGGGGCAAGTCAAATTCACATTGGGGCAAGTCAGTTTGCCAGTGTCACTTGTCCCGGGCAAGTCAGTTTGAAAAGAATTTGTCGAGCCCTGGAGGGGATTAAAATGGCAAATGTTATTGGATATTTTATAACTACTTATTTACTCAATAATATAGACCTCCACAAGCCGTAACTAAATCCATGTCAATAGAAGCCAATTTCACGACGTGTAAAGTACACGCGTGGACTGGTGAACCGGTGAATAGGTCAGATTGGAAAAAGTTAGGATTTGATTTGTAAAATTTATCGAATATTCGAATACCACTTTCGAATATTCAAATACCATTTAGCTATTCGGTCCCATCCCTACTAATAACTCATTTGTTGTCCGCCCATCCGTCCTCCTTCGACTCGCGATTTTGGCATTCAAATATTCGGCTGATCTTCCGAACGAATATTTGTTAATGTTTGTAAATATCTTAAAAAATCTTTAAAAATGTTTATACTTTCATATTCAGCGCTGTGGCATAGCACCATTCAGGGTTTCCATTGGAGAAAATAAACTGTCTTGGAGACAGCTAAGGGGTTGGAAATTGGAAACTTTTACAATGTTTTTAAATTTATTTTCTTCTACTAAATCATTAGTTTTTTCGTCAACCACTTTTATTTTTCCGACAAATGCGGAAATGACGATCGTCAGCTGGATTCCTGACCATTTCAGATTGAAAACGGTGGCTTAGTCGAATTATGTAATCACGATGCCCGCTATTAAAATGGAGGATCTTTTGTTAGCCTTATATCTATAAACATTGGAACATTCATGTGCTGGACACCATTCACGACCATGGTGCACGAAAATAGCTTGTGTATCATAAGCAAATATATATTGTAAGATTTCTCTGTATGCGAGTCCGCCTCCGTGGTCGAGTGGTAATGGTCGCATCATGTCCTGGCCAGAAAATGTTGTTTTTATATTTTAGGACATGCACTACTGGGGAGGGGCAGCACCGGGGACATATAAATGTTCGTGTGGACTGACGGAGGAAGGGTGTGACGGGCAGAGTACAACGTGTAACTGTGACTCGGGTATCTCCACCTCCGATACCGGGCTGCTCATGCACAAGGACTACCTACCCGTGATGGAGCTTCACTTCGGAGACACTGGAACCCTGCGTGACAATAAAGTGGGACAGCACCAACTGAAGGAGCTTAAGTGTTCTGGAGATAGTATGTGCTGTGTTTGTTATCCCCCTGCTGGAGATAGTATGTGCTGTGTTTGTTATCCCCCTGCTGGAGATAGTATGTGCTGTGTTTGTTATCCCCCTGCTGGAGATAGTATGTGCTGTGTTTGTTATCCCCCTGCTGGAGATAGTATGTGCTGTGTTTGTTATCCCCCTGCTGGAGATAGTATGTGCTGTGTTTGTTATCCCCCTGCTGGAGATAGTATGTGCTGTGTTTGTTATCCCCCTGCTGGAGATAGTATGTGCTGTGTTTGTTATCCCCCTGCTGGAGATAGTATGTGCTGTGTTTGTTATCCCCCTGCTGGAGATAGTATGTGCTGTGTTTGTTATCCCCCTGCTGGAGATAGTATGTGCTGTGTTTGTTATCCCCCTGCTGGAGATAGTATGTGCTGTGTTTGTTATCCCCCTGCTGGAGATAGTATGTGCTGTGTTTGTTATCCCCTGCTGGAGATAGTATGTGCTGTGTTTGTTATCCCCTGCTGGAGATAGTATACATGTGCTGTGTTTGTTATCCCCCTGCTGGATATAGTATGTGGTGTTTGTTATCCCCTGCTGGAGATAGTATGTGCTGTGTTTGTTATCCCCTGCTGGAGATAGTATACATGTGCTGTGTTTGTTATCCCCCTGCTGGAGATAGTATACATGTACTGTGTTTGTTATCCCCCTGCTGGATATAGTATGTGCTGTGTTTGTTATCCCCCTGCTGGAGATAGTATGTGCTGTGTTTGTTATCCCCTGCTGGAGATAGTATGTGCTGTGTTTGTTATCCCCCTGCTGGATATAGTATGTGCTGTGCTTGTTATCCCCCTGCTGGAAATAGTATGTGCTGTGTTTGTTATCCCCCTGCTGGAGATAGTATGTACTGTATTTGTTATCCCCCGCCATTTTGTTGCTTTGTTCTATCATATAGAGTGGCCGAGTTACCCCTTTTCACTGCAGGTTCAAATCCCCTGGCGGTGTCAAATTCTCTCATGTGAGGAAGCTATCCAGTTGGCTTGTGGATGGTCGGTGGTTCTACTCGGGTGCCCATCCGCGCCTAAAATACTGCTCGAAGGAGAGCTGGAGAGTTGCCATATAAACTAAGCTGTTTGTGCAACTTTAAACCCCAAACACACACTCTATCATATACTATCAGTTTGTGTAATCTATCATCATTTAGTGGAGACTTCAGATCAATGACTTCAAACCATACAGCTCACTCACTGCTGGACGTTCGAATCCCACTATGTGTACGGACTTGTTCACGCATCAGAATGATCACAACTAACAAATGCTCTGTGAAATACTTCTAGGTTATACATAAAATTATTCATTTTAACGTCTACAAGAAAAGCGCAATCGTTGTCATCATTATATCTATCTTCCTTGGATGTCAATCCCCTCGCGTGAATATGCTCATATTCCTCCTATAATGTCTAGTTCAGTAATTAATATTGCCTTTCCCCATTGATAGGTAGCGTCTATTTAGTTTATACAAATTTATTTTAGCTCGATTGCGAAACAAGTTCTTTCAACTTATATTAATCACTCTCGAGACCTCATTCATGATGGAATCCATCGCCACGAGGGAGAGAGAAGAGTCAACGTGGAATTTAAATGCCTTGCCTAAGGGTACAATCGTAACGGCTCCAGCGGGAACTCCGGACCTGAAGTGAACGCGCATCCACAACGCCTATTTCATATTCTAATTTAAAATCAATTCTTTACCACCTCTCAAATTTTGATGGTTATTATTTGACAGCATAATGTGTTATTTTGATGGTTATTATTTGACAGCATAATGTGTTATTTTGATGGTTATTATTTGACAGCATAATGTGTTATTTTGATGGTTATTATTTGACAGCATAATGTGTTATTTTGACGGTTATTATTTGACAGCATAATGTGTTATTTTGATGGTTATTATTTGACAGCATAATGTGTTATATTGATGGTTATTATTTGACAGCATAATGTGTTATTTTGATGGTTATTATTTGACAGCATAATGTGTTATTTTGACGGTTATTATTTGACAGCATATTGTTTTATTTTGAAACAAATATGATTCTTTTCCTTTACAGATTTGCTGGATAATGTGATTACGTTCAGGAAGGCAGACGCCACTCTCGAATTCCCGACATTTGAAGGTGACAAAGCGGGCGATATCTGGTTCCAGTTCAGGACTACGGCCACAGACGGAGTTATGATCCATGATACCGGAGATACGGAGAATGACTTCATACAGATCAGGATGATTAGTAAGTTCTGTTCAGAATTGTAGTGTCTCCGAGGTACCAGTATTAATTGACAGATCAGAGTGTCTCCGAGGTACCAGTATTAATTGACAGATCGGAGTGTCTCCGAGGTACCAGTATTAATTGACAGATCGGAGTGTCTCCGAGGTACCAGTACTAATTGACAGATCAGAGTGTCTCCGAGGTACCAGTATTAATTGACAGATCGGAGTGTCTCCGAGGTACCAGTATTAATTGACAGATCGCTAATAAACAGTATTACAAAGCCTTCGACATGCACTACTACAGTCTTAAACTAGGTTGAGAAGCCTCGTACAAACAATAAAC
The DNA here is from genome assembly GCA_014843695.1 of Archivesica marissinica. Lineage (NCBI taxonomy): Eukaryota > Metazoa > Mollusca > Bivalvia > Venerida > Vesicomyidae > Archivesica > Archivesica marissinica. Next base: position 7,231,677 of record CM026386.1, on the reverse strand, counting down.
AACGCTTGAGGAGGTCATGTAAATGGCAATATGCCGGTGCTCACGCAAAATTATGAGCGAATTATATGCGCATAAACAAATATAGTGATTGTCCGTAATAGAAAACGTTTCTTCATACAATACCCTGTTGAACATGTGGAACGTGCAACAAATGTGTTTCTACTTTACAGATGGGGACACAATTCAGTTCCGTTACAACGTTGGAAATGGAATCCAGGTTCTGGAATACAGGACGATTAACACGTTGAACAACGATATATGGCACACTGTGCACGTGGAACGTAACCGCAAACAGGCTTGGTTACGTGTGGACAACTTTCCAGAGGAAGTTCGTAATGAACCACAAGATGAAATCACGCGTCTACTTGATTTGACTAAGCCACTGACAATTGGAGCGGCTGTGGATCATAGAGATGGGTTCGTTGGTTGTATGAGAGGTCTGAGAGTAAACGGGGTTCTCATGGATATGAGAGGGGAGATTCGTCGGGGCACGTACACATACGGGGTACATGAAGGTAACCAAATAGTTCCCACTTCTAAATATAAACTTATTTTATTTTACAACAATTGCGAAACAAGCTTTAACAACTTTTATTAAATCTCTCTCGTTGACGTAAATGGAAGCGTATATGTGGTCATTCGTGTGGGAGGTAACCGGAGTAACCGGAGAAAACCTCACCTGTCCGATGTGGCAACCAAGAAAGTGTAACTCGCTGAGAATAAGGAGAGTAAAAAGGATGAAACGTATGACTCAAAACATGAAAGGACTTTTGAATTAAAATGGCAGGATGAATAAAGAGGGCTGGCTCCTTCATGCTGAACAGATATATCTTCTTTTTCTTTTTTTTCTCTTTTTTTGTTTCTTTTCCAGCCCCCCTTTAGGAGTAACCCCATTTATTTTCCACGTCATAGGTTGAGTAGGGGTCGAGGAGCTATTCACCTTACAATGTATATATACATTTACAATATTCATAATAAATATATATATGTACAACAGATATATATATCTTATGTTCTGCGAGTACTCTCAGAAATACCCAAAACTTGCAGAAACAAAAGTTAACCAGAAAGTGATATATTTAGTTGTTATGACACTTTCCGGATTGAACCAATCCATGCTCATCGGGTTATGACACTTTCCGGATTGAACCAATCCATGCTCATCGGGTTATGACACTTTCCGGATTGAACCAATCCATGCTCATCGGGTTATGACACTTTCCGGATTGAACCAATCCATGCTCATCGGGTTATGACACTTTCCGGATTGAACCAATCCATGCTCATCGGGTTATGACACTTTCCGGATTGAACCAATCCATGCTCATCGGGTTATGACACTTTCCGGATTGAACCAATCCATGCTCATCGGGTTATGACACTTTCCGGATTGAACCAATCCATGCTCATCGGGTTATGACACTTTCCGGATTGAACCAATCCATGCTCATCGGGTAAGTGGTCTGCATAGGGCAGCACGGCCACTCGGTACATACACGAGCAGATACTAGTGAAATCCGAGGTCAAACTGACCATACATTCCAGAATGTCACTGTATTATTTGTAGATGTGAAAGGTCATACCTATATGAACTAATATTCATGTAATAGTTACCACAACAAACCATTTATTGATTCACCCATCTTATTCATCTGCCCATCCAATGTACCAGCATTCACCATTTAGCATCTGCCCATCCAATGTACCAGCATGCATCATTCACCATTTAGCATCTGCCCATTCAATGTACCAGTATGCATCATTCACCATTTAGCATCTGCCCATCCAATGTACCAGCATGCATCATTTAGCATTGCCCATCCAATGTACCAGTATGCATCATTCACCATTTAGCATCTGCCCATTCAATGTACCAGTATGCATCATTCACCATTTAGCATCTGCCCATCCAATGTACCAGCATGCATCATTCACCATTTAGCATCTGCCCATCCAATGTACCAGCATGCATCATTCACCATTTAGCATCTGCCCATCCAATGTACCAGTATGCATCATTCACCATTTAGCATCTGCCCATCCAATGTACCAGTATGCATCATTTAGCATCTGCCCATCCAATGTACCAGTATGCATCATTCACCATTTAGCATCTGCCCATTCAATGTACCAGTATGCATCATTCACCATTTAGCATCTGCCCATCCAATGTACCAGTATGCATCATTCACCATTTAGCATCTGCCCATCCAATGTACCAGCATGCATCATTCACCATTTAGCATCTGCCCATCCAATGTACCAGCATGCATCATTCACCATTTAGCATCTGCCCATCCAATGTACCAGTATGCATCATTTAGCATCTGCCCATCCAATGTACCAGCATGCATCATTCACCATTTAGCATCTGCCCATCCAATGTACCAGCATGCATCATTCACCATTTAGCATCTGCCCATCCAATGTACCAGTATGCATCATTCACCATTTAGCATCTGCCCATCCAATGTACCAGCATGCATCATTCACCATTTAGCATCTGCCCATCCAATGTACCAGCATGCATCATTCACCATTTAGCATCTGCCCATCCAATGTACCAGTATGCATCATTCACCATTTAGCATCTGCCCATCCAATGTACCAGCATGCATCATTCACCATTTAGCATCTGCCCATCCAATGTACCAGTATGCATCATTTAGCATCTGCCCATCCAATGTACCAGCATGCATCATTCACCATTTAGCATCTGCCCATCCAATGTACCAGTATGCATCATTCACCATTTAGCATCTGCCCATTCAATGTACCAGTATGCATCATTCACCATTTAGCATCTGCCCATCCAATGTACCAGTATGCATCATTCACCATTTAGCATCTGCCCATCCAATGTACCAGCATGCATCATTCACCATTTAGCATCTGCCCATCCAATGTACCAGCATGCATCATTCACCATTTAGCATCTGCCCATCCAATGTACCAGTATGCATCATTCACCATTTAGCATCTGCCCATCCAATGTACCAGCATGCATCATTCACCATTTAGCATCTGCCCATCCAATGTACCAGTATGCATCATTCACCATTTAGCATCTGCCCATCCAATGTACCAGCATGCATCATTCACCATTTAGCATCTGCCCATCCAATGTACCAGCATGCATCATTCACCATTTAGCATCTGCCCATCCAATGTACCAGTATGCATCATTCACCATTTAGCATCTGCCCATCCAATGTACCAGCATGCATCATTCACCATTTAGCATCTGCCCATCCAATGTACCAGCATGCATCATTTAGCATCTGCCCATCCAATGTACCAGCATGCATCATTCACCATTTAGCATCTGCCCATCCAATGTACCAGTATGCATCATTCACCATTTAGCATCTGCCCATCCAATGTACCAGCATGCATCATTCACCATTTAGCATCTGCCCATCCAATGTACCAGTATGCATCATTTAGCATCTGCCCATCCAATGTACCAGCATGCATCATTCACCATTTAGCATCTGCCCATCCAATGTACCAGCATGCATCATTCACCATTTAGCATCTGCCCATCCAATGTACCAGTATGCATCATTCACCATTTAGCATCTGCCCATCCAATGTACCAGCATGCATCATTCACCATTTAGCATCTGCCCATCCAATGTACCAGTATGCATCATTTAGCATCTGCCCATCCAATGTACCAGTATGCATCATTCACCATTTAGCATCTGCCCATCCAATGTACCAGTATGCATCATTTAGCATCTGCCCATCCAATGTACCAGCATGCATCATTCACCATTTAGCATTTGCCCATCCAATGTACCAGTATGCATCATTCACCATTTAGCATCTGCCCATTCAATGTACCAGTATGCATCATTCACCATTTAGCATCTGCCCATCCAATGTACCAGTATGCATCATTCACCATTTAGCATCTGCCCATCCAATGTACCAGCATGCATCATTCACCATTTAGCATCTGCCCATCCAATGTACCAGCATGCATCATTCACCATTTAGCATCTGCCCATCCAATGTACCAGTATGCATCATTCACCATTTAGCATCTGCCCATCCAATGTACCAGCATGCATCATTCACCATTTAGCATCTGCCCATCCAATGTACCAGCATGCATCATTTAGCATCTGCCCATCCAATGTACCAGCATGCATCATTCACCATTTAGCATCTGCCCATCCAATGTACCAGTATGCATCATTCACCATTTAGCATCTGCCCATCCAATGTACCAGCATGCATCATTCACCATTTAGCATCTGCCCATCCAATGTACCAGTATGCATCATTTAGCATCTGCCCATCCAATGTACCAGCATGCATCATTCACCATTTAGCATCTGCCCATCCAATGTACCAGCATGCATCATTCACCATTTAGCATCTGCCCATCCAATGTACCAGTATGCATCATTCACCATTTAGCATCTGCCCATCCAATGTACCAGTATGCATCATTCACCATTTAGCATCTGCCCATCCAATGTACCAGCATGCATCATTCACCATTTAGCATCTGCCCATCCAATGTACCAGTATGCATCATTCACCATTTAGCATCTGCCCATCCAATGTACCAGTATGCATCATTCACCATTTAGCATCTGCCCATCCAATGTACCAGCATGCATCATTCACCATTTAGCATCTGCCCATCCAATGTACCAGCATGCATCATTCACCATTTAGCATCTGCCCATCCAATGTACCAGTATGCATCATTCACCATTTAGCATCTGCCCATCCAATGTACCAGCATGCATCATTCACCATTTAGCATCTGCCCATCCAATGTACCAGCATGCATCATTCACCATTTAGCATCTGCCCATCCAATGTACCAGCATGCATCATTCACCATTTAGCATCTGCCCATCCAATGTACCAGCATGCATCATTCACCATTTAGCATCTGCCCATCCAATGTACCAGCATGCATCATTCACCATTTAGCATCTGCCCATCCAATGTACCAGTATGCATCATTCACCATTTAGCATCTGCCCATCCAATGTACCAGCATGCATCATTCACCATTTAGCATCTGCCCATCCAATGTACCAGCATGCATCATTCACCATTTAGCATCTGCCCATCCAATGTACCAGCATGCATCATTCACCATTTAGCATCTGCCCATCCAATGTACCAGTATGCATCATTCACCATTTAGCATCTGCCCATCCAATGTACCAGCATGCATCATTCACCATTTAGCATCTGCCCATCCAATGTACCAGTATGCATCATTCACCATTTAGCATCTGCCCATCCAATGTACCAGTATGCATCATTCACCATTTAGCATCTGCCCATCCAATGTACCAGCATGCATCATTCACCATTTAGCATCTGCCCATCCAATGTACCAGCATGCATCATTCACCATTTAGCATCTGCCCATCCAATGTACCAGTATGCATCATTTAGCATCTGCCCATCCAATGTACCAGCATGCATCATTCACCATTTAGCATCTGCCCATCCAATGTACCAGTATGCATCATTCACCATTTAGCATCTGCCCATCCAATGTACCAGTATGCATCATTCACCATTTAGCATCTGCCCATCCAATGTACCAGCATGCATCATTCACCATTTAGCATCTGCCCATCCAATGTACCAGCATGCATCATTCACCATTTAGCATCTGCCCATCCAATGTACCAGTATGCATCATTCACCATTTAGCATCTGCCCATCCAATGTACCAGTATGCATCATTCACCATTTAGCATCTGCCCATCCAATGTACCAGTATGCATCATTTAGCATCTGCCCATCCAATGTACCAGCATGCATCATTCACCATTTAGCATCTGCCCATCCAATGTACCAGTATGCATCATTTAGCATCTGCCCATCCAATGTACCAGTATGCATCATTCACCATTTAGCATCTGCCCATCCAATGTACCAGCATGCATCATTCACCATTTAGCATCTGCCCATCCAATGAACCAGTATGCATCATTCACCATTTAGCATCTGCCCATCCAATGTACCAGTATGCATCATATACCATTTAGCATCTGCCCATCCAATGTACCAGTATGCATCATTCACCATTTAGCATAATTAATGGGATACGTCAAATTAACATTAGGACAGGTCACTTTTGCCAGTGTCACATGTCAGTTTGAAAACAAAGCCGAACCATGATTTGGATGCTTGGCCTCAAACCCTTTAAACAATTTGCCGAACCATGATTTGGATGCTTGGCCTCAAACCCTTTAAACAATTTGCCGAACCATGATTTGGATGCTTGGCCTCAAACCCTTTAAACAATTTGCCAAACCATGATTTGGATGCTCGGTCCCAAACCCTTTAAACAATTTGCCGAACCATGATTTGGATGCTCGGTCCCAAACCCTTTAAACAATTTGCCGAACCTTGATTTGGATGCTCAGTCCCAAACCCTTTAAACAATTTGCCGCGCCATGTTCTGTTGGTTGCTGGTCAGTATGGGCCCTACAGTTTGTCATATATAGCATTATTTGCTCAATGTTACAGGTTGTGTTGGAAAGTGTGCCAGTAACCCGTGCTTCAACCAGGGCACATGTCGAGAGGGTTATTCCCATTACACGTGTGACTGTGCCTACACACCCTTCAGAGGGTGGATGTGTTTCAGAGGTAACATTATACGTGTGTCTAGCCCCGCCGGCGATATAGCCCAAAATAGTGCTGATGCAGGCGTAAAACCCGAAATATAACATAACGTGTGTCTACAGTCAAACATGTCTTAAGCAGCCAACCAAGGGAATCTCAGAAAGTGGCTGCTTAGCACAGGTGGTTATTTAATAGAGGTCACTTGTATAATAAAACAACATTTATGGAATCTGTAAAATGGCTACATAATACAGGTTGGCTGCTTAATAGAGGTGACCACTAGCAAGGTTCGACTATAAATACATTTTAGCTCAATTCTGAAACAAGTTTTTACAACATTAGATCAATCGCTCTCGAGACCTCATTCCTGATGGAGTCCTCCATTGCCAATAGGGAGAGGGAGGTAATGTGCATCTCGAGACCTCATTCCTGATGGAATCCTCCATTGCCAATAGGGAGAGAGAGGTAATGTGGATCTCGAGACCTCATTCCTGATGGAGTCCTCCATTGCCAATAGGGAGAGAGGTAATGTGCATCTCGAGACCTCATTCCTGATGGAGTCCTCCATTGCCAATAGGGAGAGAGGTAATGTGCATCTCGAGACCTCATTCCTGATGGAGTCCTCCATTGCCAATAGGGAGAGAGAGGTAATGTGCATCTCGAGACCTCATTCCTGATGAAGTCCTCCATTGCCAATAGGGAGAGAGAGGTAATGTGGATCTCGAGACCTCATTCCTGATGGAGTCCTCCATTGCCAATAGGGAGAGAGAGGTAATGTGCATCTCGAGACCTCATTCCTGATGGAGTCCTCCATTGCCAATAGGGAGAGAGAGGTAATGTGCATCTCGAGACCTCATTCCTGATGGAGTCCTCCATTGCCAATAGGGAGAGAGAGGTAATGTGCATCTCGAGACCTCATTCCTGATGGAATCCTCCATTGCCAATAGGGAGAGAGGTAATGTGCATCTCAAGACCTCATTCCTGATGGAGTCCTCCATTGCCAATAGGGAGAGAGAGGTAATGTGCATCTCGAGACCTCATTCCTGATGGAGTCCTCCATTGCCAATAGGGAGAGAGAGGTAATGTGCATCTCGAGACCTCATTCCTGATGGAGTCCTCCATTGCCAATAGGGAGAGAGAGGTAATGTGCATCTCGAGACCTCATTCCTGATGGAGTCCTCCATTGCCAATAGGGAGAGAGAGGTAATGTGCATCTCGAGACCTCATTCCTGATGGGGTCCTCCATTGCCAATAGGGAGAGAGAGGTAATGTGCATCTCGAGACCTCATTCCTGATGGAGTCCTCCATTGCCAATAGGGAGAGAGAGGTAATGTGCATCTATGAAATACTGCTCAATCACTGTAAAAAACTAACAAAATGGAACAACTTTTGTGAATCGTAAGCGTTACGAAAATGTGACAATGACTAATGGGGTATAAGACTACTAAATTCATCATGTATGACACATGTCAGATGTTACTAGTATTTAAAGTGATTTGCTTTTCTCAACATGTCAACACCTACACAAACTTCATATTTTCAACACCATTTTAACAGTCATTAATTGCCTTTCGATAAATTTTTTAATTTTGAAATCATGTGCATCATTTTGTACTTTTTTTATTATCGTAACTTAAATCTTTTTTTTTTTAACTTTGAATGAATTCCAAACTTAATTAGGTGTCTAGACTTAACGATATCCGGAAAAATGACTGGAGCTTAGAAGATTTAGAGAAACATTATGAAAGATTTATTTCCCGCCATTTTGAGTCCTGGAAAAAATGGAATTGAAGTACAAGGCGCAGCAGACTTTTGGACACGATTTATCGATGAATAAACATGCGTTTTGTACATGCAAGATTACGGTAATGCAAATTATGACATTATGTAGCTGACAATTAACTTGTTTGTTTTGACAGAGGTGGGTGTAAACATGCAGACAAACTTCATGATCCGGTACGAGTTTGATGAGAAACAAGGTCTGTCGGCGACGGACTTCATGTATATCAGGGTCGGGTTCATCACCAAGAAGAAACAAGGAATTTTGATGCAGCTTCGAAATGAGGCAAATACGGAATATATATCGCTGGAAATGAACAACAATGGTGAGTGTAGAATATAAATAAGTAACAAATGTGTGACATGCTGTTTGTGGCATGATCGATTAGCGCAGTGGTTAACACGCTTGCTTCTCACCAATGCACCCTGGGTTCGATCCTCGGACCGGGAAGTATGTGAGATGGTACGGTGGTCGCCAGATCGGATATGTGAGTTTTCTCCGGGGATTCCGGTTTCCTCCCACACGAATGAACGCAAGTGATTAATATAAGTTGTTAAAACTTGCTTCGCAATGGTTTGTAAAATAAAGTTTAAATACCAAGAATAAAGAAGAGAAATAATGTATGGAACCAAGGTTATTTATAGACGGAACCAAGGTTATTTATAGACGGAACCAAAGTTATTTATTGATGGAATCAAGGTTATTTATAGACGGAACCAAGGTTATTTATTGATGGAATCAAGGTTATTTATAAACAGAACCAAGGTTATTTATAGACGGAACCAAGGTTATTTATAGGCGGAATCTAGGTAAATGTTTGTTGCAGGTGGGGTGAATGGGTGACATTGTATGTATTGAGGTGTTGGAGGTAAATGTTTGTTGCAGGTGGGGTGAATGGGGGACCTTGTATGTATTGAGGTGTTGGAGGTAAATGTTTGTTGCAGGTGGGGTGAATGGAAGACATTGTATGTATTGAGGTGCTGGAGGTAAATGTTTGTTGCAGGTGGGGTGAATGGAAGACATTGTATGTATTGAGGTGTTGGAGGTAAATGTTTGTTGCAGGTGGGGTGAATGGAAGACATTGTATGTATTGAGGTGTTGGAGGTAAATGTTTGTTGCAGGTGGGGTGAATGGAAGACATTGTATGTATTGAGGTGCTGGAGGTAAATGTTTGTTGCAGGTGGGGTGAATGGGTGACATTGTATGTATTGAGGTGCTGGAGGTAAATGTTTGTTGCAGGTGGGGTGAATGGGTGACATTGTATGTATTGAGGTGCTGGAGGTAAATGTTTGTTGCAGTGGGGTGAATGGAAGACATTGTATGTATTGAGGTGTTGGAGGTAAATGTTTGTTGCAGGTGGGGTGAATGGAAGACATTGTATGTATTGAGGTGTTGGAGGTAAATGTTTGTTGCAGGTGGGTGAATGGGGACCTTGTATGTATTGAGGTGTTGGAGGTAAATGTTTGTTGCAGGTGGGGTGAATGGGGACCTTGTATGTATTGAGGTGTTGGAGGTAAATGTTTGTTGCAGGTGGGGGTGAATGGAAGACATTGTATGTATTGAGGTGCTGGAGGTAAATGTTTGTTGCAGGTGGGGTGAATGGAAGACATTGTATGTATTGAGGTGTTGGAGGTAAATGTTTGTTGCAGGTGGGGGTGAATGGAAGACATTGTATGTATTGAGGTGCTGGAGGTAAATGTTTGTTGCAGGTGGGGTGAATGGAAGACATTGTATGTATTGAGGTGTTGAGGTAAATGTTTGTTGCAGGTGGGGTGAATGGGTGACATTGTATGTATTGAGGTGCTGGAGGTAAATGTTTGTTGCAGGTGGGGTGAATGGGTGACATTGTATGTATTGAGGTGCTGGAGGTAAATGTTTGTTGCAGGTGGGGTGAATGGAAGACATTGTATGTATTGAGGTGTTGGAGGTAAATGTTTGTTGCAGGTGGGGTGAATGGAAGACATTGTATGTATTGAGGTGTTGGAGGTAAATGTTTGTTGCAGGTGGGGTGAATGGAAGACATTGTATGTATTGAGGTGCTGGAGGTAAATGTTTGTTGCAGGTGGGGTGAATGGGTGACATTGTATGTATTGAGGTATTGGAGGTAAATGTTTGTTGCAGGTGGTGTGAAGTTCTTTCTTGATGTCGGTTTTGAGCGTTGGGAAATGAACACAGATGTAAACAACATAGATCTAACGAACGGACAGGCTCACGAGGTGATACTACGGAGGAAGCAGAATACGAGAGAAGTCTATTTACAGGTATGCAATTTGTCCCCAGTCTATTTACAGGTATGCAATTGTCCCCAGTCTATTTACAGGTATGCAATTGTCCCCAGTCTATTTACAGGTATGCAATTGTCCCCAGTCTATTTACAGGTATGCAATTGTCCCCAGTCTATTTACAGGTATGCAATTAGAAAAATGTTATAACCTTGGAGTCCCAGATATCAGGAATTCCAATATTTGTAATCAGCAGTTGATATGACCGCCTCCGTGGTCGAGTGATTATGGTCGCTGATTTGTATACCACTGTAACCCATCATCACTGATAGTCACAGGTTCGAGCCCCACTCAGACCGTGTCGCTTTCTATGAACAATTTGGCAGTTTCTTACGGAGGTTGGTGCACCAAGTACTGGTTAACTGCTTGAGACTGCCCAGGAAAGTTGTTGTTAGGTAAACTGCCCAGCGCTCAAATTGGCAACCGGTGTAGCGACGTTAAATAAACTTGAATAAAAAACAGTTGATATGTGCAATGTACAAATACAGTAAGTGTATGTAGGTGATTATTTGCAGGTAGATAACTACGAGATTGTTTATGTTGGTGATTATTTGCAGGTAGATAACTACAAGATTGTTTATGTTGGTGATTATTTGCAGGTAGATAACTACGAGATTGTTTATGTTGGTGATTATTTGCAGGTAGATAACTACGAGATTGTTTATGTTGGTGATTATTTGCAGGTAGATAACTACGAGATTGTTTATGTTGGTGATTATTTGCAGGTAGATAACTACGAGATTATTTATGTTGGTGATTATTTGCAGGTAGATAACTACAAGATTGTTTATGTTGGTGATTATTTGCAGGTAGATAACTACGGGATTGTTTATGTTGGTGATTATTTGCAGGTAGATAACTACAAGATTGTTTATGTTGGTGATTATTTGCAGGTAGATAACTACGGGATTGTTTATGTTGGTGATTATTTGCAGGTAGATAACTATGAGGTTGTTTATGTTGGTGATTATTTACAGGTAGATAACTATGAGGTTGTTTATGTTGGTGATTATTTACAGGTAGATAACTACAAGGTTGTTAATGTTGGTGATTATTTACAGGTAGATAACTACGAGGTAGCTGATGGACTGTTAGGGGAGAAGGTCAGTGACACCATACTGGATAATCCGAAATACCTCTTCATCGGAAATAACGGTAAATACACCAGACTCTTATAAACCTGCAACATTTATTTTATTGTCAATCCTGTGTTAAATACCCCCTCCAACTAAAGCCCCCTCCAACTAAAGTCCCCTCCAACTAAAGTCCCCCTCCAACTAAAGCCCCCCTCCAACTAAAGCCCCCTCCAACTAAAGTCCCCCTCCAACTAAAGCCCCCTCCAACTAAAGTCCCCCTCCAACTAAAGTCCCCTCCAACTAAGTCCATCTCCAACTAGTCCCCCTCCAACTAAAGTCCAACTAAAGCCCCTTCAACTAAAGTCCCCCTCCAACTAATGTCCCCCTCCACTAAAGTCCCCTCCAACTAATGTCCCCCTCCAACTAAAGTCCCCCTCCAACTAAAGTCCACACCTCCAACTAAAGTCCACACCTCCAACTAAAGTCCACTCCACTAAAGTCCATCTCCAACTAAAGTCCACACCTCCACTAAAGTCCATCTCCAACTAAAGTCCCCTCCAACTAAAGTCCCCCTCCAACTAAAGTCACCCTCCAACTAAAGTCATCTCCAACTAAAGTCCCCCTCCAACTAAAGCCCCCTGTGTTGTTGGTGTTTGTTTGTTGTGTGTTTGTTTGTTGTTTGTTTGTTTGGTTGGTTTGTTTGTCCCCCTCCAACTAAAGTCCCTCCAACTAAAGTCCCCTCCAACTAAAGTCCCCCTCCAACTAAAGTCCCCCTCGAACTAAAGCCCCCTCGAACTAAAGTTCCCCTCCAACTAAAGCCCCCTCCAACTAAAGTCCCCTCCATAAGGCCCCCTCCAACTAAAGCCCCCTCCAACTAAAGTCCCCCTCCAACTAAAGTCCACACCTCCAATAAAGTCCACACCTCCAACTAAAGTCCATCTCCAACTGAAGTCCATCCCACTAAAGTCCACACCTCAACTAAAGTCCATCTCCAACTAAAGTCCCCTCCAACTAAAGTCCTCTCCACTAAAGCACCCTCCACTAAAGTCCCCTCCAACTAAAGTCCCCCTCCAATAAAGCCCCCTCCAACTAAAGTCCCCCTCCAACTAAAGTCCACACCTCCAACTAAAGTCCATCTCCAACTAAAGTCCCCCTCCAACTAAAGTCTGCTTTCAACTAAAGTCCACCTCCAACTAATGTCCACACCTCCAACTAATGTCCACACCTCCAACTAAATTCCACCTTCAACTAATGTCCACCTTCAACTAAAGTCCACACCTCCAACTAAAGTCCACACCTCCAACTAAGGTCCACACCTCCAACTAAAGTCCACACCTCCAACTAAGCTGTGTGTAGAGTCTGCTTTTGCTATTGCCATCGGCTGTGTGTAGAGTCTGCTTTTGCTATTGCCATCGGCTGTGTGTAGAGTCTGCTTTTGCTATGTGTGTAGAGTCTGCTTTTGCTATTGCCATCTGCTGTGTGTAGAGTCTGCTTTTGCCATCGCTGTGTGTAGAGTCTGCTATTGCCATCGCTGTGTGTAGAGTCTGCTATTGCCATCTGCTGTGTGTAATCTCTTTTGCTATTGCCATCTGCTGTGTGTAGAGTCTGCTTTTGCTATTGCCATCGGCTGTGTGTAGAGTCTGCTTTTGCTATTGCCATCTGCTGTGTGTAGAGTCTGCTTTTGCTATTGCCATCTGCTGTGTGTAGAGTCTGCTATTGCCATCGGCTGTGTGTAGAGTCTGCTATTGCCATCTGCTGTGTGTAGAGTCTGCTTTTGCTATTGCCATCTGCTGTGTGTAGAGTCTGCTTTTGCTATTGCCATCTGCTGTGTGTAGAGTCTGCTTTTGCTATTGCCATCTGCTGTGTGTAGAGTCTGCTTTTGCTATTGCCATCTGCTGTGTGTAGAGTCTGCTATTGCCATCGGCTGTGTGTAGAGTCTGCTATTGCCATCGGCTGTGTGTAGAGTCTGCTTTTGCTATTGCCATCGGCTGTGTGTAGAGTCTGCTTTTGCTATTGCCATCGGCTGTGTGTAGAGTCTGCTTTTGCTATTGCCATCGGCTGTGTGTAGAGTCTGCTTTTGCTATTGCCATCGGCTGTGTGTAGAGTCTGCTATTGCCATCGGCTGTGTAGAGTCTGCTATTGCCATCTGCTGTGTGTAGAGTCTGCTTTTGCTATTGCCATCGGCTGTGTGTAGAGTCTGCTTTTGCTATTGCCATCGGCTGTGTGTAGAGTCTGCTTTTGCTATTGCCATCGGCTGTGTGTAGAGTCTGCTATTGCCATCGGCTGTGTGTAGAGTCTGCTATTGCCATCGGCTGTGTGTAGAGTCTGCTTTTGCTATTGCCATCGGCTGTGTGTAGAGTCTGCTTTTGCTATTGCCATCGGCTGTGTGTAGAGTCTGCTTTTGCTATTGCCATCGGCTGTGTGTAGAGTCTGCTTTTGCTATTGCCATCGGCTGTGTGTAGAGTCTGCTATTGCCATCGGCTGTGTGTA
>CM026386.1:7165314-7216431 GCA_014843695.1 Archivesica marissinica | reverse complement strand
GAGACTAGATGGTGTGTGGCATGCAAGACCTGAGACTAGACAGTGTGTGGCATGCAAGACCTGAGACTAGACAGTGTGTGGCATGCGAGCCCTGAGACTAGACAGTGTGTGGCATGCGAGACCTGAGACTATATGGTGTGTGGCATGCAAGACCTGATACTAGACAGTGTGTGGCATGCGAGCCCTGAGACTAGACCGTGTGTGGCATGCGAGCCCTGAGACTAGACAGTGTGGGCATGCGAGACCTGAGACTAGACCGTGTGTGGCATGCAAGACCTGAGACTAGATGGTATGTGCATGCGAGACCTGAGACTAGACAGTGTGTGGCATGCAAGACCTGAGACTAGACAGTGTGTGGCATGCGAGACCTGAGACTAGACAGTGTATGGCATGCGAGACCTGAGACTAGACATAGTGTGGCATGCGAGACCTGAGACTAGACAGTGTGTGGCATGCAAGACCTGTGACTAGACCGTGTGTGGCATGCGAGCCCTGAGACTAGACAGTGTGTGGCATGCAAGACCTGAGACTAGATGGTATGTGGCATGCGAGACCTGAGACTAGACAGTGTGTGGCATGCAAGACCTGAGACTAGACAGTGTGTGGCATGCGAGACCTGAGACTAGACAGTGTGTGGCATGCGAGACCTGAGACTAGATGGTATGTGGCATGCGATACCTGAGACTAGACCGTGTGTGGCATGCGAGACCTGAGACTAGATGGTGTGTGGCATGCAAGACCTGAGACTAGACAGTGTGTGGCATGCGAGCCCTGAGACTAGACCGTGTGTGGCATGCGAGCCCTGAGACTAGACAGTGTGTGGCATGCGAGACCTGAGAATAGACCATGTGTGGCATGCAAGACCTGAGACTAGACCGAGTGTGGCATGCGAGCCCTGAGACTAGACCGTGTGTGGCATGCGAGACCTGAGACTAGACCGTGTGTGGCATGCAAGACCTGAGACTAGACCATGTGTGGCATGCGAGACCTGAGACTAGACAGTGTGTGGCATGCAAGACCTGAGACTAGACAGTGTGTGGCATGCGAGACCCGAGACTAGACATAGTGTGGCATGCGAGACCTGAGACTAGACAGTGTGTGGCATGCAAGACCTGAGACTAGACAGTGTGTGGCATGCGAGACCTGAGACTAGATGGTGTGTGGCATGAGAGACCTGAGACTAGATGGTGTGTGGCATGCGAGACCTGAGACTAGACCGTGTGTGGCATGCGAGACCTGAGACTAGATGGTGTGTGGCATGCGAGACCTGAGACTAGACAGTGTGTGGCATGCGAGACCTGAGACTAGATGGTGTGTGGCATGCGAGACCTGTGTTGAAAGGTAAACATCACGGTCGGGGTATTCAATTTTTGATATTTATTGTGATGAAAGTATGTTCGTTTATCTTTCTCTACACTAGGAGCCTGGACATCGTCTGTTCAGAACTCGATGCAGTTTCTCGCTGTTGACCTGGGTCGGACCCATATCATAACAAGGTTGTACACTCAAGGTCGTCAGGGCAGTGACGAGTACATAACCGAATTTACACTAGAGTACTCGATGGACAACAAGACATGGGAGGAGTACACAAATGAGTTTGGTTTAACAGAGGTGAGTCGGAAATACTTCATACAGGGATCAGTTTAGAGGGCAATGTGGGCGAAATTGTCGCCCTAGGGACCCTGACTTCGCCCTCTGGGGGCCCCACTTCTCCCCAAAAAAAAGTTTGTCTAGTAAGACACACTGGCCCATTATAAAGCATTCCTTCTATTCACATGTTGTATTAAATGCATTTTAACCCTATTTTGCATAAGTATATTAAAGAACGCCATTTAAGGAAGCGATCACGCGCTTTCTCACTTCTCCCAAAAATTCTGACCTAGAATGAACCCTTATTTAACCTCAGTAAATATAACCATGTATTTAAATTTCAATGAAACTTCATTCGCCAGCCTTCATTTTCATGATCCGGAAATTGAATATTTACACTATGGCACGATGTGTCCGTTTAATTTACACTGTATGCATTAACCCATTCAACACCAAGTAACTCACATGGACTGGTCCATGATATTCATAAACCAATAAATGAATCAGAAAATCACATTTGGACAAGTTCATTTATCAAAATGGGTAATTATGTCTAAAAATAGTCATATCACTGGCAAAAAGTGCAGATCCTGATGAGACGGCTCGTCACATATGCATTAATTATTGTCGTCTCACAGAACCACGGGAGTCTATTGTGGCACAAGCGGTTACTTAGGTACCAGTAATTAATAATAATGTAATTTATAGTATATAAAATATGTGTACAACTGAGTTTGGTATAACAGAGATGAGTCGTAAATAGTTCATACTATGTCGGTATATAAAATATGTGTACACATGAGTTTGGTATAACAGAGATGAGTCGTAAATAGTTTATACTATGTCAGTATATAAAATATGTGTACACATGAGTTTGGTATAACAGAGGCGAGTCGGAAATAGTTCATACTATGTCAGTATATAAAATATGTGTACATCATCGGACCAGCTGTAAAGTTCGGTTTGGAGGGGTTTACGGTTTAGAGGGTTTTCATAGAAGATTTCTCCTAAATTAGCAATTCAACTCTGGAATTATCATTAGCTTTAATGTTATTATATATAGCGTCACTCTATCGTCTATATTTACAATGTAAGTATCATCACTCTATCCTCTATATTTACAATGTAAGTATCATCACTCTATCCTCTATATTTACAATGTAAGTATCATCACTCTATCCTCTATATTTACAATGTAAGTATCATCACTCTATCCTCTATATTTACAATGTAAGTATCATCACTCTATCCTCTATATTTACAATGTAAGTATCTTCACTCTATCCTCTATATTTACAATGTAAGTATCATCATTCTATCCTCTATATTTACAATGTAAGTATCATCACTCTATCCTCTATATTTACAATGTAAGTATCCTCACTCTATCCTCTATATTTACAATGTAAGTATCATCACTCTATCCTCTATATTTACAATGTAAGTATCATCACTCTATCCTCTATATTTACAATGTAAGTATCATCATTCTATCCTCTATATTTACAATGTAAGTATCATCACTCTATCCTCTATATTTACAATGTAACTCTCATCACTATATCCTCTATATTTACAATGTAAGTATCATTACTCTATCCTCTATATTTACAATGTAAGTAATCATCACTCTATCCTCTATATTTACAATGTAAGTATCATCACTCTATCCTCTATATTTACAATGTAAGTATCATCACTCTATCCTCTATATTTACAATGTAAGTATCGTCACTCTATCCTCTATATTTACAATGTAAGTATCATCACTCTATCCTCTATATTTACAATGTAAGTATCATCACTCTATCCTCTATATTTACAATGTAAGCATCATCACTCTATCCTCTATATATGTATGCTATGTTTATCGGAAAATCTACAATTTATAATGTTTCTTCATGGTGTCCGCCTCCGTGGTCTAGTGGTTACGGTCGCTGACTTGTATACCACTGTAACCTATCATCACTGATGGTCACGGGTTCGAGACCCGCTCAGACCGTGTCTCATTTATATAAAAAAGTTGGCAGTTTCTTACGGAGGTTGGTGCACCCAAGTACTGGTTAACCGCTGGAGCCTGCCCAGGAAAGGTGTTGTTAGGTAAACTGCCCGCCGGCGATATAGTCCAAAATGGTGCTGATGCAGGCGTAAAACCCGAAATATAACAACATATTCCGTGGTCTTATTGTTACGGTCATTGACTTAGTCACTTGCCACTCTTCGCTGTTGGTTCGAATCCATCTATATGTGTAAAATTCTGAGTGAAGGAGTTATCCATCTGGCTTGTAGAAGGAAGGTGGTTCTGCCTGGGTGCCAGTTCATGCTCGTAGGGGCACCGAGGGTCTTCTTTCACGGCAGCTGGAGAGTCGTTATGTGACCTAGATTGTCGGGGGTCACTAGAGACCTCAAAATCAAGCAAACAAAACCAAAACTTGTTCCAATGACCAATATACTACATACATATTATTGGAATACTTACATCAATTGAATGTTGCAGATTTTTGAGGGCAATGATAATGGAAATGATGTTAAGAAGAACAACTTGATATACCCAATTATTGCACGTTATATCAAGTTTCAACCACAGCGCTGGAACCAGTTCATCTCTATGAGGGTGGACGTGGTTGGATGTGTCTATGGTGAGTAGTACTTATGAGTTACAGGCATTCCACACCATTGGGCTGATTTAACTGTGATTGGTTAATTGAGTATGATTGACAGACTGTTGCCAGATTGACAGCTAACTACTTTACATTCACCACGAGTAAAGATTCAAATAATCTATAACTTTTAACGATCATCATAAAAGGAAATAATAAATAACAAGATTTAAAGGGAGATCAGTCAGATGGGACGTTAAACCGAGGTCTCGTGTCGGTGATTTACACCGTGCACGTAAAAGAACCAGAGGAGACTCTGGAATGGGTCTCTGTCTGTATCATTGCACTATCCTACAAAAATCTAAAATGACTAATCTGACTAATCTCTTCAGGAGGCGTCGCTCATATGGGCAACCGGTAGCGACGATAAATAAGCGTAAAACACACACAAGATCATTCACACTGTCAATAATGATGTACATAGAGGCGGGATGTTTACAAACAATGCAAGTGCATTGTGGGTCATATTGTAATAGTAGGCACATGAACAACACATGAACAGTAGCGATGACGCCAGTGCATCATCAATGACGTATCCCTGTTCTTGTAATGATGTAAATTCACGGCAGTGTTCAGATTTTACCGTTATCCAATGAAATGATATAAATTTCGACAAGGGAAACTACCGGACTTGATCGCTATACCTAATTAGCATAAAGTAGTCCCCTTGGCTAACTGGTTAGACAGATTCCGGACTTGTTCGCTATACCTAATTAGCATAAAGTAGTCCCCTTGGCTAACCGGTTAGACAGATTCCGGACTTGTTCGCTATACCTAGTTAGCATAAAGTAGTCCCCTTGGCTAACCGGTTAGACATATTTATCTCGCCCTTCCCAAAGCGGTGCCAAAGGCCTGCATATAGGTGAACGTTACATAAGTGCAGTGTGTCTTTGATTAACACTGTATTGTTCCAGGTTATCCACCTTTATGCCTTAGGGGGGGGTCTCTGTGCTCTGTGTTAACTGTATATAGGTAAGAGGACCAATTAGTAATTTGCGCCGACTCTTAGTTCAACATGGGAAAACATAAATGGTTCCAGGATCAGTATTGATTTCAACAGTGGTGGTGACTCCGGGGGACATCTGGTGACTCCGGGGGACAACTGGTGACTCCGGGGACATCTGGTGACTCCGGGGACATCTGGTGACTCAGGGGACATCTGGTGACTCCGGGGGACATCTGGTGACTCCGGGGGACATCTTGTGACTCCTGGGACATCTCGTGACTCCTGGGACATCTGGTGACTCCAGGGACATCTCGTGACTCCTGGGACATCTCGTAACTCCTGGGACATCTCGTGACTCCTGGGACATCTTGTGACTCCTGGGACATCTCGTGACTCCTGGGACATCTTGTATATCTGTAGATGTGTGTTAATCCCTCGATTCTCTCTAATGTCCGTCCTTCCTTATCGATTTACCTAATTTTTGAAGACAAGAAAAGTTTATAAATCAATGATAGAACTGACTTCAGGTAGATAGGCACACGGGCTCTTCATCCAACAATAATAGCTGGAGAGTCGCCCACTGTATGATCTAATGATTTAACCCCGAAAACAAACAGTATCATTTAAATTATTTCTTATATAACACGGTTGTGACGTCATACCTTTCTACTTGCAGTCCATTATTATTAATATTGGACTGCTGTCAAAAGGTCGAAGTATTATTTTCAATCCTACTCGTACGAAAAGTATGAAATTAACAATTTTAATTAGTATGAGCTTGTTATATAACTGTATGTTTTAAGTAAGATATAAGCCTCAAACCGATCAAATATGTAAAATGTTGGTACTGTCTTCGGCGCAACGCGCCTCACACAGTCCAATATGTTACATATTGGATCATTTTCGGCTTATATCCTATACATAATTATTTTTCAATTTAAATTTCTTATTTGCAGTTTCGGAACCGATCAAAGTGACAAATGATGGCTACCTCACATACAATTTGGTTAATCTGGACTCGGCACGGACCGAAGCAGACATGATCAATTTGCGGTTCCGTACAACCATGCAGAACGGAGTTCTCCTATATGCCGACGGTAACCAAGGAGATTTCATAGCGCTAGAACTCAAGCGAGGATATCTACATTTTACGATAGATTTAGGTAGGCAATGGAAGTACACAGCAAACGTGTACTGTGTTATACAATAATACCTATGAATACCTGTAATTACCTATGAATACCTGTAATTACCTATGAGTAATTACCTATGAATTCCTGTAATTACCTATGAATACCTGTAATGAATACCTGTAATTACCAATGAATACCTGTAATTACCTATGAATACCTGTAATTACCAATGAATACCTGTAATTACCTATGAATACCTGTAATCACCTATGAATATCTGTAATTACCAATGAATATCTGTAATTACCTATGAATATCTGTAATTACCTATGAATACCTGTAATTACCTATGAATATCTGTAATTACCAATGAATATCTGTAATTACCTATGAATATCTGTAATTACCAATGAATATCTGTAATTACCTATAAATATCTGTAATTACCTATGAATACCTGTAATTACCTATGAATACCTGTAATTACCTATGAATACCTGTAATTACCAATGAATACCTGTAATTACCTATGAATACCTGTAATTACCTATGAATACCTGTATTCTTGTTGTTTACCTATGAATACATGTAATTACCTATGAATACCTGTAATGAATACCTGTAATTACCTATGAATACCTGTAATTACCTATGAATACCTGTAATTACCTATGAGTAATTACCTATGAATTCCTGTAATTACCTATGAATACCTGTAATGAATACCTGTAATTACCAATGAATACCTGTAATGAATACCTGTAATTACCTATGAATACCTGTAATTACCTATGAATACCTGCTAGCTCTTTCACATGAATGCTATCTCAAGTGACTGCTGTCTCGCATGACTGCTGTCTCGTGTGACTGCTATCTCAAGTGACTGCTATCTTAAGTGACTGCTATCTCAAGTGACTGCTAGCTCTCTCACGTGACTGCTATTTCAAGTGACTGCTAGCTCTCTCACATGACTGCTAGCTCTCTCACATGACTGCTAGCTCTCTCACATGACTGCTCTCTCACGTGATTGCTAGCTCTCTCACGTGACTGCTAGCTCTCTCACGTGACTGCTAGCTCTCTCACGTGACTGCTAGCTCTCTCACGTGACTGCTAGCTCTCTCACGTGACTGCTAGCTCTCTCACGTGACTGCTAGCTCTCTCACGTGACTGCTAGCTCTCTCACGTGACTGCTAGCTCTCTCACGTGACTGCTAGCTCTCTCACGTGACTGCTAGCTCTCTCACGTGACTGCTAGCTCTCTCACGTGACTGCTAGCTCTCTCACGTGACTGCTAGCTCTCTCACGTGACTGCTAGCTCTCTCTCACGTGACTGCTAGCTCTCTCTCACGTGACTGCTGGCTCTCTCACGTGACTGCTGGCTCTCTCACGTGACTGCTGGCTCTCTCACGTGACTGCTGGCTCTCTCACGTGACTGCTGGCTCTCTCACGTGACTGCTGGCTCTCTCACGTGACTGCTGGCTCTCTCACGTGACTGCTGGCTCTCTCACGTGACTGCTGGCTCTCTCACGTGACTGCTGGCTCTCTCACGTGACTGCTGGCTCTCTCACGTGACTGCTGGCTCTCTCACGTGACTGCTGGCTCTCTCACGTGACTGCTGGCTCTCTCACGTGACTGCTAGCTCTCTCACGTGACTGCTAGCTCTCTCACGTGACTGCTAGCTCTCTCACTTGACTGCTAGCTCTCTCACATGACTGCTAGCTCTCTCATGTGACTGCTAGCTCTCTCACATGACTGCTAGCTCTCTCACATGACTGCTAGCTCTCTCACACTCTCTCACATGACTGCTAGCTCTCTCACATGACTGCTAGCTATCTTGTGTGACTGCTATCTTGTATTATTGTTCACCAGGTTCGACACAGACTGTATCCGGAGAAACGCACATGGTTGGTGGCAGCATGCTGGATGATGGAGAGTGGCACGACGTTCTCATCCAGCGCAACAGAACACTGGCTAAACTTATCGTGGATAGACTTGAGTCAGTCGTTCAAACTAATGGATTATTCTTTAGACTTGATTTGGATAAAATGGTAAATATTTTCTTTAATTAAGAAAGGTGGCCAAGTGATTATGGTCCTTGACTTCAGATCACTTGCCCCTTACCGCTGTAGGTTTCTTCAGATCACTTGCCCCTTATCGCTGTAGGTTTCTTCAGATCACGTGCCCCTTATCGCTGTAGGTTTCTTCAGATCACTTGCCCGTACCGCTGTAGGTTTCTTCAGATCACTTGCCCTTACCGCTGTAGGTTTCTTCAGATTACTTGCCCCTTACCGCTGTAGGTTTCTTCAGATTACTTGCCCTTATCGCTGTAGGTTTCTTCAGATCACTTGCCCCCTTATCGCTGTAGGTTTCTTCGGATCACTTGCCCCTTACCGCTGTAGGTTTCTTCAGATCACTTGCCCCTTACCGCTGTAGGTTTCTTCAGATCACTTGCCCTTATCGCTGTAGGTTTCTTCAGATCACTTGCCCCATACCGCTGTAGGTTTCTTCAGATCACTTGCCCCTTACCGCTGTAGGTTTCTTCAGATCACTTGCCCCTTATCGCTGTAGGTTTCTTCAGATCACTTGCCCCTTATCGCTGTAGGTTTCTTCAGATCACTTGCCCCTTATCGCTGTAGGTTTCGTCGTCTGTGGTTCTACTCATGGTGCCAGTCTGTCTGTGGTTCTACTCGTGGTGCCAGTCTGTCTGTGGTTCTACTCGTGGTGCCAGTCTGTGCATAAAATACTGGTCGTAGGTGCACCCCGGATATTCCTCCACCAATAATAGCTGGAGTCGCCGTACGACATACGCTGTTGGTGCAAAATTAAATACCCAAAACAAACTATCTTTCATCAAGCATGCAGATGGGGTGTCATGGAAGATGTAATTTGACATTATGTGTCGCAATCTGTCGGCGAGCATGTCGTATAGATGATAGAGGAAGTTGGCACTGTAGATGGGGTGTCATGGAAGATGTAATTTGACATTTAGTGTCAGCGAGCATGTCGTATAGATGATAGAGGAAGTTGGCACTGTAGATGGGGTGTCATGGAAGATGTAATTTGACATTTAGTGTCAGCGAGCATGTCGTGTAGATGATAGAGCAAGTTATCATGGTAATTCTATTTCAGATATACCTTGGTGGCGTAGATAGTTTCAACAAGAAGGGGTTGACAACTCGCTATAACTTCAACGGCTGCATTGACTTTGTACGCTTTAACGGCATCAATATGATTAGAGACGCCAACAATGGCGCCGGATTTCAATCACGGTTTTCTACAGTAGGACCAGTGAAATTTGCATGCTCTGTGAGTTGTTTTAATTATCTCTGCCATTGTACAAATTCATTAAAGCGACATTACATCGCAAAAAGCAAATACAATGCATTTTGTTCACGTATAAATGCGTTGCTACTACAAATTCTTCTCAATAAATAGAACACTAACATTGAATCAGTTTAACAGTGTTTTTGTGGTATACAAACTTTCAAACGTGAAAGGGAACAGGGAAGTATGTGAGATGGTACGATGGTCGCCACATCGGACAGGTGGGTTTTCTCAGGGTACTCCGGTTTCCTCCCACATGAATGACCACATATACGCTTTCATCCGAGCCAACGAGAGTGATTAATATAAGTTGTTAAAACTTGCTTCGCAATCGTTGTAAAATAAATAAAGTATATAAAAAACATGAAAGTAGGATTTCATATAACGGTCATCCAGGCTCCTGAATAAACACTTTGTATTACGCATAAATGTCGACTTTATTTACATTATTTTGTTATGTCAACAAACCTGGGTCCGCCTCCGTGGTCGAGTGGTTATGGTCGCTGACTTGTATACCACTGTAACCTATCATCACTGATGGTCACAGGTTCGAGCCCCGCTCAGGCCGTGTCTCATTTATATGAAAAAGTTGGCAGTTTCTTATGGAGGTTGGTGCACCAAAGTACTGGTTAACCGCTGTAGCCTGCCCAGGAAAGGTGTTGTTAGGTAAACTGCCCGCCGGCGATATAGCCCGAAATGGTGCTGATGCAGGTGTAAAACCCGAAATATAACATAACATAATGTCAACAAACCGCGTATACGACAATGAGCCCTGTTTATATTGTGTTTTCTTTCATCATTTTGCAGCTGAAGACTGAGATTCCATGTACATTCACCACCCAGGAATCATATATCCTAATTGCCGGGACGGCATCATCTGGCGGGATCGTACGAGCCTCATTCCAGTTCCGAACGCACGATGAAGATGGACTGCTTCTCTACCATCAGATGAATGATCCATCTGAAGTCCGGGTAAGTAATGAGTAAGAATGAGGTCCGCCAGTGAACCAGTCCGGGTATGTAATGAGTAAGAATGAGGTCCGCCAGTGAACCAGTCCGGGTATGTAATGAGTAAGAATGAGGTCCGCCAGTGAACCAGTCCGGGTATGTAATGAGTAAGAATGAGGTCCGCCAGTGAACCAGTCCGGGTATGTAATGAGTAAGAATGAGGTCCGCCAGTGAACCAGTCCGGGTATGTAATGAGTAAGAATGAGGTCCGCCAGTGAACCAGTCCGGGTATGTAATGAGTAAGAATGAGGTCCGCCAGTGAACCAGTCCGGGTATGTAATGAGTAAGAATGAGGTCCGCCAGTGAACCAGTCCGGGTATGTAATGAGTAAGAATGAGGTCCGCCAGTGAACCAGTCCGGGTATGTAATGAGTAAGAATGAGGTCCGCCAGTGAACCAGTCGGGGTAAGTAATGAGTAAGAATGAGGTCCGCCAATGAACCAGTCGGGGTATGTAATGAGTAAGAATGAGGTCCGCCAATGAACCAGTCTGGGTATGTAATGAGTAAGAATGAGGTCCGCCAGTGAACCAGTCCGAGTAAGTAATGAGTAAGAATGAGGTCCGCCAGTGAACCAGTTGGGGTAAGTAATGAGTAAGAATGAGGTCCGCCAGTGAACCAGTCGGGGTAAGTAATGAGTAAGAATGAGGTCCGCCAATGAACCAGTCCGGGTAAGTAATAGATGTGGATTCACCAGTGAACCAGTCTGGGTATATAGTAGATGTGGTTTCACCAGTGAACCAGTCTTGGTATGTAATAGATGTGGTTTCACCAGTAAACCAGTCATATGTAATAGATGTGGTTTCACCAGTGAACCAGTTTTGGTATGTAATAGATGTGGTTTCACCAGTGAACCAGTCTGGGTATGTAATAGATGTAGTTTCACCAGTGAACCAGTCTGGGTATGTAATAGATGTGGTTTCACCAGTGAACCAGTCTGGGTATGTAATGATGTGGTTTCACCAGTGAACCAGTCTGGGTATGTAATAGATGTGGTTTCACCAGTGAACCAGTCTGGGTATGTAATGGATGTAGTTTGACCAGTCAACCAGTCTGGGTATGTAATGATGTGGTTTCACCAGTAAACCAGTCTGGGTATGTAATGATGTGGTTTCACCAGTAAACCAGTCTGGTTATGTAATGATGTAGTTTCACCAGTAAACCAGTCTGGGTATGTAATGATGTAGTTTCACCAGTGAACCAGTCTGGGTATGTAATAGATGTAGTTTCACCAGTGAACCAGTCTGGGTATGTAATGATGTGGTTTCACCAGTGAACCAGTCTGGGTATGTAATGGATGTAGTTTCACCAGTGAACCAGTCTGGGTATGTAATGGATGTAGTTTCACCAGTGAACCAGTCTGGGTATGTAATGATGTGGTTTCACCAGTGAACCAGTCTGGGTATGTAATGGATGTAGTTTCACCAGTGAACCAGTCTGGGTATGTAATAGATGTGGTTTCACCAGTAAACCAGTCTGGTTATGTAATGATGTGGTTTCACCAGTGAACCAATATGGGTATGTAATAGATGTGGATTCACCAGTAAACCAGTCTGGTTATGTAATGATGTGGTTTCACCAGTAAACCAGTCTGGTTATGTAATGATGTAGTTTCACCAGTAAACCAGTCTGGGTATGTAATGATGTAGTTTCACCAGTGAACCAGTCTGGGTATGTAATAGATGTGGTTTCACCAGTGAACCAGTCTGGGTATGTAATGATGTGGTTTCACCAGTGAACCAGTCTGGGTATGTAATATATGTGGATTCACCAGTGAACCAGTCTGGGTATGTAATGATGTGGTTTCACCAGTGAACCAGTCTGGGTATGTAATGGATGTAGTTTCACCAGTGAACCAGTCTGGGTATGTAATGATGTGGTTTCACCAGTGAACCAGTCTGGGTATGTAATAGATGTGGTTTCACCAGTGAACCAGTCTGGGTATGTAATAGATGTGGATTCACCAGTGAACCAGTCGGAGTATGTAATCATTAATGGATGTAGTTTCACCAGTCTGTGTAAGTATTGGATTTGGGTTTACCAGTGGACCAGTCTATATATGTAATCATTAATGGATGTAGTTTCACCAGTCCGTATAAGTATTGGATTTGGGTTTGCCAGTGGACCAGTCTATATATGCAATCATTAATGGATGTAGTTTCACCAGTCCGTATAAGTATTGGATTTGCCAGTGGACCAGTCTATATATGTAATCATTAATGGATGTAGTTTCACCAGTCCGTATAAGTATTGGATTTGGGTTTGCCAGTGGACCAGTCTATATATGCAATCATTAATGGATGTAGTTTCACCAGTCCGTATAAGTATTGGATTTGCCAGTGGACCAGTCTATATATGTAATCATTAATGGATGTAGTTTCACCAGTCCGTATAAGTATTGGATTTGGGTTTGCCAGTGGACCAGTCTATATATGCAATCATTAATGGATGTAGTTTCACCAGTCCATATAAGTATTGGATTTGGGTTTGCCAGTGAACCAGTCTATATATGCAATCATTAATGGATGTAGTTTCACCAGTCTATATAAGTATTGGATTTGGGTTTGCCAGTGAACATTTATTTTTAAGTACAAATTATTACTTAATTCTGCCCATGTGTACACCTATGTAATGTTCAGGAGGTTAGTTAGTTAAACTGTATTTATTTTACAACGATTGCGAAGCAAGTTCTAACAACTTACATTAATCACTCTCGTTGTCGCGGATGAAAGCGTATATGTGGTCATTTGTGTGGGGAGGAAACCGGAGTACCCGCTTGTCCGATCTGGCGACCAACGTACCATCTCGCATACTTACCGGTCCGAGGATCGAACCTGGGTTGCATTGGTGAGAAGCGAGCGTGCTAACCACTGCGCTAATCGGACAGCCTGGAGGTTAGTTATACCCATGTTGCCTAACAATATCCAGAGGAGAAGCTGGTAGTTTGCTATGTGACTAGCATTTGGCATTGTTCTATATCCATAAAGCAAACACATTGTAATATATATATTATTTGTAGGTGAGAATTGACAAAGATGGTTTTGTGTCGTACATGGTGACAGACAAGCGCCATCAGATTGTCCAGGATGTTGTACGCAATAGTAAGCACGCCGTCTTGTATAACTGTTTCAGTCCGTGAAGTCCAGCCTTACTGACTGCTATGTTCCAGTATTCAGTTTGTCCATGAAGTCCAACCTTACTGACTGCTATGTTCCAGTATTCAGTTTGTCCATGAAGTCCAGCCTTACTGACTGCTATGTTCCAGTATTCAGTTTGTCCATGAAGTCCAGCCTTACTGACTGCTATGTTCCAGTATTCAGTTTGTCCATGAAGTCCAGCCTTACTGACTGCTATGTTCCAGTATTCAGTGTGTCCATGAAGTCCAGCCTTACTGACTGCTATGTTCCAGTATTCAGTTTGTCCATGAAGTCCAGCCTTACTGACTGCTATGTTCCAGTATTCAGTGTGTCCATGAAGTCCAGCCTTACTGACTGCTATGTTCCAGTTTGTCCATGAAGTCCAGTCTTACTGACTGCTATGTTCCAGTATTCAGTTTGTCCATGAAGTCCAGCCTTACTGACTGCTATGTTCCAGTTTGTCCATGAAGTCCAGCCTTACTGACTGCTATGTTCCAGTATGCAGTTTGTCCACTAAGTCCAGCCTTACTGACTGCTATGTTCCAGTTTGTCCATGAAGTCCAGCCTTACTGACTGCTATGTTCCAGTATTCAGTTTGTCCATGAAGTCCAGTCTTACTGACTGCTATGTTCCAGTATTCAGTTTGTCCATGAAGTCCAGCCTTACTGACTGCTATGTTCCAGTTTGTCCATGAAGTCCAGCCTTACTGACTGCTATGTTCCAGTATGCAGTTTGTCCACTAAGTCCAGCCTTACTGACTGCTATGTTCCAGTTTGTCCATGAAGTCCAGCCTTACTGACTGCTATGTTCCAGTATTCAGTTTGTCCATGAAGTCCAGTCTTACTGACTGCTATGTTCCAGTATTCAGTTTGTCCATGAAGTCCAGCCTTACTGACTGCTATGTTCCAGTATTCAGTTTGTCCATGAAGTCCAGCCTTACTGACTGCTATGTTCCAGTATTCAGTTTGTCCATGAAGTCCAGCCTTACTGACTGCTATGTTCCAGTTTGTCCATGAAGTCCAGCCTTACTGACTGCTATGTTCCAGTTTGTCTATGAAGTCCAGTCTTACTGACTGCTATGTTCCAGTTTGTCCATGAAGTCCAGCCTTACTGACTGCTATGTTCCAGTATTCAGTTTGTCCATGAAGTCCAGTCTTACTGACTGCTATGTTCCAGTATGCAGTTTGTCCATGAAGTCCAGTCTTACTGACTGCTATGTTCCAGTATTCAGTTTGTCCATGAAGTCCAGTCTTACTGACTGCTATGTTCCAGTATTCAGTTTGTCCATGAAGTCCAGCCTTACTGACTGCTATGTTCCAGTTTGTCCATGAAGTCCAGCCTTACTGACTGCTATGTTCCAGTTTGTCCATGAAGTCCAGCCTTACTGACTGCTATGTTCCAGTTTGTCTATGAAGTCCAGCCTTACTGACTGCTATGTTCCAGTTTGTCCATGAAGTCCAGCCTTACTGACTGCTATGTTCCAGTATTCAGTTTGTCCATGAAGTCCAGCCTTACTGACTGCTATGTTCCAGTTTGTCCATGAAGTCCAGCCTTACTGACTGCTATGTTCCAGTTTGTCTATGAAGTCCAGTCTTACTGACTGCTATGTTCCAGTATTCAGTTTGTCCATGAAGTCCAGCCTTACTGACTGCTATGTTCCAGTAT
This sequence comes from Archivesica marissinica, assembly GCA_014843695.1. Taxonomy (NCBI): domain Eukaryota; kingdom Metazoa; phylum Mollusca; class Bivalvia; order Venerida; family Vesicomyidae; genus Archivesica; species Archivesica marissinica. The sequence goes on along the minus strand of CM026386.1, from coordinate 7,200,972 downwards.
TCAGTTTGTCCATGAAGTCCAGCCTTACTGACTGCTATGTTCCAGTATTCAGTTTGTCCATGAAGTCCAGCCTTACTGACTGCTATGTTCCAGTATTCAGTTTGTCCATGAAGTCCAGCCTTACTGACTGCTATGTTCCAGTATTCAGTTTGTCCATGAAGTCCAGCCTTACTGACTGCTATGTTCCAGTATTCAGTTAAACCCAATCCTATACTGTTTCTTCAACTTTAAACCCCAAATACAAAACAAACATAAATGAGTCTTGTATTGTATGAAACATGTCACATGATGTGTATAATTATATGAAATATAGACATCACACAAGCTTAAGAAATCATTGAGTTCTATTGAAAACCCCACCCAGTATGCGTTTACTTAGACTATTATTCACACCCAGATATTGTAAGGAGCAGATGATTAAATATTGTGATTATTGTCTTATATTTTCATTTTTCAATAAGTAAAATTTTATAATTATGGCCACAAGCGAACCTGGTTTTGTGAAGTTCCAATTTCTAAATTACCTCCCTTTATTGGTTTTTAAAAAAAAAAATCACCAATAACTCTGTAAATGGTAGTTTACTAAAGTTAACACTAGGATAAATTTTCATACGAGTTATAAATACTATTATTTTTCAAACTGAAGAGAAAAAAAACGCATAAAGAGATTTTAATAAAAGTTTCTGAAATCTGATGATTATTAAGAAAACATTTTCGTGAATATTTCTGTTTTCCAAATTTGCCAGAAAATGTGGCCATCTTGTATTTTGCATATGCACATGCCGCTTGTTTATTGCACAGTTGATATCGAGAGTGGCACCCAGCAGTTTACGGACGGACTATGGCACACATTCTACATGTACATAGATGCTACAAAGGTCAACATTACCGTGGACAGAAACTCAAAAGTCTCAGAAAGAACAATGGAGATCACGGCTGGATCGGACTACTTTATTGGTGAGAGCATTTACAACATATAGACAATTCATCTTGCAGAGTACACTATATCAATCCGAACGGCGTGGGTTTAAATCCCAACACAAGCTTCTTTGAAATTATTTCGTGTATTTCCCACCTGTATATGAATGGGATGGGACTATGAACCAAGATCCCATGTTTTCCCACCTGTATATGAATGGGATGGGACTATGAACCTTGGTACCATGTTTTCCCACCTGTATGTGAATGGGATGGGACTATGAACCAAGATCCCATGTTTTCCCACCTGTATATGAATGGGATGGGACTATGAACCTTGGTACCATGTTTTCCCACCTGTATATGAATGGGATGGGACTATGAACCTTGGTACCATGTTTTCCCACCTGTATATGAATGGGATGGGACTATGAACCAAGATCCCATGTTTTCCCACCTGTATATGAATGGGATGGGACTATGAACCTTGGTACCATGTTTTCCCACCTGTATGTGAATGGGATGGGACTATGAACCAAGATCCCATGTTTTCCCACCTGTATATGAATGGGATGGGACTATGAACCAAGGTACCATGTTTTCCCACCTGTATATGAATGGGTTGGGACTATGAACCTTGGTACCATGTTTTCCCACCTGTATGTGAATGGGATGGGACTATGAACCAATAGCCCATGTTTTCCCACCTGTATATGAATGGGTTGGGACTATGAACCTTGGTACCATGTTTTCCCACCTGTATGTGAATGGGATGGGACTATGAACCAATATCCCATGTTTTCCCACCTGTATATGAATGGGATGGGACTATGAACCTTGGTACCATGTTTTCCCACCTGTATATGAATGGGATGGGACTATGAACCTTGGTACCATGTTTTCCCACCTGTATATGAATGGGATGGGACTATGAACCAAGATCCCATGTTTTCCCACCTGTATATGAATGGGATGGGACTATGAACCTTGGTACCATGTTTTCCCACCTGTATGTGAATGGGATGGGACTATGAACCAAGATCCCATGTTTTCCCACCTGTATATGAATGTGATGGGACTATGAACCAAGGTACCATGTTTTCCCACCTGTATATGAATGAGTTGGGACTATGAACCTTGGTACCATGTTTTCCCACCTGTATATGAATGGGATGGGACTATGAACCAAGATCCCATGTTTTCCCACCTGTATATGAATGGGATGGGACTATGAACCTTGGTACCATGTTTTCCCACCTGTATATGAATGGGATGGGACTATGAACCAAGATCCCATGTTTTCCCACCTGTATATGAATGGGATGGGACTATGAACCAAGGTACCATGTTTTCCCACCTGTATATGAATGGGATGGGACTATGAACCTTGGTACCATGTGTTCCCACCTGTATGTGAATGGGATGGGACTATGAACCTTGGTACCATGTTTTCCCACCTGTATATGAATGGGATGGGACTATGAACCAAGGTACCATGTTTTCCCACCTGTATATGAATGGGTTGGGACTATGAACCAAGATCCCATGTTTTCCCACCTGTATATGAATGGAATGGGAATATGAACCAAGGTACCATGTTTGCCCACCTTTATATGGATGGGTCTATGATCTCATGTTTTCCCACCTGTATATGTATTGGATGGGAATATGAACCAAGGTACCATGTTTGCCCACCTTTATATGGATGGGTCTATGATCTCATGTTTTCCCACCTGTATATGTATTGGATGGGAATATGAACCAAGGTACCATGTTTGCCCACCTTTATATGGATGGGTCTATGATCTCATGTTTTCCCACCTGTATATGTATTGGATGGGAATATGAACCAAGGTACCATGTTTGCCCACCTTTATATGGATGGGTCTATGATCTCATGTTTTCCCACCTGTATATGTATTGGATGGGTATATGAACTGAGGTACCATGTTTTCCCACCTTTATATGTATTGGATGGGAATATGAACCAAGGTACCATGTTTGCCCACCTGTATATGAATGGGGTGGGACTATGAACCAAGATCCCATGTTTTCCCACCTGTATATGAATGGGTCTATGAACTGAGATCTCATGTTTTCCCACCTGTATATGAATGGGATGGGAATATGAACCAAGGTACCATGTTTGCCCACCTTTATATGGATGCGTCTATGAACTGAGATCTCATGTTTTCCCACCTGTATATGAATGGGTCTATGAACTGAGATCCCATGTTTTCCCACCTGTATATGTATTGGATGGGAATATGAACCACGGTACCATGTTTGCCCACCTTTATATGGATGGGTCTATGAACTGAGATCTCATGTTTTCCCACCTGTATATGTATTGAATGGGAATATGAACCAAGGTACCATGTTTGCCCACCTTTATATGGATGGGTCTATGAACTGAGATCTCATGTTTTCCCACCTGTATATGTATTGGATGGGAATATGAACCAAGGTACCATGTTTGCCCACCTTTATATGGATGGGTCTATGAACTGAGATCTCATGTTTTCCCACCTGTATATGTATTGGATGGGAATATGAACCAAGATCCCATGTTTTCCCACCTGTATATGAATGGGATGGGACTATGAACCTTGGTACCATGTTTTCCCACCTGTATATGAATGGGATGGGACTATGAACCTTGGTACCATGTTTTCCCACCTGTATATGAATGGGATGTGACTATGAACCAAGATCCCATGTTTTCCCACCTGTATATGAATGGGATAGGACTATGAACCTTGGTACCATGTTTTCCCACCTGTATGTGAATGGGATGGGACTATGAACCAAGATCCCATGTTTTCCCACCTGTATATGAATGGGATGGGACTATGAACCAAGGTACCATGTTTTCCCACCTGTATATGAATGGGTTGGGACTATGAACCTTGGTACCATGTTTTCCCACCTGTATGTGAATGGGATGGGACTATGAACCAAGATCCCATGTTTTCCCACCTGTATATGAATGGGATGGGACTATGAACCTTGGTACCATGTTTTCCCACCTGTATATGAATGGGATGGGACTATGAACCTTGGTACCATGTTTTCCCACCTGTATATGAATGGGATGGGACTATGAACCAAGATCCCATGTTTTCCCACCTGTATATGAATGGGATGGGACTATGAACCAAGGTACCATGTTTTCCCACCTGTATATGAATGGGTTGGGACTATGAACCTTGGTACCATGTTTTCCCACCTGTATGTGAATGGGATGGGACTATGAACCAAGATCCCATGTTTTCCCACCTGTATATGAATGGGATGGGACTATGAACCTTGGTACCATGTTTTCCCACCTGTATGTGAATGGGATGGGACTATGAACCAAGAGCCCATGTTTTCCCACCTGTATATGAATGGGATGGGACTATGAACCAAGGTACCATGTTTTCCCACCTGTATATGAATGGGTTGGGACTATGAACCTTGGTACCATGTTTTCCCACCTGTATGTGAATGGGATGGGGCTATGAACCAAGATCCCATGTTTTCCCACCTGTATATGAATGGGATGGGACGGGACTATGAACCTTGGTACCATGTTTTCCCACCTGTATATGAATGGGATGGGACTATGAACCAAGATCCCATGTTTTCCCACCTGTATATGAATGGGATGGGACTATGAACCTTGGTACCATGTTTTCCCACCTGTATATGAATGGGATGGGACTATGAACCTTGGTACCATGTTTTCCCACCTGTATATGAATGGGATGGGACTATGAACCAAGATCCCATGTTTTCCCACCTGTATATGAATAGGATGGGACTATGAACCAAGATCCCATGTTTTCCCACCTGTATATGAATGGGATGGGACTATGAACCTTGGTACCATGTTTTCCCACCTGTATGTGAATGGGATGGGACTATGAACCTTGGTACCATGTTGTCCCACCTGTAAATGAATGGGATGGCACTATGAACCTTGGTACCATGTTTTCCCACCTGTATATGAATGGGATGGGACTATGAACCAAGATCCCATGTTTTCCCACCTGTATATGAATGGGATGGGACTATGAACCAAGGTACCATGTTTTCCCACCTGTATATGAATGGGATGGGACTATGAACCTTGGTACCATGTTTTCCCACCTGTATGTGAATGGGATGGGACTATGAACCTTGGTACCATGTTTTCCCACCTGTATATGAATGGGATGGGACTATGAACCAAGGTACCGTGTTTTCCCACCTGTATATGAATGGGTTGGGACTATGAACCAAGATCCCATGTTTTCCCACCTGTATATGAATGGGATGGGAATATGAACCAAGGTACCATGTTTGCCCACCTTTATATGGATGGGTCTATGATCTCATGTTTTCCCACCTGTATATGTATTGGATGGGAATATGAACCAAGGTACCATGTTTGCCCACCTTTATATGGATGGGTCTATGATCTCATGTTTTCCCACCTGTATATGTATTGGATGGGAATATGAACCAAGGTACCATGTTTGCCCACCTTTATATGGATGGGTCTATGATCTCATGTTTTCCCACCTGTATATGTATTGGATGGGAATATGAACCAAGGTACCATGTTTGCCCACCTTTATATGTATTGGATGGGAATATGAACCAAGGTACCATGTTTGCCCACCTGTATATGAATGGGGTGGGACTATGAACCAAGATCCCATGTTTTCCCACCTGTATATGAATGGGTCTATGAACTGAGATCTCATGTTTGCCCACCTTTATATGGATGGGTCTATGAACTGAGATCTCATGTTTTCCCACCTGTATATGTATTGGATGGGAATATGAACCAAGGTACCATGTTTGCCCACCTTTATATGGATGGGTCTATGAACTGAGATCTCATGTTTTCCCACCTGTATATGTATTGGATGGGAATATGAACCAAGGTACCATGTTTGCCCACCTTTATATGGATGGGTCTATGAACTGAGATCTCATGTTTTCCCACCTGTATATGTATTGGATGGGAATATGAACCAAGGTACCATGTTTGCCCACCTTTATATGGATGGGTCTATGAACTGAGATCTCATGTTTTCCCACCTGTATATGTATTGGATGGGAATATGAACCAAGGTACCATGTTTGCCCACCTTTATATGGATGGGTCTATGAACTGAGATCTCATGTTTTCCCACCTGTATATGTATTGGATGGGAATATGAACCAAGGTACCATGTTTGCCCACCTTTATATGGATGGGTCTATGAACTGGCTCTCCAGATGGCTTGTGGAAGGTTAGTGGTTCTACTAGGGTGCCAGGCAGTTCGTTTAGTACTGCTTGATGGAACCTTCCTCCGCCAAGAATAGCTGGAGAGTCGCCATATGACCTGGGCTGTTGGTGTAACTTTAAGCCATAAAAACAAAACAAACATATATTGAGATATACACAAAATAATGGAGACAAATGTCACAAAATATAGAATAATGTGTGAATGAGTTTATATTGTATTGACTGTACACTATTGTTTCACTCTACAGGCGGTTCTCAGATTGAATCTGGATTCCGTGGTTGTATGCGAAACATCCAGGTGGCATCCACTCAAATTGACTTATCCGAATTGCCCAGGGGAAGTGCAAACCTAGTGTCCATAGGTTCTTGCAAAATCCGGGACCGTTGCACGCCCAATCCGTGCGAACATGACGGTAGATGCGATCAAGATTGGAACAATTTCTACTGTGACTGCGATCAGACTGGATATAAGGGGGCTGTGTGCCATATTTGTAAGTATATCTTGTCTGTGTGCCATATTTGTGAGTATATCTTGTCTGTGTGCCATATTTGTGAGTATATCTTGTCTGTGCATCTGTTTAACAACCGGTTACATGCTTGTCCTCTCAAGCAACCGTTCAACTGGCAGTCCTCATAAACTGTTGAAACAGCCGTTCAAATGTCTGATCTCTCAAACCATTGAAACAACCGTTCAAATGTCTGATCTCTCAAACCATTGAAACAACCGTTCAAATGTCTGATCTCTCAAGCCATTGAAACAACCGTTCAAATGTCTGATCTCTCAAGCCATTGAAACAACCGTTCAAATGTCTGATCTCTCAAACCATTGAAACAACCGTTCAAATGTCTGATCTCTCAAGCCATTGAAACAACCGTTCAAACGCCCGTCTCAAACCATTGAAACAACCGTTCAAATGCCTGTCTCAAACCATTGAAACAACTGTTCAAACGCCTGTCTCAAACCATTGAAACAACCGTTCAAATGTCTGATCTCTCAAGCCATTGAAACAACTGTTCAAACGCCTGTCTCAAACCATTGAAACAACCGTTCAAATGTCTGATCTCTCAAACCATTGAAACAACCGTTCAAATGTCTGATCTCTCAAACCATTGAAACAACCGTTCAAATGTCTGATCTCTCAAGCCATTGAAACAACCGTTCAAATGTATGATCTCTCAAGCCATTGAAACAACCGTTCAAATGTCTGATCTCTCAAACCATTGAAACAACCGTTCAAATGTCTGATCTCTCAAGCCATTGAAACAACCGTTCAAACGCCCGTCTCAAACCATTGAAACAACCGTTCAAACGCCTGTCTCAAACCATTGAAACAACTGTTCAAATGCCTGTCTCAAACCATTGAAACAACCGTTCAAATGTCTGATCTCTCAAGCCATTGAAACAACTGTTCAAACGCCTGTCTCAAACCATTGAAACAACCGTTCAAATGTCTGATCTCTCAAGACATTGAAATAACAGTTCAAATGTCTGATCTCTCAAGCCATTGAAACAACCGTTCAAATGTCTGATCTTTCAAACTGTTTAAGCATCTGTTCAGTGTCCTCTCAAACCGTTTAAGCATCTGTTCAGCTGGCAGGGATCATTCTAGAGGGCGATATGGGCGAAATTGTCGCCCTAGGGACCCTGATTTCTCCCTAATAATTTTTTGTTGTTGTTGGTTTTTACGATTTTCAAACAAAATTTTGTCTAGTAAGATACACTGGCCCATTATAAAGCACCTCTTCTATTCAAATGTTGTATTTAATGGTTGTACTGTGCATTTTAACCCTATTTTGCAGAAGTATATTAAAGAACACCATTTAAGGAAGCGATCACGCGCTTTCTCACTTCTCCCAAAAATTCTGACCTGGAATGAACCCTGAGCTGGCTGTCCTCTCAAGCTGTTTAAGCATCTGTTCAGCTGGCTGTCCTCTCAAACCGTTTAAGCATCTGTTCAGCTGGCTGTCCTCTCAAACCGTTTAAGCATCTGTTCAGCTGGCTGTCCTCTCAAGCATTCAGTGACACTATCAGAATGCTGACCGGGTACAGTTTAATACTGACAACCTTAGTATACTCGCATATGTTCCAAGATTTAATAGATTCTCTGATACTTTTGACATTTTTACATGTGTATATATGTACTGTGTATACATGTACTATGTGTATATATGTACTATGTGTATATATGTACTATGTGTATGCAGGTATATATGTACTATGTGTATACAGGTACTGTGTATGCAGGTATACATGTACTATGTGTATATATGTACTATGTGTATATATGTACTGTGTATGCAGGTATATATGTACTGTGTATGCAGGTATACATGTACTATGTGTATATATGTACTATGTGTATATATGTACTATGTGTATATATGTACTGTGTATGCATGTACTGTGTATGCAGGTATATATGTACTGTGTATGCATGTACTGTGTATGCAGGTATACATGTACTATGTGTATATATGTACTGTGTATGCAGGTATATATGTACTGTGTATGCAGGTATATATGTACTATGTGTATATATGTACTGTGTATGCAGGTATATATGTACTGTGTATGCAGGTATATATGTACTGTGTATGCAGGTATATATGTACTGTGTATATATGTACTGTGTATGCAGGTATATATGTACTATGTGTATATATGTACTGTGTATGCAGGTATATATGTACTGTGTATGCAGGTATATATGTACTGTGTATATATGTACTGTGTATGCAGGTATATATGTACTGTGTATGCAGGTATATATGTACTGTGTATGCAGGTATATATGTACTGTGTATATATGTACTGTGTATGCAGGTATATATGTACTGTGTATATATGTACTGTGTATGCAGGTATATATGTACTGTGTATGCAGGTATATATGTACTGTGTATGCATGTACTGTGCATGCAGGTATATATGTACTGTGTGTGTATATATGTACTGTGTATGCATGTACTGTGTATGCAGGTATATATGTACTATGTGTATATATGTACTATGTGTATATATGTACTATGTGTATATATGTACTGTGTATGCAGGTATATATGTACTGTGTATGCAGGTATATATGTACTGTGTATGCAGGTATATATGTACTGTGTATGCAGGTATATATGTACTGTGTATGCATGTACTGTGTATGCAGGTATATATGTACTGTGTATGCATGTATTGTGTATGCAGGTATATATGTACTGTGTATGCATGTACTGTGTATGCAGGTATATATGTACTGTGTATGCATGTACTGTGTATGCAGGTATATATGTACTGTGTATGCATGTACTGTGTATGCAGGTATATATGTACTATGTATGCATGTACTGTGTATGCAGGTATACATGTACTATGTGTATATATGTACTGTGTATGCAGGTATATATGTACTGTGTATGCAGGTATATATGTACTGTGTATATATGTACTGTGTATGCAGGTATATATGTACTATGTGTATATATGTACTGTGTATGCAGGTATATATGTACTGTGTATGCAGGTATATATGTACTGTGTATGCAGGTATATATGTACTGTGTATGCAGGTATATATGTACTATGTGTATACAGGTACTGTGTATGCAGGTATACATGTACTATGTGTATATATGTACTATGTGTATATATGTACTGTGTATGCAGGTATATATGTACTGTGTATGCAGGTATACATGTACTATGTGTATATATGTACTATGTGTATATATGTACTATGTGTATATATGTACTGTGTATGCATGTACTGTGTATGCAGGTATATATGTACTGTGTATGCATGTACTGTGTATGCAGGTATACATGTACTATGTGTATATATGTACTGTGTATGCAGGTATATATGTACTGTGTATGCAGGTATATATGTACTATGTGTATATATGTACTGTGTATGCAGGTATATATGTACTGTGTATGCAGGTATATATGTACTGTGTATGCAGGTATATATGTACTGTGTATATATGTACTGTGTATGCAGGTATATATGTACTGTGTATGCAGGTATATATGTACTGTGTATATATGTACTGTGTATGCAGGTATATATGTACTGTGTATGCAGGTATATATGTACTGTGTATATATGTACTGTGTATGCAGGTATATATGTACTGTGTATATATGTACTGTGTATGCAGGTATATATGTACTGTGTATGCAGGTATATATGTACTGTGTATGCATGTACTGTGCATGCAGGTATATATGTACTGTGTGTGTATATATGTACTGTGTATGCATGTACTGTGTATGCAGGTATATATGTACTATGTGTATATATGTACTATGTGTATATATGTACTATGTGTATATATGTACTATGTATGCAGGTATATATGTACTGTGTATGCAGGTATATATGTACTGTGTATGCAGGTATATATGTACTGTGTATGCAGGTATATATGTACTGTGTATGCATGTACTGTGTATGCAGGTATATATGTACTGTGTATGCATGTACTGTGTATGCAGGTATATATGTACTGTGTATGCAGGTATATATGTACTGTGTATGCATGTACTGTGTATGCAGGTATATATGTACTGTGTATGCAGGTATATATATACTGTGTATGCATGTACTGTGTATGCAGGTATATATGTAATGTGTATATATGTACTGTGTATGCATGTACTGTGTATGCAGGTATATATGTACTGTGTATGCAGGTATATATATACTGTGTATGCAGGTATATATGTACTGTGTATGCAGGTATATATATACTGTGTATGCATGTACTGTGTATGCATGTACTGTGTATGCAGGTATATATGTACTGTGTATGCATGTACTGTGTATGCAGGTATATATGTACTGTGTATGCATGTACTGTGTATGCAGGTATATATGTACTGTGTATGCAGGTATATATGTACTGTGTATGCAGGTATACATGTACTATGTGTATATATGTACTGTGTATATATGTACTGTGTATGCATGTACTGTGTATATATGTAGTGTGTATGCATGTACTGTGTATATATGTACTGTGTATGCATGTACTGTGTATATATGTAGTGTGTATGCATGTACTGTGTATATATGTACTGTGTATGCATGTACTGTGTATATATGTACTGTGTATGCATGTAGTGTGTATATATGTACTGTGTATGCATGTACTGTGTATATATGTACTGTGTATGCATGTACTGTGTATATATGTAGTGTGTATGCATGTACTGTGTATATATGTAGTGTGTATGCATGTACTGTGTATGCATGTACTGTGTATATATGTACTGTGTATGCAGGTATATATGTACTGTGTATCTTTCAGCGTCCCACCAGCTGTCGTGTGAGCTCCACAACATGTATACTATCATGGATGGACAGGAGGAGGTTATCATTGACCCCGATGGATCCGGCCCCATACAGCCCTTCACCGTCATCTGTAACGGAAAGAGTGAGTACATTTACTCTGACCTTTAAAACATTTTTGGTTTATTTAAGTTTATTTAACGTCGCTACTGGTTGCCCATTTGAGCGACCGGGCAATTTGCCTAACAGCACCTTTCCTGGGCAGGCTCTAGCGGTTAACCAGTACTTGGTGCACCAACCTCCGTAAGAAACTTTTTCATATAAAAAGACACGGTCTGAGCAGGGCTCGGACCTGTGACCATCAGTGATGATAGGTTACACTCTGACCATGGAGGCGGACTACCCTGACTGTTATATAGAGAGTTTCAAAGTTAATTGATTTATTTCAAAGCATAGTATTAGGCAGAAATATCCAAATGGGAGTCTAAAAAAATAAGTCCAGCCCCAGAGCGGGACCTGAATGATGACGGAAATTGCCGCACAGACTCGATGTGAGAACGGCGAACTGACGTGATCGAAATGCGGTAGAAACTGGGAAAGCCTCTCCAAAAAGGAATTGCGAACAATATTAGCCTATTATAGGGTCCAGTTCTTGTCATTGTTTTACAGCTGCATATATATGTTAACAAACCTAGTGAGGTCTCGGAGGGAAAAAAACTGTTATCAGCCATTTTTTTAACTGGCCGTCGGTAATAATTGACCGTCTTATTAGGTGATAGGCCGTCGAAAAGACGGCCCGACGGCTCTCTGCCTAATACTGTGTTTCAAAGTTAATTGATTTTCTTCCAAAGTTAATTGATTTGTTTCAAAGTTAATTGATTTTCTTTCAAAGTTAATTGATTTTCTTTCAAAGTTAATTGATTTGTTTAAAAGTTAATTGAGTTGTTTCAAAGTTAATTGATTTTATTTCAAAGTTAATTGATTTGTTTCAAAGTTAATTGAGTTGTTTCGCAGTTAATTGAGTTGTTTCAAAGTTAATTGAGTTGTTTCAAAGTTAATTGATTTCTTTCAAAGTTAATTGAGTTGTTTCAAAGTTAATTGATTTCTTTCAAAGTTAATTGAGTTGTTTCACAGTTAATTGAGTTGTTTCAAAGTTAATTGAGTTGTTTCAAAGTTAATTGATTTCCTTTCAAAGTTAATTGATTTCTTTCAAAGTTAATTGATTTCTTTCAAAGTTAATTGAGTTGTTTCAAAGTTAATTGATTTGTTTCAAAGTTAATTGAGTTGTTTCACAGTTAATTGAGTTGTTTCAAAGTTAATTGATTTCTTTCAAAGTTAATTGATTTTCTTTCAAAGTTAATTGATTTGTTTCAAAGTTAATTGATTTTCTTTCAAAGTTAATTGATTTCTTTCCAAGTTAATTGATTTGTTTCAAAGTTAATTGAGTTGTTTCAAAGTTAATTGAGTTGTTTCAAAGTTAATTGAGTTCTTTCAAAGTTAATTGAGTTATTTCAAAGTTAATTGAGTTCTTTCAAAGTTAATTGAGTTGTTTCAAAGTTGTTTCAAAGTTAATTGAGTTGTTTAAAAGTTAATTGATTTGTTTAAAGTTAATAGAGTTGTTATAAAATTAATTGATTTTCTTTCAAAGTTAATTGAGTTGTTTCAAAGTTAATTGATTTGTTTCAAAGTTAATTGATTTTCTTTCAAAGTTAATTGAGTTGTTTCAAAGTTAATTGAGTTGTTTCAAAATTAATTGATTTGTTTCAAAGTTAATTGATTTTCTTTCCAAGTTAATTGATTTGTTTCAAAGTTAATTGAGTTGTTTCAAAGTTAATTGAGTTCTTTCAAAGTTAATTGAGTTCTTTCAAAAGTTAATTGAGTTCTTTCAAAGTTAATTGAGTTCTTTCAAAGTTAATTGAGTTCTTTCAAAGTTAATTGAATTGTTTCAAAATTAATTAATTTGTTTCAAAGATAATTGAGTTGTTTCAAAGTTAATTGAATTGTTTCAAAGTTAATTGATTTGTTTCAAAGTTAATTGATTTTCTTTCAAAGTTAATTGAGTTCTTTCAAAGTTAATTGATTTGTTTCAAAGATAATTGAGTTGTTTCAAAGTTAATTGAGTTGTTTCAAAGTTAATTGATTTGTTTCAAAGTTAATTGATTTGTTTCAAAGATAATTGAGTTGTTTCACAGTTAATTGAGTTGTTTCACAGTTAATTGAGTTGTTTCACAGTTAATGGAGTTGTTTCACAGTTAATTGATTTTCTTTCAAAGTTAATTGAGTTGTTTCAATGTTAATTGAATTGTTTCACAGTTAAGTGAGTTGTTTCACAGTTAATTGATTGTTAATTTGTTGTTATTGTGGCTCTATATGAAGTGTATTTTTGTAGATATTTTGTTTGTTTCTGGATATAAAGTTGCACCGACAGTGTATGTCATATGGCGACTCTCCAGCTGTTATTGGTGGAGGAAGGCCCCGAGTTACCCTTCAAACAGTATTTCGGCAACGGACAGGCTCCAGGGTAGAACCACCACATTTCTGCAGTTGCATAGCTGCCCGATATGAAAGTATTAATATATGCACCTCCAGCGGTGTTGGAACACACAATTGTAGGACTGCTGTCGTTTTGCACCAATCGGATGTAATAAAATGATCGTGAATAATTATAGCGAAATCGAGAATTACGAATGATGCTATTCTTTCAGCTGGTTCCCTCTACCCGGTGGAGACGTGGATCCGACACGACAGTATGAGTCTGATCACTGTTAATGGTTTCCAGTCTCCGGACTTCTATTTACGTAAAATCGTGTACGAGACTGACCTGACTGGCCTAACGGAGGTGATAGAACGTTCCGTCAGCTGCGAGCAGGAAATTACGTGGAAGTGCAACAACTCTCGTCTTATGATGCGAGATGATAGCATCAGTAAGTAGGCAGAAATATTTCCTTGTTTTGAGTTAGTTTATAGTAATTTATTTTAGCTCGATTGCGAAACAAGTTCCTATATTGATAAGTCTGGAAATCTCATTCCTGATGGAATCCATCGCCACCAGGGAGAGAGAAGAGACAATGTGGAATTTAAATGCCTTGCCTAAGGGTACAATCGTAGCGGCTACAGCTGGGCGGGAACTGTGGGCCTTTCGCACCTGAAGCGAACGTGCTACCACTGCGCTGTGTACAAAGATGTCTTAGTGGATGGGGAGAGGATAGAACAGTCATCCGTAGTTTCCTCAGAATGTTATTAGACACAGGCCAGCAGGCTTGTCAGATTTAAAGAGAGACAGGCCCGACTTGGATTTTGAGGGCCCCCGGGCATCAGGCTGTATTATTTTTCGAGCACTCGTTACAAATTCAGAATGTTGATATTAGTTTATACAAATATTTTTAGCTCGATTGCAAAAGAAGTTCTTACAACTTATATTAATCACTCACGAGACCTCATTCCTGAATGAATCGCCACGTGGGAGGGAGGGAGAAGAGGCAACGTGAAATTTAAATGTCTTGTCTAAGAGCACAATCATAACGGCTCAAGTGGGGCTCGCACCTGAAGCGAACGCGCTACCACTGCTGTTACTGTAACTTGTCATTTTGTTGCATCGAAATCTTTTGTATATTCAAGAAGGAAGTATTGCATTAAATGTTAATTATGATCTTACAAATATGAAGATTTTATACATGTGTTTATGTTTGAAGCTGATGGTATCCAGAGAACATATGGTCACTGGGTTGGAAGAACATTCCAGGTACAATATTTCAAGTCTCTCGTATCTCTCAAGTATTAATGTCGCCAAACAATCAGGATGATTCACTAATAACTAGGGATGGGACCGAATATTCGAATAACCGAATACCTGACCGAATATTCGAATACCTGACCAAATATCCGAATACCTGACCGAATATTCGAATACCTGACCGAATATCCGAATACCTGACTGAATATCTGAATACCTGACCGAATATTCGAATACCTGACCGAATATTCGAATCCTTATATTTCGGTATTCAAATACCAAAAAATAAAAAGTCTCTCGTATCTCTCAAGTATTAATGTCGCCAAACAATCAGGATGATTCACTAATAACTAGGGATGGGACCGAATATTCGAATATCCGAATACCTGACCGAATATTCGAATACCTGACCAAATATCCGAATACCTGACCGAATATTCGAATACCTGACCGAATATTCGAATACCTGACTGAATATTCGAATACCTGACCGAATATCCGAATACCTGACTGAATATCCGAATACCTGACCGAATATTTGAATCCTTATATTTTGGTATTCAAATACCAAAAAATAAAATAAATAATTCTATTTTCTGTTTTAATATTGCTCATTTTCTAGTTATTTCAATCCATAAAGTCCACTGATTCGCACCTCCTTGTGTGTTTAAGTGCGGCAACTTGGTCACCTTTTCCCAATCAAGCGCGCCCTGGGGCGTCTCAACTTTGTACAAGGTGTTGTTTTAATGTGGGCAGCGTTGGACACTCGCCAACTCGCCATGGCGATAACGTTTTTAGACTGGCGAGAAACTTTTACTACGCACTCGACATCGTGGCGAGATGTCTTTTTTTATTTTATTTTTATTTTTTTAAAATATTTTTATACTTTATTTATTTTACAACGATTGCGAAGCAAGTTTGAACAACTTACATTAATCACTCTCGTTGGCTCGGATGTAAGCGTATATGTGGTAATTCATGATTCATGTGGGAGGAAACCGGAGTACCCGGAGAAAACCCACCTGTCCGATCTGGCGACCATCGTACCATCTCATCTCATAGTATGTGAGATGGAACGATGTCTTATTTGATAGCCCTTGGCGAGTTTGTTGAAGTTCATACTCGCCTGAACCAGGACACACAGTATCTTCGCCATTTTAGGCGCTTTTTCTCATCGAATTAACAAAATATCAAATATTTGTGTCTACTTAAAACAAATTTCGTGGGGGGCATGCCCCCCGGACCCCCTAGCATGGCAATTGCCTGCGGCACATGCATCCGGTGGGCTTTGCCACCGGACAGAACCACATTCACTGGCCTGTACCATTTATTTTTGGCCGGAACTAATTCTTAAGTACAGGTCAAAAATTGGCCTGTACAATTTCATCTTGGCCGGTACCTTTTCTCAAGTACAGGCCAAGTTGGCCGGAACATATTGAAACGAGTGTCCAACACTGTGTGGGCAATTACATATGCAAATCGATCAGTACCTTATTTACATAAAATGATCAATATGGTCACTAAAACGAAAAACAATGTTAATTGCCTGTTTGTGAACAACATACCATTTCAAAGCGTTACCCCGAGGGCAGGGCTCGACAAATCCTATTGCCCGACGCCCGGGGCAAGTCAAAACAACGTTCGGGCAAGTGGCCGTCAACCAGAGTTTAGTCCTGGGCAAGTCAAAATGCTATGGATGTGATTATCGGACAGGTGTCGAATAAACATATCAATTAACAGATAAATAAACAAACTAATCAACTGTTTATGTCATGATTGGACCCTATTATCGATTGTAAACCCTGCAGACTGCATGCTATGAATGACAGGTATCGCCCCAAACATTTAACCAATCGAGGCTCTCGTGACGCTTCAATTTTTTTATTTGCACTTATCAAATTAGTCATATTAAATAGACTACAGCGCTTTTAACATCCGGGCGCTTTCTTAATTTCTACAATTTGCAGTCGCCGGCGAAATATCAAAGAATCTGTCAATGCCTTGCTTATATACTTACAGACAGTAAGTACATGTTTTCTACACCTATGGTGTTGATTAATCTCGGAAGACAGGCCGATTTCATTGATGTATTGTAAGTTATAATTGACAAAATTAAACAGTTAGAACTCGGGTAATTATCAGATTACAAATGCTTACAAAATGTTTTATAATCAAGCCCCAAATCCCTATTATCATTCAAATGCATGTTCAGTTACAATACGTTTGCTAAAACTCTTTAACTCCAATGAAAATGAAAGTAATAGTAAAAAACGGAAACTAGATTTAAAATGTGTGCCTCACTGAGGGTAAAAAGGATATTAAATAAGATTCAAAACGCGAAAGGACTTTTCATTATATACTATGATGATGTTATTCATAGACTTAACTAGTGTAAGACATCATTCGACATTTAGCATAATAATTGGGGCAAGTCAAATTCACATTGGGGCAAGTCAGTTTGCCAGTGTCACTTGTCCCGGGCAAGTCAGTTTGAAAAGAATTTGTCGAGCCCTGGAGGGGATTAAAATGGCAAATGTTATTGGATATTTTATAACTACTTATTTACTCAATAATATAGACCTCCACAAGCCGTAACTAAATCCATGTCAATAGAAGCCAATTTCACGACGTGTAAAGTACACGCGTGGACTGGTGAACCGGTGAATAGGTCAGATTGGAAAAAGTTAGGATTTGATTTGTAAAATTTATCGAATATTCGAATACCACTTTCGAATATTCAAATACCATTTAGCTATTCGGTCCCATCCCTACTAATAACTCATTTGTTGTCCGCCCATCCGTCCTCCTTCGACTCGCGATTTTGGCATTCAAATATTCGGCTGATCTTCCGAACGAATATTTGTTAATGTTTGTAAATATCTTAAAAAATCTTTAAAAATGTTTATACTTTCATATTCAGCGCTGTGGCATAGCACCATTCAGGGTTTCCATTGGAGAAAATAAACTGTCTTGGAGACAGCTAAGGGGTTGGAAATTGGAAACTTTTACAATGTTTTTAAATTTATTTTCTTCTACTAAATCATTAGTTTTTTCGTCAACCACTTTTATTTTTCCGACAAATGCGGAAATGACGATCGTCAGCTGGATTCCTGACCATTTCAGATTGAAAACGGTGGCTTAGTCGAATTATGTAATCACGATGCCCGCTATTAAAATGGAGGATCTTTTGTTAGCCTTATATCTATAAACATTGGAACATTCATGTGCTGGACACCATTCACGACCATGGTGCACGAAAATAGCTTGTGTATCATAAGCAAATATATATTGTAAGATTTCTCTGTATGCGAGTCCGCCTCCGTGGTCGAGTGGTAATGGTCGCATCATGTCCTGGCCAGAAAATGTTGTTTTTATATTTTAGGACATGCACTACTGGGGAGGGGCAGCACCGGGGACATATAAATGTTCGTGTGGACTGACGGAGGAAGGGTGTGACGGGCAGAGTACAACGTGTAACTGTGACTCGGGTATCTCCACCTCCGATACCGGGCTGCTCATGCACAAGGACTACCTACCCGTGATGGAGCTTCACTTCGGAGACACTGGAACCCTGCGTGACAATAAAGTGGGACAGCACCAACTGAAGGAGCTTAAGTGTTCTGGAGATAGTATGTGCTGTGTTTGTTATCCCCCTGCTGGAGATAGTATGTGCTGTGTTTGTTATCCCCCTGCTGGAGATAGTATGTGCTGTGTTTGTTATCCCCCTGCTGGAGATAGTATGTGCTGTGTTTGTTATCCCCCTGCTGGAGATAGTATGTGCTGTGTTTGTTATCCCCCTGCTGGAGATAGTATGTGCTGTGTTTGTTATCCCCCTGCTGGAGATAGTATGTGCTGTGTTTGTTATCCCCCTGCTGGAGATAGTATGTGCTGTGTTTGTTATCCCCCTGCTGGAGATAGTATGTGCTGTGTTTGTTATCCCCCTGCTGGAGATAGTATGTGCTGTGTTTGTTATCCCCCTGCTGGAGATAGTATGTGCTGTGTTTGTTATCCCCCTGCTGGAGATAGTATGTGCTGTGTTTGTTATCCCCCTGCTGGAGATAGTATGTGCTGTGTTTGTTATCCCCTGCTGGAGATAGTATGTGCTGTGTTTGTTATCCCCTGCTGGAGATAGTATACATGTGCTGTGTTTGTTATCCCCCTGCTGGATATAGTATGTGGTGTTTGTTATCCCCTGCTGGAGATAGTATGTGCTGTGTTTGTTATCCCCTGCTGGAGATAGTATACATGTGCTGTGTTTGTTATCCCCCTGCTGGAGATAGTATACATGTACTGTGTTTGTTATCCCCCTGCTGGATATAGTATGTGCTGTGTTTGTTATCCCCCTGCTGGAGATAGTATGTGCTGTGTTTGTTATCCCCTGCTGGAGATAGTATGTGCTGTGTTTGTTATCCCCCTGCTGGATATAGTATGTGCTGTGCTTGTTATCCCCCTGCTGGAAATAGTATGTGCTGTGTTTGTTATCCCCCTGCTGGAGATAGTATGTACTGTATTTGTTATCCCCCGCCATTTTGTTGCTTTGTTCTATCATATAGAGTGGCCGAGTTACCCCTTTTCACTGCAGGTTCAAATCCCCTGGCGGTGTCAAATTCTCTCATGTGAGGAAGCTATCCAGTTGGCTTGTGGATGGTCGGTGGTTCTACTCGGGTGCCCATCCGCGCCTAAAATACTGCTCGAAGGAGAGCTGGAGAGTTGCCATATAAACTAAGCTGTTTGTGCAACTTTAAACCCCAAACACACACTCTATCATATACTATCAGTTTGTGTAATCTATCATCATTTAGTGGAGACTTCAGATCAATGACTTCAAACCATACAGCTCACTCACTGCTGGACGTTCGAATCCCACTATGTGTACGGACTTGTTCACGCATCAGAATGATCACAACTAACAAATGCTCTGTGAAATACTTCTAGGTTATACATAAAATTATTCATTTTAACGTCTACAAGAAAAGCGCAATCGTTGTCATCATTATATCTATCTTCCTTGGATGTCAATCCCCTCGCGTGAATATGCTCATATTCCTCCTATAATGTCTAGTTCAGTAATTAATATTGCCTTTCCCCATTGATAGGTAGCGTCTATTTAGTTTATACAAATTTATTTTAGCTCGATTGCGAAACAAGTTCTTTCAACTTATATTAATCACTCTCGAGACCTCATTCATGATGGAATCCATCGCCACGAGGGAGAGAGAAGAGTCAACGTGGAATTTAAATGCCTTGCCTAAGGGTACAATCGTAACGGCTCCAGCGGGAACTCCGGACCTGAAGTGAACGCGCATCCACAACGCCTATTTCATATTCTAATTTAAAATCAATTCTTTACCACCTCTCAAATTTTGATGGTTATTATTTGACAGCATAATGTGTTATTTTGATGGTTATTATTTGACAGCATAATGTGTTATTTTGATGGTTATTATTTGACAGCATAATGTGTTATTTTGATGGTTATTATTTGACAGCATAATGTGTTATTTTGACGGTTATTATTTGACAGCATAATGTGTTATTTTGATGGTTATTATTTGACAGCATAATGTGTTATATTGATGGTTATTATTTGACAGCATAATGTGTTATTTTGATGGTTATTATTTGACAGCATAATGTGTTATTTTGACGGTTATTATTTGACAGCATATTGTTTTATTTTGAAACAAATATGATTCTTTTCCTTTACAGATTTGCTGGATAATGTGATTACGTTCAGGAAGGCAGACGCCACTCTCGAATTCCCGACATTTGAAGGTGACAAAGCGGGCGATATCTGGTTCCAGTTCAGGACTACGGCCACAG
Organism: Archivesica marissinica; assembly: GCA_014843695.1. Classification (NCBI taxonomy): domain Eukaryota; kingdom Metazoa; phylum Mollusca; class Bivalvia; order Venerida; family Vesicomyidae; genus Archivesica; species Archivesica marissinica. Next base: position 7,179,947 of record CM026386.1, on the reverse strand, counting down.
ACGGAGTTATGATCCATGATACCGGAGATACGGAGAATGACTTCATACAGATCAGGATGATTAGTAAGTTCTGTTCAGAATTGTAGTGTCTCCGAGGTACCAGTATTAATTGACAGATCAGAGTGTCTCCGAGGTACCAGTATTAATTGACAGATCGGAGTGTCTCCGAGGTACCAGTATTAATTGACAGATCGGAGTGTCTCCGAGGTACCAGTACTAATTGACAGATCAGAGTGTCTCCGAGGTACCAGTATTAATTGACAGATCGGAGTGTCTCCGAGGTACCAGTATTAATTGACAGATCGCTAATAAACAGTATTACAAAGCCTTCGACATGCACTACTACAGTCTTAAACTAGGTTGAGAAGCCTCGTACAAACAATAAACAACGCTTGAGGAGGTCATGTAAATGGCAATATGCCGGTGCTCACGCAAAATTATGAGCGAATTATATGCGCATAAACAAATATAGTGATTGTCCGTAATAGAAAACGTTTCTTCATACAATACCCTGTTGAACATGTGGAACGTGCAACAAATGTGTTTCTACTTTACAGATGGGGACACAATTCAGTTCCGTTACAACGTTGGAAATGGAATCCAGGTTCTGGAATACAGGACGATTAACACGTTGAACAACGATATATGGCACACTGTGCACGTGGAACGTAACCGCAAACAGGCTTGGTTACGTGTGGACAACTTTCCAGAGGAAGTTCGTAATGAACCACAAGATGAAATCACGCGTCTACTTGATTTGACTAAGCCACTGACAATTGGAGCGGCTGTGGATCATAGAGATGGGTTCGTTGGTTGTATGAGAGGTCTGAGAGTAAACGGGGTTCTCATGGATATGAGAGGGGAGATTCGTCGGGGCACGTACACATACGGGGTACATGAAGGTAACCAAATAGTTCCCACTTCTAAATATAAACTTATTTTATTTTACAACAATTGCGAAACAAGCTTTAACAACTTTTATTAAATCTCTCTCGTTGACGTAAATGGAAGCGTATATGTGGTCATTCGTGTGGGAGGTAACCGGAGTAACCGGAGAAAACCTCACCTGTCCGATGTGGCAACCAAGAAAGTGTAACTCGCTGAGAATAAGGAGAGTAAAAAGGATGAAACGTATGACTCAAAACATGAAAGGACTTTTGAATTAAAATGGCAGGATGAATAAAGAGGGCTGGCTCCTTCATGCTGAACAGATATATCTTCTTTTTCTTTTTTTTCTCTTTTTTTGTTTCTTTTCCAGCCCCCCTTTAGGAGTAACCCCATTTATTTTCCACGTCATAGGTTGAGTAGGGGTCGAGGAGCTATTCACCTTACAATGTATATATACATTTACAATATTCATAATAAATATATATATGTACAACAGATATATATATCTTATGTTCTGCGAGTACTCTCAGAAATACCCAAAACTTGCAGAAACAAAAGTTAACCAGAAAGTGATATATTTAGTTGTTATGACACTTTCCGGATTGAACCAATCCATGCTCATCGGGTTATGACACTTTCCGGATTGAACCAATCCATGCTCATCGGGTTATGACACTTTCCGGATTGAACCAATCCATGCTCATCGGGTTATGACACTTTCCGGATTGAACCAATCCATGCTCATCGGGTTATGACACTTTCCGGATTGAACCAATCCATGCTCATCGGGTTATGACACTTTCCGGATTGAACCAATCCATGCTCATCGGGTTATGACACTTTCCGGATTGAACCAATCCATGCTCATCGGGTTATGACACTTTCCGGATTGAACCAATCCATGCTCATCGGGTTATGACACTTTCCGGATTGAACCAATCCATGCTCATCGGGTAAGTGGTCTGCATAGGGCAGCACGGCCACTCGGTACATACACGAGCAGATACTAGTGAAATCCGAGGTCAAACTGACCATACATTCCAGAATGTCACTGTATTATTTGTAGATGTGAAAGGTCATACCTATATGAACTAATATTCATGTAATAGTTACCACAACAAACCATTTATTGATTCACCCATCTTATTCATCTGCCCATCCAATGTACCAGCATTCACCATTTAGCATCTGCCCATCCAATGTACCAGCATGCATCATTCACCATTTAGCATCTGCCCATTCAATGTACCAGTATGCATCATTCACCATTTAGCATCTGCCCATCCAATGTACCAGCATGCATCATTTAGCATTGCCCATCCAATGTACCAGTATGCATCATTCACCATTTAGCATCTGCCCATTCAATGTACCAGTATGCATCATTCACCATTTAGCATCTGCCCATCCAATGTACCAGCATGCATCATTCACCATTTAGCATCTGCCCATCCAATGTACCAGCATGCATCATTCACCATTTAGCATCTGCCCATCCAATGTACCAGTATGCATCATTCACCATTTAGCATCTGCCCATCCAATGTACCAGTATGCATCATTTAGCATCTGCCCATCCAATGTACCAGTATGCATCATTCACCATTTAGCATCTGCCCATTCAATGTACCAGTATGCATCATTCACCATTTAGCATCTGCCCATCCAATGTACCAGTATGCATCATTCACCATTTAGCATCTGCCCATCCAATGTACCAGCATGCATCATTCACCATTTAGCATCTGCCCATCCAATGTACCAGCATGCATCATTCACCATTTAGCATCTGCCCATCCAATGTACCAGTATGCATCATTTAGCATCTGCCCATCCAATGTACCAGCATGCATCATTCACCATTTAGCATCTGCCCATCCAATGTACCAGCATGCATCATTCACCATTTAGCATCTGCCCATCCAATGTACCAGTATGCATCATTCACCATTTAGCATCTGCCCATCCAATGTACCAGCATGCATCATTCACCATTTAGCATCTGCCCATCCAATGTACCAGCATGCATCATTCACCATTTAGCATCTGCCCATCCAATGTACCAGTATGCATCATTCACCATTTAGCATCTGCCCATCCAATGTACCAGCATGCATCATTCACCATTTAGCATCTGCCCATCCAATGTACCAGTATGCATCATTTAGCATCTGCCCATCCAATGTACCAGCATGCATCATTCACCATTTAGCATCTGCCCATCCAATGTACCAGTATGCATCATTCACCATTTAGCATCTGCCCATTCAATGTACCAGTATGCATCATTCACCATTTAGCATCTGCCCATCCAATGTACCAGTATGCATCATTCACCATTTAGCATCTGCCCATCCAATGTACCAGCATGCATCATTCACCATTTAGCATCTGCCCATCCAATGTACCAGCATGCATCATTCACCATTTAGCATCTGCCCATCCAATGTACCAGTATGCATCATTCACCATTTAGCATCTGCCCATCCAATGTACCAGCATGCATCATTCACCATTTAGCATCTGCCCATCCAATGTACCAGTATGCATCATTCACCATTTAGCATCTGCCCATCCAATGTACCAGCATGCATCATTCACCATTTAGCATCTGCCCATCCAATGTACCAGCATGCATCATTCACCATTTAGCATCTGCCCATCCAATGTACCAGTATGCATCATTCACCATTTAGCATCTGCCCATCCAATGTACCAGCATGCATCATTCACCATTTAGCATCTGCCCATCCAATGTACCAGCATGCATCATTTAGCATCTGCCCATCCAATGTACCAGCATGCATCATTCACCATTTAGCATCTGCCCATCCAATGTACCAGTATGCATCATTCACCATTTAGCATCTGCCCATCCAATGTACCAGCATGCATCATTCACCATTTAGCATCTGCCCATCCAATGTACCAGTATGCATCATTTAGCATCTGCCCATCCAATGTACCAGCATGCATCATTCACCATTTAGCATCTGCCCATCCAATGTACCAGCATGCATCATTCACCATTTAGCATCTGCCCATCCAATGTACCAGTATGCATCATTCACCATTTAGCATCTGCCCATCCAATGTACCAGCATGCATCATTCACCATTTAGCATCTGCCCATCCAATGTACCAGTATGCATCATTTAGCATCTGCCCATCCAATGTACCAGTATGCATCATTCACCATTTAGCATCTGCCCATCCAATGTACCAGTATGCATCATTTAGCATCTGCCCATCCAATGTACCAGCATGCATCATTCACCATTTAGCATTTGCCCATCCAATGTACCAGTATGCATCATTCACCATTTAGCATCTGCCCATTCAATGTACCAGTATGCATCATTCACCATTTAGCATCTGCCCATCCAATGTACCAGTATGCATCATTCACCATTTAGCATCTGCCCATCCAATGTACCAGCATGCATCATTCACCATTTAGCATCTGCCCATCCAATGTACCAGCATGCATCATTCACCATTTAGCATCTGCCCATCCAATGTACCAGTATGCATCATTCACCATTTAGCATCTGCCCATCCAATGTACCAGCATGCATCATTCACCATTTAGCATCTGCCCATCCAATGTACCAGCATGCATCATTTAGCATCTGCCCATCCAATGTACCAGCATGCATCATTCACCATTTAGCATCTGCCCATCCAATGTACCAGTATGCATCATTCACCATTTAGCATCTGCCCATCCAATGTACCAGCATGCATCATTCACCATTTAGCATCTGCCCATCCAATGTACCAGTATGCATCATTTAGCATCTGCCCATCCAATGTACCAGCATGCATCATTCACCATTTAGCATCTGCCCATCCAATGTACCAGCATGCATCATTCACCATTTAGCATCTGCCCATCCAATGTACCAGTATGCATCATTCACCATTTAGCATCTGCCCATCCAATGTACCAGTATGCATCATTCACCATTTAGCATCTGCCCATCCAATGTACCAGCATGCATCATTCACCATTTAGCATCTGCCCATCCAATGTACCAGTATGCATCATTCACCATTTAGCATCTGCCCATCCAATGTACCAGTATGCATCATTCACCATTTAGCATCTGCCCATCCAATGTACCAGCATGCATCATTCACCATTTAGCATCTGCCCATCCAATGTACCAGCATGCATCATTCACCATTTAGCATCTGCCCATCCAATGTACCAGTATGCATCATTCACCATTTAGCATCTGCCCATCCAATGTACCAGCATGCATCATTCACCATTTAGCATCTGCCCATCCAATGTACCAGCATGCATCATTCACCATTTAGCATCTGCCCATCCAATGTACCAGCATGCATCATTCACCATTTAGCATCTGCCCATCCAATGTACCAGCATGCATCATTCACCATTTAGCATCTGCCCATCCAATGTACCAGCATGCATCATTCACCATTTAGCATCTGCCCATCCAATGTACCAGTATGCATCATTCACCATTTAGCATCTGCCCATCCAATGTACCAGCATGCATCATTCACCATTTAGCATCTGCCCATCCAATGTACCAGCATGCATCATTCACCATTTAGCATCTGCCCATCCAATGTACCAGCATGCATCATTCACCATTTAGCATCTGCCCATCCAATGTACCAGTATGCATCATTCACCATTTAGCATCTGCCCATCCAATGTACCAGCATGCATCATTCACCATTTAGCATCTGCCCATCCAATGTACCAGTATGCATCATTCACCATTTAGCATCTGCCCATCCAATGTACCAGTATGCATCATTCACCATTTAGCATCTGCCCATCCAATGTACCAGCATGCATCATTCACCATTTAGCATCTGCCCATCCAATGTACCAGCATGCATCATTCACCATTTAGCATCTGCCCATCCAATGTACCAGTATGCATCATTTAGCATCTGCCCATCCAATGTACCAGCATGCATCATTCACCATTTAGCATCTGCCCATCCAATGTACCAGTATGCATCATTCACCATTTAGCATCTGCCCATCCAATGTACCAGTATGCATCATTCACCATTTAGCATCTGCCCATCCAATGTACCAGCATGCATCATTCACCATTTAGCATCTGCCCATCCAATGTACCAGCATGCATCATTCACCATTTAGCATCTGCCCATCCAATGTACCAGTATGCATCATTCACCATTTAGCATCTGCCCATCCAATGTACCAGTATGCATCATTCACCATTTAGCATCTGCCCATCCAATGTACCAGTATGCATCATTTAGCATCTGCCCATCCAATGTACCAGCATGCATCATTCACCATTTAGCATCTGCCCATCCAATGTACCAGTATGCATCATTTAGCATCTGCCCATCCAATGTACCAGTATGCATCATTCACCATTTAGCATCTGCCCATCCAATGTACCAGCATGCATCATTCACCATTTAGCATCTGCCCATCCAATGAACCAGTATGCATCATTCACCATTTAGCATCTGCCCATCCAATGTACCAGTATGCATCATATACCATTTAGCATCTGCCCATCCAATGTACCAGTATGCATCATTCACCATTTAGCATAATTAATGGGATACGTCAAATTAACATTAGGACAGGTCACTTTTGCCAGTGTCACATGTCAGTTTGAAAACAAAGCCGAACCATGATTTGGATGCTTGGCCTCAAACCCTTTAAACAATTTGCCGAACCATGATTTGGATGCTTGGCCTCAAACCCTTTAAACAATTTGCCGAACCATGATTTGGATGCTTGGCCTCAAACCCTTTAAACAATTTGCCAAACCATGATTTGGATGCTCGGTCCCAAACCCTTTAAACAATTTGCCGAACCATGATTTGGATGCTCGGTCCCAAACCCTTTAAACAATTTGCCGAACCTTGATTTGGATGCTCAGTCCCAAACCCTTTAAACAATTTGCCGCGCCATGTTCTGTTGGTTGCTGGTCAGTATGGGCCCTACAGTTTGTCATATATAGCATTATTTGCTCAATGTTACAGGTTGTGTTGGAAAGTGTGCCAGTAACCCGTGCTTCAACCAGGGCACATGTCGAGAGGGTTATTCCCATTACACGTGTGACTGTGCCTACACACCCTTCAGAGGGTGGATGTGTTTCAGAGGTAACATTATACGTGTGTCTAGCCCCGCCGGCGATATAGCCCAAAATAGTGCTGATGCAGGCGTAAAACCCGAAATATAACATAACGTGTGTCTACAGTCAAACATGTCTTAAGCAGCCAACCAAGGGAATCTCAGAAAGTGGCTGCTTAGCACAGGTGGTTATTTAATAGAGGTCACTTGTATAATAAAACAACATTTATGGAATCTGTAAAATGGCTACATAATACAGGTTGGCTGCTTAATAGAGGTGACCACTAGCAAGGTTCGACTATAAATACATTTTAGCTCAATTCTGAAACAAGTTTTTACAACATTAGATCAATCGCTCTCGAGACCTCATTCCTGATGGAGTCCTCCATTGCCAATAGGGAGAGGGAGGTAATGTGCATCTCGAGACCTCATTCCTGATGGAATCCTCCATTGCCAATAGGGAGAGAGAGGTAATGTGGATCTCGAGACCTCATTCCTGATGGAGTCCTCCATTGCCAATAGGGAGAGAGGTAATGTGCATCTCGAGACCTCATTCCTGATGGAGTCCTCCATTGCCAATAGGGAGAGAGGTAATGTGCATCTCGAGACCTCATTCCTGATGGAGTCCTCCATTGCCAATAGGGAGAGAGAGGTAATGTGCATCTCGAGACCTCATTCCTGATGAAGTCCTCCATTGCCAATAGGGAGAGAGAGGTAATGTGGATCTCGAGACCTCATTCCTGATGGAGTCCTCCATTGCCAATAGGGAGAGAGAGGTAATGTGCATCTCGAGACCTCATTCCTGATGGAGTCCTCCATTGCCAATAGGGAGAGAGAGGTAATGTGCATCTCGAGACCTCATTCCTGATGGAGTCCTCCATTGCCAATAGGGAGAGAGAGGTAATGTGCATCTCGAGACCTCATTCCTGATGGAATCCTCCATTGCCAATAGGGAGAGAGGTAATGTGCATCTCAAGACCTCATTCCTGATGGAGTCCTCCATTGCCAATAGGGAGAGAGAGGTAATGTGCATCTCGAGACCTCATTCCTGATGGAGTCCTCCATTGCCAATAGGGAGAGAGAGGTAATGTGCATCTCGAGACCTCATTCCTGATGGAGTCCTCCATTGCCAATAGGGAGAGAGAGGTAATGTGCATCTCGAGACCTCATTCCTGATGGAGTCCTCCATTGCCAATAGGGAGAGAGAGGTAATGTGCATCTCGAGACCTCATTCCTGATGGGGTCCTCCATTGCCAATAGGGAGAGAGAGGTAATGTGCATCTCGAGACCTCATTCCTGATGGAGTCCTCCATTGCCAATAGGGAGAGAGAGGTAATGTGCATCTATGAAATACTGCTCAATCACTGTAAAAAACTAACAAAATGGAACAACTTTTGTGAATCGTAAGCGTTACGAAAATGTGACAATGACTAATGGGGTATAAGACTACTAAATTCATCATGTATGACACATGTCAGATGTTACTAGTATTTAAAGTGATTTGCTTTTCTCAACATGTCAACACCTACACAAACTTCATATTTTCAACACCATTTTAACAGTCATTAATTGCCTTTCGATAAATTTTTTAATTTTGAAATCATGTGCATCATTTTGTACTTTTTTTATTATCGTAACTTAAATCTTTTTTTTTTTAACTTTGAATGAATTCCAAACTTAATTAGGTGTCTAGACTTAACGATATCCGGAAAAATGACTGGAGCTTAGAAGATTTAGAGAAACATTATGAAAGATTTATTTCCCGCCATTTTGAGTCCTGGAAAAAATGGAATTGAAGTACAAGGCGCAGCAGACTTTTGGACACGATTTATCGATGAATAAACATGCGTTTTGTACATGCAAGATTACGGTAATGCAAATTATGACATTATGTAGCTGACAATTAACTTGTTTGTTTTGACAGAGGTGGGTGTAAACATGCAGACAAACTTCATGATCCGGTACGAGTTTGATGAGAAACAAGGTCTGTCGGCGACGGACTTCATGTATATCAGGGTCGGGTTCATCACCAAGAAGAAACAAGGAATTTTGATGCAGCTTCGAAATGAGGCAAATACGGAATATATATCGCTGGAAATGAACAACAATGGTGAGTGTAGAATATAAATAAGTAACAAATGTGTGACATGCTGTTTGTGGCATGATCGATTAGCGCAGTGGTTAACACGCTTGCTTCTCACCAATGCACCCTGGGTTCGATCCTCGGACCGGGAAGTATGTGAGATGGTACGGTGGTCGCCAGATCGGATATGTGAGTTTTCTCCGGGGATTCCGGTTTCCTCCCACACGAATGAACGCAAGTGATTAATATAAGTTGTTAAAACTTGCTTCGCAATGGTTTGTAAAATAAAGTTTAAATACCAAGAATAAAGAAGAGAAATAATGTATGGAACCAAGGTTATTTATAGACGGAACCAAGGTTATTTATAGACGGAACCAAAGTTATTTATTGATGGAATCAAGGTTATTTATAGACGGAACCAAGGTTATTTATTGATGGAATCAAGGTTATTTATAAACAGAACCAAGGTTATTTATAGACGGAACCAAGGTTATTTATAGGCGGAATCTAGGTAAATGTTTGTTGCAGGTGGGGTGAATGGGTGACATTGTATGTATTGAGGTGTTGGAGGTAAATGTTTGTTGCAGGTGGGGTGAATGGGGGACCTTGTATGTATTGAGGTGTTGGAGGTAAATGTTTGTTGCAGGTGGGGTGAATGGAAGACATTGTATGTATTGAGGTGCTGGAGGTAAATGTTTGTTGCAGGTGGGGTGAATGGAAGACATTGTATGTATTGAGGTGTTGGAGGTAAATGTTTGTTGCAGGTGGGGTGAATGGAAGACATTGTATGTATTGAGGTGTTGGAGGTAAATGTTTGTTGCAGGTGGGGTGAATGGAAGACATTGTATGTATTGAGGTGCTGGAGGTAAATGTTTGTTGCAGGTGGGGTGAATGGGTGACATTGTATGTATTGAGGTGCTGGAGGTAAATGTTTGTTGCAGGTGGGGTGAATGGGTGACATTGTATGTATTGAGGTGCTGGAGGTAAATGTTTGTTGCAGTGGGGTGAATGGAAGACATTGTATGTATTGAGGTGTTGGAGGTAAATGTTTGTTGCAGGTGGGGTGAATGGAAGACATTGTATGTATTGAGGTGTTGGAGGTAAATGTTTGTTGCAGGTGGGTGAATGGGGACCTTGTATGTATTGAGGTGTTGGAGGTAAATGTTTGTTGCAGGTGGGGTGAATGGGGACCTTGTATGTATTGAGGTGTTGGAGGTAAATGTTTGTTGCAGGTGGGGGTGAATGGAAGACATTGTATGTATTGAGGTGCTGGAGGTAAATGTTTGTTGCAGGTGGGGTGAATGGAAGACATTGTATGTATTGAGGTGTTGGAGGTAAATGTTTGTTGCAGGTGGGGGTGAATGGAAGACATTGTATGTATTGAGGTGCTGGAGGTAAATGTTTGTTGCAGGTGGGGTGAATGGAAGACATTGTATGTATTGAGGTGTTGAGGTAAATGTTTGTTGCAGGTGGGGTGAATGGGTGACATTGTATGTATTGAGGTGCTGGAGGTAAATGTTTGTTGCAGGTGGGGTGAATGGGTGACATTGTATGTATTGAGGTGCTGGAGGTAAATGTTTGTTGCAGGTGGGGTGAATGGAAGACATTGTATGTATTGAGGTGTTGGAGGTAAATGTTTGTTGCAGGTGGGGTGAATGGAAGACATTGTATGTATTGAGGTGTTGGAGGTAAATGTTTGTTGCAGGTGGGGTGAATGGAAGACATTGTATGTATTGAGGTGCTGGAGGTAAATGTTTGTTGCAGGTGGGGTGAATGGGTGACATTGTATGTATTGAGGTATTGGAGGTAAATGTTTGTTGCAGGTGGTGTGAAGTTCTTTCTTGATGTCGGTTTTGAGCGTTGGGAAATGAACACAGATGTAAACAACATAGATCTAACGAACGGACAGGCTCACGAGGTGATACTACGGAGGAAGCAGAATACGAGAGAAGTCTATTTACAGGTATGCAATTTGTCCCCAGTCTATTTACAGGTATGCAATTGTCCCCAGTCTATTTACAGGTATGCAATTGTCCCCAGTCTATTTACAGGTATGCAATTGTCCCCAGTCTATTTACAGGTATGCAATTGTCCCCAGTCTATTTACAGGTATGCAATTAGAAAAATGTTATAACCTTGGAGTCCCAGATATCAGGAATTCCAATATTTGTAATCAGCAGTTGATATGACCGCCTCCGTGGTCGAGTGATTATGGTCGCTGATTTGTATACCACTGTAACCCATCATCACTGATAGTCACAGGTTCGAGCCCCACTCAGACCGTGTCGCTTTCTATGAACAATTTGGCAGTTTCTTACGGAGGTTGGTGCACCAAGTACTGGTTAACTGCTTGAGACTGCCCAGGAAAGTTGTTGTTAGGTAAACTGCCCAGCGCTCAAATTGGCAACCGGTGTAGCGACGTTAAATAAACTTGAATAAAAAACAGTTGATATGTGCAATGTACAAATACAGTAAGTGTATGTAGGTGATTATTTGCAGGTAGATAACTACGAGATTGTTTATGTTGGTGATTATTTGCAGGTAGATAACTACAAGATTGTTTATGTTGGTGATTATTTGCAGGTAGATAACTACGAGATTGTTTATGTTGGTGATTATTTGCAGGTAGATAACTACGAGATTGTTTATGTTGGTGATTATTTGCAGGTAGATAACTACGAGATTGTTTATGTTGGTGATTATTTGCAGGTAGATAACTACGAGATTATTTATGTTGGTGATTATTTGCAGGTAGATAACTACAAGATTGTTTATGTTGGTGATTATTTGCAGGTAGATAACTACGGGATTGTTTATGTTGGTGATTATTTGCAGGTAGATAACTACAAGATTGTTTATGTTGGTGATTATTTGCAGGTAGATAACTACGGGATTGTTTATGTTGGTGATTATTTGCAGGTAGATAACTATGAGGTTGTTTATGTTGGTGATTATTTACAGGTAGATAACTATGAGGTTGTTTATGTTGGTGATTATTTACAGGTAGATAACTACAAGGTTGTTAATGTTGGTGATTATTTACAGGTAGATAACTACGAGGTAGCTGATGGACTGTTAGGGGAGAAGGTCAGTGACACCATACTGGATAATCCGAAATACCTCTTCATCGGAAATAACGGTAAATACACCAGACTCTTATAAACCTGCAACATTTATTTTATTGTCAATCCTGTGTTAAATACCCCCTCCAACTAAAGCCCCCTCCAACTAAAGTCCCCTCCAACTAAAGTCCCCCTCCAACTAAAGCCCCCCTCCAACTAAAGCCCCCTCCAACTAAAGTCCCCCTCCAACTAAAGCCCCCTCCAACTAAAGTCCCCCTCCAACTAAAGTCCCCTCCAACTAAGTCCATCTCCAACTAGTCCCCCTCCAACTAAAGTCCAACTAAAGCCCCTTCAACTAAAGTCCCCCTCCAACTAATGTCCCCCTCCACTAAAGTCCCCTCCAACTAATGTCCCCCTCCAACTAAAGTCCCCCTCCAACTAAAGTCCACACCTCCAACTAAAGTCCACACCTCCAACTAAAGTCCACTCCACTAAAGTCCATCTCCAACTAAAGTCCACACCTCCACTAAAGTCCATCTCCAACTAAAGTCCCCTCCAACTAAAGTCCCCCTCCAACTAAAGTCACCCTCCAACTAAAGTCATCTCCAACTAAAGTCCCCCTCCAACTAAAGCCCCCTGTGTTGTTGGTGTTTGTTTGTTGTGTGTTTGTTTGTTGTTTGTTTGTTTGGTTGGTTTGTTTGTCCCCCTCCAACTAAAGTCCCTCCAACTAAAGTCCCCTCCAACTAAAGTCCCCCTCCAACTAAAGTCCCCCTCGAACTAAAGCCCCCTCGAACTAAAGTTCCCCTCCAACTAAAGCCCCCTCCAACTAAAGTCCCCTCCATAAGGCCCCCTCCAACTAAAGCCCCCTCCAACTAAAGTCCCCCTCCAACTAAAGTCCACACCTCCAATAAAGTCCACACCTCCAACTAAAGTCCATCTCCAACTGAAGTCCATCCCACTAAAGTCCACACCTCAACTAAAGTCCATCTCCAACTAAAGTCCCCTCCAACTAAAGTCCTCTCCACTAAAGCACCCTCCACTAAAGTCCCCTCCAACTAAAGTCCCCCTCCAATAAAGCCCCCTCCAACTAAAGTCCCCCTCCAACTAAAGTCCACACCTCCAACTAAAGTCCATCTCCAACTAAAGTCCCCCTCCAACTAAAGTCTGCTTTCAACTAAAGTCCACCTCCAACTAATGTCCACACCTCCAACTAATGTCCACACCTCCAACTAAATTCCACCTTCAACTAATGTCCACCTTCAACTAAAGTCCACACCTCCAACTAAAGTCCACACCTCCAACTAAGGTCCACACCTCCAACTAAAGTCCACACCTCCAACTAAGCTGTGTGTAGAGTCTGCTTTTGCTATTGCCATCGGCTGTGTGTAGAGTCTGCTTTTGCTATTGCCATCGGCTGTGTGTAGAGTCTGCTTTTGCTATGTGTGTAGAGTCTGCTTTTGCTATTGCCATCTGCTGTGTGTAGAGTCTGCTTTTGCCATCGCTGTGTGTAGAGTCTGCTATTGCCATCGCTGTGTGTAGAGTCTGCTATTGCCATCTGCTGTGTGTAATCTCTTTTGCTATTGCCATCTGCTGTGTGTAGAGTCTGCTTTTGCTATTGCCATCGGCTGTGTGTAGAGTCTGCTTTTGCTATTGCCATCTGCTGTGTGTAGAGTCTGCTTTTGCTATTGCCATCTGCTGTGTGTAGAGTCTGCTATTGCCATCGGCTGTGTGTAGAGTCTGCTATTGCCATCTGCTGTGTGTAGAGTCTGCTTTTGCTATTGCCATCTGCTGTGTGTAGAGTCTGCTTTTGCTATTGCCATCTGCTGTGTGTAGAGTCTGCTTTTGCTATTGCCATCTGCTGTGTGTAGAGTCTGCTTTTGCTATTGCCATCTGCTGTGTGTAGAGTCTGCTATTGCCATCGGCTGTGTGTAGAGTCTGCTATTGCCATCGGCTGTGTGTAGAGTCTGCTTTTGCTATTGCCATCGGCTGTGTGTAGAGTCTGCTTTTGCTATTGCCATCGGCTGTGTGTAGAGTCTGCTTTTGCTATTGCCATCGGCTGTGTGTAGAGTCTGCTTTTGCTATTGCCATCGGCTGTGTGTAGAGTCTGCTATTGCCATCGGCTGTGTAGAGTCTGCTATTGCCATCTGCTGTGTGTAGAGTCTGCTTTTGCTATTGCCATCGGCTGTGTGTAGAGTCTGCTTTTGCTATTGCCATCGGCTGTGTGTAGAGTCTGCTTTTGCTATTGCCATCGGCTGTGTGTAGAGTCTGCTATTGCCATCGGCTGTGTGTAGAGTCTGCTATTGCCATCGGCTGTGTGTAGAGTCTGCTTTTGCTATTGCCATCGGCTGTGTGTAGAGTCTGCTTTTGCTATTGCCATCGGCTGTGTGTAGAGTCTGCTTTTGCTATTGCCATCGGCTGTGTGTAGAGTCTGCTTTTGCTATTGCCATCGGCTGTGTGTAGAGTCTGCTATTGCCATCGGCTGTGTGTA
>CM026386.1:7064053-7164314 GCA_014843695.1 Archivesica marissinica | reverse complement strand
CCAACAATGTATATAACCAACAATGTATATAACAATGTATATAACCAACAATGTATATAACCAACAATGTATATAACCAACAATGTATATAACCAACAATGTATATAACAATGTATATAACCAACAAACAATGTATATAACCAACAATGTATATAACCAACATGTATATAACCAACAATGTATATACCAACAATGTATATAACCAACATGTATATAACCAACAATGTATATACAACAATGTATATAACCAACAATGATAACAATGTATATAACCAACAATGTATATACCAACAATGTATAACCAACAATGTATATAACCAACAATGTATAACCAATGTATATAACCAACAATGTATATAACCACAATGTAATAACCAACAATGTATATAACCACAATGTATTAACAATGTATATAACCAACAATGTATATAACCAACAATGTATATAACCAACAATGTATATAACCAACAATGTATATAACCAACAATGTATATAACAATGTATATAACAATGTATATAACCAACAATGTATATAACCAAAATAATATAACCAACAATGTATATAACCAACAATGTATATAACCAACAATGTATATAACCAACAATGTATATAACCAACAATGTATATAACCAACAATGTATATAACCAACAATGTATATAACCAACAATGTATATAACCAACAATGTATATAACAATGTATATAACCAACAATGTATATAACAATGTATATAACCAACAATGTATATAACCAACAATGTATATAACCAACAATGTATATAACAATGTATATAACCAACAATGTATATAACCAACAATGTATATAACCAACAATGTATATAACCAACAATGTATATAACAATGTATATAACCAACAATGTATATAACCAACAATGTATATAACCAACAATGTATATAACCAACAATGTATATAACCAACAATGTATATAACCAACAATGTATATAACCAACAATGTATATAACAATGTATATAACCAACAATGTATATAACCAACAATGTATATAACAATGTATATAACCAACAATGTATATAACCAACAATGTATATAACAATGTATATAACCAACAATGTATATAACCAACAATGTATATAACAATGTATATAACCAACAATGTATATAACCAACAATGTATATAACCAACAATGTATATAACCAACAATGTATATAACCAACAATGTATATAACCAACAATGTATATAACCAACAATGTATATAACAATGTATATAACCAACAATGTATATAACAATGTATATAACCAACAATGTATATAACCAACAATGTATATAACAATGTATATAACCAACAATGTATATAACCAACAATGTATATAACAATGTATATAACCAACAATGTATATAACCAACAATGTATATAACAATGTATATAACCAACAATGTATATAACCAACAATGTATATAACCAACAATGTATATAACAATGTATATAACCAACAATGTATATAACAATGTATATAACCAACAATGTATATAACAATGTATATAACCAACAATGTATATAACCAACAATGTATATAACCAACAATATATGCCTGTATAGCACACGTTATATACCTATATAGCACACGTTATATGCCTATATAGCACACGTTATATGCCTATATAGCACACGTTATATGCCTATATAGCACACGTTATATACCTATATAGCACACGTTATATACCTATATAGCACACGTTATATGCCTATATAGCACAAGTTATATGCCTATATAGCACACGTTATATGCCTATATAGCACACGTTATATGCCTATATAGCACACGTTATATGCCTATATAGCACACGTTATATACCTATATAGCACACGTTATATGCCTATATAGCACACGTTATATGCCTATATAGCACACGTAATATGCCTATATAGCACACGTTATATGCCTATATAGCACACGTTATATGCCTATATAGCACAAGTTATATGCCTGTATAGCACACGTTATATGCCTATATACCACACGTTATATGCCTATATAGCACAAGTTATATGCCTGTATAGCACACGTTATATGCCTATATAGCACACGTTATATGCCTATATACCACAAGTCATATGCCTATATACCACAAGTTATATGCCTATATACCACACGTTATATGCCTATATACCACACGTTATATGCCTATATACCACACGTTATATCGTTATATGCCTATATACCACAAGTTATATACCTATATAGCACACGTTATATACCTATATAGCACACGTTATATGCCTATATAGCACACGTTATATACCTATATACCACAAGTTATATGCCTATATAGCACACGTTATATACATATATAGCACACGTTATATGCCTATATACCACAAGTTATATGCCTATATAGCACACGTTATATACCTATATAGCACACGTTATATACCTATATAACACAAGTTATATGCCTATATAGCACAAGTTATATGCCTATATAGCACAAGTGATATGCCTATATAGCACAAGTTATATGCCTATATAGCACACGTTATATACCTATATAGCACACGTTATATGCCTATATAGCACACGTTATATGCCTATATAGCACACGTTATATACCTATATAGCACACGTTATATGCCTATATAGCACACGTTATATACCTATATAGCACACGTTATATGCCTATATAGCACACGTTATATACCTATATAGCACACGTTATATGCCTATATAGCACACGTTATATGCCTATATACCACACGTTATATGCCTATATAACACACGTTATATGCCTATATACCACACGTTATATGCCTATATAACACAAGTTATATGCCTATATACCACATGTTATATGCCTATATAGCACAAGTTATATGCCTATATAGCACAAGTTATATGCCTATATAGCACAAGTTATATGCCTATATACCACAAGTTATATGCCTATATAGCACACGTTATATGCCTGTATACCACACGTAATATGCCTATATACCACACGTAATATGCCTATATACCACACGTAATATGCCTATATACCACACGTTATATACCTATATACCACAAGTTATATTCCTATATACCACAAGTTATATGCCTATATACCACAAGTTATATGCCTATATAGGACACGTTATATGCCTATATAGCACAAGTTATATGCCTATATACCACAAGTTATATGCCTATATAGCACAAGTTATATGCCTATATACCACAAGTTATATGCCTATATAGCACAAGTTATATGCCTATATACCACACGTAATATGCCTATATACCACACGTAATATGCCTATATAGCACAAGTTATATGCCTATATACCACACGTAATATGCCTATATAGCACAAGTTATATGCCTATATAGCACAAGTTATATGCCTATATAGCACAAGTTATATGCCTATATAGCACAAGTTATATGCCTATATACCACAAGTTATATGCCTATATAGCACACGTTATATACCTATATAACACAAGTTATATGCCTATATACCACAAGTTATATGCCTATATACCACAAGTTATATGCCTATATAGGACACGTTATATGCCTATATAACACAAGTTATATGCCTATATAGCACAAGTTATATGCCTATATAGCACAAGTTATATGCCTATATACCACATGTTATATGCCTATATAGCACAAGTTATATGCCTATATAGCACAAGTTATATGCCTATATAGCACAAGTTATATGCCTATATACCACAAGTTATATGCCTATATAGCACACGTTATATGCCTGTATACCACACGTAATATGCCTATATACCACACGTAATATGCCTATATACCACACGTAATATGCCTATATACCACACGTTATATACCTATATACCACACGTTATATGCCTATATAGCACAAGTTATATGCCTATATACCACAAGTTATATGCCTATATAGCACACGTTATATGCCTGTATACCACACGTAATATGCCTATATACCACACGTAATATGCCTATATACCACACGTAATATGCCTATATACCACACGTTATATACCTATATACCACACGTTATATGCCTATATAGCACAAGTTATATGCCTATATACCACAAGTTATATGCCTATATAGCACAAGTTATATGCCTATATACCACAAGTTATATGCCTATATAGTACAAGTTATATGCCTATATAGGACAAGTTATATGCCTATATACCACAAGTTATATGCCTATATAGCACAAGTTATATGCCTATATACCACAAGTTATATGCCTATATAGCACACGTTATATACCTATATAACACAAGTTATATGCCTATATACCACAAGTTATATGCCTATATACCACAAGTTATATGCCTATATAGGACACGTTATATGCCTATATAGCACAAGTTATATGCCTATATAGCACAAGTTATATGCCTATATAGCACAAGTTATATGCCTATATACCACACGTAATATGCCTATATAGCACAAGTTATATGCCTATATACCACACGTAATATGCCTATATAGCACAAGTTATATGCCTATATACCACAAGTTATATGCCTATATACCACAAGTTATATGCCTATATACCACACGTAATATGCCTATATACCACAAGTTATATGCCTATATAGCACAAGTTATATGCCTATATACCACAAGTTATATGCCTATATAGCACACGCTATATACCTATATAACACAAGTTATATGCCTATATACCACAAGTTATATGCCTATATAGCACAAGTTATATGCCTATATAGCACAAGTTATATGCCTATATAGCACAAGTTATATGCCTATATACCACACGTAATATGCCTATATAGCACAAGTTATATGCCTATATACCACACGTAATATGCCTATATAGCACAAGTTATATGCCTATATACCACAAGTTATATGCCTATATAGCACAAGTTATATGCCTATATACCACACGTAATATGCCTATATACCACACGTAATATGCCTATATAGCACAAGTTATATGCCTATATACCACACGTAATATGCCTATATAGCACAAGTTATATGCCTATATAGCACAAGTTATATGCCTATATAGCACAAGTTATATGCCTATATACCACACGTAATATGCCTATATAGCACAAGTTATATGCCTATATACCACACGTAATATGCCTATATAGCACAAGTTATATGCCTATATACCACAAGTTATATGCCTATATAGCACAAGTTATATGCCTATATACCACACGTAATATGCCTATATACCACACGTAATATGCCTATATAGCACAAGTTATATGCCTATATACCACACGTAATATGCCTATATAGCACAAGTTATATGCCTATATAGCACAAGTTATATGCCTATATACCACACGTTATATGCCTATATAGCAGAACAATATACCCCCATAACAAATACAGAAAATAAACGTACAAAGAAATCAAACGTACAAACAAAACAAACGTGAAAACAAAACAAACGTACATTGGTTTGGCGGAAGTATGGTAGTTCTGTAAGTTTGCACCGTGGTCGTCTGCTGTGTCGATGACGTTGTAACACGTGGTGTAGTTGTTCGAAGTGTATTTGGAGGAAGCGTTGGGGTAATACATTGATAATCTATCTTTAGAAATTTTGGTTGTCCGGAACATGGATCTCCTAGAATTAGGTACGAGTTCGTGACAGTACATTTAGACTTTCCGGCACATTGTGTATTCACGTAGTTGTTCGCTTGTGTTCCACCCACACAGTTCAGGTTTGTAAATTGCTTGTTTAGAGGGTTACACGTGCTAGCGGGAAGCGCTCTGGTTCTACCGTACAATACTGTTAGTATGTGTATTTCCTTGCCGAGAGAGCACGTGATTGATCCGGGCGTCTGGTTCTCACATACCGTGATCGTCTGCGTTTGCTGCGCGTGCGATTGAAAAGGAAAAACCAACAACAAAGCTGAAAAAGAAGAATAACAAACCATCAGTAAAACCAACCAACAGTAAAACCAACCATCAGTAAAACCAACCAACAGTAAAACCAACCAACAGTAAGACCAACCAACAGTAAAACCAACCATCAGTAAAACCAACCAACAGTAAAACAAACCAACAGTAAAACAATCCAACAGTAAAACCAACCAACAGTAAAACAAATCATCAGTAAAACCAACCAACAGTAAAACCAACCAACAGTAAAACCAACCAACAGTAAAACCAACCAACAGTAAAACCAACCATCAGTAAAACAAACCATCAGTAAAACAAACCATGGTTAGTTCAGATTGAACTGTATGAACTTGTTAACCACTGGAGCCTGGCCATAAACCCCGAACAGGTTAACCACTAGTGCTTGGTCATAAACCCCGAACAGGTTAACCGCTGGAGCCTGGCCATGAAACACCGAACAAACAATCAGGTATCGTTGGAAATGTTAGTCTAGTATTACTTGGATATATTTTGAGTTTCATCAGTGGGGATACTCCATAGAACGTAAATAACATTACACGACATTATATAACGACATATCTTGACGTCATCGTGTTACAATGTTTTATTATATCAACAATCCCGACAATACCCCGGCTATATCTCCCGGGTCGACCAGAATAAACAAACAACTATCTTCACAGACATACTATAACGTTATGTGGGGTTTCAAAGATTATGACAAGCTTGTTCATAGTTTCACAAAAATAACATTCCCATTTAAAAACATAAAACATTTGTTTTAATCTTGAATGTTTATCCATTTGCTCACAGATCAACCCACAACCCACAACCCACCCACACACACCAAGAAAGGCAATGGTGTGATGCACGTGTGGACAGTTATAGCTTGGGTTCCAGTCTGTCACTTTTTAACTTCTGGCAAAATGACAACCTGGGGAAACTGAATTTCCGATCGTAGCGTATCTACTTACACCCACTTTTATGAGGGTGTAGATTTGAAGAACGACAACTCTTCTCTAAGATAATATCGCTAAATATAGAAACGGAATTCTATCGGAAATCGCTGAACAGGCATGATTATACACAATCATTACCGAATATACACGAATGCTCCCGTAGCCTCATTTACATTGCAAACATATAATGTCCCGTTTCTGTGTTATATCGACGAGATGGCGGTTTTAAATATTACATTTAGATGGTAATGGATAGATTCGGAGTAACTGAACTAAGGACGACTTAAATATTGAGTAAATATGTCAAATCAGACGCACATTGTACTTTTTAAAACTATTTATCGTTCCGTTGACCCGTAAACAATGGCGGCCAATTATAAAGTTTTTATCAACATTGCAGTGCCTCGCTTTCGACTCAAGTGCGTCATTAATTAAGTCACGTGCTAATAAGCCTATTAATAGGATTAATGCTAGTCAATAATTTCACGGACAATCCGTCCAGTTTCCCCAGGCGTTGATATGATCAGAAACTCAATACGACCCAATTAATAGTCTCGGTGTTAAAATATATTTATTTGACTGACCAGGCAAACTATATCGACGCCTGTTCCAAGGCTAGGACAGTTACACCAGTTTTCCAAGTTGCAGCAGACAATGGTTGAGTTTGTGTTAAACGTGGGATGGTGTTAGGGGATGGGGTTAGGGGATGGTGTGGTGAGGGGTTGGGTGAGCTAAGGGATGGTGGGGTGAGGGATGGGGTTAGGGGATGGTGTGAAGGGATGGTGTGGTGAGGGGTTGTGGTAATGAAGGGGTGAGGAGTGGTGGTATGAGGGATGAAGGATGGAGGCAATGAGGGATTGAGCGGAGGAGGAAACATTTTTTAAAAAGATTAAGCATTCCAAAAAGCTAAAATTCAAAGATGCTAATGGACCATTCACCAATTGTATGCCATACTTGTGTCAACCTATCAACGTAAATAAATGAGTTGTTGACCATTTAAAACATTTCCTGTCATTTCGATGCCATTTTCTAATGGGCTTTCCTCGCTTTCTTTCATTAATTAAGCAAAATATAATGATTAATATTATAATATATGTATTATGGTAATTACTAAGAACTATTAGAACTATGAAATAACGGACATGCATGATATACCCACGTGACGTACGCACGTGATAGTGATATACACACGTGATATACACACGTGATAGTGGTATACACACGTGATACACACACGTGATAGTGGTATACACACGTGATATACACACGTGATAGTGGTATACACACGTGATACACACACGTGATAGTGGTATACACACGTGATACACACACGTGATAGTGGTATACACACGTGATATACACACGTGATATACACGCGTAACAGGATAAATGTGTATAATAACAGCATAACCTCACATATTACTCTGCAATTATATTTAATCCCTGCATGTTACCCCACCCAGACTACAGTTGTGTCATTTGGGGGCACTGTAATGCATATTTAGAAGATAAAATTGTTAAATTCCAAAAACGAGCTGCAAGACTAATTCTTGACACAGATTGTTACACTCCTTCAGAACTTTTCACAACTCTCAATTGGATGAATTTCCCAGAAAGGGTTAGCTTTAAAAATAATTATTGTTTAAAAGAGTCATTCAGATTTACATCCGATGTTCGAACTCAAAGGTTGCGATCATCCGTCAATCTCCAACTGTACCCTCCTAAGCCAACTACTGCAGTTTTTAGAAAATCTTTCTTATATTCAGGGTCACACTTGTGGAATTCCCTCCCTTAGAATTCCCTCCATTATCACATCAAAACAGCACGTTCTGTAGTGTGTTTTTTTACGTTTATTTATCGTCGCTAGCGGTTGCCAATATGAGCGACGCCTCCTGAAGAGATTAGTAATTTAGATGTTGGAGGATAGTGCAATGATACAGACATAGACCCATTCCAGAGTCTCCTCTGGTTCTTTTACATTCACGGTGTAAAGCACCGACACAAGACCTCGGTTTAACGTCCCATCTGAAAGACTGTTAATTTTATTAGGTGTTACCACTGGACTACAGATCCGTCTGTGCACATTCTGTTCCACACTACAAAGCTATATATATTAGGCGGTGCAAAGAACAGACCAATAACCTGATAAATTATAATTATACATAAATATAAGTATTAGTTCTTGCAGCTTATATCTTATTTCCTATGACAGTTTTACTGGTTACTGTTTACATGTTTCATTATGCTATTTCATGTTTTAATTTGTTGAGGCCCTCATGGTAGATTGACTTAATTGTTCAAATGAGTTCTCTCGTTAAATAACGTTTTTATTACTATTATTATTATTATTTATATACATGCATCATGCATGCGCGTGTTTGATTGCAATAATGGAATACATAGTTGTACTTACACGCTATCCCAATGTGTATCATTCTAGCCATTTTTGTTCTGTATACAAATTTCAATTTTAGTTCAATTTATATGACCGCCATGTATACACAGGGCAATATTTTACCAAAGATTTAAAATCAAACTTTGGTATCAAATGCTTGTTACGTCGTATAAACATGGTCATTGAGGCAACATTCCCGGATGTACGGGTAGTAGATAGCTACAGTCTGGGAATGTCGTGGCGGAGTGGGTGCGGAGTGGGTGCGGGTATCGGTGATAGAGGGCGTACAGTTCGATCGGTAATCCGGTAGAATTGTATTAAACATTGCCTCTTCTAATTAACAATCACTGCGGCGCTACCGCTGCGCTATCACTGCGGCTCTACCACTGCGCTATCACTGCGGCACTACAACTGCGGAGCTATAACTACGCTATCACTGTGGCTCTACAACTGGGCTATCACTGCGACGCTACCACTGCGCAATCACTGCGGCGCTACCACTGCGCTATCACCTCGGCGCTACCATGCGCTATCACCTCGGTGCTACCACGCGCTATGACTCCACTACTGCGGCACTACCACTGCGCTATCACATCGATGCTACCATGCGCTATGACTCCACTACTGCGGCACTACCACTGCGCTATCACCTCGGTGCTACCACGCGCTATGACTCCACTACTGCGGCACTACCACTGCGCTATCACCTCGGTGCTACCATGCGCTATGACTCCACTACTGCGGCACTACCACTGCGCTATCACCTCGGCGCTACCATGCGCTATGACTCCACTACTGCGGCGCTACCACTGCGCTATCACATCGGTGCTACCATGCGCTATGACTCCACTACTGCGGCACTACCACTGCGCTATCACCTCGGTGCTACCATGCGCTATGACTCCACTACTGCGGCACTACCACTGCGCTATCATTTCGGTGCTACCATGCGCTATGACTCCACTACTGCGACGCTACCACTGCGCTATCACTGCGACGCTGCCACAGCGCTATCACTGCGACGCTACCACTGCGCTACCACTGTGCTATCACTGCGACGCTACCACTGCGCTACCACTGCGCTACCACTGCGCTACCACTGCGTTATCACTGCGACGCTACCACTGCACTATCACTGCCACGCTACCACTGCGCTATCACTGCGACGCTACCACTGCGCTATCACTGCGACGCTACCACTGCGCTATCACTGCGACGCTACCACTGCGCTATCACTGCGACGCTACCACTGCGCTATCACTGCGACGCTACCACTGCGCTATCACTGCGACGCTACCACTGCGCTATCACTGCGACGCTGCCACTGCGCTATCACTGCGACGCTACCACTGCGCTATCACTGCGCTATCACGACTGCCACATGTTTATGATGATCCACTATGTCACAAATAAACAACATTTCCTCTCAAACTTCCATCTCAAACATGGCCTGGCACAAACTGGCACTTGTAAACATGTAATTCATGTTAGATCAATGCATTAAACTACCAGTTCATGTGTAATATAGCTCCGTCATACGCGAACTCACAAGATCAGATTACTGTCTCTGAAACTAATTGTCATGATTTCATCACATTTTACGGTATTTGAAGCAGCCTGGTAAGGGATTGTTCAAATGAGGTCAATGCCCTATAATAATAGATTACTAGGTCAAATTAAAGAAACTTCTCAAACGACACGCCTTCTGTCAACAATGATCTGAAACAATCTGGTACTGACCTCTAGAAAACATTATATGAAACAATCTGGTACTGACCTCTAGAAAACATTATCTGAAACAATCTGGTACTGACCTCTAGAAAACATTATCTGAAACAATCTGGTACTGACCTCTAGAAAACATGATCTGAAACAATCTGGTACTGACCTCTAGGGCAGTTGAAATGAGGTTAGTACTCAGTACTCAAGTCATTGCGTCATATTAAATTAATACAATTAATGACAAACTTCCTCTTTGTTCAATGCTCAGAATTTTACCAGACTTTGTACGCAGCTTACTGGCAACTAGCTCTACCAACTTGTAATTATAATCAGATAAATCCGTCAAACAACGTGTTCGCTAGGGGGGTCGCTAGGCGGGTAACCAGGCGGGTAACCAGGCGGGTCACTAGGCGGAACACCAGGCGGGTCCCTAGGCGGGTCACCAGGCGGGTCACTAGGTGGGTCACTAGGCGGATCGCTAGGCGGGTCACCAGGCGGGTCACCAGGCGGATCACTATGTCGCTAGGCGGGTCACCAGGCGGATCACTAGGTCGCTAGGCGGGTCACCAGGCGGGTCACTAGGTCGCTAGGGGGATCACTAGGCGGGTCACTAAGTGGGTCACTAGGAGGGTCACCAGGCGGGTCACTAGGTCGCTAGGCGGGTCACCAGGCGGGATTGGTTTGCGATATAATAATTCGATAGCGGCACATAAAATTTACAATACATTCATCATATAAAACACAATTAAAGTGGATACAACGAAATGAAAACTATTATAACCGGATTATGCGGGGTGTTTCCGTCTGAGCTAAAGTGGGTTGTTAACATTCATCCGAAATGGATGACGGAATAAACATGCACAAACTCCATCTCAGAAATGCGTTTTTAATTGAAGCAAACCGTAGTTTGTTTACTCGGCGCGCTTGTTCCCTGTAAGAACAATTATCTTATACATAGGGCTGGTAGTGCCATTAATCACGACATTGTGAATCTGAAACAAAACATGTAACCAATTTCACTTCTCCATCAGCATTGCCTTTTCGTGGACATGACGTGGGACATGACGTGGAACATGACGTGGTGCATGGCGTGGAACATGGCGTGGGACATGGCGTGGACATGATGTAGGACATGGCGTGGACATGGCGTGGACATGATGTAGGACATGGCGTGGACATGATGTAGGACATGGCGTGGACATGATGTAGGACATGGCGTGGACATGATGTAGGACATGGCGTGTGACATGGCATGGACATGGCGTGGACATGATGTAGGACATGGCGTGTGGCATGGTGTGGACATGATGTGGAACATGGCGTGGACATGGCGTGGACATGATGTAGGACATGGCGTGGACATGGCGTGGACACGATGTAGGACATGGCGTGGACATGGCGTGGACATGGCGTGGACATGATGTAGGACATGGCGTGGGAATGGCGTGGACATGATGTGGAACATGGCGTGGACATGGCGTGGACATGGCGTGGGACATGGCGTGTGGCATGGCGTGGACATGGCGTGGGACATGGCGTGGACATGGCGTGGACATGGTGTGGAACATGGCGTGGACATGGCGTGGGACATGGCGTGTGGCATGGCGTGGGACATGGCGTGGACATGGCGTGGGACATGGCGTGTGGCATGGCGTGGACATGGCGTGGGACATGGCGTGGACATGGCGTGGACATGATGTGGAACATGGCGTGGACATGGCGTGGGACATGGCGTGTGGCATGGCGTGGGACATGGCGTGTGGCATGGCGTGAGGCATGGCGTGGGACATGGCGTGTGGCATGGCGTGGGATATGGCGTGTGGCATGGCGTGGGGCATGGCGTGGGACATGATGTGGAACATGGCGTGGACATGATGTAGGACATGGCGTGGACATGATGTAGGACATGGCGAGGACATGGCGTGTGGCATGGCGTGTGGCATGGCGTGGGACATGGCGTGTGGCATGGCGTGTGGCATGGCGTGGGACATGGCTTGTGGCATGGCGTGTGGCATGGCGTGGGACATGGCGTGTGGCATGGCGTGGGACATGGCGTGTGGCATGGCGTGTGGCATGGCGTGGGACATGGCGTGTGGCATGGCGTGGGGCATGGCGTGGGACATGGCGTGTGGCATGGCGTGGGACATGGTGTGGGGCATGGCGTGTGGCATGGCGTGGGACATGGCGTGTGGCATGGCGTGGGACATGATGTAGGACATGGCGTGGGGCATGGCGTGTGGCATGGCGTGGGACATGATGTAGGACATGGCGTGGACATGGCCTGGGACATGGCGTGTGGCATGGCGTGGAACATGGCCTGGCACATGGCGTGGACATGGCGTGGGGCATGGCGTGTGGCATGGCGTGGGACATGATGTAGGAAATGGCGTGGGGCATGGCGTGTGGCATGGCGTGGGACATGATGTAGGATATGGCGTGGACATGGCCTGGGACATGGCGTGTGGCATGGCGTGGAACATGGCCTGGGACATGGCGTAGACATGGCGTGGGGCATGGCGTGTGGCATGGAGTGGAACATGATGTAGGACATGGCGTGGGGCATGGCGTGGGACATGGCGTGGGACATGGCGTGGGACATGGCGTGGGACATGGCGTGGGACATGGCGTGGGACATGGCGTGGGACATGGCGTGGGACATGGCGTGGGACATGGCGTGGACATGATGTAGGACATGGCGTGGGACATGATGTGGAACATGGCATGGACATGATGTAGGGCATGGCGTGGGACATGGCGTGGACATGACGTGGACATGATGTAGGACATGGCGTGGGACATGATGTGGAACATGGCGTGGACATGATGTAGGACATGGCGTGGAACATGGCGTGGGACATGGCGTGGGACATGGCGTGGACATGATGTAGGACATGGCGTGGAACATGGCCTGGGACATGGCGTGGACATGATGTAGGACATGGCGTGGAACATGATGTGGAACATGGCGTGGACATGATGTAGGACATGACGTGGACACGATGTAGGACATGACGTGGACACGATGTAGAACATGATGTGGAACATGGCGTGGACATGATGTGGAACATGGCGTGGACATGATGTAGGACATGGCGTGGACACGATGTAGGACATGGCGTGGACACGATGTAGGACATGGCGTGGACATGGCGTGGACATGGCGTGGGACATGGCGTGGACATGATGTAGGACATGGCGTGGACATGATATAGGACATAATGTGGAACATGGCGTGGACACGATGTAGGACATGGCGTGGACACGATGTAGGACATGGCGTGGACATGATGTAGGACATGGACACGATGTAGGACATGGCGTGGACACGATGTAGGACATGGCGTGGGACATGGCGTGGGACATGGCGTGGACATGATGTAGGACATGGCGTGGACATGGCATGGGACATGGCGTGGACATGATGTAGGACATTGTGTGGACATGATGTAGAACATGGCGTGGACATGATGTAGGACATGGCGTGGACATGGCGTGGGACATGGCGTGGACATGGCGTGGGACATGGCGTGGACATGATGTAGGACATGGCGTGGACATGATGTAGGACATGGCGTGGACATGATGTAGGACATGGCGTGGGGCATGGCGTAGGGCATGGCGTGGGGCATGGCGTGGGACATGGTGTGGAACATGGTGTGGGACATGGTGTGGGACATGGTGTGGACATGAAGTGGACATGGTGTGGGAATGGCGTGGGACATGGCGTGGGACATGGTGTGGGAATGGCGTGGGGCATGGCGTGGGACAGGATGTGGGACATTGCGTAGACATGATGTAGGACATGACGTGGGGCATGGCGTGGGGCATGGCGTGGGACATGAAGTGGGACATTGCGTAGACATGATGTAGGACATGGCGTGGGGCATGGCGTGGGACATGGCGTATGACATGGCGTAGGGCATGGCGTGGACATGATGTAGGACATGACGTGGGGCATGGCGTAGGGCATGGCGTGGGGCATGGTGTGGGACATGGCGTGGGACATGGTGTGGGACATGGCGTGGTACATGGTGTTGGAATGGCGTGGGAATGGCGTGGGGCATGGCGTGGTACATAGTATGGGAATGGCGTGGGGCATGGCGTGGGACATGGCGTGGGACATGATGTAGGACATGGCGTGGGAATGGGAGGGGCAGGAAGTGGGACATGGCGTGGGAATGGGAGGGACAGGATGTGGGACATGGCGTGGGAATGGGATGGGCAGGATATGGGACATGGCGTAGGGCATGGCGTGAGGCATGGCGTGGGACATGGGAGGGGCAGGATGTGGGACATGGTGTGGGGCAGGATGTGGGACATGGCGTGGGACATGGCGTAGGGCATGGCATGGGGCATGGCGTAGGGCATGATGTAGGACATGGCGTGGACATGATGTAGTACATGGCGTGTACATGATGTAGGACATGGCGTGGACATGATGGTGGAGGTGGGAACATGGCGTGGACATGGCGTGGGACATGGCGTGGGACATGGCGTGGGAATGGGAGGGGCAGGATGTGGGACATGGCGTGGGAATGGGATGGGACATGGCGTGGGAATGGCGTAGGGCATGGCGTGGAGCATGGCGTGGGACATGGCGTGAGACATGGTGTGGACATGAAGTGGACATGGTGTCGGAATGGCGTGGGGCATGGCGTGGGACATGGCGTGGGGCATGGCGTGGGACATGGCGTGGAACATGGTGTGGGAATGGCGTGGGGCATGGCGTGGGACATGGCGTGGGACATGATGTGGGACACGGCGTGGGAATGGGAGGGGCAGGATGTGGGACATGGCGTGGGAATGGGATGGGCAGGATGTGGGACATGGCGTGGGAATGGGATGGGCAGGATGTGGGACATGGCGTGGGAATGGGAGGGGCAGGATGTGGGACATGGCTTGGGACATGGCGTGTGACATGGTGTGGGAATGGCGTGTGGCATGGCGTGGGAATAGGAGGGACAGGATGTGGTACATGGCGTGGGAATAGGAGGGGCAGGATGTGGTACATGGCGTGGGGCATGGCGTGGGACATGGCGTGGGGCATGGTGTGGGACATGGCGTGGGGCATGGCGTGGGACATGGTGTGGGACATGGCGTGTGACATGGTGTGGGAATGGCGTGGGGCATGGCGTGGGATATGATGTGGGACATGGACTGGGAATGGGAGGGGCAGGATGTGGGACATGGCGTGGGAATGGGAGGGGCAGGATGTGGTACATGACGTGGGAATGGGAGGAGCAGGATGTGAGACATGACATGGGAATGGGAGGGGCAGGATGTGGGACATGGCGTGGGAATAGGAGGGGCAGGATGTGGGACATGGCGTGGGAATGGGAGGGGCAGGATGTGGGACATGGCGTGGGAATGGGAGGGGCAGGATGTGGGACATGGCGTGGGAATGGGAGTGGCAGGATGTGGGACATGGCGTGGGAATGGGAGGGCCAGGATGTGGTACATGGCGTGGGAATGGGAGGGGCAGGATGTGGTACATGACGTGGGAATGGGAGGGGCAGGATGTGGGACATGGCGTGGGAATGGGAGGGGCAGGATGTGGGTCATGGCATGGGAATGGGAGGAGCAGGATGTAGGACATGACGTGGGAATGGGAGGGGCAGGATGTGGGACATGGCGTGGGAATGGGAGGGGCAGGATGTGGGACATGGCGTGGGAATGGGAGGGGCAGGATGTGGGAAATGGCGTGGGAATGGGATGGGGCAGGATGTGGGACATGGCGTGGGAATGGGAGGGGCAGGATGTGGGACATGGCGTGGGACATGGCGTTGGTCATGGCGTTGGGCATGGCGTGGGACATGGCGTAGGGCATGGCGTAGGGCATGGCGTGGGGCATGGCGTGGGACATGGCGTGGAACATGACGTGGAACATGACGTGGGACATGGCGTGGACATGAAGTGGACATGGTGTGGGAATGGCGTGGGGCATGGCGTGGGACATGGTGTGGGACATTGCGTGGAATATGGCGTGGACATGACGTGTGCCTGGGAGGGGCATGATGTGGGACATGGCGTGGACATGGCGTGGAAATGGGAGGGGCACGATGTGGCGTGGACAAGATGTAGGACATGGTGTGGACATGATGTAGGACATGGTGTGGACATGATGTTGGACATGGTGTGGACATGATGTAGGACATGGTGTGGACATGATGTAGGACATGGTGTGGATATGACGTGGGAATGGGAGGGGCAGGATGTGGGACATGGCGTGAACATGACGTGGGAATGGGAAAGGCATGTTGTGGCGTGGACAAGATGTAGGACATGGTGTGAATATGACGTGGCAATGGGAGGGGCAGGATGTGGGACATGGCGTGGGAATGGGAGGGGCAGGATGTGGGACATCACGTGGGAATGGGAGGAGCAGGATGTGGGACATGGCGTGGGAATGGGAGGGGCAGGATGTGGGACATGGCGTGGGAATGGGAGGGGCAGGATGTGGGACATGGCGTGGGAATGGGAGGAGCAGGATGTGGGACATGGCGTGGGATTTGCGAGGGGCAGGATGTGGGACATGGAATGGGAGGGGGCAGGATGTGGGAGAAAGCTTGGGGCAAGCTAAGCAACATATGTCTGACAACAACAATACATTCCTAAATCAACAACAACAGCAATACATTCCTAAATCAACAACAACAGCAATACATTCTTAAATCAACAACAACAGCAATACATTCCTAAATCAACAACAACAGCAATACATTCTTAAATCAACAACAACAGCAATACATTCCTAAATCAACAACAACAGCAATACATTCCTAAATCAACAACAATAGCAATACATTCTTAAATCAACAACAACAGCAATACATTCCTACATCAACAACAACAGCAATACATTCCTAAATCAACAACAACAGCAATACATTCCTAAATCAACAACAATAGCAATACATTCTTAAATCAACAACAATAGCAATACATTCCTAAATCAACAACAACAGCAATACATTCTTAAATCAACAACAACAGCAATACATTCCTAAATCAACAACAGCAATACATTCCTAAATCAACAACAACAGCAATACATTCCTAAATCAACAACAATAGCAATACATTCTTAAATCAACAACAACAGCAATACATTCCTACATCGGTTGATATTTTACAGGAGCCGAAGTTGTGCAATGGATCCAGTGTTCTCTAGAAATGATGGATTCCGCCAGGAATGACTTCTCGAGCGACATTAATCTAATCTTGTAAGTACTTATTTCGCATTGAGCTACAATAACTTTGTATAAATTAACAGCTGTTACAAACTTTAGCATTGGTATCGGTAAAGTTAGAAAGGTAAGTATATACTGGTGTTACAAACTTTAGCATTGATATCGGTAAAGTTAGAAAGGTAAGTATATACTGGTGTTACAAACTTTAGCATTGATATCGGTAAAGTTAGAAAGGTAAGTATATACTGGTGTTACAAACTTTAGCATTGATATCGGTAAAGTTAGAAAGGTAAGTATATACTGGTGTTACAAACTTTAGCATTGATATCGGTAAAGTTAGAAAGGTAAGTATATACTGGTGTTACAAACTTTAGCATTGATATCGGTAAAGTTAGAAAGGTAAGTATATACTGGTGTTACAAACTTTAGCATTGATATCGGTAAAGTTAGAAAGGTAAGTATATACTGGTGTTACAAACTTTAGCATTGATATCGGTAAAGTTAGAAAGGTAAGTATATACTGGTGTTACAAACTTTAGCATTGATATCGGTAAAGTTAGAAAGGTAAGTATATACTGGTGTTACAAACTTTAGCATTGATATCGGTAAAGTTAGAAAGGTAAGTATATACTGGTGTTACAAACTTTAGCATTGATATCGGTAAAGTTAGAAAGGTAAGTATATACTGGTGTTACACACTTAAGCATTGATATCTATCTTCATCTAATGTCGAACCCCTCGCGGGAATGTAGACATGTTCATGTTAGAAAGGTAAGTATATACTGGTGATTAATGAAAGAATAAACATTTCAAAAATACAACGAATATAACTGAACTTGTATAATTACCTAAACTATAATTGATTTCTATACACTATTTGCTTTTCGTTTAATGAACTAATGTATACAATAGTTAGACAATAAGGATCTATCATGCATTCGTCTTCTGATACGGGCTACTAACTCCTTTTGTTCAATTTGAAAATTAAAACTTTTGTTTTAGTTGTCGAACAAACCATAGAAACCAGCGAATTCCGCCATTGATATCGGGAGAAGTGTCTACTGTAGACGAGAAACATAATGTTTCATATACTGTCCGTGTGTTTGTTGTTTCTGTGTGCAGGAGGTATGTTGTTTCTGTTATTACTCGTTAGTTCAGTGTATTTTCGGCCTTCGTGATATATTTCTACGCATAAGAACTTCAAACTCGGGTTATTCTGCGATATATCACGATTGATACTTATTATTTCGATTCTAACACGACTTACTTCTAATAATTTTAAAGGAGTATTTTCTTCAAACGCCGCTGCATGTGGCTTTCGAAATTTCCTCCCGCGTAAGGGGTGATGACCTTATTGTTATGGAAAATATCAATCTAGTGCATAAATGAACAAAATTTGTAACTGATCAATAATTATATTTATTTTGTCAAATAAAACTGTACAGAATAGTAACTGAAACGTTACTTAACAGAAAAACAAGACGGACAAGAGATTATCTGATTCTAAAAATAGCTCACTTCCGCGAATTCCCACGGTAGCATTTACAAACATCACCTGACTTTCATTCATAAAACTTTACACGCATTGTATAAATGGAATAGCCAAAACACGGTGCGCGCGCGCAGCATAGTTCAAGGTAGGTATATCGCAGAATAACCCGAGGTAGATTTTACTCTACAAGTTTGTATGTTATTAGCTGGGTCGTGTTAGAATAAATACTAATATACCGACTTGTATGTCGGAGAGCTGAAACTCCATCGAGTTTACTCTCCCAGGATAACGTAGTATACAAACAAGGCACACTCACATATACACATGCATACATGTTTATCATTCCGGTATGGACTTCTGAAATGTGTTTATTGGGTTTCGCGGTGTTTCACGCGGTGTGTCACGCGGTGTGTCACGCAGTGTTTCACGCGGTGTGTCACGCAGTGTTTCACGCGGTGTTTCACGCGGTGTGTCACGCAGTGTTTTACGCGGTGTGCTACGCGGTTTATCACGCAGTGTTTCACGCGGTGTGTCACGCAGTGTTTCACGCGGTGTGTCACGCGGTGTGTCACACAGTGTTTCACGCGGTGTGTCACGCACTGTGTCACGCGGTGTGTCACGCGGTATGTCACGCAGTGTGTCACGCAGTGTTTTGCGCGGTGTGTCACGCAGTGTTTCACGCGGTGTGTCATGTAGTGTTTGTATCGATTACATTATTAATCCAACTTTTATTCTATTTCTCGTTTCAGTTGGGCAGTGGTATGTAAATACGTTGCAAATCCAAAATACACAATGTCAGTGATATATACACAATGTCAGTGATATATACACAATGTCAGTGATATATACACAATGTCAGTGATACATGTATATATAGGGGCCTCAGTGGCAGAGTGGCTAATGTCGTCCACATGCCCCTCGCCGCTGTAGACCCGAATCCCAATGCGGATGTCGAAATCTTTTAAATGATGAAGCTATCCACTTGTGGAATTCCCTCCCTTATCACATCAAAGCAGCACATTCTGTTCCACACTTCAAAGCTTTATATATCAGGTGGTGCACAGAAAAGACCACTAACCTATTAAACTGATAATTTCTAATTATACATGAATAGTACAATTATTAGTTATTGCAACGTTTTACTGGTTACTGTTTACATGTTTCATTATGCTATTTCATTCGACACTGTAGCAGTGCTCGGAGGGGCACCTTGTGTATTCCTCTACCAGTTCAACACTATATGTAGCAGTGTTCGGGGCACCTTGTGTATTCCTCTACCAGTTCAACACTATCTGTAGCAGTGCTCGGGGCACCTTGTGTATTCCTCTACCAGTTCAACACTATCTGTAGCAGTGCTCGGAGGGCACCTTGTGTATTCCTCTACCAGTTCGACACTATATGTAGCAGTGCTCGGAGGGGCACCTTGTGTATTCCTCTACCAGTTCGACACTATCTGTAGCAGTGCTCGGATGGCACCTTGTGTATTCCTCTACCAGTTCAACACTATCTGTAGCAGTGCTCGGAGGGCACCTTGTGTATTCCTCTACCAGTTCGACACTATATGTAGTAGTGCTCGGGGCACCTTGTGTATTCCTCTACCAGTTCGACACTATATGTAGCAGTGCTCGGGGCACCTTGTGTATTCCTCTACCAGTTCGACATTGTAGAGTGCTCGGGGCACCTTGTGTATTCCTCTACCAGTTCGACACTATCTGTAGCAGTGCTCGGGGCACCTTGTGTATTCCTCTACCAGTTCGACACTATCTGTAGCAGTGCTCGGAGGGGCACCTTGTGTATTCCTCTACCAGTTCGACACTATATGTAGCAGTGTTCGGAGGGGCACCTTGTGTATTCCTCTACCAGTTCGACACTATCTGTAGCAGTGCTCGGAGGGGCACCTTGTGTATTCCTCTACCAGTTCGACACAATATGTAGCAGTGTTCGGAGGGGCACCTTGCGTAGTCCTCTACCAGTTCGACACTATATGTAGCAGTGTTCGGAGGGGCACCTTGTGTATTCCTCTACCAGTTCAACACTATCTGTAGCAGTGCTCGGAGGGACACCTTGTGTATTCCTCTACCAGTTCGACACTATCTGTAGCAGTGCTCGGGGCACCTTGTGTATTCCTCTACCAGTTCGACACTATATGTAGCAGTGTTCGGAGGGGCACCTTGTGTATTCCTCTACCAGTTCAACACTATCTGTAGCAGTGCTCGGAGGGCACCTTGCGTATTCCTCTACCAGTTCTACACTATCTGTAGCAGTGCTCGGGGCACCTTGCGTAGTCCTCTACCAGTTCGACACTATATGTAGCAGTTCTCGGGGCACCTTGCGTATTCCTCTACCAGTTCGACACTATCAGTAGCAGTGCTCGGATTGCACCTTGTGTATTCCTCTACCAGTTCTACACTATATGTAGCAGTGCTCGGAGGGCACCTTACGTAGTCCTCTACCAGTTAGACACTATATGTAGCAGTGCTCGGGGCACCTTGTGTATTCCTCTACCAGTTCTACACTATATGTAGCAGTGCTCGGAGGGCACCTTACGTAGTCCTCTACCAGTTAGACACTATATGTAGCAGTGCTCGGGGCACCTTGTGTATTCCTCTACCAGTTCTACACTATATGTAGCAGTGCTCGGGGCACCTTATGTATTCCTCTACCAGTTCGACACTATCTGTAGCAGTGCTCGGAGGACACCTTGTGTATTCCTCTACCAGTTCGACACTATCTGTAGCAGTGCTCGGGGCACCTTGTGTATTCCTCTACCAGTTCGACACTATCTGTAGCAGTGCTCGGGGCACCTTGTGTATTCCTCTACCAGTTCGACACTATCTGTAGCAGTGCTCGGGGCACCTTGTGTATTCCTCTACCAGTTCGACACTATATGTAGCAGTGCTCGGAGGGCACCTTGTGTATTCCTCTACCAGTTCGACACTATCTGTAGCAGTGCTCGGAGGGCACCTTGTGTATTCCTCTACCAGTTCGACACTATATGTAGCAGTGCTCGGAGGGGCACCTTGTGTATTCCTCTACCAGTTCTACACTATATGTAGTAGTGCTCGGGGCACCTTGTGTATTCCTCTACCAGTTCTACACTATCTGTAGCAGTGCTCGGGGCACCTTGTGTATTCCTCTACCAGTTCGACACTATAATATTGTGTAGCAGTGCTCGGAGGGCACATTGTGTATTCCTCTACCAGTTCGACACTATGATATTCGTCGCCTTAATCTTATAGTGCGCTATCTACATATTTTGACTTTTTTAGCTGCGCACACTGTTGGATTCGTCTCAAAGAGAGCTATCTCCTGGTGCCCGCCATTTTTGCGGATGTGACCTACTTAACGAGTTCGCGCCTAATGACTTGAGCTAAGTCATTGATTCGCAAGAACATTTCAATATTATACTGCGCTATGTCATGGAGATAGAACACTATAACAGTAAGTATTTTCTAAACCAATCGCAATGCGACAATAGTCATGTGACATTATTTTCATTAATCACATATTGAGCTATCTCGTAAACAGTTAAATATTATAATGAGGCATGTCAGTCTAACCCAATGAAAACGTTGTATTCTAGCCACGTGTTCGGAAGAAAAAGTCTGACATTTTATACTTGTTTGATTCTGAATAAAACTATCTATGCACTCTGTCAGCTGTATGCATGAACAGGACACGATTAATAGTGGCATTAATATTAATGACATATGTTTGATTTTATTACTGTTCGCGGATGACATGGTTCTAATTGGCTTAACACCAGTTGACCTGCAAAATACATTAAATAATCTAAGTATATATTGTGACAAATGGGGCCTTGAAGTTAATGTTTTAAAGTCGAAGATAATGGTGTTCCGTAAACGGGGTGGGCTAAAGAGAGGCGAGCAATGGTTTTATAGGGGAGGTGCCGTCGAGGTGGTCAATGACTTTAACTACGTTGGTGTTACACTTAACTATACCGGTAATTTTAATTTAAATTCACAAAAACTCCATGGCAAAGGCCTAAAAGCTATGAACATACTAACAGCTAATCTACGTAAACACGAGACAAAACCAAAAACCGCTCTCCAGCTCTTCGATGCTCTAGTATCATCCATTTTACATTACGGAAGTGAAATATGGGGATTTTCAAAAGCTAAAAATTTAGAGACATTGCACTTGAAATTCTGCAAGTTAGTTCTTGGTGTTAAGCAATCAACTAGTAATGTAGCTGTATATTATGAACTTGGAAGATACCCATTGTATATATGTAGATATGTAAAAGTTGTAAAATATTGGTTAAATATAGTTACAACGGAAAATATAATTATTAAGTCGATGATACAAACGTGTCTAGATGATTTAGTAACTGGCAAAGGTAATTGGTTGTCCAGAGTTAAGGAATTGCTAAGTAAATTTGGCTTTTTGTATATATGGGAAAACCCACATGTCATCGACCACACTCAGTTTATTTCTGAATTTAAACAAAGGATTATAGATGATTTTCTGCAGATTTCACAAGCTGATCTTCGAATAAATAAGGTACTTACATTATATAAAAATGTAAAGATTAATTTTGGTTACGAATCGTACTTAGATATAATACTAAGCAGA
Source organism: Archivesica marissinica (assembly GCA_014843695.1). Classification (NCBI taxonomy): domain Eukaryota; kingdom Metazoa; phylum Mollusca; class Bivalvia; order Venerida; family Vesicomyidae; genus Archivesica; species Archivesica marissinica. The sequence continues at coordinate 7,140,089 of CM026386.1, read as the reverse complement.
CAATTAAGAATTGCATTTACAAAATTGAGACTATCAGCGCACAACTTACGGATTGAAACAGGCAGATATGGTAGAAACCGTATTGATCAAAACGAAAGGTTATGTTTATTGTGTAATACAAACAACGTGGAAGATGAGTTTCATTTTATGTTTAAATGTGAGGTGTATAGTACATTAAGAAAAAAATATATTAAACGTTTATATTCTAATCGACCAAGTATGTTCAAATTATTGCAAATATTTCAATGTGACAATTCCCCAGAGCTGGTTAACTTTAGTAAATATATTCATGAAGCTTTATCCCTTCGCAATTCACTTGTTTAGGATATATGAATTACCAGTTGAATACCCCCTACACTCTTAATACAGTCATGCTCATGTTTTGCATAGTCTATAATCCTTCATGACATTGTCATTATTTTTCCATGTATGTCCATAATCATTACATCATTTGTCCATCCTCATCATGATTGCATATATCATAATATTGTACTATATATATTGTAAATATGTTTAAATGTTACAGACGAGAAACTGTAAAGTTTAAGTCTTAATAAAGCATTCTTCTTCTTCTTCTGAATGTGATGTGAGTTTTAAGCCTACGTTGTTTGAAATATTGATTGATTTGTTTTAGCTACAGCAATACACAGCTGATTCACATGTTGAGACAGAATAAAGAAATTGTTTTTGTGGATACATATTCGGATGATAACGATTCGAATGAAATTTATTTTTGCGGATTTATTTAAGCTCCTGGCTAATTTCTATAATATACTACACTCAAATTTGCTCGAGAGACCACTATATATTGCCAAGACTCTCGTATGCTATGATCAAGAACATTTGTGTTGTATTTGTAAGAGACCATTTTAATATGTGTAACAACTTACTAGTGTGTAATTCTTGTTCTTTTAATTTATTTCAGGCCTGATTTGACGTTACTTCCACCGCTTGTATTGGTGAAAATTCTGAGATACATCAGCATCTACGAGTTACTGACCATAGTGAACAGGACATGTAAAACATTATACACATTAATCGCTCAAACATCTGTTCTATGGGAACATTTTGAAATTGAGCAGGTAGATGGACCATTGTCGATCGGCAAAGAGGATCTAGTAGCTATATTGAAACATGCTTCAGCTTTCAAAACATTGATCTTACCACCGTTGTCAGTGATTTGTGAAGGATTTGAAATTGATTTATTGTTTTCAAACTTACTAAAGAGTTTCAAGTTACATTGGCTTACATTAACAGATCAAAGTTTATCGACACTTTGCTTCATGGTGAAATATTAAACTTATCGGGATGCACTAACTTACATGATGAAGATTTTCTAGTGTTGAAGCTTACTACACAAATACATAAGTTATATTTATCTTTTACCAATATTTCGGGCACCACTTTGTGCGAAATTGTGAGAGGAAAATCACTATTGGTACTGGATGTTTGTGGAGTGCCGCTAACAATTCAGGAGTGTCAACATGTGCTAAGATTGTGTCACACTACGTTAATCACATTTGATCTTTCTTTGGAGGAAGGTGTGCCAGACGACCAATTCAATCGGGAAATAAGGGATTTGTATATTAACATTGGGTTCCACATCTATAAGAAATGAGTAAATTCGGGTTAGCTAAAGCGTTGGAATTGCTAGAAAGCAATGACTGTGACATGTTGACTGATACCAGCAGTGCGTGTGATTCGGATGTGGAGCCTAATGAACCAAACAAGGAGTTATTCGGGCTGGAGTGTTCCACAGACACACAAACAATTTCTACGGACTTGGGTACCCCACAGACACAGGGAGTGATTTGTCAGACAATACAACCCATTGTTGTGTATATTGAAGAACAAAACAGTTTTGAAAATAAACAACAATGCCTGACATTGAAAGTACCAACGAATACACGACAAACGAAACCAACATAGCAACTGATACAAACAACAATGCGAATGGAAGTGAGATACCTAAACGAGGACGAAAACGAATTAAAGATGACACTCTATGGGCCCAAAATGTGAGAAAGCGACAGCGGCAGAGTGGACAGGAGTATATAAACAGTCGCGGTTTGAAAACCAGAGCTAGAGAAATTAAAACAGTAAAGGATTGTAAGGGGCATTGCAAGTACATATGTACTACACATTTTACTGCTGTAGAAAGGAAAAACATTTTTGACAGTTTTTGGGAACTAACAGATACAGAAAAAAATACATTCTATGCGCAGACAACAGATAGAACAGTCAAAGCAACCAAGAGACCACTAAGAGAAGAGTCCAGAAGAGCATATAGTATAAAGTATCATCTACCGAAAGACACGGACAGAATTCGTGTTTGTAAACAGTATTATCTATCAACACTGGACATAAGTTCTAAGCGTATAGAATATTTCTACAAGCGGCAAGGCGTAGAAGAGGTGAGGTTTGAGGACAGGCGAGGAGGACATTCTAAGAAAAGAGTTCATGAAAGAGATCGTAAACGAATTCAAGATCATATTGACATGTTCTCTAGAGTCCCATCACACTATTGTAGGGCAACAACTACAAAGGAGTACCTGGAAGCAAACCTTACCATTTCAACGATGCATAGGATGTATAGAGATATGTGTGTATCAAATGAAGTAGAGCCTCAGACTGAATGCATTTACCGCAAAATTCTGAAAACGGATTTCAACTTGGGATTTTTTAAGCCTAAAAAGGACAGGTGTGATACGTGCGAAGAATTTAAAGTTTCACAACCACAGGTACCTATATTGAAAACAAAGTATGATGCCCATGTAGCAGACAAGCATAGTACTAGAGAGGAACGCAAAACAGATAGAGAAAATACAGATGATGTAGTGACAACAGTTTGTTTTGACATGGAGAAAGTACTGGTCTGTCCACGGTCTAATGTTTCTAATTTCTTTTATAAACGCAAGCTCAACGTATACAATCTTACTGCCCATTGTTCCACGCTTAAAACTGCGTATAACGTATTATGGACCGAATGTATCGCAGGCAGGGGTGCGAATGAGATAGCGAGTGCTTTGGTAATTATTTTAGAAAAGGTTATTGAAAATTATCCACACATACAGAAGTTTGTATTGTGGTCGGATTCCTGTGTGCCACAAAATAGGAACAGTATCATGAGCATAGCCCTTATGCTGTTTTTGCATAGGCACACGCAACTAGTGTCCATTGAACAGAAATATTGTACCCCAGGACACTCATGTATCCAGGAGGTTGATAACATTCATTCTCATATCGAAAAGCATCTGTCTAAAGTAGATATATACAGTCCATTGAGCCTCATTAGAAACATGAAAGAAACCAGGAAGGAAGTGATGGATATTCATCAGATGAAGGCAGATGAGATTTTCGATTTCCAGGATGCAGCTTCAAGTTTCAAGTTTAAAGAAATCCCTTATACTCGAGTAAAATCGCTTACTTATAAAGCATCACACCCATTTCACATTGATTATAGAGTGTCCTTTCAGAATGGTTCCGCAATTACTGAAGCTAGCTTACGGCGACAGACGAGGTCTACATGCAATCCAAACTTACCAGTCGCACGTGTACTTAATAAAGTACCAGTGATATGTGAACTTAAGAAAAAAGACATCGAGAGCATGTTGCGATTTATGCCTCTTGTTGATCGATATTACATGGAACGCCTTCTGCAAATTGGAGACCAACGACAGCAATAACTGAATACTAGATGGAGCTACATGTATGGTGTGCAACGAATGAACTACCAACATTGTCTAACTAAACTGTTCAACAAACTATTTTCCAGCTTAATATATGGTTCATCTATTGTTTTAATATGTTTTGGATTGATCCAGTATACAATATATATTATTAAACTGTTCTGCCTTAGTTTCAAAATATAGTGTGCGTGGCTCATGATTAATTGATTAATACTATGAATGACTACAGTCTAATTATGCCATGCTTACAAAATTATGATTTGTTTGATTGTTATATAATGCCAGTTACATTTCAGGAACTGCGTGTATTTACTATTGGACAATTTTTAATACCTATTCATTAACTGTTGTGGATTTGTTCTATTACTGTGAAGCTATACAGATTGATGTTTAAGTGTTTGTTCTGTGTTTTAAGTTCAGTTAATAAATATTTCAACTTATATTGTTATAATTATCATACATTAATTAGTATATATACATGTATTAGCATAATTTAATAATGGAATATGTGTACAAGTGCTAGACTGGATATTGTGCATGGTGACTATGAACGACAATATTGGAAATATACTACCTGGGTTAAAACAGTTATTGTCACATTTCAAACGACAGATTATCCTTCCCACCTGCATCAGAGGATTGCGTCGAGAATCGAACCTCACAATCGAGCCTCACTTTTCATCTTTGGGAATGTCGTCCCATTGTTTGCGCTTACACTCGAGAATCAATCACTGATTTCCAGTCATAATTACCTGGTTATGGTGCTCCAATATTTCCAACTTGTATCAGTGGAAGGCAATTGACTTTAAACAAATTCCTGATCAATCTATGCGGAGATTGTAACAGCAGTATTAGTATATTTAATTAATTCAGACTCAATTATGATTATCTTATAGCACAATGTTCCAGTCTTGCATCCTGGGAATACCATATACACAAATGTGGATAAACTTCTTGTTCAAAGAAAAACATGGTACTAATGGTAGGCTTCAAACTCACATTCCTATGGTAGGTCGTACCTCTAACCATTCGGGTATATGTAATAGGATGGACTGAACGCAGATCATAATTGTGCACATACAGTGTGGAGATAGGTATAATGTTCGTTAAATATGTTTAAGACTGTCAATTATTTTGTCTTATACTGCGCTATGTACCAGAACGCATTATAACATTAAAAAAATCTTGATTTATTTTTTCAGTTTTGAGCTATCTCCAAATTTAAATGTTAAATTGTTAAACAATCCTGGTATGAAATACTTAGTCATACTGGAATATAAGCGAACATTGTTAAACCTTTCAATGTGTGTAAAAAATGTTTACAAAAGATCAACAAATACAGAAATATTTGACTTTGAATATTTGACATCAATTATCTCGGAATGGAAAATTTGTAGATATCGCACTATAAGATTAAGGCGGACGTATTGTGTAGCAGTGCTCGGAGGGCACCTTGTGTATTCCTCTAGCAGTTCGACACTATCTGTAGCAGTGCTCGGAGGGCACCTTGTGTATTCCTCTACCAGTTCGACACTATCTGTAGCAGTGCTCGGAGGGCACCTTGTGTATTCCTCTAGCAGTTCGACACTATCTGTAGCAGTGCTCGGAGGGGGCACCTTGCGTATTCCTCTACCAGTTCGACACTATCTGTAGCAGTGCTCGGGGGGCACCTTGTGTATTTCCTCTACCAGTTCGACACTATCTGTAGCAGTGCTCGGAGGGCACCTTGTGTATTCCTCTACCAGTTCGACACTATCTGTAGCAGTGCTCGGGGCACCTTGTGTATTCCTCTACCAGTTCGACACTATATGTAGCAGTACTCGGAGGGCACCTTGCGTATTCCTCTACCAGTTCGACACTATCTGTAGCAGTGCTCGGATGGGCACCTTGCGTATTCCTCTACCAGTTCGACACTATCTGTAGCAATACTCGGGGCACCTTGCGTATTCCTCTACCAGTTCTACACTATATGTAGCAGTGCTCGGGGCACCTTGTGTATTCCTCTACCAGTTCGACACTATCTGCACCCGACGCTAGTCTTCGATAACATGCTTATATTAATGTTCTATTATGTATCTCTCTCCATCCAGTGCCGAGGATGTGTCGTCAGGAGACAGTGCATCATCCGGGCAACTATACGCAGTGGGTGGAGTACTGTTGTTAGTCAGCCTGGTGGTGCTCGTGGCGTTATGTTTAGACGAGGAGACAACAAGTACAGGTACATATCGAAGCCCCTCTTTCGATAGTGTGTATCTCTAATCTCTATTTATATATATGTTAACCAGTCGTGATAGCGCATTGGTAGCGCGTTCGCTTCAGGTGCTAAAGACCCATAGTTCGAGCCATGCTCCGTTACGATTGTGTCCTTAGGCAAGTCATTTAAATCCTTATTCTATATATAAAGCTTGTTCTAAGTAACCACTGTCCCTTTATATGAACACGTTTGCAATTTCTTACACAGGTTGGAAGTTTGTGCACCAACTACTGGTTAACCGCTGGAGCCTGTCCAGGAAAGATGTTAGGTCAACTGCACGTCGCAACCGGTAGCGACATTAAATAAACACACACTTTAGTGAAGTAGCTTCTGGGGATGTGCTAGACTGTATCTATATTTCATGTGTATGAATTTTACTCTATACTAGTATTTTTAATTTAATTACATCAGCACTAGTATTAGTGGGTGTATGTATTTTACTCTGGTAATGGTTTTTGTATATATACATTATACAGCCGCTGTTCCCCCATCATGGACTAACATCGTGCAACTCGACGCTTCTATCAACACGGGGTTCAAAGGCGTCTCGGACGGATTTAGGATTGTAAATCCCAACTGCGTACACCGTACTAGGACTGGGGACTACGAGGCTGACGGTGCGAAATGGGGTGCTCGTAAGTTTAAACGTTATTTATTTAACAAAGATTGCGCAGCAAGTTTTAACAACTTATATTAATCACTCTCGTTGGCGCGGATGAAAGCGTAAATGTGGTCATTCGTGTGTGAGGAAACCGGAGTACCCGGAGAAAACCCACCTGTCCGATAGGGCATCTCACATACTTCCCGGTTCGAGGATCGAACCCGGGTTGCATTGGTGAGAAGCAAACGCGCTAATCACTGCGCTAATCGGACAACCCGTAAGTGGTGTTTGATGCAACATAGTCATGTCAGTAGCCCGGATTTCGTTATCCACCTATTTTCGAATTTAACGTCATAACTATCAGTAGCAGTTTATATGGTAGAACTGCCACTCAGAAAAATGATGAAACCATAGATACAAATATGCACATAGCATTTCGAAAATCTATCTATCTTCCTATTAGTCAAACCCCTGATGGGGACCCTACATGTAGCAGTGTATGTAAATATATGTATGTAAATGTTGATGTTCTCAAAACGCAGTATATATATATAACCTGTACAGACACTAGCTCAAACCTGTCCATATCCTAGCTCAAACCTGTCCATATCCTAGCTCAAACCTGTCCATATCCTAGCTCAAACCTGTCCATATCCTAGCTCGAACCTGTCCATATCCTAGCTCGAACCTGTCAAGATCCTAGCTCGAACCTGTACATATCCTAGCTCGAATCTGTTCAGATCCTAGCTCGAACCTGTCAAGATCCTAGCTCGAACCTGTACATATCCTAGCTCGAATCTGTTCAGATCCTAGCTCGAACATGTCCATATCCTAGCTCGAACCTGTACATATCCTAGCTCGAATATGTTCAGATCCTAGCTCGAACCTGTACATATCCTAGCTCGAATATGTTCAGATCCTAGCTCGAACCTGTACATATCCTAGCTCGAACCTGTCCATATCCTAGCTCGAATATGTTCAGATCCTAGCTCGAACCTGTACATATCCTAGCTCGAATATGTTCAGATCCTAGCTCGAACCTGTACATATCCTAGCTCGAACCTGTACATATCCTAGCTCGAATATGTTCAGATCCTAGCTCGAACCTGTACATATCCTAGCTAGAACCTGTACAGATCACAGCTCGAACCTATCAAGATCCTAGCTCAAACCTGTACAGATCCTAGCTCGAACTGTACAGATCCTAGCTCGAACCTGTACATACCCGAGCTCAGTGTCCTCAGCAATACATGTATACATACATGCCACACTGACCATGGAATACACCTATAGTTGGGTATCCACACACATCCTCTGTACAGCAATACATGTATACATACATGTCACACTGACCATGGAATACACTTATAGTTGGGTATCCACACACATCCTCTGTACAGCAATACATGTATACATTCATGCTGACCATGGAATACACTTATAGTTGGGTATCCACACACATCCTCTGTACAACAATACATGTATACATAATGTCACACTGACCATGGAATACACCTATAGTTGGGTATCCACACACACATCCTCTGTACAGCAATACATGTATACATACATGTCACACTGACCATGGAATACACTTATAGTTGGGTATCCACACACATCCTCTGTACAACAATACATGTATACATACATGTCACACTGACCATGGAATACACGTATAGTTGGGTATCCACACACATCCTCAGTACAGCAATACATGTATACAGTCATGTCACACAGACCATGGAATACACGTATAGTTGGGTATCCACACACATCCTCAGTACAGCAATACATGTATACAGTCATGTCACACAGACCATGGAATAAACCTATAGTTGGGTATCCACACACACATCCTCTGTACAGCAATACATGTATACATTAATGTCACACTGACCATGGAATACACTTATAGTTGGGTATCCACATACATCCTCTGTACAACAATACATGTATACATTCATGCTGACCATGGAATGCACGTATAGTTGGGTATCCACACACATCCTCTGTATAAATACATGTCACACTGACCATGGAATGCACGTATAGTTGGGTATCCACACACCTCCTCTGTACAGCAATACATGTATACATACATGTCACACTGACCATGGAATACACGTATAGTTGGGTATCCACACACATCCTCTGTACAACAATACATGTATACATAATGTCACACTGACCATGGAATGCACGTATAGTTGGGTATCCACACACATCCTCTGTACAACAATACATGTATACATAATGTCACACTGACCATGGAATACACGTATAGTTGGGTATCCACACACATCCTCTTTACAGCAATACATGTATACATTCATGTCACACAGACCATGGAATACACCTATAGTTGGTTATCCACACACATCCTCTGTACAGCAATACATGTATACATACATGTCACACTGACCATGGAATACACGTATAGTTGGGTATCCACACACATCCTCTGTACAGCAATACATGTATACATACATGTCACACTGACCATGGAATACACTTATAGTTGGGTATCCACACACATCCTCTGTACAGCAATACATGTATACATACATGTCACACTGACCATGGAATGCACGTATAGTTGGGTATCCACACACATCCTCTGTACACATACATGTCACACTGACCATGGAATACACTTATAGTTGGGTATCCACACACATCCTCTGTACAACAATACATGTATACATACATGTCACACTGACCATGGAATACACTTATAGTTGGGTATCCACACACATCCTCTGTACAGCAATACATGTATACATACATGTCACACTGACCATGGAATGCACGTATAGTTGGGTATCCACACACATCCTCTGTACACATACATGTCACACTGACCATGGAATACACTTATAGTTGGGTATCCACACACACATCCTCTGTACAACAATACATGTATACAGACATGTCACACTGACCATGGAATACACTTATAGTTTGGTATCCACACACACATCCTCTGTACAGCAATACATGTATACATTCATGTCACACTGACCATGGAATACACGTATAGTTGTGTTTCCACACACATCCTCTGTACAACAATACATGTATACATACATGTCACACTGACCATGGAATACACCTATAGTTGGGTATCCACACACATACTCTGTATACATCCATGTCACACTGACCATGGAATACACGTATAGTTGGGTATCCACACACATCCTCTGTACAGCAATACATGTATACATTAATGTCACACTGACCATGGAATACACGTATAGTTGGGTATCCACACACTTCCTCTGTACAGCAATACATGTATACATACATGTCACACAGACCATGGAATATACCTATAGTTGGTTATCCACACACATCCTCTGTACAGCAATACATGTATACATACATGTCACACTGACCATGGAATACACTTATTGTTGGGTATCCACACACAGCCTCTGTACAACAATACATGTATACATTCACACTGACCATGGAATACACGTATAGTTGGGTATCCACACACATCCTCTGTACAACAATACATGTATACATACATGTCACACTGACCATGGAATACACTTATAGTTGGGTATCCACACACATCCTCTGTACAGCAATACATGTATACATTCATGTCACACTGACCATGGAATACACGTATAGTTGGGTATCCACACACATCCTCTGTACAACAATACATGTATACATACATGTCACACTGACCATGGAATACACTTATAGTTGGGTATCCACACACATCCTCTGTACAGCAATACATGTATACATTCATGTCACACTGACCATGGAATACACCTATAGTTGGGTATCCACACACATCCTCTGTACAACAATACATGTATACATACATGTCACACTGACCATGGAATACACTTATAGTTGGGTATCCACACACATCCTCTGTACAACAATACATGTATACATACATGTCACACTGACCATGGAATACACGTATAGTTGGGTATCCACACACATCCTCAGTACAGCAATACATGTATACAGTCATGTCACACAGACCATGGAATACACGTATAGTTGGGTATCCACACACATCCTCAGTACAGCAATACATGTATACAGTCATGTCACACAGACCATGGAATACACCTATAGTTGGGTATCCACACACACATCCTCTGTACAACAATACATGTATACATTCATGTCACACTGACCATGGTATACACTTATAGTTGGGTATCCACACACATCCTCTGTACAGCAATACATGTATACATTAATGTCACACTGACCATGGAATACACTTATAGTTGGGTATCCACATACATCCTCTGTACAACAATACATGTATACATTCATGCTGACCATGGAATGCACGTATAGTTGGGTATCCACACACATCCTCTGTATAAATACATGTCACACTGACCATGGAATGCACGTATAGTTGGGTATCCACACACCTCCTCTGTACAGCAATACATGTATACATACATGTCACACTGACCATGGAATACACGTATAGTTGGGTATCCACACACATCCTCTGTACAACAATACATGTATACATAATGTCACACTGACCATGGAATGCACGTATAGTTGGGTATCCACACACATCCTCTGTACAACAATACATGTATACATTCATGTCACACAGACCATGGAATACACCTATAGTTGGTTATCCACACACATCCTCTGTACAGCAATACATGTATACATACATGTCACACTGACCATGGAATACACGTATAGTTGGGTATCCACACACATCCTCTGTACAGCAATACATGTATACATACATGTCACACTGACCATGGAATACACTTATAGTTGGGTATCCACACACATCCTCTGTACAGCAATACATGTATACATACATGTCACACTGACCATGGAATGCACGTATAGTTGGGTATCCACACACATCCTCTGTACACATACATGTCACACTGACCATGGAATACACTTATAGTTGGGTATCCACACACACATCCTCTGTACAACAATACATGTATACAGACATGTCACACTGACCATGGAATACACTTATAGTTTGGTATCCACACACACATCCTCTGTACAGCAATACATGTATACATTCATGTCACACTGACCATGGAATACACGTATAGTTGTGTTTCCACACACATCCTCTGTACAACAATACATGTATACATACATGTCACACTGACCATGGAATACACGTATAGTTGGGTATCCACACACATCCTCTGTACAGCAATACATGTATACATTAATGTCACACTGACCATGGAATACACGTATAGTTGGGTATCCACACACTTCCTCTGTACAGCAATACATGTATACATACATGTCACACAGACCATGGAATACACCTATAGTTGGTTATCCACACACATCCTCTGTACAGCAATACATGTATACATACATGTCACACTGACCATGGAATACACTTATTGTTGGGTATCCACACACAGCCTCTGTACAACAATACATGTATACATTCACACTGACCATGGAATACACGTATAGTTGGGTATCCACACACATCCTCTGTACAACAATACATGTATACATACATGTCACACTGACCATGGAATACACTTATAGTTGGGTATCCACACACATCCTCTGTACAGCAATACATGTATACATTCATGTCACACTGACCATGGAATACACGTATAGTTGGGTATCCACACACATCCTCTGTACAACAATACATGTATACATACATGTCACACTGACCATGGAATACACTTATAGTTGGGTATCCACACACATCCTCTGTACAACAATACATGTATACATACATGTCACACAGACCATGGAATACACGTATAGTTGGGTATCCACACACATCCTCTGTATACATTCATGTTCTATATTCCACAGCTTTGATGAAAGGCAAGCATCTGTTCGAGATACATTGGCCCAGGGCGACCCGGCACACGCTGGCTACGGTCGGTGTCGGAACGTCGGAAGCACCACTCTTCGTAAAACCCAAGGGCTCTCTTGTCGGGTGCAACAAGTATTCTTGGGGTCTGGATATCGCCCGATGTAAATGTCTTCATAGAAACAATCAAATTGCGGATATGCCAAAGAACAAAATTGTTCCGGACACGTAAGTATGAAACATCTAGGGTGCTGTCGAGTGTTCTACCACACAATATTGTCATTGATTGTTCTACCACACAATATTGTCATTGATTGTTCTACCACACAATATTGTCATTGATTGTTCTACCACACAATATTGTCATTGATTGTTCTACCACACAATATTGTCATTGATTGTTCTACCACACAATATTGTCATTGATTGTTCTACCACACAATATTGTCATTGATTGTTCTACCACACAATATTGTCATTGATTGTTCTACCACACAATATTGTCATTGATTGTTCTACCACACAGTATTGTCATCGATTGTTCTACCACACAATATTGACATTGATTGTTCTACCACACAATATTGTCATCGATTGTTCTACCACACAGTATTGTCATCGATTGTTCTACCACACAATACTGTCATCGATTGTTCTACCACACAATACTGTCATTGATTGTTCTACCACACAATACTGTCATTGATTGTTCTACCACACAATATTGTCATTGATTGTTCTACCACACAATATTGTCATTGATTGTTCTACCACACAATATTGTCATTGATTGTTCTACCACACAATATTGTCATTGATTGTTCTACCACACAATATTGTCATTGATTGTTCTACCACACAATATTGTCATTGATTGTTCTACCACACAATATTGTCATCGATTGTTCTACCACACAATATTGTCATCGATTGTTCTACCACACAATATTGTCATTGATTGTTCTACCACACAATACTGTCATTGATTGTTCTACCACACAATACTGCCATTGATTGTTCTACCACACAATACTGTCATTGATTGTTCTACCACACAATATTGTCATTGATTGTTCTACCACACAATACTGTCATTGATTGTTCTACCACACAATATTGTCATTGATTATTCTACCACACAATACTGTCATTGATTGTTCTACCACACAATATTGTCATTGATTGTTCTACCACACAATATTGTCATCGATTGTTCTACCACACAATATTGTCATCGATTGTTCTACCACACTATATTGTCATCGATTGTTCTACCACACAATATTGTCATTGATTGTTGTATCACACAATATTGTCATTGATTGTTCTACCACACAATATTGTCATTGATTGTTCTACCACACAATATTGTCACTGATTGTTCTACCACACAATATTGTCATTGATTGTTCTACCACACAATATTGTCATCGATTGTTCTACCACACAATATTGTCATCGATTGTTCTACCACACAATATTGTCATTGATTGTTCTACCACACAATATTGTCATTGATTGTTCTACCACACAATACTGTCATTGATTGTTCTACCACACAATATTGTCATTGATTATTCTACCACACAATACTGTCATTGATTGTTCTACCACACAATATTGTCATTGATTGTTCTACCACACAATATTGTCATTGATTGTTCTACCACACAATATTGTCATCGATTGTTCTACCACACAATATTGTCATTGATTGTTCTACCACACAATATTGTCATTGATTGCTCTACCACACAATATTGTCATTGATTGTTCTACCACACAATATTGTCATTGATTGTTCTACCACACAATATTGTCATTGATTGTTCTACCACACAATATTGTCATTGATTGTTCTACCATACAATATTGTCATTGATTGTTCTACCACACAATATTGTCATTGATTGTTCTACCACACAATATTGTCATTGATTGTTCTACCACACTATATTGTCATTGATTGTTCTACCACACTATATTGTCATTGATTGTTCTACCACACAATATTGCAATCGCTAAAATATTGAAGTCATTGTTTGTATTAGACGTGTGTTATGTAATCTCCCGCCTAATGTACCGTCTTTATTATTATTATTATTATTATTTAGTATTTCGATATATCAGAATCTGAGTTAACTGTTATTGCTGTGTAGTATTATCAAGCGGTAAGTGTTAAGTTCGAACCAGTGGCATATATCATGATGGCAACCGGAAGTTGTATGGTGCTACCCAGGTCCCTCCATGTGTACACTGCTACTATAGGTGGTTTGCTAGATAAGGTAAGCTGTATATACACGATGCAATAATACATTAATAAATGGTTTATTTATATAGACATAGCTCATTTGAACAACTAAATATAGTATATCACTGGTCCACAGCGATTGCGTGCCACTAATTGGAGATATAAAATCGCGAGAAATTATGTGATTAGCGAGAAATTGGTACTTACGACACATTTGCGATTGTCACACGGAACATTGCACGAATGTGGCACGAACTCCCGGCGAAATGTGTGCACAAATTCCCCTGGATGTCGCATGGATGTCACGAGAATATCGGGCGACATTCTCGAAAATTTGGAACTTGCGAATCAAGGTCACATGACGGTCACGTGAATGTCGTGCAGCAGTGTCGCAATTTGTTCGTACAATATTCTCAATAAATTAGAAATTTTGGCGCGCTCCCTGGGGTCCCGGGAAAGTAACTATCTCGCATACGGAATTTCATATTCTCATTTCTATCAATCTAGTTCCATAGCTCGCAAACTACTCACAACTTTGTCTAACATCTCTCGCACTTTCTGACTCCGAGGGTTTCGAGAAAAGTTTGAGACACACGTAGGGCTCTGCGACTGTTTTGTAAATTTAAAGAGCGTTTTGAAACTCCCTCGCCACTGCTGTTCCTAGTTTGTTCGCTAACAGTCCAGTGAAATACTAGCTTTATTCAATCTACAGTGAGCCTCTCGTCACTTTAAAACATGAACCAAAATAGTAAAATATGACCGATCATACAGACTGGTACGGGAAATGAGTACAGGTGTAAACAATGACCAATCATACAGACTGGTACGGGAAATGAGTACAGGTGTAAACAATGACCGATGATACAGACTTGTACGGGAAATGAGTACAGGTGTAAACAATGACCGATGATACAGACTGGTACGGGAAATGAGTACAGGTGTAAACAATGACCGATCATATAGACTGGTACGGGAAATGAGTACAGGTGTAAACAATGACCGATCATACAGACTGGTACGGGAAATGAGTACAGGTGTAAACAATGACCGATCATACAGACTGGTACGGGAAATGAGTACAGGATCAAACAATGACCATTCATACAGACTGGTACGGGAAATGAGTACAGGTGTAAACAATGACCAATCATACAGACTGGTACGGGACATGAGTACAGGTGTAAACAATGACCAATCATACAGACTGGTACGGGAAATGAGTACAGGTGTAAACAATGACCGATCATACAGACTGGTACGGGAAATGCGATATAAGGGTACAGGTGTAAACACTGACCAATCATGCATACTTACATTGTACATAGTTGGGATATATATATTGTATAATACATGGGTTTCTGTATATTTGAGTACAGGTTTTTCATGTACGTGGACTGTGAGAGCAGGACCCTTGGGTTCGGTACGGCGCATGCGTACTGGGGAGCCCCTATTAATATACCGCATGAGAGCTTCCCGGTGTTCCCGATGGTCGGATCAACACAACACATGTCGCAGATTACAATGATGTACAAGGGGTCAGGTACAGTGTGTTATGCTATGCGTGTTCTTGGTCTTGTGTAACCAGACTAGCGAAGGTCTCGGTGACGGTAGGGGTCGAGGTGGACGTGGTGTGCTATCCGACACGGTAAAACTGTATGTTGTATTTTTGATGTTTACTACACATACACATATTAATATAAACATTGCCGGAAGAGTATCAATATGTTTAAAAGTCCAATATGTAAACTGCAAACTGACGTCCGAATGACGACGTCGACCCCAGACACACACACACACACACACACATATATATATATATATATATATATATATACACGCACCACGTGCGCGCACGCAGGCACGCACACACACATCATTGGTACATATACACACATCATGTTATCTCGCCAGGGAGAGACAGTATAAACACCATAATTACAATGATTACCATTTCTAATATAGAAACAGATACATTATGTATAGCAACTATGCATGTTATTATGCATTAGCGTACGTGGCGCCTCCTGTCAGTGTGCAACTATACATGTTATTATGCATTAGCGTACGTGGCGCCTCCTGTCAGTGTGCAACTATACATGTTATTATGCATTAGCGTACGTGGCGCCTCCTGTCAGTGTGCAAATACATGTTATTATGCATTAGCGTACGTGGCGCCTCCTGTCAGTGTGCAACTAAACATGTTATTATGCATTAGCGTACGTGGCGCCTCCTGTCAGTGTGCAACTATACATGTTATTATGCATTAGCGTACGTGGCGCCACCTGTCAGTGTGCAACTATACATGTTATTATGCATTAGCGTACGTGGCGCCACCTGTCAGTGTGCAACTATACATGTTATTATGCATTAGTGTACGTGGCGCCTCCTGTCAGTGTGCAACTATGCATGTTATTATGCATTAGCGTACGTGGTGGCGCCTCCTGTCGGTGTGCAACTATACATGTTATTATGCATTAGCGTACGTGGCGCCTCCTGTGAGTGTGCAACTATACATGTTGTTATGCATTAGCGTACGTGGCGCCTCCTGTCAGTGTGCAACTATACATGTTATTATACATTAGCGTACGTGGCGCCTCCTGTCAGTGTGCAACTATACATGTTATTATACATTAGCGTACGTGGCGCCCCCTGTCAGTGTAAAACTATACATGTTATTATACATTAGCGTACGTGGCGCCCCCTGTCAGTGTGCAACTATACATGTTATTATGCATTAGCGTACGTGGCGCCTCCTGTCAGTGTGCATCTATACATGTTATTACGAATAGTGATAACGCGATACGGTCATTACGAATAGTGATAACGCGATACGGTCATTACGAATAGTGATAACGCGATACGGTCATTACGAATAGTGATAACGCGATACGGTCATTACGAATAGTGAATGTAAATATTTACTAAAATTGAAACTAACGATTGTTCTATAAAATAATGCTCTTGTCGAATTTTCCAGTCTATTATTAAAATCTAGCAACCATAAATCACGTATTCTTTGCTTTAGACGTGTAAGAAAGAAATGCTTATGTTCAACAACTTGAGCTAACCACACATTTTCAAAACCAAGTTTAGTAAGTACTAACTTAACATTTGACACCCAGTTGTTTTGTATTTGGGTTAGTTTCAACGTCAATGTTTAACATTACATAGTCACGCTTAATATATGTAAATGCTGAACAGGTACATATTGTTAACCAATATGTTACAATACTAAACATTCTATACGATTCCACGCTTTGTCTACCGAGTTCTCCATAGATAAATCATTGTGAGTGGGTTTTTTTTAACCATTAACAACCTTTTATAGAAACTTAAATATGTTCTTTCAACGTGTAAATCTTTATGAAATCCCCATACTTCAGAGGAATAATTTAACATTGGTAAAAGTAGCTTGTCGAATAAGTGAAGTGAAAGATCAGTGAATTTATATAAATACTTATTCATTTGAAATATGGCTTTTAAAGCTTGCCCAGATAACAATACATCGTGTTTAAAGCTTGCCCAGATAACAATACATCGTGTTTAAAGCTTGCCCAGATAACAATACATCGTGTTTAAAGCTTGCCCAGATAACAATACATCGTGTTTAAAGCTTGCCCAGATAACAATACATCGTGTTTAAAGCTTGCCCAGATAACAATACATCGTGTTTAAAGCTTGCCCAGATAACAATACATCGTGTTTAAAGCTTGCCCAGATAACAATACATCGTGTTTAAAGCTTGCCCAGATAACAATACATCGTGTTTAAAGCTTGCCCAGATAACAATACATCGTGTTTAAAGCTTGCCCAGATAACAATACATCGTGTTTAAAGCTTGCCCAGATAACAATACATCGTGTTTAAAGCTTGCCCAGATAACAATACATCGTGTTTAAAGCTTGCCCAGATAACAATACATCGTGTTTAAAGCTTGCCCAGATAACAATACATCGTGTTCGTTGAATGGCCCTCCTGTTGTAAATAAAACACCAAGATACTTAAAACTTGACACTATTTCTAATTCCTGGTCTTTAGACTAAAAAACTTTTCATTTTCGATGTTACATTACTATACATTGATTTTATTACATTTAATATATTGCCTCTAGTGTTTTACGTTTATTTATCGTCGCTACCGGTTACCCATATGAGCGACGCCTCCTAAAGAGATTAGTCATTTGAAATTTTTGGAGGATTGTGCAATGATACAGACAGAGACCCATTCCAGAGTCTCCTCTGGTTCTTTTACGTGCACGGTGTACTGCACCGACACGAGACGTCGATTTAAAGTCCCATCTGAAAAACTGTTAATTTTATTAGGGTCAGACGGGGGATCAAACCTGTTATATCGATTCAATCATATCGGGTCTTATATGGGACCATTCATGCAGTGTGCTATATTGGACCACTCGTGTATTGTGTTATATCGGACCAATCATATCAGGTGTTATATCTGACCACTCATGCAGTTGGCTAGCATGACCTATTTGATCTATTTATAGCACTGGATACCGTAGGGGATACGGGGTATTATGTGGCTATTGCGCCACCTCCGGTACCTGAGCCTGTTGCGCCGCCTCAGTACCCTGTCCAGCAGATCACCAAGGATCCTGAACCGGAAGATTCGGACACCTACGTAGCCCCAGTTATAGTATCAGGCGTTTAACAATCGTGTGTAGGGTATGTATGCAATACTAGTGTTATATATGTACATTATATACTTCGTTTGTTATATGATAGTCAGTAGAGTGTTCAACTTCAACTTCTTACTACTGAACAATCAGTCATGATTATGATTGGCAGGCAAAATAGCTATATATATGTGTATACTGTGTAAAGCATGTATGTGTATATTGCATAACGTATGTATGTGTATATTGCATAACGTATGTATGTGTCTATTGCATAGCGTATGTATGTGTATATTGCATAACGTATATATGTGTATATTGCATAACGTATATATGTGTATATTGTGTAAAGCATGTATGTGTATATTGCATAACGTATATATGTGTATATTGTGTAAAGCATGTATGTGTATATTGTGTAAAGCATGTATGTGTATATTGCATAACGTATATATGTGTATATTGTGTAAAGCATGTATGTGTATATTGCATAAAGTATATATGTATATATTGTGTAAAGCATGTATGTGTATATTGCATAACGTATATATGTATATATTGCATAAAGTATATAGGTGTATATTGCATAAAGTATATATGTGTATATTGCATAAAGTATATATGTGTATATTGCATAGCGTATATATGTGTATATTGCATAACGTATATATGTGTATATTGCATAAAGTATATAGGTGTATATTGCATAAAGTATATATGTGTATATTGCATAAAGTATATATGTGTATATTGCATAAAGTATATATGTGTATATTGCATAAAGTATATATGTGTATATTGCATAAAGTATATAGATGTATATTGCATAAAGTATATATGTGTATATTGCATAAAGTATATATGTGTATATTGCATAACGTATATATGTGTATACTGTGTAAAGCATGTATGTGTATATTGCATAAAGTATATATGTGTATATTGCATAAAGTATGTATGTGTATATTGCATAACGTATATATGTGTATATTGTGTAAAGTGTGTATGTGTATATTGCATAACGTATATATGTGTATACTGTGTAAAGCATGTATGTGTATATTGCATAAAGTATATATGTGTATATTGCATAAAGTATATGTGTGTATATTGTATAAAGTATATATGTTTATACTGTGTAAAGCAGGTATGTGTATATTGCATAACGTATATATGTGTATATTGCATAAAGTATATGTGTGTGTGTATTGCATAACGTGTATATGTGTATACTGTGTAAAGCATGTATGTGTATATTGCATAAAGTATATATGTGTATACTGTGTAAAGCATGTATGTGTATATTGCATAAAGTATATATGTGTATATTTCATAACGTATATATGTGTATATTGCATAACGTATATATGTGTATATTGCATAACGTATATATGTGTATATTGCATAACGTATATATGTGTATACTGTGTAAAGCATGTATGTGTATATTGCATAGAGTATATATGTGTATATTGTGTAAAGTATGTATGTGTATATTGCATAAAGTATATATGTGTATACTGTGTAAAGCATGTATGTGTATATTGCATAACGTATATATGTGTATACTGTGTAAAGCATGTATGTGTATATTGCATAGAGTATATATGTGTATACTGTGTAAAGCATGTATGTGTATATTGTGTAACGTATATATGTGTATACTGTGTAAAGTATGTATGTGTATATTGCATAAAGTATATATGTGTATTCTGTGTAAAGCATGTATGTGTATATTGCATAACGTATATATGTGTATATTGTGTAAAGCATGTATGTGTATATTGCATAACGTATATATGTGTATACTGTGTAAAGCATGTATGTGTATATTGCATAAAGTATATATGTGTATACTGTGTAAAGTATATATGTGTATTCTGTGTAAAGTATGTATGTGTATATTGCATAACGTATATATGTGTATATTGCATAAAGTATATATGTGTATTCTGTGTAAAGTATGTATGTGTATATTGCATAAAGTATATATGTGTATACTGTGTAAAGCATGTATGTGTATATTGCATAAAGTATATATGTGTATATTGCATAAAGTATGTATGTGTATATTGCATAAAGTATATATGTGTATTCTGTGTAAAGCATGTATGTGTATATTGCATAAAGTATGTATGTGTATATTGCATAAAGTATATATGTGTATATTGCATAAAGTATATATGTGTATATTGCATAAAGTATATATGTGTATATTGCATAAAGTATATATGTGTATATTGCATAAAGTATATATGTGTATATTGCATAAAGTATGTATGTGTATATTGCATAAAGTATATATGTGTATATTGTGTAAAGCATGTATGTGTATATTGCATAACGTATATATGTGTATATTGTGTAAAGCATGTATGTGTCTATTGCATAACATATATATGTGTATATTGTGTAACATATATATGTGTATACTGTGTAACGTATATAGGAACTAAATAACACAAATAAATACAACGTATATTGTGGGTGGATGTATGTCTGGTGTTAGAACTATTTAACATTCGACATGTTCCTTTCAGATACACCCCATGGAGTGTGGTTTGCTGTCAACAAGATGTCCCATAGACATACACACAGACTGTACACTGGTGAACTTCACCAACTGATATTTTAGTGTGGTCGAATGTTGTGTGACATTTTATTCTCTGCAATAATTGTGTACCGTGTTAAGACAATTAAAATGAATTGCTAGATTCTCCTCCCCGCCCATCACCCCTGTGACGCGAACCCCTCCCCAATGTCAGGTCAAACCATCATCTCTCTAACGTCAGCCCCTTCCTACTGTCAACCCCTCAGCCCCGTAGCTGTATTGAGTAAATACTGAGCTTTATTGCACTTAGCAAAACATGGCATCCCATCTTAGAAAAGATTTTGATGAAGATCGTGCCATTTATTTATTTTGGTCGTTATTACTAACTTGTGTACTTTAAATATTACAATAGTTTGAAAAGGATATACTAATTACGACACGGTCATGCATATATTGTTGTCGTCAATAGCTATATTTAATTATATGCGTGTGCAGATATTGGTCACATGCAGCCGATAGTATAGATACGCACCTGCACTCCTGGTATTGTGCACGACGATTTTAATCAATGAATTATACCTCACTGTATATTTAACACAAATCGATGGATTTTTTAGTAATTTTAAAAAATAGGCTTTCATCGTAAATTGTGTTGATATTTAAATAAACCGAGGCCCGATTTAGGGGTACAGGGGTGTATCTGTGATACTGGTGTCCGAAATACCGGCAATATGTCGGGAATTTTTGAATCAGGCTTATATACAGATTGTGTGTATTGTTATTCAAGTAAGCTAAACAAATACTCTCACCCGGAATAGTTTTATTTTATTTCCTGTATATGACGGGCTATATGGGTAAACCACCGACCTTCTGCAAGTCAGCTGGCTTCCTTCGTCACAAACAAGAAATTGACATCTCGTGTGGGATTCGAACCTACAACAACGAGGCAACAACCTGACCACGCCACGGAGGTCCAACCTGACCACGCCACGGAGGTCCAACCTGACCACGCCACGGAGGTCCAACCTGACCACGTCACGGAGGTCCAACCTGACCACGCCACGGAGGTCCAACCTGACCACGCCACGGAGGTCCAACCTAACCACGCCACGGAGGTCCAACCTGACCACGCCACGGAGGTCCAACCTGACCACGGCCACGGAGGTCCAACCTGACGCCACGGAGGTCCAACCTGATTATGGTGATGTTGTTTATCCCCCTCCCCAGACGAACAGTGTGCGCGCAATGCACTGCCCCCCCCCCCCCCGACGACGAACAGTGTGCGCGCAATGCACTGCCCCCCCCCGACGACGAACAGTGTGCGCGCAATGCACTGCCCCCCCCAGACGACGAACAGTGTGCGCGCAATGCACTGCCCCCCCCCCCCGACGACGACCAGTGTGCGCGCAATGCACTGCCCCCCCCCCCGACGACGAACAGTGTGCGCGCAATGCACTGCCCCCCCCGACGAACAGTGTGCGCGCAATGCACTGCCCCCCCGACGACGAACAGTGTGCGCGCAATGCACTGCCCCCCCCCCGACGACGAACAGTGTGCGCGCAATGCACTGCCCCCCCCCCCGACGACGAAAAGTGTGTGCGCTATGCACCGTTTACCCCCGCCCCCCGACGAACAGTGTGCGCGCAATGCACTGCCCCCCCCCCCCGACGACGAAAAGTGTGCGCGCTATGCACCGTTTACCCGCCCCCCGACGAACAGTGTGCGCGCAATGCACTGCCCCCCCTCCGACGAACAGTGTGCGCGCAATGCACTGCCCCCCCCCCCTCCGACGACGAACAGTGTGCGCGCAATGCACTCCCCCCCCCCGACGACGAACAGTGTGCGCGCAATGCACTGTTTACCCCCCCCCCCCACCTGATGAACAGTGTGCGCGCAATGCACTGTTTACCCCCCCGGACGAACAGTGTGCGCGCAATGCACTGTTTATCAATGTACATATATATCAGTTTATTATCGAGTCTTGTATAGTATAATTGATCAGGTTTTTAATCCGCTGGTTTATACATCACGGGTATGGGCAAGCCGGTAGTGTCTGCTAATCGATATTGTTATATCGGGTATTCTATAGATAAAGTGGTGGTTATGACGATACCATATAAACAAACAAACACTATATAGTCAAGTTTAAAACTGTCATCCATTGAGAACAACGAAGGAATAATGTATTGGAGTTTGGTTGTCGTTCTGTTACTTCATAGTTTCTCAGGTAAGTGTTTTACTTATTGACATGTTGATGGGTTTATCAATTAACGTGTTTAGTAATTGAACTGCATATGCCGGTGTAATGTGAACGTTTACGTTCACTACTTTGATAGGCAAGGCAACTAGACAAACAATGACATCAGCTAGAGCGATCATGTGACATGACTCACTTTATTTGAAGCAGCACTATACCCGGGTTACACGAACACTGTACAACTATAATTACCCGGGTTACACGAACACTGTACAACTATAATTACCCGGGTTATACGAACACTGTACAACTATAATTACCCGGGTTATACGCACACTGTACAACTATAATTACCCGGGTTACACGAACACTGTACAACTATAATTACCCGGGTTATACGCACACTGTACAACTATAATTACCCGGGTTACACGAACACTGTACAACTATAATTACCCGGGTTATACGCACACTGTACAACTATAATTACCCGGGTTATACGAACACTGTACAACTATACTTACCCGGGTTACACGAACACTGTACAACTATAATTACCCGGGTTATACGAACACTGTACAACTATAATTACCCGGGTTATACGAACACTGTACAACTATAATTACCCGGGTTATACGAACACTGTACAACTATACTTACCCGGGTTACATGAACACTGTACAACTATAATTACCCGGGTTACAGGAACACTGTACAACTATAATTACCCGGGTTACACGCACACTGTACAACTATAATTACCCGGGTTACACGCACACTGTACAACTATAATTACCCGGGTTACACGCACACTGTACAACTATAATTACCCGGGTTACACGCACACTGTACAACTATAATTACCCGGGTTAACGCACACTGTACAACTATAATTACCCGGGTTACACGCACACTGTACAACTATAATTACCCGGGTTACACGCACACTGTACAACTATAATTACCCGGGTTACACGCACACTGTACAACTATAATTACCCGGGTTACACGCACACTGTACAACTATAATTACCCGGGTTACACGCACACTGTACAACTATAATTACCCGGGTTACACGCACACTGTACAACTATAATTACCCGATAGTTATCTACCGATATAATATTGTAATACTGGTTTTAAAATTATTACAATACTAGGCAAACATCATTTTTAAGGAATTATGTCGATCATTTTGAACAGGAGTATAACTTAGATAATATATAATGATACATATAATGTACCCATGTATGGTACGCGGATATTCCAAGCACTCGATACCTAGCAGGAACATGCACCGCCATGTATCATGGTACGCGGATATTCCAAACACTCGATACCCGGCAGGAACATGCACCACCATGTATCATGGTACGCGGATATTCCAAACACTCGATACCCGGCAGAAACATGCACCACCATGTATCATGGTACGCGGATATTCCAAACACTCGATACCTGGCAGGAACATGCACCACCATGTATCATGGTACGCGGATATTCCAAGCACTCGATACCCGGCAGGAACATGCACCACCATGTATCATGGCACGCGGATATTCCAAACATTAGATACCTGGCAGGAACATGCACCACCATGTATCATGGTACGCGGATATTCCAAACATTAGATATCCGGCAGGAACATGCACCACCATGTATCATGGTACGAGGATATTCCAAACATTAGATACCTGGCAGGAACATGCACCACCATGTATCATGGTACGCGGATATTCCAAACACTAGCTACCCGGCAGGAACATGCACCACCATGTATCATGGTACGCGGATATTCCAAACATTAGATACCTGACAGGAACATGCACGGCCATGTATCATGGTACGCGGATATTCCAAACACTCGATACCCGGCAGTAACATATACCACGATGTATCATGGTACGCGGATATTCCAAACACTCGATACCTGGCAGGAACATGCACCACCATGTATCATGGTACGCGGATATTCCAAACACTCGATACCTGGCAGGAACATGCACCACCATGTATCATGGTACGCGGATATTCCAAACACTCGATACCTGGCAGGAACATGCACCACCATGTATCATGGTACGCGGATATTCCAAGCACTCGATACCCGGCAGGAACATGCACCACCATGTATCATGGCACGCGGATATTCCAAACACTCGATACCCGGCAGGAACATGCACCACCATGTATCATGGTACGCGGATATTCCAAACACTCGATACCTGGCAGGAACATGCACCACCATATATCATGGTACGCGGATATTCCAAACACTCGATACCTGGCAGGAACATGCACCACCACGTATCATGGCACGCGGATATTCCAAACATTAGATACCTGGCAGGAACATGCACCACCATGTATCATGGTACGCGGATATTCCAAACATTAGATACCCGGCAAGAACATGCACCACCATGTATAATGGTACGCGGATATTCCAAACATTAGATACCTGGCAGGAACATGCACCACCATGTATCATGGTACGCGGATATTCCAAACACTAGCTACCCGGCAGGAACATGCACCACCATGTATCATGGTACGCGGATATTCCAAACATTAGATACCTGACAGGAACATGCACGGCCATGTATCATGGTACGCGGATATTCCAAACACTCGATACCTGGCAGGAACATGCACCACCATGTATTGTATCATGGTACGCGGATATTCCAAACACTCGATACCTGGCAGGAACATGCACCACCATGTATCATGGTACGCGGATATTCCAAGCACTCGATACCCGGCAGGAACATGCACCACCATGTATCATGGCACGCGGATATTCCAAACACTCGATACCCGGCAGGAACATGCACCACCATGTATCATGGTACGCGGATATTCCAAACACTCGATACCTGGCAGGAACATGCACCACCATGTATCATGGTACGCGGATATTCCAAACACTCGATACCTGGCAGGAACATGCACCACCACGTATCATGGTACGCGGATATTCCAAACACTAGATACCTGGCAGGAACATGCACCACCATGTATCATGGTACGCGGATATTCCAAACACTCGATACCTGGCAGGAACATGCACCACCATGTATCATGGTACGCGGATATTCCAAGCACTCGATACCCGGCAGGAACATGCACCACCATGTATCATGGCACGCGGATATTCCAAACACTCGATACCCGGCAGGAACATGCACCACCATGTATCATGGTACGCGGATATTCCAAACACTCGATACCAGGCAGGAACATGCACCACCATGTATCATGGTACGCGGATATTCCAAACATTAGATACCTGGCAGGAACATGCACCACCATGTATCATGGTACGCGGATATTCCAAACATTAGATACCTGGCAGGAACATGCACCACCATGTATCATGGTACGCGGATATTCCAAACACTAGATACCCGGCAGGAACATGCACCACCATGTATCATGGTACGCGGATAATCCAAACACTAGATACCCGGCAGGAACATGCACCACCATGTATCATGGTACGCGGATATTCCAAACATTAGATACCTGGCAGGAACATGCACCACCATGTATCATGGTACGCGGATATTCCAAACATTAGATACCTGGCAGTAACATGCACCACCATGTATCATGGTACGCGGATATTCCAAACATTAGATACCTGGCAGGAACATGCACCACCATGTATCATGGTACGCGGATATTCCAAACATTAGATACCTGGCAGGAACATGCACCACCATGTATCATGGTACGCGGATATTCCAAACACTCGATACCCGGCAGGAACATGCACCACCATGTATCATGGTACGCGGATATTCCAAACACTCGATACCCGGCAGGAACATGCACCACCATGTATCATGGTACGCGGATATTCCAAACATTAGATACCTGGCAGTAACATGTACCACCATGTATCATGGTACGCGGATATTCAAAACATTAGATACCCGGCAGGAACATGCAACACCATGTATCATGGTACGCGGATATTCCAAACATTAGATACCTGGCAGGAACATGCACCACCATTTATCATGGTACGCGGATATTCCAAACATTAGATACCTGGCAGGAACATGCACCACCATGTATCATGGTACGCGGATATTCCAAACACTCGATACCTGGCAGGAACATGCACCACCATGTATCATGGTACGCGGATATTCCAAACACTCGATACCTGGCAGGAACATGCACCACCATGTATCATGGTACGCGGATATTCCAAACACTCGATACCTGGCAGGAACATGCACCACCATGTATCATGGTACGCGGATATTCCAAACACTCGATACCTGGCAGGAACATGCACCACCATGTATCATGGTACGCGGATATTCCAAACACTCGATACCTGGCAGGAACATGCACCACCATGTATCATGGTACGCGGATATCCCACACATTAGATACCCGGCAGGAACATGCACCACCATGTATCATGGTACGCGGATATTCCAAACACTCGATACCCGGCAGGAACATGCACCACCATGTATCATGGTACGCGGATATCCCACACATTAGATACCTGGCAGGAACATGCACCACCATGTATCATGGTACGCGGATATTCCAAACACTCGATACCCGGCAGGAACATGCACCACCATGTATCATGGTACGCGGATATCCCACACATTAGATACCCGGCAGGAACATGCACCACCATGTATCATGGTACGCGGATATCCCACACATTAGATACCTGGCAGGAACATGCACCACCATGTATCATGGTACGCGGATATTCCAAACACTCGATACCTGGCAGGAACATGCACCACTGAGACAATAAAATGGCCATGTTTAAATCTTTAATCCCAGAAGTAAATTGGTCTTGGATTTAGCGGTACACCATTGTGGGTGTATTACACAGATCATATTTACTGAAAGCCAATTGTTAATCAATTAAATAAATATTTCCATGAACAATCAATACAATGTCGTGTCTACATTGTCTAGATATGCACATTTCAAGTTCCATTCATAAATGTTTCATTGTTTAATTATTATGCATTGAAATATTTCTAGATCTGGATTGATGCGTTGCATGAACGAACTATCATTTGTTTATACTCGCCACCGTAGAAACGCACCTGGGCGAGTGAATTTATCTACGTTGATTAAAGGTTATATTGAAATAACAACTGCTGGCTCTTATTCAAAGGGTGTGACATAGTACATAGTTGAGATATTGTGCACAGTGACATGTCATGTCACGTTTTCTAGGTTCATGGAAATAATAAACCTGCTATTCAAACAGCTGTACATACCATGTTTATAGGATAAATCGATATATACTAACATTCGCATTGTAACTTGTGCTACTTTAAGTTTACAGTGATTGTATTTGTAGATATTGAAGGTGTGGTCACACGATATATACTAACATTCGCATTGTAACTTGTGCTACTTTAAGTTTACAGTGATTGTATTTGTAGATATTGAAGGTGTGGTCACACGATATATACTAACATTCGCATTGTAACTTGTGCTACTTTAAGTTTACAGTGATTGTATTTGTAGATATTGAAGGTGTGGTCACACAGTCGTTAGTGGGACGTAGCTGTACGTAGTGCAGGATAACGTAGTTAAACGTATAGCCAAACCTGTCTTAACCAGCCACCCAAGGGATTCACAAAAAAGTGTCTGCTTAACACAAGTGACTGTTTATTAAAGGGCACATGTATAATAAAGCAACATATTGAGAATCTGGAAACCGGCTGCTTAATGCAGGTTGGCTGCTTAATGCAGGTTGGCTGCTTAATGGAGGTGACGACAAACACAGGTTTGATTACAGTGGTTGAAGATAGTCGAACGAACCGGTATTTGTACCTACCGTAATTGTGTTTGGTGCTAACTTGGGCGAGCAGATATTTTCAATTTAATTGTTGAACATTTTCATAAGAGCTGTACGTTATAGGCATAATTTGCATCCACGATGCTAACCTACTGAAGTGAAGTCTAACGTATCTCTTATCGTACTCTAACGTACGATACCGAGCACAAAAACAACATCTGACTAGCTTCACGGCCGGGAAGAGGTAAGTACGTTCAAGTACGGTCTGTGTTACGTCATGCTACGTCAATGTACGCTGTACTGCTGGCGTCAATACGGGTACCCAACACGGTAAACTAGGTTATAGTACGTCTAACTATGTTAGTAGATACGTTACGGTACGCAACCGTACGCTATTGTTACGGTATTGTTACGTTACAGTACGTAACCGTACGCTATTGTTACGGTATTGTTACGTTACAGTACGTAACCATACGCTATTGTTACGGTTTTGTTACGTTACAGTACGTTACAGTACGCTATTGTTATGGTATTGTTATGTTACAGTACGTAACCGTGCGCTATTGTTACGGTGTTGTTACGTTACAGTACGTTACAGTACGTTACAGTACGCTATTGTTACGGCATTGTTACGTTGCAGTACGTTACAGTACGCTATTGTTACGGTATTGTTACGTGACAGTACGTTGCAGTACGTTACAGTACGCTATTGTTACGGTATTGTTATGTTACAGTACGTAACCGTGCGCTATTGTTATGGTATTGTTACGTTACAGTACGTAACCATACGCTATTGTTACGGTATTGTTACGTTACAGTGCGTAACCGTGCGCTATTGTTACGGTATTGTTATGTTACAGTACGTAACCGTGCGCTATTGTTATGGTATTGTTACGTTAGAGTACGTTACAGTACGTTACAGTACGCCATTGTTACGGTAGTGTTACGTTACAGTACGTAACTGTGCGCTATTGTTACGGTATTGTTACGTTACAGTACGTTACAGTATGCTATTGTTACGGTATTGTTATGTTACAGTACGTAACCGTGCGCTATTGTTACGGTAGTGTTACATTACAGTACGTAACCGTGCGCTATTGTTACGGTATTGTTACGTGACAGTACGTTGCAGTACGTAACCGTGCGCTAGTGTTACGGTATTGTTATGTTACAGTACGTAACCGTACACTATTGTTACGGTATTGTTACGTTACAGTACGTAACCGTGCGCTATTGTTACGGTATTGTTATGTTACAGTACGTAACCGTGCGCTATTGTTACGGTATTGTTACATTACAGTACGTAACCGTGCGCTATTGTTACGGTATTGTTATGTTACAGTACGTAACCGTGCGCTATTGTTACGGTATTGTTATGTTACAGTACGTAACCGTACGCCATTGTTATGGTATTGTTACGTTACAGTACGTAACCGTACGCTATTGTTACGGTATGGTTACGTTACAGTACGTAACCATACGCTATTGTTACGGTTTTGTTACGTTACAGTACGTTACAGTACGCTATTGTTATGGTATTGTTATGTTACAGTACGTAACCGTGCGCTATTGTTACGGTGTTGTTACGTTACAGTACGTTGCAGTACGTTACAGTACGCTATTGTTACGGTATTGTTACGTGACAGTACGTTGCAGTACGTTACAGTACGCTATTGTTACGGTATTGTTATGTTACAGTACGTAACCGTGCGCTATTGTTACGGTATTGTTACGTTACAGTACGTAACCGTGCGCTATTGTTACGGTATTGTTATGTTACAGTACGTAACCGTGCGCTATTGTTACGGTATTGTTACATTACAGTACGTAACCGTGCGCTATTGTTACGGTATTGTTATGTTACAGTACGTAACCGTACGCCATTGTTACGGTATTGTTACGTTACAGTACGCTATTGTTACGGTATTATTAAGCAGTTTGAAGTACAGATAAGTACAGTTTATCGTAGTTTATCGTACTTTAACGTGTTTTACCTTACTTTAACGTGTTTTACCTTACTTTAACGTGTTTTACCTTACGTTAGTGTACTTATCCGTACCATTCTGTGGCTCACAACCCAACTTGGTACCTTAACCTGCTGTACCTTACTATAGTTGGCAGTAGTTTGACCTAGTTTAATGTACTTACACCATGCCTAACCACCACGGTGAGTACGCTACGGACCACTAAGTGTACTAACGACTATGTGACGCCACATTAACGGTGATGTTCACGGCCTACTAACTACTATGTGACGTCACATTAACGGTGATGTTCACGGCCTACTAACTACTATGTGACGTCACATTAACGGTGATGTTCACGGCCTACTAACTACTATGTGACGTCACATTAACGGTGATGTTCACGGCCTACTAACTACTATGTGACGTCACATTAACGGTGATGTTCACGGCCTACTAACTACTATGTGACGCCACATTAACGGTGATGTTCACGGCCTACTAACTACTATGTGACGTCACATTAACGGTGATGTTCACGGCCTACTAACTACTATGTGACGTCACATTAACGGTGATGTTCACGGCCTACTAACTACTATGTGACGTCACATTAACGGTGATGTTCACGGCCTACTAACTACTATGTGACGCCACATTAACGGTGATGTTCACGGCCTACTAACTACTATGTGACGTCACATTAACGGTGATGTTCACGGCCTACTAACTACTATGTGACGTCACATTAACGGTGATGTTCACGGCCTACTAACTACTATGTGACGTCACATTAACGGTGATGTTCACGGCCTACTAACTACTATGTGACGTCACATTAACGGTGACGTTCACGGCCTACTAACTACTATGTGACGTCACATTAACGGTGACGTTCACGGCCTACTAACTACTATGTGACGCCACATTAACGGTGACGTTCACGGCCTACTAACTACTATGTGACGTCACATTAACGGTGACGTTCACGGCCTACTAACTACTATGTGACGTCACATTAACGGTGATGTTCACGGCCTACTAACTACTATGTGACGTCACATTAACGGTGATGTTCACGGCCTACTAACTACTATGTGACGTCACATTAACGGTGATGTTCACGGCCTACTAACTACTATGTGACGTCACATTAACGGTGACGTTCACGGCCTACTAACTACTATGTGACGTCACATTAACGGTGACGTTCACGGCCTACTAACTACTATGTGACGTCACATTAACGGTGATGTTCACGGCCTACTAACTACTATGTGACGTCACATTAACGGTGATGTTCACGGCCTACTAACTACTATGTGACGTCACATTAACGGTGACGTTCACGGCCTACTAACTACTATGTGACGTCACATTAACGGTGACGTTCACGGCCTGTTTAATCTTTACTTTTATATTTATTTCAGGCGGAGAATGGTAAGTCAGACATAATTCCAGCGACAAAAGAATATTCCTTGTTTTTAAACGAGGTGGACGTAACAGTTCTTCGTTACTCTCAACGTACCTAAACAAATATTCTAAACGTCTATAAACGTATATAACGTCTAAACGTCCAGGCAGACCCAACTAGTAAATGGTAGTGGGAGTAGTGCTGAAACTGGATTACGTTCTCTTGGACCATACTCATACATTATCACCAATTTGGGTTACGTTCTCTAGGGCATACTCATACATTATCACCAATTTGGGTTACGTTCTCTAGGGCATACTCATACATTATCACCAATTTGGGTTACGTTCTCTAGGGCATACTCATACATTATCACCAATTTGATTGCTGAGCTATCTGTGAATAAGCTCGTTTTGACAAGTCACCTGAAAGTCAAAAGTTATGAAAACTAGTCAATTTCTAAATGAAAATATTGCTTATGTTATCACATGCAAGTGAGGATTGTTATTTGCTAGTTTGCACGTATTCACAGACGCTCCCATTTCATTTACCTCTTATTGGTGGGTATTGCGGATGTCTTGGGCATCCGAGGCCGAGTCGCTAAAGTAATGGGCACTTGTCTCGAACAACAATGGGTTCGAACGTGGCGATAGATTACACAAGCGAAGCTCATACGGCGACTCTCCGTCTAGTATTGGTGAGGGAAGACCCTGGGGTTCTCCTCCGAGTAGTAGCTCAGGCACGGACGGGCACCCCGGTAGAACCACCTACCTACCATAGGCCAGTTTGGTAGTTTCCTCAGATTCCTCACTTGAAAGAATTCGAAAGCACCAGTGAGATTCGAACCTATTGAGATGAGGGGAAAGTTATTTTATGTCAGCGACCTTAATCACTCGGCCACGGAAGCCCCCCCCCCCCAACCCACTTGTAGTTTTCAAAATAGTTCTACATGCGTATAATTACATAAAATATAACATGTCAACTCATATCAGACTACTGTATCATTCACTGATAAATCTAAGACCTGAGTTATATGTGTGTCGTTATATATAGCACAGACACGGGCGGTGAGACCCCGGACTCGACCTTGTCACGTTACCAAGCAGTGGGTGGGGTATTATTACTACTATGCATGGTATTACTTGTGGCACTATGCATGGACACTACTACTGAAGCAAACGTCGTCGTCCAATATGGCTACATGCCACAAGGTACGCCACTATACTGTCCGATAATAGCCTGGAGGATTGAGGGCACTAGACATGTAACTTTGTATCAGTCCTTGAGCCTGGAGGACCTGGGGCACTAGACATGTAACTTTGTATCAGTCCTTGAGCCTGGAGGACCTGGGGCACTAGACATGTAACTTTGTATCAGTCCTTGAGCCTGGATGAGCGGGGGCACTAGGCATGTAACTTGGTATCAGTCCTTGAGCCTGGAGGACCTGGGGCACTAGACATGTAACTTTGTATCAGTCCTTGAGCCTGGATGAGCGGGGGCACTAGGCATGTAACTTGGTATCATTCCTTGAGCCTGGAGGACCTGGGGCACTAGGCATGTAACTTGGTATCAGTCCTTGGGCCTGTAGGACATGGGTCACTAGGCATGTAACATGGTATCAGTCATTGAGCCTAGAGGACCTGGGGCACTAGGCATGTAACTTGGTATCAGTCCTTGAACCTGGAGGACCTGGGGCACTAGGCATGTAACTTGGTATCAGTCCTTGAGCCTGGAGGACCTGGGGCACTAGGCATGTAACTTGGTATCAGTCCTTGAGCCTGGAGGAC
Source organism: Archivesica marissinica (assembly GCA_014843695.1). NCBI lineage: Eukaryota > Metazoa > Mollusca > Bivalvia > Venerida > Vesicomyidae > Archivesica > Archivesica marissinica. The sequence goes on along the minus strand of CM026386.1, from coordinate 7,105,096 downwards.
CTGGGTCACTAGGCATGTAACTTGGTATCAGTCCTTGGGCCTGGAGGACATGGGTCACTAGGCATGTAACATGGTATCAGTCCTTGAGCCTGGAGGACCTGGGGCACTAGACATGTAACTTTGTATCCAGTCCTTGAGCCTGGAGGACCTGGGGCACTAGACATGTAACTTTGTATCAGTCCTTGAGCCTGGAGGACCTGGGGCACTAGACATGTAACTTTGTATCAGTCCTTGAGCCTGGATGAGCGGGGGCACTAGGCATGTAACTTGGTATCATTCCTTGAGCCTGGAGGACCTGGGGCACTAGGCATGTAACTTGGTATCAGTCCTTGGGCCTGTAGGACATGGGTCACTAGGCATGTAACATGGTATCAGTCATTGAGCCTAGAGGACCTGGGGCACTAGGCATGTAACTTGGTATCAGTCCTTGAACCTGGAGGACCTGGGGCACTAGGCATGTAACTTGGTATCAGTCCTTGAGCCTGGAGGACCTGGGGCACTAGGCATGTAACTTGGTATCAGTCCTTGAGCCTGGAGGACCTGGGTCACTAGGCATGTAACTTGGTATCAGTCCTTGGGCCTGGAGGACATGGGTCACTAGGCATGTAACATGGTATCAGTCATTGAGCCTGGATGAACGGGGGCACTGGGCACGTAACATGGTATCAGTCCTTGAGCCTGGAGGACCTGGGGCACTAGGCATGTAACTTGGTATCAGTCCTTGAGCCGGTATGATCGAGGGCACTAGGTACGTAACTTGGTATCAGTCCTTGAACCTGGATGACCTGGGGCACTAGCATGGTACAAATTTAGTAACGTACCCATTGCCCCCTCCCCGGGCCTGGAACTATCACGAGAACTATGCTCAAACATACACGTGTTGAGGTGAGCACACTGTGGAGCGGATTCACTCAAACCTACACGCTGGAGAAAACTGCAACGTAAGTATAGACGTGTACTGTAGATTGCTGATCTGTTTTATAGCAAGGCAACGGGAGATGTGGCAGCCGAAGATTCCGTGACACACTACCAGATACTGGGTGGGCTACTACTGGTTGTTAGCCTCGTGGCTCTCGTGGGGCTCTGTGCAGGCGGAGGCGTCGCTCCCGGTAAACTTTATGCTACATAGCTTCACTCTATGTTTTATTTATGCATGATTGTTTACCTTTTAATTCTCTTTTTAGTCTGGTTATTTTCCTTGTAATTTGTACCGCTGACTATTATTAGATTAGGTACTCCAGGGGCACGCCAGGATACCTGTTCAGAAATAGGGGTCACGGTTAAATATGATTTATTTCTTGCGCATATGTTTCCTAGAATTTACTGAAGTCAGTCCATGATAGATTATATGTACGGCTACACGTACCTCACATACTGAAGTCAGTCCATGATAGATTATATTGACGGCTACACGTACCTCACATACTGAAGTCATGGAAATAGATTACATTGACGGCTACACGTACCTCACATACTGAAGTCATGGAAATAGATTACATTGACGGCTGCACGTACCTCACATACTGAAGTCATGGAAATAGATTACATTGACGGCTACACGTACCTCGCATACTGAAGTCAGTCCATGATAGATTATATTGACGGCTACACGTACCTCGCATACTGAAGTCAGTCCATGATAGATTACATTGACGGCTACACGTACCTCACATACTGAAGTCATGGAAATAGATTACATTGACGGCTACACGTACCTCACATACTGAAGTCAGTCCAGTATAGATTACATTGACGGCTACATGTACCTCGCATACTGAAGTCAGTCCAGGATAGATTATATTGACGGCTACACGTACCTCACATACTGAAGTCAGTCCAGGATAGATTACATTGACGGCTACACGTACCTCACATACTGAAGTCAGTCCAGGATAGATTACATTGACGGCTACATGTACCTCGCATACTGAAGTCAGTCCAGGATAGATTACATTGACGGCTACATGTACCTCGCATACTGAAGTCAGTCCAGATAGATTATATTGACGGCTACATGTACCTCACATACTGAAGTCAGTCCAGTATAGATTACATTGACGGCTACATGTACCTCACATACTGAAGTCAGTCCAGGATAGATTACATTGACGGCTACATGTACCTCACATACTGAAGTCAGTCCAGGATAGATTACATTGACGGCTACATGTACCTCGCATACTGAAGTCAGTCCAGGATAGATTACATTGACGGCTACATGTACCTCACATACTGAAGTCAGTCCAGTATAGATTACATTGACGGCTACACGTACCTCACATACTGAAGTCAGTCCAGTATAGATTACATTGACGGCTACACGTACCTCACATACTGAAGTCAGTCCATATAGATTACATTGACGGCTACACGTACCTCACATACTGAAGTCAGTCCATGATAGATTACATTGACGGCTACATGTACCGCACATACTGAAGTCAGTCCAGTATAGATTACATTGACGGCTACATGTACCTCGCATACTGAAGTCAGTCCATGATAGATTATATTGACGGCTACACGTACCTCACATACTGAAGTCAGTCCATGATAGATTATATTGACGGCTACACGTACCTCGCTTACTGAATCAAGTCACGATTGTTACCATGGTTACAACAATATTATATTTTATCAGGTAATCCTATTCCTAACTGGGTGTTGACGATCGTCCCGGATCCGGCGCTGGACACAGGATTCTCGGGCACGTCCGACGGCATAAACGCCATCAATAACAACTGTGTACACCGGCATAGGAGGGGCGTGTTCGAGACGGACGGGGCTCAGTGGGGCGCAGGTTTGTGTTGTTTTCCTGTACATATATTTGTTGGAAATGTTTCATACTGGAAGAAGATTACGATTTCTTTGTTTATATTTGGTTTATTATTAACCACCAGAACAACATACGTCATCATGTGGTTGCAACTGTTATTGGTGCAGAAGGACCACGCCCCTCCCCCTCCGAGCAGTAGTTCAGCCATGGACAGAGGTACCCGGACAGCCTCACGAATACTTAGTGGCTACCCCATTATCATTATTATTATTGTTGTTGTTATTATTATTATTATTATTATTATCATTATTATTATGTTTATCGATTGAAACAGTAAACATAAACATGAATGATTGACTTGTTTATTGAGTGTAACATGAATAAATGACTTGTTTATTGATTGTACATGAATACATGACTTATTTATTGATTGTACATGAATAAATGACTTGTTTATTGATTGTACATGAATACATGACTTGTTTATTGATTGTACATGAATAAATGACTTGTTTATTGATTGTACATGAATACATGACTTATTTATTGATTGTACATGAATAAATGACTTGTTTATTGATTGTACATGAATACATGACTTGTTTATTGATTGTACATGAATAAATGACTTGTTTATTGATTGTACATGAATACATGACTTGTTTATTGATTGTACATGAATACATGACTTGTTTATTGAATGTACATGAATACATGACTTGTTTATTGACTGTACACGCATAAATGACTTGTTTATTGATTGTACATGAATACATGACTTGTTTATTGACTGTACATGAATACATGACTTGTTTATTGATTGTACATGAATACATGACTTGTTTATTGAATGTACATGAATACATGACTTGTTTATTGACTGTATATGAATACATGACTTGTTTATTGATTGTACATGAATACATGACTTGTTTATTGACTGTACATGAATACATGACTTGTTTATTGATTGTACATGAATACATGACTTGTTTATTGACTGTACATGAATACATGACTTGTTTATTGACTGTACACGCATAAATGACTTGTTTATTGATTGTACATGAATACGTGATTTGTTTATTGAGTGTACACGCATACATGACTTGTTTATTGAATGTACACGCATAAATGACTTGTTTATTGATTGTACATGAATACATGACTTGTTTATTGATTGTACATGAATACATGACTTGTTTATTGATTGTACATGAATACATGACTTGTTTATTGATTGTACATGAATAAATGACTTGTTTATTGATTGTACATGAATACATGACTTGTTTATTGATTGTACACGAATAAATGACTTGTTTATTGAATGTACATGAATACATGACTTGTTTATTGATTGTACATGAATAAATGACTTGTTTATTGATTGTACACGAATAAATGACTTGTTTATTGAATGTACATGAATACATGACTTGTTTATTGATTGTACATGAATAAATGATATTTATTATTTACGTCTCGTTTAGCTCTAGCTACGGGTAAGCATGTGTTCGAGGTATACTGGCCCAGTGGACACCGCGGTACCCTGGCATCGATCGGTGTAGGTACAAAAGACGCTCCATTGTTCGTTAAACCCAGAGACTCCCTGGTCGGCTGCAACCATCAATCGTGGGGATTGGATATCGCCAGGAAGCGTCTGCTACATAGAGGTGAAATACTCGGTACCATGCCAAGAGGGGGAATAGTTCCAGACAAGTGAGTGATTCGTGTTTATCTGCTAGTTTGTATTGCACGCATTAGGTATTCCTGTCCTCTATGTGTTTGTAGTATACGCTTGAGGTAACCCTGACCTCTCTGTGTTTGTAGTATACGCTTTAGGTATTCCTGACCTCTATGTGTTTGTAGTATACGCTTTAGGTATTCCTGACCTCTCTGTGTTTGTAGTATACGCTTTAGGTAACCCTGACCTCTCTGTGTTTGTAGTATACGCTTTAGGTAACCCTGACCTATCTGTGGTTGTAGTATACACTTTAGGTATTCCTGACCTCTATGTGTGTGTAGTATACCTTTTGGTATTCCTGACCTCTCTGTGTTTGTAGTATACGCTTTAGGTAACCCTGACCTCTCTGTGTTTGTAGTATACGCTTTAGGTATTCCTGACCTCTATGTGTTTGTAGTATACGCTTTAGGTATTCCTGACCTCTCTGTGTTTGTAGTATACGCTTTAGGTAACCCTGACCTCTCTGTGTTTGTAGTATACGCTTTAGGTAACCCTGACCTATCTGTGGTTGTAGTATACACTTTAGGTATTCCTGACCTCTATGTGTGTGTAGTATACCTTTTGGTATTCCTGACCTCTCTGTGTTTGTAGTATACGCTTTAGGTAACCCTGACCTCTCTGTGTTTGTAGTATACGCTTTAGGTATTCCTGACCTCTATGTGTTTGTAGTATACGCTTTAGGTATTCCTGACCTCTCTGTGTTTGTAGTATACGCTTTAGGTAACCCTAACCTCTATGTGTGTGTAGTATACCTTTAGGTATTACTGTCCTCTATGTGTTTGTAGTATACGCTTTAGGTATTCCTGACCTCTCTGTATTTGTAGTATACGCTTTAGGTATTCCTGACCTCTCTGTGTTTGTAGTATACGTTTTAGGTATTCCTGACCTATCTGTGTTTGTAGTATACGTTTTATGTATTCCTGACCTCTCTCTGTGTTTGTAGTATACGTTTTAGGTATTCCTGACCTCTCTGTGTTTGTAGTATACGCTTTAGGTATTCCTGTCCTCTATGTGTTTGTAGTATACGTTTTAGGTATTCCTGACCTCTCTGTATTTGTAGTATACGCTTTAGGTATTACTGTCCTCTATGTGTTTGTAGTATACGCTTTAGGTATTCCTGACCTCTCTGTATTTGTAGTATACGCTTTAGGTATTCCTGACCTCTCTGTGTTTGTAGTATACGTTTTAGGTATTCCTGACCTATCTGTGTTTGTAGTATACGTTTTAGGTATTCCTGACCTCTCTCTGTGTTTGTAGTATACGTTTTAGGTATTCCTGACCTCTCTGTGTTTGTAGTATACGCTTTAGGTATTCCTGTCCTCTATGTGTTTGTAGTATACGTTTTAGGTATTCCTGACCTCTATGTGTTTGTAATATATGTTTTAGGTATACCTGATCTATTTGTGTTTGTTGTATATACGCATTAGGTATACCTGACCTATTTGTGTTTGTTGTATACGCATTAGGTATACCTGACCTATTTGTATGTGTAGTACACGCATTGGGTATACCTGACCTATTTGTATGTGTAGTACACGCATTCCGTGTCTCTTTGTGTTATAGGGTATACGTCATTATCCTGTGGGTGGGTTGAACATAGGGTATTGTAGGACATACGTCATTATCCTGTGGGTGGGTTGAACATAGGGTATTGTAGGACATACGTCATTATCCTGTGGGTGGGTTGAACATAGGGTATTGTAGGACATACGTCATTATCCTGTGGGTGGGTTGAACATAGGGTATTGTAGGACATACGTCATTATCCTGTGGGTGGGTTGAACATAGGGTATTGTAGGACATACGTCATTATCCTGTGGGTGGGTTGAACATAGGGTATTGTAGGACATACGTCATTATCCTGTGGGTGGGTTGAACATAGGGTATTGTAGGACATACGTCATTATCCTGTGGGTGGGTTGAACATAGGGTATTGTAGGACATACGTCATTATCCTGTGGGTGGGTTGAACATAGGGTATTGTAGGACATACGCCATTGAGCTGTGTGAGGGTTGAACATAGGGTATTGTAGGACATACGCCATTGAGCAGTGGGTGGGTTGAACATAGGGTATTGTAGGACATACGCCATTGAGCTGTGGGTGGGTTGAACATAGGGTATTGGTCTTATGCATTGTGACCTAATGTTTGCTACATGTTTGAGTATAATTAATTGCCACAGATTTTACATGTACGTCGACTGTGATGGCGGAACTTTAGGATTCGGAACAGACCACGCCTACTGGGGAGCCCCCATTAACATACCACGTGCAAAGTTTCCCGTGTACGCCATGATAGGATGCATGTGTGAGAATGCCCAGATCACGATGATCTACAGAGGATCAGGTGCGTCCCAATACTGGGTTACACGTCTACATTACTCAATGATCTATAGTGTACGTTTCAATACTGGGTTTTACCCCACTATCTAAAGGTTAATGTACATCTGCATTACTCAATGATTTATAGAGGATCAGGTACGTCCCAATACTGGGCTTTACTCCATGTACGGAAAAATCATCATTTACATAAGGCACTATAGAGGAGCCGGTACGTCTCAATTCTGGGCTATACTGAATGACCTATAGAGTGTCCGGTACGTCTCAATTCTGGGCTACACTGAATGACCAATAGAGTCTCCAGTACGTCTCAATTCTGGGCTACACTGAATGACCTATAGAGGGTCCGGTACGTCTCAATTCTGGGCTACACTGAATGACCTATAGCGTGTCCGGTACCTCTCAATTCTGAGCAACACTGAATGACCTATAGAGGGTCCGGTACGACTCAATTCTGGGATACACTGAATGACCTATAGCGTGTCCGGTACCTCTCAATTCTGGGCTATACTGAATGACCTCTAGAGTGTCCGGTACGTCTCAATTCTGGGCTACACTGAATGACCTCTAGAGAGTCCGGTACGTCTCAATTCTGGGCTACACTGAATGACCTCTAGAGTGTCCGGTACGTCTCAATTCTGGGCTACACTGAATGATCTCTAGAGAGTCCGGTACGTCTCAATTCTGGGCTACACTGAATGACCTCTAGAGTGTCCGGTACGTCTCAATTCTGGGCTACACTGAATGACTTATATAGGGACCGATACGTCTCAATTCTGGGCTACACTGAATGACCTCTAGAGTGTCCGGTACCTCTCAATTCTGGGCTACACTGAATGACCTATTGAGTGTCCGGTACGTCTCAATTCGGGGATATACTGAATGACCTATAGAGGGTCCGGTACCTCTCAATTCTGGGCTACACTGAATGACCTATAGAGGGTCCGGTACGTCTCAAGTCTGGCCTACACTGAATGACCTATAGCGTGTCCGGTACCTCTCAATTCTGAGCTACACTGAATGACCTATGAGGGTCCGGTACGACTCAATTCTGGGATACACTCAATGACCTATAGAGTGCCGGTACGTCTCAATTCTGGGCTACACTGAATGACCTCTAGAGAGTCCGGTACGTCTCAATTATGGGCTACACTGAATGACCTCTAGAGTGTCCGGTACGTCTCAATTCTGGGCTACACGGAATGACTTATATAGGGACCGATACGTCTCAATTCTGGGATACACTGAATGACTTACATAGGGACCGATACGTCTCAATTCTGGGCTACACTGAATGACCTATGAATGACCTATATAGGGACCAATACGTCTCAATTCTGGGCTACACTGAATGACCTCTAGAGTGTTCGGTACGTCTCAATTCTGGGCTACACTGAATGACCTATGAATGACCTATATAGGGACCGATACGTCTCAATTCTGGGCTACACTGAATGACCTCTAAAGTGTCCGGTACGTCTCAATTCTGGGCTACACTGAATGACCTATAGAGTGTCCGGTACGTCTCAATTCTGGGCTACACTGAATGACCTCTAGAGTGTCCGGTACATCTCAATTCTGGGCTACACTGAATTACCGCTAGAGTGTCCGGTACATCTCAATTCTGGGCTACACTGAATGACCTCTAGAGTGTCCGGTACGTCTCAATTCTGGGCTACACTGAATGACCTATAGAGTGTCCGGTACGTCTCAATTCTGGGCTACACTGAATGACCTCTAGAGTGTCCGGTACGTCTCAATTCTGGGCTACACTGAATGACCTATAGAGTGTCCGGTACGTCTCAATTCTGGGCTACACTGAATGACCTCTAGAGTGTCCGGTACGTCTCAATTCTGGGCTACACTGAATGACTTATATAGGGACCGATACGTCTCAATTCTGGGCTACACTGAATGACCTCTAGAGTGTCCGGTACCTCTCAATTCTGGGCTACACTGAATGACTTATATAGGGACCGATACGTCTCAGTTCTGGGCTACACTGAATGACATATAGAGGGTCCGATATGTCGAAAATTTAGATTTCACTCGATGACATATTGATAGCTTGTAAACACGTATTGTATATTATATGCTGCGTCGTGTATTGTGTATATGTTGAGGCCTTGTGGAAGATTGAATTGGAGAATGCCCCTACCGTCTAGACACTCTAGAATGCCGGGAAACATTGAATTCATATTTATCGGCCGAAATGGTTGTTATCGACGGCACTGCCTGTTCAACGTCCACCTTACAAAAGTATAAACTACAACAACAACAATCTGATTACAAGAATTATGTTACAGAGAACAAAAACAATGCTCCTGGTGCCATCACTGCCGTGACTGTACCATCCGCCGGACCCGGCGGCCAGATCCAAGTCACCGTCGTAAACCCTGGCAGTAAGTAACTACGTTTGTCGTTATTCTTTCATTCATAGAGAAAATAATAGTATTTCATAGTTAATTATATGTATTTGCACGCTTGTATTGTGTTACTGTCTGACATAATACGTTGATACACCTAATCCTCGTTTTACCATACATACCGTTCATGCAGAATTCCCACTTGTTGTGCCAATAATACACACGTTTAGCAAGTTTTCTTGGTCCAGATGGAAGTAATCTGTGAAAGTTTGTGGTCAGGTCTTTTTTTTGTCATGACTAAGTAATGAGGCTGTGACAGCACCATTTCCATTACATAGTGAACAACCCTCGTAGATTTGCATTATCTATTGAACGACTCTCGTAGATTTACATTACCTATTGAACAACCCTCGTAGATTTGCATTACCTATTGAACGACCCTCGTAGATTTACATTACCTATTGAACAACCCTCGTAGATTTAAAATTACCTATTGAACAACCCTCGTAGATTTACATTACCTATTGAACAACCCTCGTAGATTTACATTACCTATTGAACGACCCTCGTAGATTTACATTACCTATTGAACAACCCTCGTAGATTTACATTACCTATTGAACAACCCTCGTATATTTACATTACCTATTGAACGACCCTCGTAGATTTACATTACCTATTGAACAACCCTCGTAGATTTACATTACCTATTGAACGACCCTCGTAGATTTGCATTACATATTGAACGACCCTCGTAGATTTGTGTTACATTCTGCACAATTCATCGTAGATCTAGATTACACATTGCACAACCTTCCTAGATTTGCATTACCTTTTGAACGACACTCGTTGATTTGCAGTTCATACTGAACGATCCTCGTACATCTAGATTACACATTGAACGACCCTCGTAGATCTAGATTACACAATGCACGACCCTCGTAGATCTACATTACTTATTGAACAACCCTCGTAGATCTACATTACATATTGAACAACCCTCATATATCTACATTACATATTGAACAACCATCGTAGAGCTACATTACACATTGCACGACCCTCGTAGATCTACATTACATATTGAACAATCCTCGTAGATCTACATTACATATTGAACAACCCTCGTAGATCTAGATTACACATTGAACAACCCTCGTAGATCTACATTACATATTGAACAACCCTCGTAGATCTAGATTACATATTGCACGACCCTCGTAGATCTAGATTACACATTGAACAACCCTCGTAGATCTACATTACATATTGAACAATCCTCGTAGATCTACATTACATATTGAACAACCCTCGTAGATCTACATTACATATTGAACAACCCTCGTAGATCTAGATTACACATTGAACAACCCTCGTAGATCTACATTACATATTGAACAACCCTCGTAGATCTACATTGCATATTGAACAACCCTCGTAGATCTACATTACATATTGAACAACCCTCGTAGATTTACATTACATATTGAACAACCCTCGTAGATCTACATTGCACATTGAACAACCCTCGTAGATCTACATTACATATCGAACAACCCTCGTAGATCTAGATTACATATTGAACAACCCTCGTAGATCTACATTACATATCGAACAACCCTCGTAGATCTAGATTACACATTGCACGACCCTCGTAGATCTACATTACATATTGAACAACCCTCGTAGATCTAGATTACACATTGAACAACCCTCGTAGATCTACATTACATATTGAACAACCCTCGTAGATCTAGATTACATATTGAACAACCCTCGTAGATCTAGATTACTTATTGAACAACCCTTGTAGATCTACATTACTTATTGAACAACCCTGGTAGATCTACATTACATATTGAACAACCCTCGTAGATCTACATTACATATTGAACAACCCTCGTAGATCTAAATTACACATTGCACGACCCTCGTAGATCTAGATTACACATTGCACGACCCTCGTAGATCTACATTACATATTGAACAACCCTCGTAGATCTACATTACATATTGAACAACCCTCGTAGATCTAGATTACACATTGAACGATCCTCGTACATCTAGATTACATATTGAACGACCCTCGTAGATCTAGATTACACATTGAACGATCCTCGTACATCTAGATTACATATTGAAATTGAACGACCCTCGTATATCTAGATTACACATTGAACGATCCTCGTACATCTAGATTACACATTGAACAACCCTCGTAGATCTAGATTACACATTGAACAATCCTCGTACATCTAGATTACATATTGAACGACCCTCGTAGATCTAGATTACATATTGAACAACCCTCGTAGATCTAGATTACATATTGAACAACCCTCGTAGATCTAGATTACATATTGAACAACCGTCATATATCTTTGATCGATATATGTGTTACTGTATAGATCACATCACTGCTATGGTAGTGTGAGGTTTGCTTGTATTACTAGTTTAAACATATTTTATTTCCCAATATTATACAGTTTGAACAATGCATACATAACACATATCAACATATTGAACAATGCATACATAACACATATCAACATATTGAACAATGCATACATAACACATATCAACATATTGAACAATGCATACATAACACATATCAACATATTGAACAATGCATACATAACACATATCAACATATTGAACAATGCATACATAACACATATCAACATATTGAACAATGCATACATAACACATATCAACATATTGAACAATGCATACATAACACATATCAACATACAGAAACAAGGATTAGAATGAAAGACATAATCTTATATAATTCTTCTCACTAAAGTATTATTCATACAGTATGTAGTTGTAACATTTTGTTTTCTGCAATATAACACTAGAACTGGGCTGGAGACTTTCATTCAATCTCCAAACTCAGTCTAAAGCTTGCTGATTGGTTAAGCTGAGTGCAAATCTGAGACTCATCCAATCAAATCAGTTGAGCTCGAGAGTGAGATCTGAGAAAAGTATTATAACCTCCAACCCAGCACTTGCTTATTTATACTAATGTATGCCCAACCTATCATTGGACCTCCAACAAGATACAATATACATTCAACAAAATTGCTAATCGGTCACCTGCTACTAGTGTGTTATAATATTTGGAGCCAATTAATAATCATACAATATAAATATTTTCTTCATTTAATGCATTTTATCCGAAATAATTATACAGAAAATTATGCATAACGATCTGTAATAAAATATAACCAATAAGATGATATGAATATTAATATTAGTTGGTTATCAGTTTGCTCCAAAATACTGTAAAACACCACGTGACCTGTTGGTGAAGTTTATTGAGTGCAGTAAGTCACGCTTCAACGGTTACTTTAACAAAATGTCACGACGACAAATCCCTCGCTTTCGTTAGTTTATCGGTGGAGTGTAGACTATATGTATATGTTCCATTGAAATAATAACGTAATATGCATCATAATACATGTGTGTGTGTAATAAACTGCTTTATATGCCTGTGCAAACACGACACAAATCAACAAAAACAGCAACGACAGAAACCATATGGGAGTGGCTATTTATTAACTGTGTATTTCGCTTGCAGCTGTGCTTGTCGGTACTGGGGGCTACGCTCAGCCTGTTCCACCGCCTGCTTATGTTCCAGTTGACCCAGCTCCTAGCTACAACCCCACGACAAAATCTGACCAGCCATCTGTCCCGGTAGTAGAGGCGACTAAAGAAGCGCCACCGGAAGAGGACACTACTGACACTCATCTGGCACCTGTGCAAGTGTCCGGACTGTAGCGAGTAACGCTGATATTGTTGAGCATTATGGGTGTCAGGGGAATGAAGTACCTGTGTCTGACATATAAACACTGTTTATTTACTTGTTAGTTCATATACAAATGTCTGTTTTAGGATCAGATTGTTAGTAGCAACATGTTTTGTTTTATTTCTTGGAACTGTCCGAAATACATTTTTTATTTACACTTGTTTAGCGCACAATAACACGTAGTGTTCAAGCTTATATACTACACGAGATATTAGAACGCTTCTTTTTCTGCTAGTTCTTCGTGTATACATCTTGAATGCTTGCTTATGAGATAGCAGTTATATCTGCCATTTCACCAACTATATGTATATAGAATGCAGATTGCAATAGACGCTTACTAATCATTCAACAACAGTGACACAATAATTCACTAGTGGTTTATATGGTTATTAGGGTTGCTATGGTTATTAATTAAGACTCACTCTTGCTTCGTTCAGCCGTAGTCACGTAATGTTAGCATTTTGCTTCAGATTAAGAAACGCCTCGAGATTCAGTACTTTAACAATTTGAAAATGTTCAAATAAATACGGAATTAGAAAAGTTTAAATGTCAACACGGCATGATTTTCAGAATCTCGTAGGTACATTGCTTACATACATGTATAATATGCATTTCACCAAACTATCTGTGATCTTTTATTTATACATTTTGAATTTATTTTCATATATTTTATACACGCGTACCTCGGTGTTATTGTAGTCGTGTTGGAATCTGGGCTACATGCTTTACTCTCTCAACCTGCGACATTTTAAACTTTGAACTTTATTTACTTTACAACGATTGCGAAACAAGCTTTAATAATTTATACTAATCACTCTCGTTGGCGCCGATTATAGCTTATATGTGGTCATTCGTGTGTGAGGAAACCGGAGTACCCAGAGAAAACTCACCTGTCCGATCTGACGACCACCGTACCATATCATATACTTCCCTGTCTGAGAATCGAACCCGGGTTTCATTGGTGGGAAGTGAGCATGCTAACCACTGCGCTACACGGACAGCTAATTAATATACTAATTTGTACAGGACTATAAATAGAACCACGTATGGCTTACATTGTACAGGTCTATAAATAGAACCACGTATGACTTACAATGCACAGGACTATATATAGAACCACGTATGACATACATTGTACAGGACTATAAATAGAACCGCGTATGACTTACATTGTACAGGACTATAAATAGAACCACATATGACTTACATTGTACAGAACTATATATAGACCAACGTATGACTTACATTGTACAGGACTATAAATAGAACCACATATGACTTACATTGTACAGAACTATATATAGAACAACGTATGGCTTACATTGTACAGGTCTATACATAGAACCACGTATGACTTACATTGCACAGGACTATATATAGAACCATATATGACTTACATTGTACAGAACTATATATAGAACCACGTATGGCTTACATTACATTATACAGGTCTATAAATAGAACCACGTATGACTTACATTGCACAGGACTATATATAGAACCACGTATGACATACATTGTACAGGACTATAAATAGAACCACGTATGACTTACATTGTACAGAACTATATATAGAACCACGTATGGCTTACATTGTAGAGGTTTATAAATAGAACCACGTATGACTTACATTGCACAGGACTATATATAGAACCATATATGACTTACATTGTACAGAACTATATATAGAACAACGTATGGCTTACATTGTACAGGTCTATACATATAACCACGTATGACTTACATTGCACAGGACTATATATAGAACCATATATGACTTACATTGTACAGAACTATATATAGAACCACGTATGGCTTACATTACATTATACAGGTCTATAAATAGAACCACGTATGACTTACATTGCACAGGACTATATATAGAACCACGTATGACATACATTGTACAGGACTATAAATAGAACCACGTATGACTTACATTGTACAGAACTATATATAGAACCACGTATGGCTTACATTGTAGAGGTTTATAAATAGAACCACGTATGACTTACATTGTACAGGACTATAAATAGAACCACGTATGACTTACATTGTACATGACTATATATAGAACCACGTATGATTTACATTGTAGACTATATATAAAACCACGTATGACTTACATTGTACAGGACTATAAATAGAACCATTTATGACTTACATTGCACAGGACTATATATAGAACTATATATGACTTACATTGTACAGGACTATAAATAGAACCACGTATGACTTACATTGTACAGGACTATATATAGAACCACGTATGACTTACATTGTACAGGACTATATATAGAACAACGTATGACTTACATTGTACAGGACTATATATAGAACCATATATGACTTACATTGTACAGGACTATAAATAGAACCACGTATGACTTACATTGTACAGGACTATATATAGAACCACGTATGATTTACATTGTACAGGACTATATATAAAACCACGTATGACTTACATTGTACAGGACTATATATAGAACCACGTATGACTTACATTGTACAGGACTATATATAGAACAACGTATGACTTACATTGTACATGACTATAAATAGAACCACGTATGACTTATATTGTATAGAACTATATATATAGAACCACGTGTGACCTACATTGTACAGGACTATAAATAGAACCACATCACGTATGACTTACATTCAATTATGTTAAAACTTCTACCGTTACAGATGGACATTTGTTTTGGTCGCGACTGTGTCTAACTGCTTTCTAGTTCATACTGGAGTGAGATAAGGGGAAATATTAAGCCCGCTATTTTTCTCGTTGTTTGTAAAGCCTCTATCGCAAGTCTTGTTTCAGGATTACAACGATTTTATGTTAATATATGACTGAATTAATTCCCCGCGTGGTGTTTACCGAAGTCGAAACGTTGCCTAATGATGCACACCTTGCATATAATTCCAACACATCATAATTCCAATATAATTCCAACGTAATTCCAACGTAATTCCACCGTTTGTACTTAACAATGGCGTGAGGATTAACTTCCCTACTTTTGTTACTTTATTTTCAACTGTGGCGGCCATCTTAAAAACCCAAATAAACACATTCGTATAAACATACGTTTTTGCAATATGAAAATGAAACTATCAGTAACATATGTCACAATCATATCACTTAGTATCATGTTTAGTCACAAGTGCTGCTAATCACTTCATTGTGTGACCGATAGAGTGTCTATCGTTGAGTGTGGCCGGGGTAACAATGTCCTCGCAGCATCTCCAAGTAGTGTCCAGTTTTCGAGAATTATTCGTTCAGTTTTCGAGTTTATTGAATAAGAACATTATGGATCAACATTAAATTGTTAAATTCTTTTATTTATTATTATTTGGTTTATGTGGCACAGTATACAGTTCAACCCGTACATTGTGTGACAGCCCTTACATTGTGTGACAGCCCTTACATTGTGTGACAGCCCTTACATTGTGTGACAGTCCGTATATTGTGTGACAGTCCGTATATTGTGTGACAGCCCGTATATTGTGTGACAACCCGTGCATTGTGTGACATGTCGTACATTGTGTGACAGCCCGTACATTGTGTGATAGTCCGTACATTGTGTGACAGTCCGTATATTGTGTGACAGCCCGTATACTGTGTGACAGCCCGTGCATTGTGTGACAGCCCGTACATTGTGTGATAGTCCGTATATTGTGTGACAGCCCGTGCATTGTGTGACAGCCCTTACATTGTGTGACAGTCCGTATATTGTGTGACAGTCCGTATATTGTGTGACAGCCCGTATATTGTGTGACAGCCCGTGCATTGTGTGACATGTCGTACATTGTGTGACAGCCCGTACATTGTGTCATAGTCCGTACATTGTGTGACAGTCCGTATATTGTGTGACATCCCGTATACTGTGTGACAGCCCGTGCATTGTGTGACAGCCCGTACAGTGTGTGATAGTCCGTATATTGTGTGACAGCCCGTGCATTGTGTGACAGCCCGTACATTGTGTGACAGTCCGTATATTGTGACAGCCCGTATATTGTGTGACAGCCCGTGCATTGTGTGACAGGTCGTACATTGTGTGACAGCCCGTACATTGTGTGATATTCCGTACATTGTGTGACAGCCCGTATACTGTGTGACAGCCCGTGCATTGTGTGACAGCCCGTACATTGTGTGATAGTCCGTATATTGTGTGACAGCCCGTGCATTGTGTGACAGCCCGTACATGGTGTGACAGTCCGTATATTGTGTGACAGCCCGTATATTGTGTGACAGCCAGTATATTGTGTGACAGCACGTACATTGTGTGACAGCCCGTGCATTGTGTGACAGCCCGTACATTATGTGACAGCACGTACATTGTGTGACAGCCCGAGCATTGTGTGACAGCCCGTACATTGTGTGATAGTCCGTACATTGTATCACAGCCCGTACATTATGTGACAGCCCGTACATTGTGTGACAGTCCGTACATTGTGTGACAGCCCGTACATTGTGTGACAGTCCGTACATTGTGTGACAGCCCGTGCATTATGTGACAGCACTTACATTGTGTGACAGCACGTACATTGTGTGACTGCCCGTACATTGTGTGACAGCTCGTGCATTATGTGACAGCACGTACATTGTGTGACAGCACGTACATTGTGTGACATCACGTATATTGTGTGACAGACCGTTCATTATGTGACAGTCCGTACATTGTGTGACATCCCGTACATTGTGTGACAGGTCGTTCATTATGTGACAGCCCGTGCATTGTGTGACAGGTCGTACATTGTGTGATAGCCCATACATTATGTGACAGCTCGTACATTGTGTGATAGCCCGTACATTGTGTGACAGGCCGTTCATTGTGTAATAGCCCGTACATTGTGTGACAGCTCGTACATTGTATCACAGCCCGTACATTGTGTGACAGCCCGTACATTGTATGACAGCACGTACATTGTATCACAGCCCGTACATTGTGTGACAGCCCGTACATTGTGTGACAGCCCGTACATTGTGTGACAGCACGTACATTTTATCACAGCCCGTACATTGTGTGACAGCCCGTACATTGTGTGAAAGCCCGTACAGTGTGTGACAGCACGTACATTGTATCACAGCCCGTACATTGTGTGACAGCTCGTACATTGTATCACAGCCCGTACATTGTGTGACAGCCCGTACAGTGTGTGACAGCCATTGTGTGATAGCCCGTGCATTGTGTGACAGGTCGTACATTGTGTGATAGCCCATACATTATGTGACAGCACGGACATTGTGTGATAGCCCGTACAGTGTGTGACAGCCCTTACATTGTGTAATAGCCCGTACATTGTGTGACAGCTCGTACATTGTATCACAGCCCGTACATTGTGTGACAGCCCGTACAGTGTGTGACAGCCATTGTGTGACAGCCCGTACATTGTGTGACAGCTCGTACATTGTGTGACAATACGTACATTGTGTGACAGCATGTACATTGTGTGCCGGCACGTACATTGTGTGACAGCTCGTACATTGTGTGACAGCACGTACATTGGGTGACAGCACGTACATTGTGTGACAGCTCGTACATTGTGTGACAATACGTACATTGTGTGACAGCATGTACATTGTATGCCGGCACGTACATTGTATCACAGCACGTACATTGTGTGACATCCCGTACATTGTGTGACAGTCCGTAGATTGTATCACAGCACGTACATTGTGTGTCAGCACGTACATTGTGTGACAGTCCGTAGATTGTGTGACAACCCGTACATTGTGTGACAGCAAGTACATTGTGTGACAGCAAGTACATTGTGTGACAGCCCGTACAGTGTGTGACAGCCCGTACATTGTGTGACCGTCCGTTCATTGTGTGACAGCAAGTACATTGTGTCACAGTCCATTCATTGTGTGACAGCCCGTACATTGTGTGACAACACGTACATTGTGTGCCGGCACGTACATTGTGTGACAGCACGTACATTGTGTGACAATACGTACATTGTGTGCCGGCACGTACATTGTATCACAGCACGTACATTGTGTGACAGCCCGTACATTGTGTGACAGCACGTACATTGTGTGCCGGCACGTACATTGTGTGACAGCACGTACATTGTGTGACAATACATACATTGTGTGCCGGCACATACATTGTATCACAGCACGTACATTGTGTGACAGTCCGTACATTATATCACAGCACGTACATTGTGTGTCAGCACGTACATTGTGTGACAGCCCGTGCATTGTGTGACAGGGCCGTACATTGTGTGACAATACGTACATTGTGTGACAGCACGTACATTGTGTGCCGGCACGTACATTGTGTGACATCACGTACATTGTGTGACAATACGTACATTGTGTGACAACCCGTACATTGTGTGACAGTCCGTACATTGTGTGACAGCCCGTACATTGTGTGACAGGCCGTTCATTGTGTGACAGCCCGTACATTGTGTGACAGGCCGTTCATTGTTTGACAGCCCGTAAATTGTGTGATAGCTCATACATTGTGTGCCAGTACGTACATTGTGTGACAGCACATACATTGTGTGACAACCCGTACATTGTGTGACAGCCCGTACACCGTGTGACACCCCGTACTTAGGATATATAGCAAACATATGAGATATATATCTTGTCCAGTTCCTTCGTCTATCTTGTCCAGTTCCTTCGTCTATCTTGTCCAGTTCCTTCGTCTATCTTGTCCAGTTCCTTCGTCTATCTTGTCCAGTTCCTTCGTCTATCTTGTCCAACTCCTTCGTCTATCTTGTCCAGTTCCTTCGTCTATCTTGTCCAACTCCTTCGTCTATCTTGTCCAGTTCCTTCGTCCATCTTGTCCAGTTCCTTCGTCTATCTTGTCCAACTCCTTCGTCTATCTTGTCCAGTTCCTTCGTCCATCTTGTCCAGTTCCTTCGTCTATCTTGTCCAACTCCTTCGTCTATCTTGTCCATTACTTTCGTCTATCTTGTCCAGTTCCTTCGTCTATCTTGTCCAACTCCTTCGTCTATCTTGTCCAGTTCCTTCGTCTATCTTGTCCAGTTCCTTCGTCTATCTTGTCCAACTCCTTCGTCTATCTTGTCCAGTTCCTTCGTCTATCTTGTCCAACTCCTTCGTCTATCTTGTCCAGTTCCTTCGTCTATCTTGTCCAACTCCTTCGTCTATCTTGTCCCGTTCGTTCGTCTATCTTGTCCAACTCCTTCGTCTATATTGACCAGTTCCTTCGTCTATCTTGTCCAGTTCCTTCGTCTATCTTGTCCAGTTCCTTCGTCTATCTTGTCCAGTTCCTTCGTCTATCTTGTCCAACTCCTTCGTCTATCTTGTCCAGTTCCTTCGTCTATCTTGTCCAGTTCCTTCGTCTATCTTGTCCAGTTCCTTCGTCTATCTTGTCCAGTTCCTTCGTCTATCTTGTCCAGTTCCTTCGTCTATCTTGTCCAGTTCCTTCGTCTATCTTGTCCAGTTCCTTCGTCTATCTTGTCCAGTTCCTTCGTCTATCTTGTCCAACTCCTTCGTCTATCTTGTCCATTACTTTCGTCTATCTTGTCCAGTTCCTTCGTCTATCTTGTCCAACTCCTTCGTCTATCTTGTCCAACTCCTTCGTCTATCTTGTCCAGTTCGTTCGTCTATATTGTCCAGTTCCTTCGTCTATCTTGTCCAACTCCTTCGTCTATCTTGTCCAACTCCTTCGTCTATCTTGTCCAGTTCCTTCGTATATCTTGTCCAACTCCTTCGTCTATCTTGTCCAGTACTTTCGTCTATCTTGTCCAACTCCTTCGTCTATCTTGTCCATTACTTTCGTATATCTTGTCCAGTTCCTTCGTCTATCTTGTCCAACTCCTTCGTCTATCTTGTCCATTACTTTCGTCTATCTTGTCCAGTTCCTTCGTATATCTTGTCCAACTCCTTCGTCTATATTGTCCAGTTCCTTCGTCTATGTTGTCCAGTTCCTTCGTCTATCTTGTCCAGTTCGTTCGTCTATCTTGTCCAGTTCGTTCATCTATCTTGTCCAGTTCCTTCGTCTATCTTGTCTAGTTCCTTCGTCTATGTTGTCCAGTTCCTTCGTCTATCTTGTCCAGTTCCTTCGTCTATCTTGTCCAGTTCCTTCGTCTATCTTGTCCAGTTCGTTCGTCTATATTGTCCAGTTCCTTCGTCTATCTTGTCCAGTTCCTTCGTCTATATTGTCCAGTTCCTTCGTCTATCTTGTCCAGTTCCTTCGTCTATATTGTCCAGTTCGTTCGTCTATCTTGTCCAGTTCCTTCGTCTATGTTGTCCAGTTCCTTCGTCTATGTTGTCCAGTTCCTTCGTCTATATTGTCCAGTTCGTTCGTCTATATTGTCCCGTTCGTTCGTCTATATTGTCCAGTTCGTTCGTCTATCTTGTCCAATTCCTTCGTCTATGTTGTTCAGTTCCTTCGTCTATCTTGTCATGTTTAATTAGATTATTATTCCAACAATAATTGGTATATTTAACTACAGACTTGCACATTAAACAATGTTCCAACAGTAATTGGTATATTTAACTACATACTTGCACATTAAACAATGTTCCAACAGTAATTGGTATATTTAACTACAGACTTTCACATTAAACAATGTTCCAACAGTAATTGGTATATTTAACTACAGACTTGCACATTAAACAATGTTCCAACAGTAATTGGTATATTTAACTACAGACTTGCACATTAAACAATGTTCCAACAGAAATTGGTATATTTAACTACAGACTTTCACATTAAACAATGTTTCAACAGTAATTGGTATATTTAACTACAGACTTGCACATTAAACAATGTTCGCTTTCTGGGTTTTCATACACTCGCATATTAATAATAACATAATTATGTGGATGACCGAATCTAATGTTGTTATAACTTGTGGTCTAACCCATGTGTGCACGTATGTAATACTTGTATGATTGTGATTGTGTTAATGTAGCAACTAACCGTATACATCCTACAAGTATTTACGACAAGACTGTAGCACACATACATGTATGGATTTACGAATATTTGCCATGTGCAACTTATTCTGTTTTCAGATTTGCCACCTCCTTATGGTGAGAACAAATCCGACACTTACATGGCACCTGCAACTGTATCTGGAATGTAATGCCCCGTGCTGCCCCCTGTGTACTATCTACAATCTGATATTCCAACATCACACTTTTATTTAGTGGACGATATTAAACATTCTAACATGACTTGATATTTTGTTCCTATTGTGCAAAACCCCAATTTGCACGAAATATTTATTATTGTTATATATAAATAATAATGTATTATATAAATACATTAAACTGTTTCTATATATGGCCAAATGTTTACCATGTAATATATATATATTTGTTTTATGCATAATCGTCTGCTATTATTTTCGCGCCTAAAATTATCAATCTCGCTTCGCGCGGGAAATGACTTAAGATGTTAGGCCTAATCTCAGTTTATCAAGGCCGTGGTTGCAGGTGTCCAGTTATGTGATACAAAGGCACCGAACTGGTTTGATGGTGTAATATTAGATAACAAGGCCGTGGTTGCAGGTGTCCAGTTATGTAATACAAAGGCACCGAACTGGTTTGATGGTGTAATATTAGATAACATAACAGATGTTTAGGAATAACAGATGTTTAGGAATAACAGATGTTTTAGGAATTGTTATATCATATATACACTGATTCAATCATGTATATAAGAAATGGATTTTATTAACATAAATCAGACACACTAGAGCCTAACTCCAGGAGCGAGAAAGGTCGTGATCTCAATCTAGTATATAGAACATATAAACTGTATTTATGATACTTAGATATTATGGACATTATAAGAAATATAACTTATAAAGATTTGTCGAATAATTAAATTGTTCAGCCATAGAAGAAACAGAGTTTCGGCGAACCACCAGAAGGTGATTAAAAGTTAATCTAATCAGAAACAGTGATTAGATTATAGTGATATTGAGTAATGACGGATTAGAAAGATTGGATGTTAAATATATTGTGTAAGCGCATAGTCGGCTCACACAAATGGATTGTTAAATAAGCTTTTAATGATACGATGTATATATATATCGATCACTGATTATATATATATGGATATTTCTGATGCCAATTTAAACAAGATATTATATAGAAGAAATGTAATACTGTGTTGAGTTATCATTAATACATATAATAACGAAGAAACCCCCTAGACAACTCCAGCGAGTCTACAATAGGATATACCCTGGTAAGAGCCGTAGCAACCGAGACATATTATTACGAGAAGAAAAAGGAGAGTTTGCGACAATTGGGACGCTCGTCCGGGATTGGAAATAAAGAAGAAATGACATATCGTGACATATTGTGAAGGACACTAGGATTTATACATGAAGAATACAAGGGACTATTAATTAACGTGGGAAAACAGAAGTGCATGCGAGACAGTGTTAGAATTTGGAAATAAGTGAAAGACGTCAACGAATTATTAAATTAATGAAATGGATTAAATTATTGGAAATGTGCAAACTTTGAATATGTGATAAATTATATATTGGATTAACGAACGAGACAGACTTCGGTAAGTACCAGTTTTCTTTTCATAGAGGCTTAATATTATCATTAAAATTATATTAGTGATTTACTTCCTTTTATTGAACTCAATTCTATAATACATTTGGAGATACATTATGGGGATTAAAAATTTTGGGAAATAAAAAAATAAAATGGCTACAACTAGGAGTGCTAATAAGGAAACTGAGGGGCCGGTTCACCCCGACTTGCAGACAACAGGTGATGAGATATGGGACAAATTAATGAGACTTCCCTTCTTTAATCAGGCAAATCTGGAACGTCAGGGTGAGATTTATGAGAGAGAAAGAGAGAGGGAAGAAGTAAAACAAAGAGGGGAAAGAGAAGAGAAAGAAAGGGACAGGGAGGAAAGAATGCAAAGGGAGAAAATGCAGACGGAGATTCGCCTGAGAGAAATCCAGAGAGATCAGGAATCTCAGCAAAATAACCCCCTCCATACAGATAATAGGCCCTCGAAGACAAACATTTCTGTTCCTATTTGGACCCAGACTATGAGGCCAGATAAATTCTTCGCAACATGTGAGAGACTGTTCGAAGCTAGCCAGGTCGCCAAACAAACATGGGTGGGCCATATTATAGACAAGTTGTCCGACAAGGCCAGAAATATATATGCCACTCTTCCTGTCCAAGACGCTAATAATTACGATACCCTCAAGGCCGCCATCTTGGATGAATATAGACTCTCACCCACTGTATATAGAAAGAATTTCTTCTCTTGGGTAAAGAAACCTCAGCAGACATATGCCGAATTCATTAAGGAATTAAGGGAGCAAATGACTCTATGGACGGAGAACAATGATCCGAGCGAGGTCAACTGGATCGAGCTGCTCTTGAGATATAGATTCGATTCCCAGCTAAGTGATGAGCTTAATTTGTTCATTCTGGATAAGAAAGCATCTACTCTCCAGGAATGTATTTCCCTGGCTGATGAATATAACCTCCATCGCAGATTAGCGCCCAGGACACGGATTACTTCAAATCCGAATGTGAAACCCAGAGATACAGAACGCCGACCTCCAGCCCCAAGGCCATATATCCCATCACCCATGTATCGACCCAATATTAGGATAGATAATTCCCAAGCTACCCATAGAACTCCCCGGATAGAAAAATATTGTAGTTATTGTAGGCGTAATGGCCACGGACGAATAGAGTGTTGGGCAGATCCCAATTCACCTAGGTACAGGGGTACTAGAAACCTAGCAAACGGACACCAAGTGTCCAATATTAGGATAGATAATTCCCAAGCTACCCATAGAACTCCCCGGATAGAAAAATATTGTAGTTATTGTAGGCGTAATGGCCACGGACGAACAGAGTGTTGGGCAGATCCCAATTCACCTAGGTACAGGGGTACTAGAAACCTAGCAAACGGACACCAAGTGTCAAACACTACGCATAGTTCAGCCTTTATAACCAATGAGCCAGTGAACTCATGTGAAAATACCGAGATGGTAAATCCATTACTTGCCAAATATACAGGTCAAGCACGCATAAATAATAACACCGCACAAGTGACGTATTTGAGAGATTCAGGTGCGACAATTAGTTTATTGTCGGCTACTGATCAGACCGCTGATCATTTAGAATACACAGGTGAACGGGTAACAATCCGCGGTGTCAATTATATCCCTGGTAATTATCCGATAGCAAAGATTAGCGTCGATTGTCCAATATACCAAGGAACATTGAAGGTGGCTGTATTAAAACACAGATGCACCGCGGGGTGGATCTTATAATAGGTAACGACTGTGAAACTGCCCCTGTCACTGATTTGATTACCTGTGGCGTGGTTACACGCTCAAATAAGAAAATTATCCCGTTTGATGAAATTGTCACGTCCAACCCAGACTCAGAAAACACGACCGATACAAATCACAATGTCTTACCTTTTCGGAATACAATTGAGATCAATTCCCCCTCTGAGAAAGCCAGTACAGTTAAACCCCAAAATATTCCCTCTATTGACGATTTGAGTCCTGATAAATTATTGCAAGAACAGAATAATGACCCGACCTTAGCACCCCTCTGGGAAATGGCTCAAGAAGGAACACCTATTCGGCAAGGATATTACATCCAGCTCGAACCCCGACTACTTATGAGGAGAGAACAACCTCAAGACACGTCCAAAGTTCGACCCTGGAAAATATATGATCAGGTGGTAGTTCCACGGGGATTCCGTGATCATATAACGGGACTCGCCCATGACAGTTTAAGTACGGGACACCAGGGACCTAGTAAGACCCTGAAGCGCATTAAGCGCCGCTTCTTTTGGCCAAGAATCCGCGCAGATGTTAAACGATTCTGCCATAGCTGTGGGCCGTGCCAGAGAGCGGGTAAGGGACAGAAAGCCACTGTAGCCCCATTGAAACCCCTGCCCATTATATCCCAACCATTCAAATTTATATCCGCTGATTTCGTTGGACCCATGAAGAAAACTATAAATGGGAACCAGTATATCTTGAATTTTATTGATCATGCCACTAAATATACGGAATCTTTCCCATGCGCCGCAGCGACAGCTGTTAATGCACAAAAAGCCCTGATCGAGATAATATCTCGACATGGAAAACCCAGACCCTGTTGACTGACCGAGGAAGCGCTTTCATAGCTGAAACATTCACACGCTTCCTAGCCGAGCACGATATACGTCACTTAACTAGCACGAGTTACAGGCCTCAAACCAACGGATCAATAGAGAAATATAATGGTACATTGAAAACCATGCTTAGAATCCTTGGGGAGAACTCTTTATCGTCTTGGGATGAGATGCTACCCTGGCTATTATTTGCATATAGAAGTGCAGAGCACTCTAGCACTGGATATTCTCCCTTCTACCTTCTATATGGGCGCGAACCTAGAGATAATCTAGATTCCACTTATGATCTCTGGGCTAGAAATGAGCGGGATGAAGGGATCCCCATAAATAACTATGTACAAGAATTATGTCATAGATTAGCTGAAGCGTTACGTGACGCCAGCGAGAATGCACAACAGGCCGCAGATGGTCGTAAAACAAAGTATGACAGAAGTAAGAAAGCGAAAATGCGTGTATTCCAGCGTGGTGAATTAGTGTTAGTACGATTACCGTTAAAAGGTAATAAGCTGAAAAAATGCCCTCCAGGGACCGTATCCGGTACACGAAAAGGTAGCGTCGCATACCTATATTATATACATGCCTGATAAGAGAGTAAAATACCGTGTTATGCATGTAAACCAGTTGAAGCCCTGGACAGGTAGGGAGGAGGGTGCAGCTCTAGCTGATAGTAGTCCGGTGTATGAGTCCCAAGACCCTACCCTATTAGATTACCAAGCCCCTACGGACATTGAGAAGGAATTCGATCTTTGCAGTCCTCTTGAATCTGTACCTAAGAAAACCTGGCCGGATATCAGTCATTTAAACCCAGACCACAGGGACGATATTAGTCAGTTATTTGACCGTTACCCCCGTTTATTCTCTGGACAACTGGGACGTTTCCACGGTGTTACCCATGATATTGATGTGCAAGGTGCTTCACCCGTAGTCCAGCCTTACTACCGCATGTCTCCAGAAAAGAAACAAATATTAAAAACTGAGCTAGATCAAATGTTGGAGTTAGGAATTATCCGCCCTAGCAGAAGCCAGTGGGCCTCTCCCATAATATTGGTACGCAAATCAGACTCAGAATGGCGACCATGTATTGATTATCGGAAAATTAATGACCTGACTCGAGAAGCCTTCCCCATCCCGAGATTAGACGATCTCATTGATCAGGTCGCAGGTTCGAGTCTGATATCAATTTTAGATCTTAATAAAGGTTACTGGCAAATTCCGCTAACCCCTCGAGCTAGTGAAATTGCAGCGTTCATAACCCCCTGGGGCTTGTTTGAACCATTAACTCTCCCATTTGGTTTAAAAAACGGTGGAGTTACCTTCCAGAGGGCCATAAACGAGATAATCGCTCAATCCCCGACAGAACCCATCCGTGATAGATTTGCCGACGCATATCTGGATGATATTGCTGTTCGATCCAATTTATGGTCACAGCACATACATCACTTGGATTGGACATTTCATAGACTAGAGGATAGTGGTGTTACTTTGAATCCAAAGAAGTGTAAAATTGGGTCTGGAACAGTCAAGTACTTGGGACATGAATTAGGGTCGGGAAAAATCAAACCAATTTCCAGCAAGGTTGAGTGTATTAGTAATATCTCTCCCCCACAGACCAAGAAACAATTACGAGGATATCTGGGATCAGTAGGATTTTACAGGAAATTCATTCCCCTGTTCGCTGAGATCGCCGCTCCCCTGACTGACTTATTAAAGGGCAAGCGATCAGGGAACATCATAACTCAGTGGAGCGATAAACATCAACTTGCTTTCGAATCCTTAAAGAAAGCTTTAACCAATAAACCCATACTGAAGGCCCCTGACTTTAACCAAGAGTTTGAACTCTATACTGATGCTTCCGATTTGGGAATTTCGGCTGTACTGACTCAGACCGTTGACCAAGTACCACACCCAGTAGCATTTTATTCCCGAAAACTTATTCCACGAGAGAAAAACTACTCTACAATAGAGAAGGAATTATTAGCTATAGTGGCCGGTATCGAACATTTTCGCATATATGTAAGCACAAGCAAAACAATAATTAATTCAGATCATAATCCCCTTGTATGGTTAAGTAGGTCGAAAACGTCCAATCAACGCCTCTTAAGATGGGCACTGTGTCTCTCAGAATTTAATCTGACCATTAAACATATCAAAGGGACTCAAAATATTCTAGCAGACTTTCTCAGTAGAGTTCAATGACTGTGATGTTTGACTTAGTAAATATACTTGGTATTATTTCAGTTGTTCAGTAAATAGTTATTGCCTCTATGATTAGAATGTTGGTACCTAGCGAAAGAAATGCTATTTTAGGACATATGATGTATTGATATTATGATTGTTTTCTACTGTATATTCAAAGGAATGAAGATTTGTAAATCGGCCGATAGCGGGCGATGTCAAACTTCTCCCCGGGTAGGGAGGATTGTGCAAAAACCCCAATTTGCACGAAATATTTATTATTGTTATATATAAATAATAATGTATTATATAAATACATTAAACTGTTTCTATATATGGCCAAATGTTTACCATGTAATATATCTATATTTGTTTTATGCATAATCGTCTGCTATTATTTTCGCGCCTAAAATTATCAATCTCGCTTCGCGCGGGAAATGACTTAAGATGTTAGGCCTAATCTCAGTTTATCAAGGCCGTGGTTGCAGGTGTCCAGTTATGTAATACAAAGGCACCGAACTGGTTTGATGGTGTAATATTAGATAACAGGCCGTGGTTGCAGGTGTCCAGTTATGTAATACAAAGGCACCGAACTGGTTTGATGGTGTAATATTAGATAACATAACAGATGTTTAGGAATAACAGATGTTTAGGAATGTTATATCATATATACATGATTCAATCATGTATATAAGAAATGGATTTTATTAACATAAATCAGACACACTAGAGCCTAACTCCAGGAGCGAGAAAGGTCGTGATCTCAATCTAGTATATAGAACATATAAACTGTATTATGATACTTAGATATTATGGACATTATAAGAAATATAACTTATAAAGATTTGTCGAATAATTAAATGTTCAGCCATAGAAGAAACACAGAGTTCGGCGAACCACCAGAAGGTGTTAAAAGTTAATCTAATCAGAAACAGTGATTAGATTATAGTGATATTGAGTAATGACGGATTAGAAAGATTGGATGTTAAATATACTGTGTAAGCGCAGAGTCGGCTCACACAAATGGATTGTTAAATAAGCTTTTAATGATACGATGTATATATATATAGATCACTGATTATATATATATGGATATTTCTGATGCCAATTTAAACAAGATATTATTACGAGAAGAAAGAATACTGTGTTGAGTTATCATTAATACATATAATAACGAAGAAACCCCTAGACAACTCCAGCGAGTCTACAATAGGATAGACCTGGTAAGAGCCGTAGCAACCGAGACATATTATTACGAGAAGAAAAGGAGAGTTTGCGACACTATAAAGAACAAATCTACCGTTGTTAAATCTGCAATAAGCCACGGCTACGGCTGTTGTTAAATCTGCAATAAGCCACGGCTACGGCTGTTGTTAAATCTGCAATAAGCCACGGCTACGGCTGTTGTTAAATCTGCAATAAGCCAAGGCTACGGCTGTTGTTGAATCTGCAATAAGCCACGGCTACGGCTGTTGTTGAATCTGCAATAAGCCACGGCTACGGCTGTTGTTAAATCTGCAATAAGCCACGGCTACGGCTGTTGTTAAATCTGCAATAAGCCAAGGCTACGGCTGTTGTTAAATCTGCAATAAGCCACGGCTACGGCTGTTGTTAAATCTGCAATAAGCCGCGGCTACGGCTGTTGTTAAATCTGCAATAAGCCACGGCTGTTGAATTTTGCTCCCCTGTTATAACTTATTTATGCAACTTTTAACAAATTTACATTTGAATTGAATACAGCGATTCATAGTGACCTACCTACTTGTACATTCAGAAAAGTGACGCTTGATTTAGCCAAATACCATTGCTTTAGTTGTCTCTGTAACAATCAATACAAAGTTTAGGTCATTGAATTATTTATTATCTAACCGTATCTACACCATAATACACATATAATAAAGCCTTCTTCATATCACCAACAATGCTGGAATCGAAGAAAAAATCGAACCCAGTTTCAAGTTTTGTGTCCTTAACCCTTTCAACACTACATACAGGCCTCTAAATAGACTTACAAACAGTGTAGATCCAGATGAGCCGGCTCATGACGAGCCGTCTCATCAGGATCTACACGTTTTGCCAGTAATACTTATTACTATTTTTATATAAAATTACCCATGTTGATAAATGAACTGGTCCAAAGGTAATTTTCTTATTAATTTATTGGTCTAAAAATATCATGCACAAGTCCATGTCAGTTACTTGGGGTTGAATGGGTTAAATAGACAGTGCAAATCCCAAAATAGTATAGTGGCTGTAGGCCTGCATGTTGCAATCAGAGTAAAAGAAATTATAAGCATACTATTAAAGCATATAAATTATAAGCATAGCGTATTATTTTATTATTTTTATTCGTCATGATTTTCTTTTATGCTTTCCAATGCTTTCCAATGCTTTCCAATGCGTTCCAATGCGTTCCAATGCTTTCCAATGCTTTCCAATGCTTTCCAATGCGTTCCAATGCGTTCCAATGCGTTCCAATGCTTTCCAATGCTTTCCAATGCGTTCCAATGCTTTCCAATGCGTTCCAATGCTTTCCAATGCGTTCCAATGCTTTCCAATAAGTTTTCTCAGGGAAAGAATACTCCATCTTCCACTGTTTTGAAACAGTGAAAGATTGTCATTTTCTCTGTCACTGCTTGAGTTTCGTATTCCTCCGCGGTTTGGATGTACATTTGTATTTTAGAGATTATGTGACAATCATTCATGGCTATAAAATAAAGTAATATATTCTAATGAATGTGTTTTGTCTGTGCATGTAGTTTATAATGTTGACAGCAAACAGAAAAAGTAACTGGAACATTATACCTGAACTATTTCTTATTACGGACGTTCGGACGTTCACACTAAAATAAGTGGTTGTGTGATTGTGGTTTGGAGTACAATGAGGCACCCAACAGGGCAGTTAAAATGAATAAAATTTGAAAACAAATATTATTTTAGCCAACATCATTGGACGTCTGATAGGATTTATTTCATTTCGTGGTCACTGAAATATGTCGATGGAATAAAATCCTAGATCACTAGATGAAATAAAATCCTAGACCATTAGATGAAATAAAATCCTAGACCATTAGATGAAATAAAATCCTAGACCATTAGATGAAATAAAATCCTAGACCATTAGATGACATAAAATCCTAGACCATTAGATGAAATAAAATCCTAGACCACTAGATGAAATAAAATCCTAGACCATTAGATGAAATAAAATCCTAGACCATTAGATGAAATAAAATCCTAGACCACTAGATGAAATAAAATCCTAGACCACTAGATGAAATAAAATCCTAGACCACTAGATGAAATAAAATCCTAGACCACTAGATGAAATAAAATCCTAGACCACTAGATGGAATAAAATCCTAGATCACTAGATGAAATAAAATCCTAGACCATTAGATGAAATAAAATCCTAGACCACTAGATGAAATAAAATCCTAGACCACTAGATGAAATAAAATCCTAGATCACTAGATGAAATAAAATCCTAGATCATTAGATGAAATAAAATCCTAGACCACTAGATGAAATAAAATCCTAGACCACTAGATGAAATAAAATCCTAGATCACTAGATGAAATAAAATCCTAGATCATTAGATGAAATAAAATCCTAGACCACTAGATGAAATAAAATCCTAGATCATTAGATGAAATAAAATCCTAGACCACTAGATGAAATAAAATCCTAGACCATTAGATGAAATAAAATCCTAGACTACTAGATGAAATAAAATCCTAGACCACTAGATGGAATAAAATCCTAGATCACTAGATGAAATAAATCCTAGACCATTAAGATGAAATAAAATCCTAGACCATTAGATGAAATAAAATCCTAGACCACTAGATGAAATAAAATCCTAGATCACTAGATGAAATAAAATCCTAGATCATTAGATGAAATAAAATCCTTGACCATTAGATGAAATAAAATCCTAGACCATTAGATGAAATAAAATCCTAGACCACTAGATGAAATAAAATCCTAGACCACTAGATGAAATAAAATCCTAGATCACTAGATGAAATAAAATCCTATATCATTAGATGAAATAAAATCCTAGACCATTAGATGAAATAAAATCATAGACCATTAGATGAAATAAAATCCTAGACCATTAGATGAAATAAAATCCTAGATCATTAGATGAAATAAAATCCTAGATCATTAGATAAAATAAAATCCTAGACCATTAGATAAAATAAAATCCTTGACCATTAGATGAAATAAAATCCTAGACCATTACTTACTTACTTTACTTAATCCTCTTCACCCCGGTTGGGATATAGGGCCTTCACCACTGCTCTCCACTTGGACCGGTCCGTTGCTGCTGCCTTGGCTCCCCCAGGACATCCTGCTTCGGCGCAGCTCACTGTCCAGAGTACTTCGCCATGTCGTAACTGGTCGACCTCTTTTCCGTGTGCCCTGTGGATTCCAATCCAGTGCTTGGCATGCTATGTTGGGCTGGTCTCGTCGTAGAGTGTGCCCTATCCACCGCCACTTCCTCTGTGTGATAGAGTCTGTGATGGGGTCCTGTCTTGTTCGCCGCCACAACTCCTGGTTGGTGATCTTTTCTGGCCATCTGATGCGTAGGATCTGTCTGAGGCAGTTGTTAATGAATACCTGTAGTTTGTGGTCAATACCCTTGGTGCGTCTCCAGGTCTCAGCTCCGTACAAGAGGACTGTCTTAACATTCGTCTCAAACAGTCTGAGCTTTGTCTTGAGGTGGATGTTATTGTTGTTCCATACTGGCTTCAACGTCACAAAGGCATGTCGTGCTTTCCCAATACGGGCTTGGATGTCTTCTTCTGTTCCCCCTGTTTTGCTGATGACGCTGCCGAGGTAGGTGAAGGAGTCAACATTATCGATTGGATGGCCATCTATCTGAATGGGTATGTTCCTTGCCGCGTTTACCCTGGGGCACTTGGACTTATTAATGTTGATCTCCAGCCCTGTAGTCTTCGCAACTGTGTGTAGGCGTTCTGACTTCTGTTGCATGTGTTGGTGTGTGTGGGACAGGAGGCCTAGATCGTCCGCAAAGTCGAGGTCCTCCAACTTCTCTGTAAGTGTCCACTGTAGTCCTCTTGGTCTGTCTACTGTCGTTCTCATTATCCAGTCCAGTACGACGGAGAAAATGAGAGGCGAGAGCATACAGCCCTGACGGACGCCGGTGCTGACGGGAAATGGCTGTGAAAGGTTCATGGCATGGATCACATGGCAAGTGGTGTTGTTGTACAGGCTCCGAATAATATTGATGATCTTTCCTGGTATGCCGTAGTGCCCGAGGATGCTCCATATGACGTCTATATCAATCGTGTCAAACGCTTTCTTGAAATCGATGAAGTTGATGTAAATTGGAGACTGCCATTCGATGGACTGTTCAACGATGATGCGGAGTGTTGCTATCTGATCTGTGCATGATCTTCCTGCCCTGAATCCTGCCTGTTCTTCCATCAGCTTGGCGTTCACTACATTCTTGATCCTTTCTAGTAGGAGTCTTTTGAGGACTTTACTTGGGATGGACAGTAGCTGGATGCCCCTCCAATTCTGACAGTTGCTGAGGTCACCCTTCTTGGGTAGCTTGACGATGTGCCCTACTCTCCATTCTTCTGGAACCACTTCTTCATCCCAGACTTGCTGTAGAAGGTCTAGTAGTAGTGCTGCTGTGGTCTCAGTCGATGCCTTCAGTGCTTCTGGTGGGATGTTGTCTGGCCCCGGTGCTTTCCCATTCTTGATCTTGTTGATGGCCCTTGTCACTTCATTCCTTGTGATCTGTCCCATCTCTACTTCCAGTTCTGGTCCGTCTGCTATGTCTGGTGGGTTGGTCACAGGTGTACCGATGAGTAGTTCCTGGAAATGGTCCTTCCACCTTGTCATCTGGTCTTCTGGTTTGGAGAGGGTGTTACCATCAACGTCCTTCACTGGTTTGTTGGGGTTGCTCCTTCTGCCGGAAAGTTGTCTAGTTATGCTGTATAGGGTCTTCATGTCGTTGTGGTATGCTGCTGCTTGTCCAGCCAGCGTGTCTACTTGATCCCGTTTGTCTTGTCGTGCGCTCTTCTTGACTTCTTTGTTCTTGGTGCTGTATTCTCCCTGGATGTTCTGTTTCTGTGCTCTGGTTTTCGCCTGCTTCAGTCGGTATCGAATTCTTCTTCTTTCTTCAATGATCTGGATGGTGTGGTCTGTGAGCCAGGTCTTGTACTTCTTCGTTCTAAATCCCAGCTTCTCTTCGCATGTTGTTGTGAAAGAGCATTTGACGCGGTTCCACTTCTTTTCCAGCGATCCGTCTTCTAAGTCGGCTAGGGCCTGAAACCTGTTGTCGAGGGCAATAGCGAACCCTGCTGTTGTTCTGCTGCCTTCAGCTTGGATGTGGCGTATCGCTTGTTCTGCTGGATGCCCATCTTTCTTGCACTGGCAATTCTGACTTGTAGTTTGGCGATGACTAGTTCATGGTCGGAACCTGCATCAGCTCCTCGATACGCCCTGACATCCGTGAGGGTCCTCCTCCATCTTCTTGAGATCGTGACATGGTCGATCTGGTTCTCTGTTGCCTGATCGGGTGATGTCCAAGTGGTCTTGTGAATGTTGCGGTGCTTGAAGATAGTTCCACCGATGACAATATCATTTAGCCCACAGAAGTCGGTGAAGAGTTCCCCATTTTCATTCATGGTCCCGAGTCCCTCCTTTCCCATGACGGTCTCTCTACCAGTGTTGGTTCCTCCAACTTTCGCATTCATGTCACCCATAACAATGGTGATGTCCCTCTTGTGCACCCGGTCTAACACTCCTTGAAGTTGCTGGTAGAAGTCTTCTTTGGCGTCCATGTCTGCAGCGTTGGTTGGTGCGTAGCACTGGACGATGGTAACTTCTTGAAATTTAGAGTGAAATCTGGCGGTCAGTAGTCTGTCACTTATTGGTTCCCATTCCAAAAGACATTTGTGCGCTTTCTTGGTAAGCATGAGTCCAACTCCGTTGCGATGTGCATCGTTCTCATTTGCTGGTCCAGAGTATAGAAGCGTGTGTCCTGTTGCCAACGTAACCTTTCCTGCTGTGGTCCAACGTACCTCACTTAGTCCTAACATGTCTATGTTATACCTATCCATCTCTCTGGACACCTGAGCCGCTTTTCCCGTTTCGTATAGTGTTCGTACATTCCAAAATCCGATCCGTGAGACGTTCTTAGGGGAGAGAAGATTTGTCCGCAGATTGCTCTGTTTCATACGCTCTCCTCTTGGTCGATACCGTAAATCCTCCGTAGTAGTTGCTGTGGTGTTGGTTTCTGTAGCGTGTGGTTGTTTTACGTGGTAGGAATGCTGGCCCTACGCACAACCTTCCTCCTTTCTCAGTCGGGCTTAGGACCGTCCATGGCGAGTTCCTAGGAAAATAAAATCCTAGACCATTAGATGAAATAAAATCCGATCTTACACTAATAAACATAAATATCCCCTATACAAACTCTTAATTTCTGCTAAGATTAACATTAAAGATGTTGTGTATCCCAATAAAATAGCTTAGTTGATACAAATTTATTTTAGCTTGATTGCGAAACAAGTTCCTACACCTTATAGTAATCGATCTCGAGACCTCATTCCTGATTGAATCCATTGCTACGAGGGAGAGAAGCAATATCGAACGTAATAAGGGCACAATCGTAACTGCTACAGTTGGGAGCGAACTCCGGGCATTTCGGACGGATACAGAGGCATTGGAAAATACGATGTCGAAATATTACGCACACAACTGTATCGAACACTAATTGGGTGTGAACATATTTCAAGATAATTAATTTATAACCAGAATTAATCAATTTAATGTTATTTTTAGTACATGTTCTTCCACGCTCAACTCGAGTTGGCCTACAATTCCAGAAATGAATAATGCAGTATGCATGTACACACTCTGTAGATAAATAGCTATTGTGCTTCGTGTGTGTGTAGGGTTAAAAACATATTCAATTGTAAGCAGAGCATGTAACGGCTCCAATGATAATGATTAAGGGGGGGTTATATGTCAAACTAGTATTTCACAACGTCCAACCATATAGAAACACCGGAGTAGAAAAACATATGGATATGCCTCAGATAACTTGCTCCAGTATCGCCGTCTTACAGAAGTGGTGGAGGTATGACCATACCCTGGAGGGACAGAGACGACCAGATAGATGTCTGTCAGATCCGTTTATATGCTGCTGCGGGATGACGAACAGTGAGGAGGGTGGCCCGCGAGATGACTAACAGTGAGGAGGGTGGCCCGCGAGATGACTAACAGTGAGGAGGGTGGCCCGCGAGATGACTAACAGTGAGGGTGGCCCGCGAGATGACTAACAGTGAGGAGGGTGGCCGGCGAGATGACTAACAGTGAGGAGGGTGGCCGGCGAGATGACTAACAGTGAGGAGGGTGGCCCGCGAGATGACTAACAGTGAAGAGGTTGGCCGGCGAGATGACTAACAGTGAGGAGGGTGGCCCGCGAGATGACTAACAGTGAGGAGGGTGGCCCGCGAGATGACTAACAGTGAGGAGGGTTGCCCTAAGAAGCCATTCAGAAAGAAGAGACCATCAGGACTTGTCACCCTGAAGAGGAAGATACCTCCTCCAGTTGTCGTTTTATCGCACCAATATCAACTACTTCAGGACCATCACGCTACAAGACAACACTCTGCAGATACTTCACGAATAATCGATGCAGGAATATAGTCACCTTAGAATGCTCGCCCACATGGTTTTGTCAGAACATATATGGACAAAATGTGTGTAAGCAATACCCCACCTAGACTGCTACGTTGGTCCTAGGGGAGGCGGTAAGTTAGACTGCTACGTTGGTCCTAGGGGAGGCGGTATGTTAGACTGGTCCTAGGGGAGGGGGTAAGTTAAACTGCTACATTGGTCCTAGGGGAGGTGGTAAGTTAGACTGCTACATTGGTCCTAGGGGAGGGCGTAAGTTAGACTGCTACATTGGTTCTAGGGGAGGGGGTAAGTTAGACTGCTACATTGGTCCTAGGGGAGGTGGTAAGTTAGACTGCTACATTGGTCCTAGGGGAGGGCGTAAGTTAGACTGCTACATTGGTCCTAGGGGAGGAGGTAGGTTAGACTGCTACATTGGTCCTAGGGGAGGAGGTAGGTTAGACTGCTACATGGAGGGGGGGGTGTGATGTACATTGGTCCTAGGGGAGGGGTAGGTTAGATGCTACATTGGTCTGGAGGGGTAAGTTAGATGCTACATTGGTCCTAGGGGAGGAGGTAGGTTAGACTGCTACATGGTCTAGGGGGGTTGTGTGGTGGGGAGGGGTATTAGATGTGGTCCTAGGGGAGTAGTTAGATGTACATGTCGGTAAGTTAGACTGCTACATTGGTCCTAGGGGAGGGGGTAAGTTAGACTGGTCTGGTGTGGGGTGGGGTCCTAGGGGAGGAGGTAAGTTAGACTGCTACATTGGTCCTAGGGGAGGGGGTAAGTTAGACTGCTACATTGGTCCTAGGGGAGGAGGTAAGTTAGACTGCTACATTGGTCCTAGGGGAGGGGGTAAGTTAGACTGCTACATTGGTCCTAGGGGAGGAGGTAAGTTAGACTGCTACATTGGTCCTAGGGGAGGGGGTAAGTTAGACTGCTACATTGGTCCTAGGGGAGGGGGTAAGTTAGACTGCTACATTGGTCCTAGGGGAGGAGGTAAGTTAGACTGCTACATTGGTCCTAGGGGAGGTGGTAAGTTAGACTGCTACATTGGTCCTAGGGGAGGTGGTAAGTTAGACTGCTACATTGGTCCTAGGGGAGGAGGTAAGTTAGACTGCTACATTGGTCCTAGGGGAGGGGGTAAGTTAGACTGCTACATTGGTCCTAGGGGAGGAGGTAAGTTAGACTGCTACATTGGTCCTAGGGGAGGGGGTAAGTTAGACTGCTACATTGGTCCTAGGGGAGGAGGTAAGTTAGACTGCTACATTGGTCCTAGGGGAGGGGGTAAGTTAGACTGCTACATTGGTCCTAGGGGAGGGGGTAAGTTAGACTGCTACATTGGTCCTAGGGGAGGAGGTAAGTTAGACTGCTACATTGGTCCTAGGGGAGGGGGTAAGTTAGACTGCTACATTGGTCCTAGGGGAGGTGGTAAGTTAGACTGCTACATTGGTCCTAGGGGAGGAGGTAAGTTAGACTGCTACATTGGTCCTAGGGGAGGGGGTAAGTTAGACTGCTACATTGGTCCTAGGGGAGGGGGTAAGTTAGACTGCTACATTGGTCCTAGGGGAGGGGGTAAGTTAGACTGCTACATTGGTCCTAGGGGAGGGGGTAAGTTAGACTACATTGGTCCTAGGGGAGGAGGTAAGTTAGACTGCTACATTGGTCCTAGGGGAGGGGGTAAGTTAGACTGCTACATTGGTCCTAGGGGAGGGGGTAAGTTAGACTGCTACATTGGTCCTAGGGGAGGGGGTAAGTTAGACTGCTACATTGGTCCTAGGGGAGGAGGTAAGTTAGACTGCTACATTGGTCCTAGGGGAGGGGGTAAGTTAGACTGCTACATTGGTCCTAGGGGAGGGGGTAGGTTAGACTGCTACATTGGTCCTAGGGGAGGAGGTAAGTTAGACTGCTACATTGGTCCTAGGGGAGGAGGTAAGTTAGACTGCTACATTGGTCCTAGGGGAGGGGGTAAGTTAGACTGCTACATTGGTCCTAGGGGAGGGGGTAAGTTAGACTGCTACATTGGTCCTAGGGGAGGGGGTAAGTTAGACTGCTACATTGGTCCTAGGGGAGGGGGTAAGTTAGACTGCTACATTGGTCCTAGGGGAGGGGGTAAGTTAGACTGCTACATTGGTCCTAGGGGAGGAGGTAAGTTAGACTGCTACATTGGTCCTAGGGGAGGGGGTAAGTTAGACTGCTACATTGGTCCTAGGGGAGGAGGTAAGTTAGACTGCTACATTGGTCCTAGGGGAGGGGGTAAGTTA
Source organism: Archivesica marissinica (assembly GCA_014843695.1). Lineage (NCBI taxonomy): Eukaryota > Metazoa > Mollusca > Bivalvia > Venerida > Vesicomyidae > Archivesica > Archivesica marissinica. The sequence goes on along the minus strand of CM026386.1, from coordinate 7,065,823 downwards.
GACTGCTACATTGGTCCTAGGGGAGGGGGTAAGTTAGACTGCTACATTGGTCCTAGGGGAGGAGGTAAGTTAGACTGCTACATTGGTCCTAGGGTAGGTTAGACTGCTACATTGGTCCTAGGGGAGGGGGTAGGTTAGACTGCTACATTGGTCCTAGGGGAGGAGGTAAGTTAGACTGCTACATTGGTCCTAGGAGAGGAGGTAAGTTAGACTGCTACATTGGTCCTAGGGTAGGCTAGACTGCTACATTGGTCATAGGGGAGGTGGTAAGTTAGACTGCTACATTGGTCCTAGGGGAGGAGGTAGGTTAGACTGCTACATTGGTCCTAGGGGAGGGGGTAAGTTAGACTGCTACATTGGTCCTAGGGGAGGAGGTAAGTTAGACTGCTACATTGGTCCTAGGGGAGGGGGTAAGTTAGACTGCTACATTGGTCCTAGGGGAGGAGGTAAGTTAGACTGCTACATTGGTCCTAGGGGAGGGGGTAAGTTAGACTGCTACATTGGTCCTAGGGGAGGAGGTAAGTTAGACTGGTGGGTGTTAGACTGCTACATTGGTCTGTGGGGAGGGTAGAGCTACATTGGTCCTAGGGGAGGAGGTAAGTTAGACTGCTACATTGGTCCTAGGGGAGGGGGTAAGTTAGACTGCTACATTGGTCCTAGGGGAGGAGGTAAGTTAGACTGCTACATTGGTCCTAGGGGAGGGGGTAAGTTAGACTGCTACATTGGTCCTAGGGGAGGAGGTAAGTTAGACTGCTACATTGGTCCTAGGGGAGGGGGTAAGTTAGACTGCTACATTGGTCCTAGGGGAGGGGGTAAGTTAGACTGCTACATTGGTCCTAGGGGAGGAGGTAAGTTAGACTGCTACATTGGTCCTAGGGGAGGGGGTAAGTTAGACTGCTACATTGGTCCTAGGGGAGGGGGTAAGTTAGACTGCTACATTGGTCCTAGGGGAGGAGGTAAGTTAGACTGCTACATTGGTCCTAGGGGAGGGGGTAAGTTAGACTGCTACATTGGTCCTAGGGGAGGAGGTAAGTTAGACTGCTACATTGGTCCTAGGGGAGGGGGTAAGTTAGACTGCTACATTGGTCCTAGGGGAGGAGGTAAGTTAGACTGCTACATTGGTCCTAGGGGAGGGGGTAAGTTAGACTGCTACATTGGTCCTAGGGGAGGGGGTAAGTTAGACTGCTACATTGGTCCTAGGGGAGGGGTAGTAGTGTACATGTCTAGGGGGGGGTAAGTTAGACTGCTACATTGGTCCTAGGGGAGGAGGTAAGTTAGACTGCTACATTGGTCCTAGGGGAGGGGGTAAGTTAGACTGCTACATTGGTCCTAGGGGAGGGGGTAAGTTAGACTGCTACATTGGTCCTAGGGGAGGGGGGGAGGGGGTAAGTTAGACTGCTACATTGGTCCTAGGGTAGGTTAGACTGCTACATTGGTCCTAGGGGAGGGGGTAAGTTAGACTGCTACATTGGTCCTAGGGGAGGGGGTAAGTTAGACTGCTACATTGGTCCTAGGGGAGGAGGTAAGTTAGACTGCTACATTGGTCCTAGGGGAGGGGGTAAGTTAGACTGCTACATTGGTCCTAGGGGAGGGGGTAAGTTAGACTGCTACATTGGTCCTAGGGGAGGAGGTAAGTTAGACTGCTACATTGGTCCTAGGGTAGGTTAGACTGCTACATTGGTCCTAGGGGAGGAGGTAAGTTAGACTGCTACATTGGTCCTAGGGGAGGAGGTAAGTTAGACTGCTACATTGGTCCTAGGGTAGGGGGTA
>CM026386.1:6982758-7063053 GCA_014843695.1 Archivesica marissinica | reverse complement strand
TTATAGAAGACAGAGGTAGATAATGTCCGGTACAAAGCTACTCCCGAGTACTGTTATAGAAGACAGAGGTAGATAATGTCCGGTACAAAGCTACTCCCAAGTACTGTTATAGAAGACAGAGGTAGATAATCTCTGGTACAAAGCTACTCCCAAGTACTGTTATAGAAGACAGAGGTAGATAATGTCCGGTACAAAGCTACTCCCGAGTACTGTTATAGAAGACAGAGGTAGATAATGTCCGGTACAAAGCTACTCCCAAGTACTGTTATAGAAGACAGAGGTAGATAATGTCCGGTACAAAGCTACTCCCGAGTAATGTTATAGAAGACAGAGGTAGATAATGTCCGGTACAAAGCTACTCCCGAGTACTGTTATAGAAGACAGAGGTAGATAATGTCCGGTACAAAGCTACTCCCGAGTACTGTAGATAATGTCCGGTACAAAGCTACTCCCGAGTACTGTAGATAATGTCCGGTACAAAACTACTCCCGAGTAATGTTATAGAAGACAGAGGTAGATAATGTCCGGTACAAAGCTACTCCCGAGTACTGTTATAGAAGACAGAGGTAGATAATGTCCGGTACAAAGCTACTCCCAAGTACTGTTATAGAAGACAGAGGTAGATAATCTCCGGTACAAAGCTACTCCCGAGTACTGTAGATAATGTCCGGTACAAAGCTACTCCCGAGTAATGTTATAGAAGACAGAGGTAGATAATGTCCGGTACAAAGCTACTCCCGAGTACTGTTATAGAAGACAGAGGTAGATAATGTCCGGTACAAAGCTACTCCCAAGTACTGTTATAGAAGACAGAGGTAGATAATGTCCGGCACAAAGCTACTCCCGAGTAATGTTATAGAAGACAGAGGTAGATAATGTCCGGTACAAAGCTACTCCCAAGTACTGTTATAGAAGACAGAGGTAGATAATCTCCGGTACAAAGCTACTCCCGAGTACTGTAGATAATGTCCGGTACAAATCTACTCCCGAGTAATGTTATAGAAGACAGAGGTAGATAATGTCCGGTACAAAGCTACTCCCGAGTACTGTTATAGAAGACAGAGGTAGATAATGTCCGGTACAAAGCTACTCCCGAGTACTGTAGATAATGTCCGGTACAAAGCTACTCCCGAGTAATGTTATAGAAGACAGAGGTAGATAATGTCCGGTACAAAGCTACTCCCGAGTACTGTTATAGAAGACAGAGGTAGATAATGTCCGGTACAAAGCTACTCCCGAGTACTGTTATAGAAGACAGAGGTAGATAATGTCCGGTACAAAGCTACTCCCAAGTACTGTTATAGAAGACAGAGGTAGATAATCTCCGGTACAAAGCTACTCCCGAGTACTGTAGATAATGTCCGGTACAAAGCTACTCCCGAGTAATGTTATAGAAGACAGAGGTAGATAATGTCCGGTACAAAGCTACTCCCGAGTACTGTTATAGAAGACAGAGGTAGATAATGTCCGGTACAAAGCTACTCCCAAGTACTGTTATAGAAGACAGAGGTAGATAATGTCCGGCACAAAGCTACTCCCGAGTAATGTTATAGAAGACAGAGGTAGATAATGTCCGGTACAAAGCTACTCCCAAGTACTGTTATAGAAGACAGAGGTAGATAATGTCCGGTACAAAGCTACTCCTGAGTACTGTAGATAATGTCCGGTACAAAGCTACTCCCGAGTAATGTTATAGAAGACAGAGGTAGATAATGTCCGGTACAAAGCTACTCCCGAGTACTGTAGATAATGTCCGGTACAAAGCTACTCCCGAGTAATGTTATAGAAGACAGAGGTAGATAATGTCCGGTACAAAGCTACTCCCGAGTACTGTTATAGAAGACAGAGGTAGATAATGTCCGGTACAAAGCTACTCCCGAGTACTGTTATAGAAGACAGAGGTAGATAATGTCCGGTACAAAGCTACTCCCAAGTACTGTTATAGAAGACAGAGGTAGATAATCTCCGGTACAAAGCTACTCCCGAGTACTGTAGATAATGTCCGGTACAAAGCTACTCCCGAGTAATGTTATAGAAGACAGAGGTAGATAATGTCCGGTACAAAGCTACTCCCGAGTACTGTTATAGAAGACAGAGGTAGATAATGTCCGGTACAAAGCTACTCCCAAGTACTGTTATAGAAGACAGAGGTAGATAATGTCCGGCACAAAGCTACTCCCGAGTAATGTTATAGAAGACAGAGGTAGATAATGTCCGGTACAAAGCTACTCCCAAGTACTGTTATAGAAGACAGAGGTAGATAATCTCCGGTACAAAGCTACTCCCGAGTACTGTAGATAATGTCCGGTACAAAGCTACTCCCGAGTAATGTTATAGAAGACAGAGGTAGATAATGTCCGGTACAAAGCTACTCCCGAGTACTGTTATAGAAGACAGAGGTAGATAATGTCCGGTACAAAGCTACTCCCAAGTACTGTTATAGAAGACAGAGGTAGATAATGTCCGGTACAAAGCTACTCCCGAGTACTGTTATAGAAGACAGAGGTAGATAATGTCCGGTAAATCTTGCAAATAATGTTACAGTTTGTAAAAATTCCCTCACATTTCTAAGCATAATATTACGCTAACTCTTCCAAACTGGAGGTAGACAAGTGTTAAAACTGATAACATAAAACACACAATATATACAACCTAGACTAAAATATGATCCCAACTCTTCCTATTAGAGGTAGATCTGGTCCAATGTACTCTTTCGGAAGAGATAAATATGATTATATCTCAGATACTCTTCTTTGCTGTAGGTAAAAACAAGTGCTTTGCGCAACAAGACTCTAATTTTGTGTCCTCGGTGCAACAAGACTATTTTTCTCGGCTTAGCGCAACAAGACTGTAAGTACTATATAATTCTATAGCAGTTATAGACTTATTGAACCAAACAGAAGCTCTAAGCAACTCTCTCCTGTAAAGGTAGATCTAGCCCGCCGTCCAGCTTCTGCATCTTTACGATACAGTTGCCGTCCAGGTGTTTCTCCAAGTTCTTAGAGGTGACAAACCCCTCGCCGCAGTACGAGCAGGCATTACGCGACTTCAGCATGTGAATCTGGGACTTCATGTGTCGGTTCAGATCGGATTGTGTCACGCCCTTGTAGTTGCAAAGTTTGCAACAGAATTCCCGTATACCTGAAATAATCATTGCCATATACTACATGTTATAAAGCTATCATGGAATAATCATGGCCATTAACACAAGGAGAAAAGCTATCATGAAATAATCATGGCCATTAACACAAGGAGAAAAGCTATCATGAAATAATCATGGCCATTAACACAAGGAGACAAGCTATCATGGAATAATCATGGCCATTAACACAAGGAGACAAGCTATCATGAAATAATCATGGCCATTAACACAAGGAGACAAGCTATCATGGAATAATCATGGCCATTAACACAAGGAGACAAGCTATCGTGGAATAATCATGGCCATTAACACAAGGGGACAAGCTATCATGAAATAATCATGGCCATTAACATAAGGAGACAAGCTATCATGAACTAATCATGGCCACTAACACAAGGGGACAAGCTATCATGAAATAATCATGGCCATTAACATAAGGAGACAAGCTATCATGAAATAATCATGGCCATTAACATAAGGAGACAAGCTATCATGGAATAATCATGGCCATTAACACAAGGAGACAAGCTATCATGAAATAATCATGGCCATTAACATAAGGAGACAAGCTATCATGAAATAATCATGGCCATTAACATAAGGAGACAAGCTATCATGAAATAATCATGGCCATTAACATAAGGAGACAAGCTATCATGGAATAATCATGGGCATTAACACAAGGAGACAAGCAATCATGGAATAATCATGGCCATTAACACAAGGAGACAAGCTATCATGAAACCATGATGAACAGTCTACCGGTTGCCCATATGAGCGACGCCCCCTGAAACAATTAGTTAATACCGTACCGACAATCCATGGATTTAAGTGTCTTGCCTAAGGGCATGATAACCCTGGTTCTAGTGAGGCTCTGACTCGCTACCCTACAGCCTAGGCTATATGGCGACTATCCAGCTAGGATTGGAGGAGGATGAACCAGGTAGAACCACCGACCTTCCGCAAGCCAGCTGGATAGCTTCCTAACATGAAATATTTCAACATCCTTAGTGGGATTCGAACATACAGCGATGAGGGTAAATGATTCAAAGTGAACGACCGTAACATCTGGGCCACTCCAACATCAATAAGCTTGTCTGTTACTGATAGAAAGCTAAATAAATAACTGGGACCATCATCATGTTAAACAGTGCATTATTCATAACCTCTTCAGGGTTTGAGCTAGACAGAGAGTTGAGAGGAGTAGTCTCCCCTGAGCTAGACAGAGAGTTGAGAGGAGTAGTCTCCCCTGATCTAGACAGAGAGTTGATAGGAGTAGTCTCCCCTGAGCTAGACAGAGAGTTGGGAGAAGTAGTCTCCCCTGAGCTAGACAGAGAGTTGAGAGAAGTAGTCTCCCCTGATCTAGACAGAGAGTTGGGAGAAGTAGTCTCCCCTGAGCTAGACAGAGAGTTGGGAGAAGTAGTCTCCCCTGAGCTAGACATAGAGTTGAGAGGAGTAGTCTCCTCTTGAGTACAATCTCATGATTTCACCAGGGTTGCAATGGTGAAAAGCGAGCGTGCAAACCACTGCGTTAATCGGACAACTGGAGATTTTGCTACAATATAATGGATTGTCATCTATCACAATTGTTTGGATATCACACAGGCGCATGTCATTAACAATAACTATAATACATAGGAACAATGTCTGCTATCTGTGGCTGGAAGAGCTTTACAAACCTTGATGCCGCATCATGTGTACTTTGAGCTGGCTGTTGGTTCTGGCGTAGTAGTCGCAGTAATGACACTTGTATGGCCGTATATCTGAAACATAAACTCTATTTTACAAACACAAACTGAAACCTTGCCATCACTATATAGAGGCATTATGACATTAGGAGGTCACACTTGTATTCTTTCCTGACACATGTGATATACATGCTGTAAGATTATGGTCACAGCAACCATATTTATCCTGACATATCCCACACCAATTAATTTGGTATCTGTATGTCTTCAAGTAGTAAACATATAGCTCGTACAAGAATTTTGGAAAGACATAACCACCTGTTGGCTACTGAAATTATAAAATATATATATAACAGGTACTGATAGGTAAAAATAAGTACATGTGTACATCTACATAAAGCCCATGTCCGCCCCCCTCAGGTAATCGACTAATAATTCATGCCATACAGTAAATCATCCTGTCCAAATTGTATAAAAAAATGTAGCTTAACATTATAACTTTTACACTAGAGAAATGTAATTTTCATTGCAAGATTTATGGAACTGTTAAAGGCAGGTGGTTGCTTAATAGAGGTAAAAAACCATTAATACAGGCTTTAATGAGTTGTACTATATACATCTATGCAAACTATGTGACCCCTACCATGGGATCAATTATCACTCTAGTATCACCGATTGAGCAAACTTAGTAGTGATCCTCTATTTGATGCTAGCGATAAAATATGAAAGTCATAGAACTGTTTAAGGCAGGTGGTTGCTTAATAGAGGTAACCATTAACACAGGTTTGACTGTACATGCAAAATATATCAAAGCTCTTGGCATTCTGGTTCTCTAAGATGAATATTATCTGTAGTTAATGTAAAGTATGTGACCTGTCCGATTAGCGTGCTCGCTTTTCACCAATGCAACCCGGGTTCGATCCTCGGACACGGAAGTATGTGAGATGGTACGGCGGTACAGATGGGTTTTCTCCGGGTACTCCGGTTTCCTCCCATGCGAATGACCACATATACTTTCATTGGCGCCAACGTGAGTGATTAATATAAGTTGTTAGAACTTGCTTCGCAATCGTTGTAAAATAAATAAAGTTTAAACTAAACTAAGTATGTGACCCATACAGTGGGGTCAAATATGACCTCAGAATCACAATATGAGAAACTCAGTAGAGGTTCGCTAGGTGATGCTACATGACAAATATTAAAGATGTGTAAACTACAGAATGCAATGCCAGAACATTGTTCCAGTTCGTTTGATTATTTTCGTTGATCACCGATAATCTGAAATTGGTATCTATAAATAAGTGTCGCCCTAAAATTTCCACCAAAATACAAAAAGAGAACTTCAAAATGCTTCAGTTTTGTATTGTATATGATATTTTAATAAACGTATGCCGTAGATGTCTCTCATGGTCTCTATAAATGGTTGACATGTATGGATATCTCTATAAATGGTTGACATGTATGGATATCTCTATAAATGGCCGACATGTATGCATATCTCTATAAATGGTTGACATAGATATCTCTATAAATGGTTGACATGTATGGATATCTCTATAAATGGTTGACATGTATGGATATCTCTATAAATGCTTGACATGTATGGATATCTCTATAAATGGTTGACATGTATGGATATCTCTATAAATGCTTGACATGTATGGATATCTCTATAAATGGTTGACATAGATATCTCTATAAATGGTTGACATGTATGGATATCTCTATAAATGGTTGACATGTATGGATATCTCTATAAATGGCCGACATGTATGCATATCTCTATAAATGGTTGACATAGATATCTCTATAAATGGTTGACATGTATGGATATCTCTATAAATGGTTGACATGTATGGATATCTCTATAAATGCTTGACATGTATGGATATCTCTATAAATGGTTGACATGTATGGATATCTCTATAAATGCTTGACATGTATGGATATCTCTATAAATGGTTGACATAGATATCTCTATAAATGGTTGACATGTATGGATATCTCTATAAATGGTTGACATGTATGGATATCTCTATAAATGGCCGACATGTATGCATATCTCTATAAATGGTTGACATAGATATCTCTATAAATGGTTGACATGTATGGATATCTCTATAAATGGTTGACATGTATGGATATCTCTATAAATGGTTGACATGTATGCATATCTCTATAAATGGTTGACATGTATGGATATCTCTATAAATGGTTGACATGTATGGATATCTCTATAAATGGTTGACATGTATGGATATCTCTATAAATGGTTGACATGTAGATATCTCTATAAATGGTTGACATGTATGGATATCTCTATAAATGGTTGACATGTATGGATATCTCTATAAATGGCTGACATGTATGCATATCTCTATAAATGGTTGACATAGATATCTCTATAAATGGTTGACATGTATGGATATCTCTATAAATGGTTGACATGTATGGATATCTCTATAAATGGTTGACATGTATGGATATCTCTATAAATGGTTGACATGTATGGATATCTCTATAAATGGTTGACATGTATGGATATCTCTATAAATGGCCGACATGTATGCATATCTCTATAAATGGTTGACATAGATATCTCTATAAATGGTTGACATGTATGGATATCTCTATAAATGGTTGACATGTATGGATATCTCTATAAATGGCTGACATGTATGCATATCTCTATAAATGGTTGACATAGATATCTCTATAAATGGTTGACATGTATGGATATCTCTATAAATGGTTGACATGTATGGATATCTCTATAAATGGCTGACATGTATGGATATCTCTATAAATGGTTGACATGTATGGATATCTCTATAAATGGCTGACATGTATGGATATCTCTATAAATGGTTGACATGTATGGATATCTCTATAAATGGTTGACATGTATGGATATCTCTATAAATGGTTGACATGTATGGATATCTCTATAAATGGTTGACATGTATGCATATCTCTATAAATGGTTGACATGTATGGATATCTCTATAAATGGTTGACATGTATGGATATCTCTAGAAATGGTTGACATGTATGGATATCTCTATAAATGGTTGACATGTATGGATATCTCTATAAATGGTTGACATGTATGGATATCTCTATAAATGGTTGACATGTATGGATATCTCTATAAATGGTTGTATTAGATATCTCTATAAATGGTTGACATGTATGATATCTCTATAAATGGTTGACATATATATCTCTAGAAATGGCCGACATGTATGGATATCTCTAGAAATGGCCGACATGTATGTATGCATATCTCTAGAAATGGTTGACATGTATGCATATCTCTAGAAATGGCTGACATGTATGCATATCTCTAGAAATGACTGACATGCATGCATATCTCTAGAAATGGTTGACATGTATGTATGCATATCTCTAGAAATGGTTGACATAGATATCTCTATAAATGGCTGACATGTATGGATATCTCTATAAATGGTTGACATGTATGGATATCTCTATAAATGGTTGACATGTATGGATATCTCTATAAATGGTTGACATGTATGGATATCTCTATAAATGGTTGACATGTATGGATATCTCTATAAATGGTTGACATGTATGCATATCTCTATAAATGGTTGACATGTATGGATATCTCTATAAATGGTTGACATGTATGGATATCTCTAGAAATGGTTGACATGTATGGATATCTCTATAAATGGTTGACATGTATGGATATCTCTATAAATGGTTGACATGTATGGATATCTCTAGAAATGGTTGACATGTATGGATATCTCTAGAAATGGTTGACATGTATGGATATCTCTATAAATGGTTGTATTAGATATCTCTATAAATGGTTGACATGTATGATATCTCTATAAATGGTTGACATATATATCTCTAGAAATGGCCGACATGTATGGATATCTCTAGAAATGGCCGACATGTATGTATGCATATCTCTAGAAATGGTTGACATGTATGCATATCTCTAGAAATGGCTGACATGTATGCATATCTCTAGAAATGACTGACATGCATGCATATCTCTAGAAATGGTTGACATGTATGTATGCATATCTCTAGAAATGGTTGACATAGATATCTCTAGAAATGGTTGACATGTATGCATATCTCTAGAAATGGTTGACATGTATGCATATCTCTAGAAATGGTTGACATGTATGCATATCTCTAGAAATGGTTGACATAGATATCTCTAGAAATGGTTGACATAGATATCTCAAGAAATTCATGCGATAATAGAACCGACTAGAATGCTATACGCTATATAAGGCTATAATTATATTCCACCTCTCATTAATGAATAATAAATTACCATTAGATATGTCAACATCCATTCTTCATCTTTAGAAATCTGCCTGGTTAATAACCATTTATTATGTCCATTACACCTTAACATGGGAACTTGATACTTTATAGCCTGGCAAGCACGTACAGTACAGTGACTGTACAACACCTGGCAAGCACGTACAGTACAGTGACTGTACAACACATGGCAAGCACGTACAGTACAGTGACTGTACAACACATGGCAAGCACGTACAGTACAGTGACTGTACAACACATGGCAAGCACGTACAGTACAGTGACTGTACAACACCTGGCAAGCACGTACAGTACAGTGACTGTACAACACCTGGCAAGCACGTACAGTACAGTGACTGTACAACACCTGGCAAGCACGTACAGTACAGTGACTGTACAACACCTGGCAAGCACGTACAGTACAGTGACTGTACAACACATGGCAAGCACGTACAGTACAGTGACTGTACAACACCTGGCAAGCACGTACAGTACAGTGACTGTACAACACCTGGCAAGCACGTACAGTACAGTGACTGTACAACACCTGGCAAGCACGTACAGTACAGTGACTGTACAACACCTGGCAAGCACGTACAGTACAGTGACTGTACAACACATGGCAAGCACGTACAGTACAGTGACTGTACAACACCTGGCAAGCACGTACAGTACAGTGACTGTACAACACCTGGCAAGCACGTACAGTACAGTGACTGTACAACACATGGCAAGCATGTACAGTACAGTGACTGTACAACACCTGGCAAGCACGTACAGTACAGTGACTGTACAACACATGGCAAGCATGTACATGCTGTACTGTAGAACACGTGGCAAGCATGTACATGCTGTACTGTACAACACCTGGCAAGCACGTACAGTACAGTGACTGTACAACACATGGCAAGCACGTACAGTACAGTGACTGTACAACACATGGCAAGCATGTACATGCTGTACTGTACAACACCTGGCAAGGACGTACAGTACAGTGACTGTACAACACATGGCAAGCACGTACAGTACAGTGACTGTACAACACCTGGCAAGCACGTACAGTACAGTGACTGTACAACACCTGGCAAGCATGTACATGCTGTACTGTACAACACCTGGCAAGCACGTACAGTACAGTGACTGTACAACACATGGCAAGCACGTACAGTACAGTGACTGTACAACACATGGCAAGCATGTACATGCTGTACTGTACAACACCTGGCAAGCACGTACAGTACAGTGACTGTACAGCACATGGCAAGCACGTACAGTACAGTGACTGTACAACACATGGCAAGCATGTACATGCTGTACTGTACAACACATGGCAAGCACGTACAGTACAGTGACTGTACAACACATGGCAAGCACGTACAGTACAGTGACTGTACAACACCTGGCAAGCACGTACAGTACAGTGACTGTACAACACCTGGCAAGCACGTACAGTACAGTGACTGTACAACACCTGGCAAGCACGTACAGTACAGTGACTGTACAACACCTGGCAAGCACGTACAGTACAGTGACTGTACAACACATGGCAAGCACGTACAGTACAGTGACTGTACAACACCTGGCAAGCACGTACAGTACAGTGACTGTACAACACCTGGCAAGCACGTACAGTACAGTGACTGTACAACACCTGGCAAGCACGTACAGTACAGTGACTGTACAACACATGGCAAGCACGTACAGTACAGTGACTGTACAACACCTGGCAAGCATGTACATGCTGTAACTGTACAACACCTGGCAAGCATGTACATGCTGTACTGTACAACACGTGGCAAGCATGTACATGCTGTAACTGTACAACACCTGGCAAGCATGTACATGCTGTAACTGTACAACACGTGGCAAACATGTACATGCTGTAACTGTACAACACGTGGCAAGCATGTACATGCTGTAACTGTACAACATGTGGCAAGCATGTACATGCTGTAACTGTACAACACATGGCAAGCATGTACATGCTGTAACTGTACAACATCTGGCAAGCATGTACATGCTGTACTGTACAACACCTGGCAAACATGTACATGCTGTAACTGTACAACACCTGGCAAGCACTTACATGCTGTAACTGTACAACACGTGGCAAGCATGTACATGCTGTACTGTACAACACGTGGCAAGCATGTACATGCTGTAACTGTACAACACCTGGCAAGCATGTACATGCTGTAACTGTACAACATGTGGCAAGCATGTACATGCTGTAACTGTACAACACGTGGCAAGCATGTACATGCTGTAACTGTACAACACGTGGCAAGCATGTACATGCTGTAACTGTACAACACCTGGCAAGCATGTACATGCTGTAACTGTACAACACCTGGCAAGCATGTACATGCTGTACTGTACAACACCTGGCAAGCATGTACATGCTGTAACTGTACAACACCTGGCAAGCATGTACATGCTGTAACTGTACAACATCTGGCAAGCATGTACATGCTGTAACTGTACAACATCTGGCAAGCATGTACATGCTGTAACTGTACAACATCTGGCAAGCATGTACATGCTGTAACTGTACAACACGTGGCAAGCATGTACATGCTGTACTGTACAACACCTGGCAAGCATGTACATGCTGTACTGTACAACACCTGGCAAGCATGTACATGCTGTAACTGTACAACACCTGGCAAGCATGTACATGCTGTACTGTACAACACGTGGCAAGCATGTACATGCTGTAACTGTACAACACGTGGCAAGCATGTACATGCTGTAACTGTACAACATGTGGCAAGCATGTACATGCTGTAACTGTACAACACCTGGCAAGCATGTACATGCTGTACTGTACAACACATGGCAAGCATGTACATGCTGTAACTGTACAACACCTGGCAAGCATGTACATGCTGTACTGTACAACACGTGGCAAGCACTTACATGCTGTAACTGTACAACACATGGCAAGCATGTACATGCTGTAACTGTACAACACCTGGCAAGCATGTACATGCTGTACTGTACAACATGTGGCAAGCATGTACATGCTGTAACTGTACAACACCTGGCAAGCATGTACATGCTGTACTGTACAACATGTGGCAAGCATGTACATGCTGTAACTGTACAACACCTGGCAAGCATGTACATGCTGTAACTGTACAACACCTGGCAAGCATGTACATGCTGTACTGTACAACATCTGGCAAGCATGTACATGCTGTACTGTACAACACGTGGCAAGCATGTACATGCTGTAACTGTACAACACCTGGCAAGCATGTACATGCTGTAACTGTACAACACCTGGCAAGCATGTACATGCTGTACTGTACAACATGTGGCAAGCATGTACATGCTGTAACTGTACAACACCTGGCAAGCATGTACATGCTGTAACTGTACAACACGTGGCAAGCATGTACATGCTGTAACTGTACAACACCTGGCAAGCATGTACATGCTGTACTGTACAACACCTGGCAAGCATGTACATGCTGTACTGTACAACACGTGGCAAGCATGTACATGCTGTAACTGTACAACACGTGGCAAGCATGTACATGCTGTAACTGTACAACACATGGCAAGCATGTACATGCTGTAACTGTACAACATCTGGCAAGCATGTACATGCTGTACTGTACAACACCTGGCAAACATGTACATGCTGTAACTGTACAACACGTGGCAAGCATGTACATGCTGTACTGTACAACACGTGGCAAGCATGTACATGCTGTAACTGTACAACACGTGGCAAGCATGTACATGCTGTACTGTACAACACCTGGCAAACATGTACATGCTGTAACTGTACAACACCTGGCAAACATGTACATGCTGTAACTGTACAGTGACTGTACAACACGTGGCAAGCACTTACATGCTGTAACTGTACAACACGTGGCAAACACGTACATGCTGTAACTGTACAGTGACTGTACAACATGTGGCAAGCACTTACATGCTGTAACTGTACAGTGACTGTACAACACGTGGCAAGCACTTACATGCTGTAACTGTACAGTGACTGTACAACACGTGGCAAACATGTACATGCTGTAACTGTACAGTGACTGTACAACACGTGGCACGCACGTATATGCTGTAACTGTAGTGACTGTACAACACGTGGCAAACACGTACATGCTGTAACTGTACAGTGACTGTACAACACGTGGCACGCACTTACATGCTGTAACTGTACAGTGACTGTACAACACGTGGCACACACGTACATGCTGTAACTGTACAGTGACTGTACAACACGTGGCACGCACGTACATGCTGTAACTGTACAGTGACTGTACAACACATTACATTCTAATATTGTTATTGATGGAGATCACAAACCACTAAATACAGAGGTAATACAGGGTGATGTTCTATTTATGGAGGTAACATCAATTAACTTCTTGAAGGATAAGTCAATACAGATATTAGAGTTGATGTTGTCGAGATGGGTGTTACAAAGAATGGTGTGTGAATAAAAGTTAAATCTCTCTTTCACAACAACAACACCAACAACAACAACAACAACAAAAGCAAAGAAAGCACAATATAAAGCTGGATTCCATTCTGTTGCATGAAACTGTCTTCATACACGGTTAAAGAAATTGTACGACTCGATTATTCCCGCATGCGATAGTATGATATGGAATTAATGGGGACTGTGCTCGTATCATTGTTAATCCATTTTATTTATCTGCATTCTAAGCAGGCGAAATTGCTGGATATATAGGTGTTAAATATACGTACGTTTCCTATGCTCAGCCTTATTAAATATAAGCACTGCAGTATTGTTTAACAAATTCATATTTGTACATCGTTAGGGGTTACAGTGTGAAAGCTGGTTGATAGATGTAGTTTACAACTTTAAGAGTAAGAATTTCATGCTTGTGAATATGAGATAAAACTTTATATCGCAACATTCAATAACCAAATAGGCCAAAATACATAGAGGCCAAAATACATAGAGGCCAAAATATAAAGAGAGGCCAAACATAAATAGAGGCCAAAATACATAGAGGCCAAACTATAAATAGAGGCCAAAATACAGAGGAAAAAAATATAAATAGAGGACAAAATATAAATAGAGGCCAACATATAAATAGAGAACAAAATACATAGAGGCCAACATATAAATAGAGAACAAAATACATAGAGGCCAACATATAAATAGAGAACAAAATACATAGAGGCCAACATATAAATAGAGAACAAAATACATAGAGGCCAACATATAAATAGAGAACAAAATACATAGAGGCCAAAAATATAAATAGATGCCAAAATACAGAGGACAAAAATATAAATAGAGGCCAAACATAAATAGAGGCAAAAATACATAGAGGCCAATATAAATAGAGGCCAAAATACATAGAGGCCAATATAAATAGAGGCCAAAATACATAGAGGCCAAACTATAAATAGAGAACAAAATACATAGAGGCCAAAAATATAAATAGAGGCCAAAATACAGAGGACAAAAATATAAATAGAGGCCAAAATACATAGAGGCAAAAATATAAATAGAGGCAAAAATATAAATAGAGGCAAAAATATAAATAGAGGCAAAAATATAAATAGAGGCAAAAATATAAATAGAGGCCAAAATATAAATAGAGGCCAAAATATAAATAGAGGCAATAAAGGCCAAACATAAATAGAGGCCAAAATATAGAGGCTGATAGATGTAGTTTACAACTTTAGAGTAAGAATTTCAAAAGGACATGCAATGTGATATGAGATAAAACCTTTATTTTCATTGTAGCTTTGTTGTTTATTATTTCAGTGTGACGATGCATCGCAACATTCAATAACCAAATAGGCCAAAATACATAGAGGACAAAATATAAATAGAGGCCAAAATATAAATAGAGGCCAAAATATAGAGGCCAAAATATAAATAGAGGCCAAAATAAATGGAGGCCAAAATACATAGAGGCCAAAATACATATAAATAGAGGCCAAACATAAAAAGAGGCCAAAATATAAATAGAGGCCAAAATATAAATAGAGGCCAAAATATAAATAGAGGCAATAAAGGCCAAACATAAATAGAGGCCAAAATATAGAGGCTGATAGATGTAGTTTACAACTTTAGAGTAAGAATTTCAAAAGGACATGCAATGTGATATGAGATAAAACCTTTATTTTCATTGTAGCTTTGTTGTTTATTATTTCAGTGTGACGATGCATCGCAACATTCAATAACCAAATAGGCCAAAATACATAGAGGACAAAATATAAATAGAGGCCAAAATATAGAGGCCAAAATATAAATAGAGGCCAAAATATAGAGGCCAAAATATAAATAGAGGCCAAAATAAATGGAGGCCAAAATATAAATAGAGGCCAAAATACATATAAATAGAGGCCAAACATAAAAAGAGGCCAAAATATAAATAGAGGCCAAAATATAAATAGAGGCCTAAATAGAGGCCAAAATATAAATAGAGGCCAAAATACATAGAGGCCAAATATATAAATAGAGGGCAAAATATAAATAGAGGCCAATATAAATAGAGGCCTAAATAGAGGCCAAAATATAAATAGAGGCCAAAATACATAGAGGCCAAAAATATAAATAGAGGCCAAAATATAAATAGAGGCCAAAATATAAATAGAGGCCAAAATAAATGGAGGCCAAATACATATAAATAGAGGCCAAACATAAAAAGAGGCCAAAATATAAATAGAGGCCAAACATAAAAAGAGGCCAAAATATAAATAGAGGCCAAAATACATATAAATAGAGGCCAAACATAAAAAGAGGCCAAAATATAAATAGAGGCCAAAATATAAATAGAGGCCAACATATAAATAGAGGCCAAAATATAAATAGAGGCCAACATACATAGAGGCCAAATATATAAATAGAGGGCAAAATATAAATAGAGGCCAATATAAATAGAGGCCTAAATAGAGGCCAAAATATAAATAGAGGCCAAAATACATAGAGGCCAAAAATATAAATAGAGGCCAAAATACATATAGGCCAAAATATAAATAGAGGACAAAATATAGAGGCCAAAATAAATGGAGGCCAAAATATAAATAGAGGCCAAAATATAAATAGAGGCCAAAATAAATGGAGGTCAAAATATAAATAGAGGCCAAAATAAATGGAGGCCAAAATATAAATAGAGGCCAAAATAAATGGAGGCCAAGGCCAAAATATAAATAGAGGACAAACATAGAGGCCAAAATATAAATAGAGGCCAAACATAAATAGAGGCCAAAATATAGAGACCAAAATATAAATAGAGGCCAAAATAAATGGAGGCCAAAATATAGAGGCCAAAATATAAATAGAGGCCAAAATAAATGGAGGCCAAAATATAAATAGAGGCCAAAATATAAATAGAGGCCAAAATAAATGGAGGCCGATGCCAAATAAATAAAGGCCAAATAAATAAATAGAGGCCAAATAAATAAGAGGATATTTGTTTGTTTCAGTGTATATTATATTTCACCAAATAAACATTAAAAGCATTATGATTACGAGTGCTTTCTATTTTCATGAGTGAAATTTAATTCTATCATTCACTTAAAACAAATTTTCTTTTTATTTTAGGCTGAAAAGGCGTTTATATGCCAGATGTAGCATTGCGCTAAATGGTGCTAGATCGGTATGTTTATATGCAAGATGTAGCATTGCGCTATATGATGCTAGATCGGTATGTTTAGACTAACATCCAAAGACGTTGACATCATTTCAACATGCAGCGGGTAGGAACCACAAGAGCAAATCAGCGAGAAATAAAATGTCCTATACCCGTGTTTTCAACCACGGGATCAATATGTGTTACGGATAAATTTCCATATTGCATTGGAAAGCGTAAAATAAACCTAACCTTCAGTTAGTAATCATGGAACAAAATGGAAGCATAAAGCGTGGTATATACACATACCTGGTTCGTGATTATTACCTTTTATCTTACCTTCATGGAAGTCCATGTGCCGATTGATGTCAGAGAATGACACAAACTCTTTGGAACAGAAAGGACATTTATATACCGTTCGTCCGTCCGTCAGGGTCGTGGCTTTACACATGGACTCGCGGTTGATAGGAGACTGTACGATGCCGAGTCTGAAATCACATACAATGCAGCAATATACAGATTCTGTATAGATAATATTATAACAAAGCAGTTTGCATGTAATATTTACATCGCTATTGCATTTCCTTCTATGTGCTATGTGCCCTGATTGCATACATTTTCGTACGAGGGTTCCCAACTAATGATATGCAGCTGACATGTGCACTCGAAGTTACGGACATGAGCATTTGCAATGATAAGCAGCATTCGTCGCGAGAAAAGGCGTGTGTTACAGTATACGCTGATCCGGCAGACGGTAAGTTGCAAATGTGGAACATGGACTGGTGCATGATATATAACCCATTCAACCCCAAATAACTGACATGGACTGGTGCATGATATTTAACCCATTCAACATCAAGTAACTGACATGGACTGGTGCATGATATTTAACCCATTCAACCCCAAATAACTGACATGGACTGGTGCATGATATATAACCCATTCAACACCAAGTAACTGACATGGACTGGTGCATGATATTTAACCCAGTCAACACCAAGTAACTGACATGGACTGATGCATGATATATAACCCATTCAACATCAAGTAACTGGCATGGACTGGTGCATGATATTTAACCCATTCAACCCCAAATAACTGACATGGACTGGTGCATGATATATAACCCATTCAACACCAAGTAACTGACATGGACTGGTGCATGATATTTAACCCAGTCAACACCAAGTAACTGACATGGACTGGTGCATGATATATAACCCATTCAACCCCAAGTAACTGACATGGACTGGTGCATGATATTTAACCCAGTCAACACCAAGTAACTGACATGGACTGGTGCATGATATTTACCCCATTCAACACCAAATAACTGACATGGACTGGTGCATGATATATAACCCATTCAACCCCAAGTAACTGACATGGACTGGTGCATGATATATAACCCATTCAACGTATCAAGTAACTGACATGGACTGGTGCACGATATATAACCCATTCAACGTATCAAGTAACTGACATGGACTGGTGCATGATATATAACCCATTCAACGTATCAAGTAACTGACATGGACTGATGCACGATATATAACCCATTCAACGTATCAAGTAACTGACATGAACTGGTGCATGATATTTAACCCATTCAACACCAAGTAACTGACATGGACTGGTGCATGATATTTAACCCATTCAACGTATCAAGTAACTGACATGGACTGATGCATGATATATAACCCATTCAACACCAAGTAACTGACATGGACTGGTGCATGATATATAACCCATTCAACACCAAGTAACTGACATGGACTGATGCATGATATATAACCCATTCAACGTATCAAGTAACTGACATGGACTGGTGCATGATATTTAACCCATTCAACACCAAGTAACTGACATGGACTGATGCATGATATATAACCCATTCAACGTATCAAGTAACTGACATGGACTGGTGCACGATATATAACCCATTCAACGTATCAAGTAACTGACATGGACTGGTGCATGATATTTAACCCATTCAACACCAAGTAACTGACATGGACTGGTGCACGATATATAACCCATTCAACGTATCAAGTAACTGACATGGACTGGTGCATGATATTTAACCCATTCAACCCCAAATAACTGACATGGACTGGTGCATGATATATAACCCATTCAACACCAAGTAACTGACATGGACTGGTGCATGATATATAACCCATTCAACCCCAAGTAACTGACATGGACTGATGCATGATATATAACCCATTCAACCCAAAGTAACTGACATGGACTGATGCACGATATATAACCCATTCAACACCAAGTAACTGACATGGACTGATGCATGATATATAACCCATTCAACCCCAAGTAACTGACATGGACTGGTGCATGATATATAACCCATTCAACCCCAAGTAACTGCCATGGACTGGTGCATGATATATAACCCATTCAACACCAAGTAACTGACATGGACTGGTGCATGATATATAACCCATTCAACACCAAGTAACTGACATGGACTGGTGCATGATATATAACCCATTCAACACCAAGTAACTGACATGGACTGGTGCATGATATATAACCCATTCAACACCAAGTAACTGACATGGACTGGTGCATGATATATAACCCATTCAACGTATCAAGTAACTGACATGGACTGATGCATGATATATAACCCATTCAACGTATCAAGTAACTGACATGGACTGGTGCATGATATATAACCCATTCAACGTATCAAGTAACTGACATGGACTGGTGCATGATATTTAATCCATTCAACCCCAAGTAACTGACATGGATTGATGCATGATATATAACCCATTCAACGTATCAAGTAACTGACATGGACTGGTGCATGATATTTAATCCATTCAACCCCAAGTAACTGACATGGACTGGTGCATGATATTTAACTCATTCAATACCAAGTAACTGACATGGACTGGTGCATGATATTTAACCCATTCAATACCAAGTAACTGACATGGACTGGTGCATGATATATAACCCATTCAATCCCAAGTAACTGACATGGACTGGTGCATGATAATTAACCCATTGATATTTTTAGACCAATAAATTAATAAGAAAATTACCTTTGGACCAGTTCATTTATCAAAATGGGTAATTTTATCTAAAAATACTAATAATTATTACTGGCAAAAAGTGCAGATCTACACTTTTTGTAAGTCTCTTTAGAGGCCTGTAGTGTTGAAAGGGTTAATGTAAATATAAGAAATGATTCGAGGGTTAATAGTTTCCATCGGGGTATGAACTACATTGGACGTGGATAAAGTGTGTGGAGGCCGAATGCATCGATTCATTCCTTAAATATATGTAATAAATATATATTTTATAATCTGAAATGATTAACCGTGCTTTTTCCTGCCAAGTCTAAGTGTGAAAATTAAGCGAACACAGATACCACAGGTCGCAAAAGCCAAATAAACACTATGTGCTAATTTGCATGTTTACATTAGTTTATACAAATTTAGTTTAGCTCGATTGCGAAACAAGTTCTTACTTATATTAATCACTCTCGATACCCTTTTTCCTGATGGAATCCATCGCCACGAGGGAGAGAGAAGAGACAATGTGGAATTTAAGTGACTTGTCTAAGAATACAATCGTAACGGCTCCAGCTGGGATCGAACTCCGGACCTTACACGCGCTACAACTGCGCTATCACGACTTCAACATTATGTATGTATGTATGTATGTATGTTCCTTTAATGTCAAACCCCTCGTGGGGACTTAGACATGTTTTCCTGGGCAGGCTCAGCCGACCTAAGCGATTAACCAGTACTAAGCAGTGTGTGTGAGGTGCCTTGCTCAATGACACTATATACGTGGCCTGACCGAGTATCGAACCCGGGACCGTTCGATTCCAAATCCGACTCTCTACCACTGGACCACAGACGCTACACTAACATTAAAGATGTATTCCTGTTCAAAATCACTATCACAGTTTGTGATCATGCATTATAAAACCATTATTACCAAAGTGTCTCCGAAACAAAAATCATATCAAAGACATTTTAAATGTATTCGAAAATAATAAAATATCTTTGACTAACTTAATCTTAGTCATTTTTAGAAAAATATTCGGAATTTTGCTTTTTCTGCAGCCACTCACATTCTAGTCACGTGATTATAATTTAAATAAGTTCTAAAAATAGCACACCGTATGCAAATTAGTATCATAGATAGTTTTTTGTTTTTGTCCTAATCAACTATTCCCTGTAGAGTTGGTAACAATGTTGGAGCATATTGAAACATAAATTGGTTGTCTGAATGATTTGAGAATGTTGTCGGAATACGGGAAATTGCACAATGCAAATTTTTGTATTTGTCTATTCAGACTTGCGACCTGCCTATCAGTGGAAGTTTACCTCATCATGTGATGCTCATTTTGTCATGAGCGGTCGAGTGAATTCATGAACTGTCCATCCTCCTTCCCATGATAGATTAAACAAAACAACTATATATGAGAATGTTGAGTCGATGTATTTTATGCAGCCGGACACCATTAAACATGATTAGTCAATGAATCAAATAAAGTTTAAACTTTATTTATTTTACAACGATTGCGAAGCTCTAACAACTTATATTAATCACTCTTGTTCGTGCAGATGCAAGCATAAATGTGGTCATTCGTGTGGGAGGAAACCGGAGTACCCGGAGAAAACCCACCTGTCCGATCTACCATCTCACATACTTTCCAGTCCGAGGATCGAACCAGGGCTGCATTGGTGAGAAGCGAGCGCGCTAACCACTGCACTAATTGGACAGCCTTGATTAATTAATCAAATGTAGCAGATATCTCTACACAGTTTGCATACCTTGAATGAGTCCTGGATAAAGATGTAACCTTGCGTCCGTCTGTGTGACCCGTGTCTGGTGGACTGTACATGTTGAACGACCACAAAGATCCTGCATTTTCCTGACCCCATGGGATCCTTGGATAACCGAGAATACTTTCACGTATACCATCTTTGCTATCCCGATCTTCGGGCGAGGTATCAGACTTTGAGGAGGAGTGACTGGCTGGCGAGGGCGACTTACTCGTTCCTGCACGTGAGTCCGACATGAGTGGCGTGCTGCTCACGGGTAGCGACATCATCTGCGACATCGCAGCCAGGCTGGGAGGTAGATGGTTGGGTGGAAAGATGATGGGTTGTGAGGTGTTGTTGAGGTGGTGCGTAAGGGATTGATGGGCTGCTAAAGCCTTCACCATCAGCAAATGATTGGTCGAGTTGAGAGCATATCCCGGCATGATGGTTTCCAGGTTGCTGGGAGTGACTGGGAGGTTTAATTCTGGTGACATACAAGCTTGGACATCATCTGAGGCATCACTGTTATTATTATTGTCTTGAGAATTTCTATCGGATTTTGAAAAATTGAGAGGTAAGTCACCATCCGAGGTTGTATGGTTTTCATACACATGTATGGGTGTGCATTTCCTCGAAGAACGACTTCTCGGTGAGAGATCGCGCTTCAGCGGCATCAATGACCTTTTAGGGGCCGTTCTGATTTCAACATCGGCTTCATCTGTATCTGGAAAGTGATCTTCTGATAAGGATTCTGACCAGTTATTATCTGACGAATGCTGAGAAAGCCCTGCATCTGCTACATCCGAAATATTGCCGTCGGCTGTTGTAGGAGATCGTGGCAACACAATGGTAACGTTTTGATTTGGCAGCACAGAGGCGTTTTGATTTTTGCTTTTATTCATTAGATTTAAAGGCTCATCCCTTGCAGTGATGTTCCGGACATTTTCCAGATCACGATGCTTTAATCTGATTCGTCGAGTCTTCTCACGGTTCAGCTTTCTCCTGACCCATGATGCACCACACTTCGCTTCACCGCCAGTTTTCCAATGGTTTCGGGAAATATGAATCTGCAGGCTAGTATACTGACGGAAATTCTTTCCACAGATTCTACAAGTATACCGTTTATTTGCCATATGAAGACGAGTATGCTTATAAAATGAGATCGAATTCTCCAAGTCTTTATGACAAAATCTGCATGAAAACGGACTGCCGGCCGACAAATGGCTATTGGTAATGAATGATGCAACGGTATCTTTGGCATATGTTAAGCGAGACATGGCAGAGGAATGCCTACGTCTCATGTGGCTCTGCATCTCAGTCTTGAAATGAAAGCTCTCGTCACAATAACAGCACTCGTATGTGAATCTATGTTTAGTCTTGTGAACAGACAAGTGAGTCTGCAATTTATTCAGCGATTGAAACACGTCGCCGCACAAGTGACATTTAAATACGGAGGTGTATTCTCCGTACATCAAGTCCAAACCGTCGAGCCGAGATACCACAACCGTTTCATTTTGAACACTGAGTTTACTCCCGTTAAACGGCCCGACCCCGTAATTGACCACCTCTCCATTACTGGCAGCATGAATGTTACCGTTAAACAGTTTATTTCTCCCAGACATGCTTAAATCTAACGCAAATTTAGAATGATTACCCGTTTCACGTATTAAACCCTGAGACTTCGTCTCTGATATGAGTTCAGATCCAATATCTGAATTTTGATAAAAAGAATCGGTAGATTTGGCATCATCCTCATCATCCAAATTCTCGTGCCGATGATTTGCAGATTCTGACCCGTATAACTGTGGTAATCCCACCAGATGTCCTCGCTGTAGGAGGTGCATCTGGGTGCGAGTTTTCATGCGGAGGTAGCGTTCTTCCAGACCCGGACTAAGCTCAATGTCTATCCCATGCGTAGCTTTCAGATGATAATGCATGCTGCTTTTGGCTCGAAATGGTTTACTGCAGAACTAAAATAAATCCATAAATATACATGTATAGTGTGTAGCTAGTATATCATAGAACTGAAATAAATCCATAAATATACATGTATAGTGTGTAGCTAGCTATATCATAGAACTGAAATAAATCCATAAATATACGTGTATAGTGTGTAGCTAGCTATATCGTAGAACTGAAATAAATCCATAAATATACATGTATAGTGTGTAGCTAGCTATATCGTAGAACTGAAATAAATCCATAAATATACATGTATAGTGTGTAGCTAGCTATATCGTAGAACTGAAACAAATCCATAAATATACGTGTATAGTGTGTAGCTAGCTATATCGTAGAACTGAAATAAATCCATAAATATACATGTATAGTGTGTAGCTAGCTATATCGTAGAACTGAAATAAATCCATAAATATACGTGTATAGTGTGTAGCTAGCTATATCACAGTCCATACATTTGACATGGTGTGTAGCTAGCTATATCGTAGAACTGAAACAAATCCATAAATATACGTGTATAGTGTGTAGCTAGCTATATCGTAGAACTGAAATAAATCCATAAATATACGTGTATAGTGTGTAGCTAGCTATATCACAGTCCATAAATTTGACATGGTGTGTAGTAGCTATATCGTAGAAGTGAAATAAATCCATAAATATAATTTGACATGGTGTGTAGCTAGCTATATTGTAGAAGTGAAACAAATCTATAAATATACATGTATAGTGTGTAGCTAGCTATATCGTAGAAGTGAAATAAATCCATCAATATAATTTGACATGGTGTGTAGCTAGTGCTATATCGTAGAAGTGAAACAAATCCATAAATATAATTTGACATGGTGTGTAGCTAGCTATATCGTAGAAGTGAAATAAATCCATAAATATAATTTGACATGGTGTGTAGTAGCTATATCGTAGAAGTGAAATAAATCCATAAATATACATGTATAGTGTGTAGCTTAGGGGTGACTATTGGGGTCAATTTTACTATTGCGATAGTTAAAATACTATTGCGATAGTATTGCGATAGTATTGCGATAGTTGTAGGACTATTGCAATAGTATTGTGTAAATACATATTAATTAAAAAAATATTCTGTTTCGTATGGAATACACAAGTTCTGTGTATTTATTTATTAGCATGCAATTTTTTCTTTATTATCATGACATCGAACACACTGCACTAATTTACTTGTCCGTAGTGAAAAGTTGAAAACCCACTTGCCCGTATATCCGAACTTTATATGTTTAAATAATATAAACCAACCTTATTTAAAAATCGATACACAGTCCCGCTAAGTTACATGATTGTTTACCTGTCGTCTTCAATAATAAGGCTGCGTCACGTACCCGTTCCCGTATATCGATTTAGCGACCGCGTAGTATACTTGTAACTGACGCATGCGCTATAGCACTTTAAATTACCCATACCCGGGATTATGGGGTCACATCGCCTACTTTGCTCACTATTCAGTACCAAAGAAGCCATTTTCGACAGTAGTTATTCTTATTGACAGCTGGCTTGTTTTGAGCGGAAAATACATTGCATACCCACCGCATTTTACACAGTTTTTATGTGACGGGCGATAACTCTTGACATTTCCGGTTCTTATTCAGGTTATTGTCGGCTGGAAATGTTGCCCGCCACCGTTGTCGGCTGGCTTGTGTTTATTGCGGAAGTTCCGCAGGAAAATAAACAAGAACATTTGCCGATGCTTTCTCATTAAAATACGATTTAAATGCCATGGGAACATAAAGTAAAT
The DNA here is from genome assembly GCA_014843695.1 of Archivesica marissinica. Classification (NCBI taxonomy): domain Eukaryota; kingdom Metazoa; phylum Mollusca; class Bivalvia; order Venerida; family Vesicomyidae; genus Archivesica; species Archivesica marissinica. Next base: position 7,037,782 of record CM026386.1, on the reverse strand, counting down.
GCACTCGCCGGTATTTTTACTTGTCCACGGACAAGTTACATTCGAAAATCTACTTGCCCGGCGTAACAAATGACCGATTTCGCCATCCCTGGCAACTATCGAAACTATTGCGATAGTACTACCGCAATAGTCAATACTATCGATGGTCATATTTACCATCGATGGTTGACTATCGTGACGCTGTCTATTGCGATGCATCGATATTTCGATGCATCGTTACACCCCTAGTGTAGCTAGCTATATCGTAGAAGTGAAATAAATCCATCAATATAATTTGACATGGTGTGTAGCTAGCTATATCGTAGAACTGAAATAAATCCATAAATATACATGTATAGTGTGTAGCTAGCTATATCGTAGAACTGAAATAAATCCATAAATATACGTGTATAGTGTGTAGTAGCTATATCGTAGAAGTGAAACAAATCCATAAATATACGTGTATAGTGTGTAGCTAGCTATATCGTAGAACTGAAATAAATCCATAAATATACATGTATAGTGTGTAGCTAGCTATATCGTAGAAGTGAAACAAATCCATCAATATACATGTATAGTGTGTAGTAGCTATATCGTAGAAGTGAAACAAATCCATAAATATACATGTATAGTGTGTAGCTAGCTATATCGTAGAACTGAAATAAATCCATAAATATACATGTATAGTGTGTAGCTAGCTATATCGTAGAAGTGAAATAAATCCATAAATATACATGTATAGTGTGTAGTAGCTATATCGTAGAACTGAAACAAATCCATAAATATAATTTGACATGGTGTGTAGTAGCTATATCGTAGAAGTGAAATAAATCCATAAATATACATGTATAGTGTGTAGCTAGCTATATCGTAGAAGTGAAATAAATCCATAAATATAATTTGACATGGTGTGTAGCTAGCTATATCGTAGAAGTGAAACAAATCCATAAATATAATTTGACATGGTGTGTAGCTAGCTATATCGTAGAAGTGAAATAAATCCATAAATATAATTTGACATGGTGTGTAGTAGCTATATCGTAGAGGTGAAATAAATCCATAAATATACATGTATAGTGTGTAGCTAGCTATATCGTAGAAGTGAAATAAATCCATCAATATAATTTGACATGGTGTGTAGCTAGCTATATCGTAGAACTGAAATAAATCCATAAATATACATGTATAGTGTGTAGCTAGCTATATCGTAGAACTGAAATAAATCCATAAATATACGTGTATAGTGTGTAGTAGCTATATCGTAGAAGTGAAATATTACTATTTATATACACCTTGATACATTGAACCTACTATCCTGTAGACTATCTACCACATAATTGTTATATCAACACAGTATTTGGAAAAAATGCCATCTGAAGTTCCAATATGCAGTTGGACATTTCTATCTACCAACTCTGTCCAGCCATACGGCAAAATGGTGTAATTTCTATCAATGATCTAATGATCATCTGATTAAATTATCTAGAGATTTTAGTGTTCTTTATTAAAGTCAACATTATGTTAACAAAGTTTGATCAACTTTAAGAAGTAATCTTCAGTAATTCTAAAACTGAAGCTCAAATGCTATGACATTAGTCATTAGCCCAAATTTACGTCTTTTCTAACAATTCTTCATTACTCTTGAGTCTTAATACCACTACAGTAGGTACTAGACTGTAAAACTTAACCTATAAATATACATAAGTTATGAATAAGCTTAACAAGAAACTTAAAACAAACAAGGACACCCTACAACATCCTCAACTTTAATTAAGGTCATCAGACACCCTCAAGTCGCATGAGTAGCCTGGCCAGCTGAGTAGTTGCATGAGCAAGTACTGCGTGCGGTCGGTCGTTCTCCGAAATCACCGAGTAAACAACGGAACCGGTACTCCTGTCATGAAATCTTCGTCTCGCGAGCGCTCGCCAATTTTTATTAGTTTGGCATTCCCCTGCGTGACTAAGTTTTATTGTAAATAGCCAAGAACTGGTAGCTTTTTATACTTAACATGTAACTTTTAAAGGCCCTACGAAGGTGACCGTTGTTTGTACGGAAGTGTATTTTACTACATTATTTTTAAACGTTGTCACTCAGGGGTTAAGCCGCCTTTTTTAGATGTAATTTTTATGATCCCAGTACTATGGAATTAGTTTTATGTAAATATTTTTAGGGGCAACCCATGATAGTTTAGTTTGGTGATACTTATATATGTTAAAAAAAAAGTTGACCAAACATCATAGTAGGCTGATACCTCTAACGGTTTATTCGTTTGTGATAGGTGAAATTTTCTTTCCTGCTGACATTTTCCACAACTATGGAAGATACTCTACTACCAGTTATATATCTGTATGACTGATAGTAAATTATATGTACTTGGGATCAATTAACTAAATGTCTTAGTACAGATACATATTAAGATAGTTCATGAATTTTAATCTTCGTAGCAACCTTGATACTGCTTTGCACTTTACAAGTTAAACGGGCACCTGCCATATCTCTTTCTCGTTCGCGCGAACGTAAAATTCTCAATTGTTTGCATACATTTGCATAGGTCAATCAGTGCACATTCCTGAGAGCTCGTTCTTCTTTGCTCAGGGGCACCTGTTATTTTTCACACCGGTCCGTGCGACTAGTTAACTTTTTGCGACTAGGTCTTACTTTTAATTTTCGTAGCAATATCTGTATTGATATCTATTAGTACAACCCTCAATGGGCAACGCAGTCTATATGTTGCAGGTTTGACTATGTGCTACTAGGGATCTTGGGATATATGAAGGACACACCTATGAGCTGTTGATTTTCTTCTGACAGACAGTGCCCTTCTACCTTCTTCCTTCTCACTACTGAGTTTAATCTATCTCTCTACCTTATGCAACCCATTATAAATCACCTACTCTAAATACATTTTGGTGATGGGGTATGCTGATATAAAAATATACCCGAAGATCCCTAATTAAGGTCAAACCTGTCTCTATATTATTTATCTGCTGTTATAGTCAAATTAGTTTATTTTTTGGATCAATCAAAGTTCCATGAATATATCTCATTGGTCCACTCCTAATTTCTTGTTCATTTTGTATAGGACACACATTCCATAAATCTAGGGTGTGTCCTTGTTATCTTCTACACTAGTTTGAATGCTACTTAGAATAAAATATTTGCACAGTATTTATCTCACCAGGGACATACGGTATAAATCGGCTATAGAACGGACTAACAAACAATTTACTAACCAACTTATGTCTAAATCTGCTTAGAATTAGTAATTGCACCGGGTAATTTCTTCACCCGGTCTACCTCCGACCCCCGTTGGTACACAATCGTGTGCGAGCGGGGGTGGGAGATATGAAAACCGAACACACTCTGAGATTATTCCAACCCACATAGCCCTCTAAACACCATAGCATTGTAATTGTACTAGTTTATTAACTATCTATTTGTCTTCCGCTAATGTCGAACCCCTCGCGGTTCTTTGAATCATCTTAGCTTATTTAGTCGCCCAAATGCATTGGCGACTTTAAATAAACCTATATAGTTAGTTAGTCCATAAATATACATGTATAGTGTGTAGTAGCTATATCGTAGAACTGAAACAAATCCATAAATATACGTGTATAGTGTGTAGCTAGCTATATCGTAGAACTGAAACAAATCCATAAATATAATTTGACATGGTGTGTAGTAGCTATATCGTAGAAGTGAAATAAATCCATAAATATACATGTATAGTGTGTAGCTAGCAATATCGTAGAAGTGAAATAAATCCATAAATATAATTTGACATGGTGTGTAGCAGCTATATCGTAGAAGTGAAATAAATCCATAAATATACATGTATAGTGTGTAGCTAGCTATATTGTAGAACTGAAACAAATCCATAAATATACATGTATAGTGTGTAGCTAGCTATATCGTAGAACTGAAATAAATCCATAAATATACGTGTATAGTGTGTAGCTAGCTATATCATAGAACTGAAACAAATCCATAAATATACATGTATAGTGTGTAGCTAGCTATATCGTAGAACTGAAATAAATCCATAAATATACGTGTATAGTGTGTAGCTAGCTATATCGTAGAACTGAAACAAATCCATAAATATACATGTATAGTGTGTAGTAGCTATATCGTAGAAGTGAAATAAATCCATAAATATACATGTATAGTGTGTAGCTAGCAATATCGTAGAAGTGAAATAAATCCATAAATATAATTTGACATGGTGTGTAGTAGCTATATCGTAGAAGTGAAATAAATCCATAAATATACATGTATAGTGTGTAGCTAGCTATATCGTAGAACTGAAACAAAGCCATAAATATACATGTATAGTGTGTAGCTAGCTATATCGTAGAACTGAAATAAATCCATAAATATACGTGTATAGTGTGTAGCTAGCTATATCATAGAACTGAAACAAATCCATAAATATACATGTATAGTGTGTAGTAGCTATATCGTAGAACTGAAACAAATCCATAAATATATGTGTATAGTGTGTAGCTAGCTATATCGTAGAACTGAAACAAATCCATAAATATACATGTATAGTGTGTAGCTAGCTATATCACAGTCCATAAATATAATTACAAATCATGTATCTGTTTCTACAGCAGAACTGAAACAAATCAATTTGTTTGCTATATCGTCCGTGTTGCATTCTGAAAATATAACTGATATTGGGTAGCAGTTGATATTGGGTAGCAGTTGATATTGGGTAGCAGTTGATATTGGGTAGCAGTTGATATTGGGTAGCAGTTGATATTGGGGTAGCAGTTGATATTGGGTAGCAGTTGATATTGGGTAGCAGTTGATATTGGGTAGCAGTTGATATTGGATAGCAGTTGATATTGGGTAGCAGTTGATATTGGGTAGCAGTTGATATTGGGTAGCAGTTGATATTGGGTAGCAGTAAGTTTGGTGGTTAGTATTGATGCTAATGGTATTCTCGTGTTCAATTCGGTTATTTCCTATTTATAATGCTTAATGGTTTTACAGTCAAACCTGTGTTACTGGTCACCTCTATTCAGCAGCCAACCTGTATGAAGCAGTCAGTTTCCAAATATCTTGTTTGTTTTATTATACATTTGACCTCTATTAAGCAGCCACCTGTTCCAAGTAGCCACTTTTCTGTGATTCCCATATCTGGCTGCTTAACACAGGTTTGACTGTATTTATTAAATGTCAAAGTTTGTGTAATATATTTCAGCGACATTTGAAATGACAGCATTTAATTGTTTCTAAATTAGAATTGTGATATGATTTCTTAACTGACACCGTGCATGTTCTAATCTTGAGCAGTAACACCACAGTGAGAGAGAGTGGTGAAACGTGCATGGTTGAATGCATAATGGTTTCATAAACGGGTCAGCATCCCAAAGTGTCAATGAGAGATATTATTGGAATTTCGATTACCTTCCTTGACAGATAATGTCTGATTTATCCCGAAATATGTATTGGTCCCTTTAGTTGAAAGCCTTTGTTTTTATTGGTGTTCCTTAACCATATGTTGCGGTATGATAAATGGTATTTTATCAAAAGCATGTTAATTAATTTATAATCATTTTCTACAGTAAAGTATCCTTTGGATATGCTGTAATTATAATATAAGAAAAATTAATGAAAACAGATAGCATGTGGTGCAAAGGAAACAACGATAAAAACAGAGGAAGCCAATTAAGAGGACCAATCTACTTTCATGAGTATTCAGGGGCAGTAACTGACTAATGTCTCACATTGTATTCAATTATAAATGTGTTTGTAACTTTTGAAATTGTATACTTATAATATATGAAATAGGACTAAGCGTGTGTTTTTATGTTTTTTATCGTCGCTACTGGTCGCTCATAGCGACGCCTCCTGAAGAGATTAGTCATTTTAGATTTTTGGAGGATAGTGCAATGATACAGACACAGACCCATTCCACAGTCTCCTCTGGTTCTTTTACGTGCACGGTGTACAGCACCGACACGAGACCTTAGTTTAATGTCCCATCTGAACGACTGTTAATTTTATTAGGGTCAGACGGGAGATCGAACCTGCGATCACTGGATTACCAGTCCAGCGTGCTACCACTGGATAATAGATCCGTCTGTTAGGACTAAGCCTCTGGAACCGGACGTAATGTATTGCTATAAATGTATGTCATGCTTCCATTTTTTACAAGCCCCGCATCCTGGCTATTTGAATGGGAGTTTTGATACATCATGTGAGCTGATTAGATTGTATATAAATTGGTTTAAACTACATTATTATACTATTAACTACCCTATTCCGACTTACCCGACATCTGAAAGGTTTTTCTCCTGTATGACACATCATGTGGCGTTTCAAATCGCTCGGCTTTGGAAACATCTTTGCACAGACCTGGCAACTGTGCGGATCTGTCATATCATTGGCTGTAACCTGGCAACTGTGCGGATCTGTCATCTCATTGGCCGTAACCTGGCAACTATGCGGATCTGTCATCTCATTGGCTGTAGACTTTAAAGACGCTTCGTAGGCTCTCATATGTCTGTCGTAGCTTGTTTCTAACAAATGTGGAGGTATTGCACAAGACTGATGGTTTTGTGGAGATGGATCGTCTCCCCTGTGACGTTTACTGGCCATGTCAGTAGCTTCGGCAGGGCTTAATTTCGAATACGCAGTGTCTGGAACATTATTGTCTGGGTCTAAATTATGATAGGAGGGGCTTGTAGAGATGATGGGCAGGTCATCCAGAGGTCTCTTGCGATTATAATCATGTGCATGCTGCGCGATGTTGACTTCCCCTGACAGAGTATCGTGGGTCATGAACAGATGATGTTGCAGAACACTTTGGGATTTAAATGTCACATTATCGCCCTGAAAATGAAAGTAGAAACCATAAATATAGCTGGCAACCACAAAGCCATCTGAAAAATATTTCCTTTCATTCTAAATATTCAATTTACAATACAAAACAAATGAACACATTATGCCCTAGAAACAATTCATGGCATTGTTTGCACAAGAAATATATGTTGAAGCAAGTGGGTTGGGCCACAAGTTTTAACAACATCAGTTAATAGGGCAATTTGTGTGTTTCACCGTTTAAAAGCTACAACAAGTCTTACATTAAAAGATTTGGCATATATTAGTAGCAAGGTAAAAACCATCTTACTCGAGGTAAAATACCATCTTACTCGAGGTGTTAAATACTAATGGGCACAACCATAACGGATACAGCTTGGCGCAAACTCCGGACCCTTCGCACCTGAAGTGACACAATGCGCTATTAATTGTTATTTGATTTGCAGTATTGGGTATGGGCTATTTTAATTAGGTTTATCGAACACACTACTTTTAATTTTAATTGGGATTTTTGGACAATTTAATTGGGTATTTGTTACTCGGATACGCAGCTTATCTGGGGGAGACTCTGTACCAACCAGCCCCTGTATGAAACAATGAAAAACGAAATTGCGCATCCCATTTTTTATGCGAGAATCGTCAGCAAGCGACGGCCAGATACTAGGTCACAGAGGCGTAAAGCAGAAACTAGGAGCATAAGGTAAGACTTACAGAACACTGAACACTGGTCTCGTTAGAATCTTCAATTAAATGCTGTTTGTAGTCATTTTTGGTTTCTGCCGAATTATCACAGGGCCAGCATTCATGTCTGTCTGACCTTGCTGGACTTAAACAACTATCATCTACACTAGACCCTGACAGGTCAAGGTCATTATCAGTGACCTTGACCTTTGAACATAGGTCAGCAGGTTCAGTGTCTCCAGGTTCTTCAAGGTTTTGAGTTTCTCCCTCATTTATGATGAGATTATCATCATTTTCATCCGAGCTTAAAGTTACAAAGCCGTTCTGAAGTGTCACAGTGGTGTCAGCGTGTCGTTTGTTACGTTTGACCGTTAACCCGTACTGTATTTCCTGAGTGCACTTGTCCACAGCTGACACTAGTGCTGAGGTATTTGGCTGGTTCCCCTCTTTCTTCTCATCCTTATCATCTGAAAGTAAACAATAGGAAAACATTAACAACGACTCAATCGTTTGTTATCATGTGGACACGCATGATAAACTTCTGTTCCCATTCAGCAAAGTTATGAACAAATATTGTTCAATTGACTTTAAAAAAAGATGACTGGCACAGGTGTTGCAAAATTACATTCAAAGTTGAACATAAAAATGTTTTCTTCAGCCATATGTGACGGCGAAACCGAGAAAATGTGGCCAAATGACCAATAATTCATCATAATTCAAAACGTTAATGTCTAAATGCCGGAAATCTCCATAATCTTTATTTCACAAACCAATGTTGTAACTTGTTAAATCAATTAAATATAGTGTAATAACCTGCTAAACCAATACATTGGTTACTTAGTTCAATATCCAATTTATTGAATTTTCAATTATAGGGCCATAACTCTAAGGGCAATAACTTTGATGTTACTGACTCGATGCGGACGAAAGTTATAAGTGCACCTCAGGGTTCATTCTAGGTCAGAATTTTTGGGAGAAGTGAGAAAGCGTGTGATCGCTTCCTTAAATGGTGTTCTTTAATATACTTCTGCAAAATAGGGTTAAAATGCACAGTACAACCATTAAATACAACATTTGAATAGGAGGAGTGCTTTATAATGGGCCAGTGTATATCTTACTAGACAAAATTTTGTTTGAAAATCATAAAAACCAAAACATAATTTTTTAAAAATATTTTATTAGGGAGAAGTGGGGCCCCCAGAGGGCGAAGTCAAGGTCCTTAGGGCGACAATTTCGCCCATATCGCCCTCTAGAATGATCCCTGGCACCTGCACCCTATGATGATATATATTTAATTGGAGTTTCATGAAATTCCAAACGCATTGGTTACAGAGATCTGACTCCGGACGGACATACTCACGAGGGGGTATTTAAGTGGCTACCCCATTGTTCTCTCCTTTTGTTCTAGTACATAAGAGTATTTATAGCCACATAAGAGCTAACCCTAGACAACTAGAGAATAGATCTGTTGTTCTCCTAGCCACGTAAGTACCCTCTTGTGTGCTCGGAAGGACACCCGGACGGACAATGCCAAACCTATACACCCCTCCGAGATCCTACAGATCAACGGGGGATAATTAAATGTAGAGATCCTACAGATCAACGGGGATAATTAAATGTAGAGTTCCTACAGATCGACAGGGGATAATTAAATGTAGGGAGATCCTACAGATCAACAGGGGATAATTAAATGTAGAGTTCCTACAGATCGACGGGGGATAGTTAAATGTAGGGAGATCCTACAGATCAACGGGGATAATTAAATGTAGAGTTCCTACAGATCGACAGGGGATAATTAAATGTAGAGTTCCTACAGATCGACAGGGGATAATTAAATGTAGAGTTCCTACAGATCGACAGGGGATAATTAAATGTAGAGTTCCTACAGATCGACAGGGGATAATTAAATGTAGAGATCCTACAGATCAACGGGGGAGAATTAAATGTAAATACGTCTAAAGAACCAACACATCCAATTCTAAATGAACCGGTCTAGTTTCACACGATCTTAGTGCATTCTTTTCATACAATACATTTAGAGTCACAAATACAATTAAATAAAGTAACTATAAAAATATAAGTAACTGGATCAGGCTACATAGATACCCGGGCTACATAGATACCCGGGGTACATAGATACCACTGTATAGAACTATTAATAAGACGTTGTCTTATGTTCACATTCTACAATTATATTGTTGATCTATACTTGATTCATGCACACTTTAAAGCAACACTACATCGGTGAAAAAGCAAATTTCTACCGAATGTAATTTCCTATATAATGGTATTGTTTTCCTCCAAATATTTGCCACGGAATCTGAGTGTTTTAACTAATAAACAAACGTATATGATGTTTGTTGACATAACAAGTTATTTTAAATGTGAATATGGTCAACATCCACCCGTAATACAACATTTATGGTACATATTTACTGTTATATTTCATCTTTTGTGCCGGTACATAATTATATTTAGACTAATCTGTTGTTATTTCTAAACGATAGTAGCAGACTCCAATAATAAACACACGTCAATCTATGAGCGTAGTAGATCGTTATATGAAATCCTACTTTCACTTTTGAGTTTAAAACTTTTTTTTATTACGATGTATTGTCGCTTTAAATGTAATAAAATACATTTGTATGTTACATGTACATGTCAAAATTAAGCAGTATCAATATATGTCGTAAACTTACATAAAAACATTTCAATTAAATATGAAGCATAACTATTACACATAATCCAAACAAACTGAACATTGTTGTTAATAACATCACACAATTTTACCTATTTTAACAAAAATATCAACGAAACAAAATGTTGTTAAATAAATAGATTTCCGTGTGATTGAAGTATATATATAGAAGAATGACACAAATAAAGAACATTTGAATAAAATACCTTCATAAAATCTACCACGGTGTCTCCTGCATAAATCCAATGCATAAGATTGCTCATGCATTTTGCATTCATACACCAGCGAACATTTCAAATACCTCCCATTCAATATTCTAGGTTACAATCTGATAAAGCCGACCTGTTTTAACCACATTTGTAAAATGTCTCTGCAATGCGTGATCATTTAAAAAGAGATAATATATAATCATGGTTCTAATATGGTCGTGCCTGTAAGCAAGTTGAGCGAGGTTACCTCATCTTGTGTCATAAGTACCCCGGTGTGTGAAATGCTAGGTTTGAAATTCTGAAATTAAATCTTATATGGATAGAAATTGTAGAAATAGCAACACCCCCATTGCAGCTGGATATAGCAAATTGTAGAAATAGCAACACTCCATTGCAGCTGGATATAGCAAATTGTAGAAATAGCAACACTCCATTGCAGCTGGATATAGCAAATTGTAGAAATAGCAACACTCCATTGCAGCTGGGTATAGCAAATTGTAGAAATAGCAACACTCCATTGCAGCTGGATATAGCAAATTGTAGAAATAGCAACACTCCATTGCAGCTGGGTATAGCAAATTGTAGAAATAGCAACACTCCATTGCAGCTGGATATAGCAAATTGTAGAAATAGCAACAAACCTGTGACAATCTATACAACTAATTGTAGAAATAGCAACGACCAGAGTATCTCTCCCAACCACGGCCACAGTATCTCTCCCAACCACGGCCACAGTATCTCTCCCAACCATGGCCACAGTATCTCTCCCAACCACAGCACAGTATCTCTCCCAACCACGGCCACAGTATCTCTCCCAACCACGGCCACAGTATCTCTCCCAACCACAGCACAGTATCTCTTCTCTCCCAACCAGGGCCACAGTATCTCTCCCAACCACGGCCAGAGTATCTCTCCCAACCATGGCCACAGTATCTCTCCCAACCATGACCAGAGTATCTCTCCCAACCACGGCCACAGTATCTCTCCCAACCATGGCCACAGTATCTCTCCCAACCACAGCACAGTATCTCTCCCAACCACGGCCACAGTATCTCTCCCAACCACGGCCACAGTATCTCTCCCAACCACAGCACAGTATCTCTCCCAACCACAGCACAGTATCTCTCCCAACCATGGCCTCAGTCTCTCCCAACCAGCACAGTATCTCTCCCAACCACGGCCACAGTATCTCTCCCAACCATGGCCACAGTATCTCTCCCAACCACGACCACAGTATCTCTCCCAACCATGGCCACAGTATCTCTCCCAACCACGACCACAGTATCTCTCCCAACCACGACCACAGTATCTCTCCCAACCACGGCCACAGTATCTCTCCCAACCACGACCACAGTATCTCTCCCAACCACAGTATCTCTCCCAACCACGACCACAGTATCTCTCCCAACCACAGTATCTCTCCCAACCACGGCCACAGTATCTCTCCCAACCATGGCCAGAGTATCTCTCCCAACCACGACCACAGTATCTCCCCCAACCACGGCCACAGTATCTCTACCAACCACAGTATCTCTCCCAACCACAGTATCTCTCCCAACCACAGTATCTCTCCCAACCACGACCACAGTATCTCTCCCAACCACGACCACAGTATCTCTCCCAACCACGCCACAGTATCTCTCCCAACCACAGTATCTCTCCCAACCACCACAGTATCTCTCCCAACCACGGCCACAGTATCTCTCCCAACCACGGCCACAGTATCTCTCCCAACCACGGCCACAGTATCTCTCCCAACCACGACCACAGTATCTCTCCCAACCACAGTATCTCTCCCAACCACAGTATCTCTCCCAACCACAGTATCTCTCCCAACCACAGTATCTCTCCCAACCACAGTATCTCTCCCAACCATGGCACAGTATCTCTCCAACCACAGTATCTCTCCCAACCATGGCACAGTATCTCTCCCAACCACAGTATCTCTCCCAACCACAGTATCTCTCCCAACCATGGCACAGTATCTCTCCCAACCACAGTATCTCTCCCAACCACAGTATCTCTCCCAACCACAGTATCTCTCCCAACCACAGTATCTCTCCCAACCACGGCCAGAGTATCTCTCCCAACCATGGCCACAGTATCTCTCCCAACCATGACCAGAGTATCTCTCCCAACCACGGCCACAGTATCTCTCCCAACCATGGCCACAGTATCTCTCCCAACCACAGCACAGTATCTCTCCCAACCACGGCCACAGTATCTCTCCCAACCACGACCACAGTATCTCTCCCAACCACAGTATCTCTCCCAACCACGACCACAGTATCTCTCCCAACCACAGTATCTCTCCCAACCACGGCCACAGTATCTCTCCCAACCATGGCCAGAGTATCTCTCCCAACCACGACCACAGTATCTCCCCAACCACGGCCACAGTATCTCTACCAACCACAGTATCTCTCCCAACCACAGTATCTCTCCCAACCACAGTATCTCTCCCAACCACGACCACAGTATCTCTCCCAACCACGACCACAGTATCTCTCCCAACCACGACCACAGTATCTCTCCCAACCACAGTATCTCTCCCAACCACGACCACAGTATCTCTCCCAACCACAGTATCTCTCCCAACCACGGCCACAGTATCTCTCCCAACCACGGCCACAGTATCTCTCCCAACCACGGCCACAGTATCTCTCCCAACCACGGCCACAGTATCTCTCCCAACCACGACCACAGTATCTCTCCCAACCACTATCTCTCCCAACCACAGTATCTCTCCCAACCACAGTATCTCTCCCAACCACAGTATCTCTCCCACCATGGACAGTATCTCTCCCACCACAGTATCTCTCCCAACCACAGTATCTCTCCCAACCACAGTATCTCTCCCAACCATGGCACAGTATCTCTCCCACCACAGTATCTCTCCCAACCACAGTATCTCTCCCAACCACAGTATCTCTCCCAACCACAGTATCTCTCCCAACCACAGTATCTCTCCCAACCACAGTATCTCTCCCAACCACAGTATCTCTCCCAACCACAGTATCTCTCCCAACCACAGTATCTCTCCCAACCACAGTATCTCTCCCAACCACAGTATCTCTCCCAACCACAGTATCTCTCCCAACCACAGTATCTCTCCCAACCACAGTATCTCTCCCAACCACAGTATCTCTCCCAACCACAGTATCTCTCCCAACCACAGTATCTCTCCCAACCACGGCCAGAGTATCTCTCCCAACCACGACCACAGTATCTCTCCCAACCACGGCCAAGTATCTCTCCCAACCACGGCCAGAGTATCTCTCCCAACCACGACCACAGTATCTCTCCCAACCACGGCAGTATCTCTCCCAACCACGGCCAGAGTATCTCTCCCAACCACGACCACAGTATCTCTCCCAACCACAGTATCTCTCCCAACCATGGCACAGTATCTCTCAGATCTTGGATTCATGTAAGCCAACCATGGCACAGTATCTCTCAGATCTTGGATTCATGTAAGCCAACCATGGCACAGTATCTCTCAGATTTTGGATTCATGTAAGCCAATCATGGCACAGTATCTCCCAGAATCTTGGACTCATGTCAGTTAGAAAAACCAACAATGTTTACTCGGTGTCCATGGGCTTTGGGAAAACAATGTCCAGAGACAAATAGGGCTCTACAATCCACCTTATAACATGATAAGCATGCATTTATTCAGTTTATTCAAATGCTTTCAACCCAATTTGAAATTTAAATCTATTTATGTATATTTGATAACACTATCTTTCTAATATTCTAATAATGTCCATGCACGAAATAACAAGTATTGAAATGGCGCACACACCCTGTACGTTACTTAAAGTTAACAATCTAGTTCTATAATGCTACAATCTTACACGCGAGATTTCGTCATATGTTGGTGTTCACACGGATTGGGAACACACGTGGAATGCTACAATCTTACACGCGAGGTTTCCTTATATGTTGTTGTTTTTTAGGTTTAACATTGCACCAACAGCTTGTTGTGTTTTAGGTTTAATGTTGCACCAACAGCTTGTTGTTTTTGGGTTTAACATTGCACCAACAGCTTGTTGTTTTTTAGGTTTAACGTTGCACCAACAGCTTGTTTTTTTTAGGTTTAATGTTGCACCAACAGCTTGTTGTTTTTGGGGTTTAACGTTACACCAACAGCTTGTTATTTTTTAGGTTTAACATTGCACCAACAGCTTGTTGTTTTTAGGTTTAACATTGCACCAACTACTTGTTTTTTATAGGTTTAACATTACACCAACAGCTTGTTGTGTTTTAGGTTTAATGTTGCACCAACAGCTTGTTGTTTTTGGGTTTAACATTGCACCAACAGCTTGTTGTTTTTTGGGATTAACGTTACACCAACAGCATGTTGTTTTTTAGGTTTAACGTTACACCAACAGCTTGTTGTTTTTAGGTTTAATGTTGCACCAACAGCTTGTTGTTTTTGGGTTTAACGTTGCACCAACAGCTTGTTGTTTTTGGGGTTTAACGTTACACCAACAGCTTGTTGTTTTTTAGGTTTAATGTTACACCAACAGCTTGTTGTTTTTTAGGTTTAACGTTGCACCAACAGCTTGTTGTTTTGGGGGTTTAACGTTACACCAACAGCTTGTTGTTTTCTGGGATTAACGTTGTATCAACAGCTTGTTGTTTTTTAGGTTTAACATTGCACCAACAGCTTGTTGTTTTTGAGGTTTAACGTTACACCAACAGCTTGTTGGTTTTTAGGTTTAACGTTGCACCAACAACTTGTTTTTGAGGTTTAACGTTGCACCAACAGCTTGTTGTTTTGGGGTTTAACGTTACACGAACATCTTGTTGTTTTGGGGCTTTAACGTTGCACCAACAGCTTGTTGTTTTGGAGTTTAATGTTACACCAACAGCTTGTTGTTTTGGGGCTTTAACGTTGCACCAACAGCTTGGGCACAAGGGCTCCAGCGGGGCTCAAACTCAGGGCATTTCGCACCTGAAGCGAACATATAGTGTACTGATTGGTTGATAATTTTACCAATAATTTTCGTAATGATGTTAGTAGTCATTATGTAATAATTGATAGATAATTATTCATGTACAAATGATTTTGCCATACCCGCAATACCAACTATCTTCCTCACAATCCAACAGTGGGGTTCACAGATGAAGCTTGGACAAGCCAAACTTGGACGTCAAATTGATTTGATGAGGAAATTCAAACTGTATACAATCTTAGGAAATCCTAACTGTATACAATCTGGGGGAAATCCTAACTGTATACAATCTGGGGGAATCCTAACTGTATACAATCTGGGGGAATCCAAACTGTATACAATCTGGGGGAATCCTAACTGTATACAATCTGGGGGAAATCCTAACTGTATACAATCTGGGGGAATCCAAACTGTATACAATCTGGGGGAATCCTAACTGTATACAATCTGGGGGAATCCAAACTGTATACAATCTGGGGGAATCCTAACTGTATATAATCTGGGGGAAATCCTAACTGTATACAATCTGGGGGAAATCCTAACTGTATATAATCTGGGGGAAATCCTAACTGTATACAATCTGGGGAAATCCTAACTGTATACAATCTGGGGGAATCCAAACTGTATACAATCTGGGGGAATCCTAACTGTATATAATCTGGGGGAAATCCTAACTGTATACAATCTGGGGGAAATCCTAACTGTATATAATCTGGGGGAAATCCTAACTGTATACAATCTGGGGAAATCCTAACTGTATATAATCTGGGGGAAATCCTAACTGTATACAATCTGGAGAAATCCTAACTGTATACAATCTGGGGGAAATCCTAACTGTATATAATCTGGAGAAATCCTAACTGTATACAATCTGGGGGAAATCCTAACTGTATACAATCTTAGGAAATCCTAACTGTATATAATCTGGAGAAATCCTAACAGTATACAATCTGGGGAAATCCTAACTGTATATAATCTGGAGAAATCCTAACTGTATATAATCTGGAGAAATCCTAACTGTATACAATCTGGGGGAATCCTAACTGTATATAATCTGGAGAAATCCTAACTGTATACAATCTGGGGGAATCCTAACTGTATATAATCTGGAGAAATCCTAACTGTATACAATCTGGGGGAATCCTAACTGTATATAATCTGGAGAAATCCTAACTGTATACAATCTGGGGGAATCCTAACTGTATATAATCTGGAGAAATCCTAACTGTATACAATCTGGGGGAATCCTAACTGTATATAATCTGGAGAAATCCTAACTGTATACAATCTGGGGGAATCCTAACTGTATATAATCTGGAGAAATCCTAACTGTATACAATCTGGGGGAATCCTAACTGTATATAATCTGGAGAAATCCTAACTGTATACAATCTGGGGGAATCCTAACTGTATATAATCTGGAGAAATCCTAACTGTATACAATCTGGGGGAATCCTAACTGTATATAATCTGGAGAAATCCTAACTGTATACAATCTGGAGAAATCCTAACTGTATACAATCTGGAGAAATCCTAACTGTATACAATCTTAGGAAATCCTAACTGTATATAATCTGGAGAAATCCTAACTGTATATAATCTGGAGAAATCCTAACTGTATATAATCTGGAGAAATCCTAACTGTATATAATCTGGAGAAATCCTAACTGTATATAATCTGGAGAAATCCTAACTGTATATAATCTGGAGAAATCCTAACTGTATATAATCTGGAGAAATCCTAACTGTATATAATCTGGAGAAAACCTAACTGTATACAATCTGGGGGAATCCTAACTGTATATAATCTGGAGAAATCCTAACTGTATACAATCTGGAGAAATCCTAACTGTATATAATCTGGAGAAATCCTAACTGTATATAATCTGGAGAAATCCTAACTGTATATAATCTGGAGAAATCCTAACTGTATATAATCTGGAGAAATCCTAACTGTATATAATCTGGAGAAATCCTAACTGTATATATAATTGCTCCTCTGAAAGATTTATTATGATACCAGGTGACAAATTAGGTGGGGTAATTCATTTAATTAATTAGTTTTCTGGAAATGCACAAAACCAGAATGTGAAAACAGTTACAGAATCAATATTATTTAAATCTACCAGAGTTCTCTATATAACTGGAATGTAATTGTCTGCTACAGTATCTTAACATTTCAGCATGCCTTGTCTAATTGAGGTACATTTAATACATATAGTTCTCCAAATATGTCTATACCTGCGAGTGCATCTGTGACATGAGCGAGATTGCAGCGACTCCGAGAAAAATGACTGTCCTTTGTTTCAAATGATACAATGTATCTTCTATCTTTGGGGTACAACCTAGAACATACCCTGTTTGTATACACTTGTATGTGGAAATGGGTTAAAGTCCATTATTAAACAAACAATTTGATGTACATGTACTTTGTTTTGGCAGGTGGGGGAGAATGGTTTTCATAGCTTAGTTTATACAAATTTATTTTGGCTCGATTGTGAAACAAGTGTTTACAACGTTAGATTAATCGATCTCGAGACCCCATTCCTGATGGAATCCACCGCCATGAGGGAGAGAGAAGAAACAATGTGGGAATTAAGCGTCTTGCCTACAGGTAGCGCACAATCGTAACGGCTACAGCTGGGCGCGAACCCCGGGCCTTTCGCACCTGAAGCATGTATCTGGTTTTCTTCCCCTCTTATATCAGTGTTCAATTGTACGTTCAATTATGTCCTATAATATAAGGGCAAAGGTTAGTGCTGCAGCCAGGCGTGTAGCTGCATGTATGCAATAACGCATCATTCGCAAAAATCAGAACATTAAATAATCCTAAAATGGAATCAAAACTGGAGGAAATGTGGGTGGGGTACACGAGAATATATAGACATTTTCTGAATCCTGCCTCCTATTCTGGTCACTATTTCAGTGCCCAAGAGTACACATCATTGTTGTCTAGCTATGCCCCTGGTAGCTGTATAACACTTGATATGAAACTAATAACACTTACTGTTCTTTCTAAGCCATGCATTGACCAGTCTGTCATATTACCTGCCATAAACTGAATTTCATAAAATTGCTGAATTCAACACTGCCATAAACAGCAGTACATTGGCTACACTTTGTTTAATGTTTACTGGTACCAAATACTGCCATAAACAGCAGTACATTGGCTAAACTTTGTTTAATGTTTACTGGTACCAAATACTGCCATAAACAGCAGAACATTGGCTAAACTTTGTTTAATGTTTACTGGTACCAAATACTGCCATAAACAGCAGTACATTGGCTACACTTTGTTTAATGTTTACCGGTACCAAATACTGCCATAAACAGCAGAACATTGGCTAAACTTTGTTTAATGTTTACTGGTACCAAATACTGTCATAAACAGCAGAACATTACATTGGCTAAACTTTGTTTAATGTTTACTGGTACCAAATACTGTCATAAACAGCAGAACATTACATTGGCTAAACTTTGTTTAATGTTTACTGGTACCAAATACTGCCATAAACAGCAGAACATTGGCTAAACTTTGTTTAATGTTTACTGGTACCAAATACTGCCATAAACAGCAGAACATTGGCTAAACTTTGTTTAATGTTTACTGGTACCAAATACTGCCATAAACAGCAGAACATTGGCTACACTTTGTTTAATGTTTACTGGTACCAAATACTGCCATAAACAGCAGTACATTGGCTAAACTTTGTTTAATGTTTACTGGTACCAAATACTGCCATAAACAGCAGAACATTGGCTAAACTTTGTTTAATGTTTACTGGTACCAAATACTGCCATAAACAGCAGTACATTGGCTAAACTTTGTTTAATGTTTACTGGTACCAAATACTGCCATAAACAGCAGAACATTGGCTAAACTTTGTTTAATGTTTACTGGTACCAAATACTGCCATAAACAGCAGTACATTGGCTACACTTTGTTTAATGTTTACTGGTACCAAATACTGCCATAAACAGCAGAACATTGGCTAAACTTTGTTTAATGTTTACTGGTACCAAATACTGCCATAAACAGCAGTACAGTGGCTAAACTTTGTTTAATGTTACCAGTACCAAATACTGCCATAAACAGCAGTACATTGGCTAAACTTTGTTTAATGTTTACTGGTACCAAATACTGCCATAAACAGCAGAACATTACATTGGCTAAACTTTGTTTAATGTTTACTGGTACCAAATACTGCCATAAACAGCAGAACATTACATTGGCTAAACTTTGTTTAATGTTTACCGGTACCAAATACTGCCATAAACAGCAGAACATTGGCTAAACTTTGTTTAATGTTTACTGGTACCAAATACTGCCATAAACAGCAGAACATTACATTGGCTAAACTTTGTTTAATGTTTACTGGTACCAAATACTGCCATAAACAGCAGAACATTGGCTAAACTTTGTTTAATGTTTACTGGTACCAAATACTGCCATAAACAGCAGAACATTGACTAAACTTTGTTTAAAGGGAGGGACTTACAATAAACAGCATAGCTCTAAATTTGAAAATTCCACTCACTGTATGCTCTTTGGGATGTTAGTAACGATATCTGAAAAATCTGTGGTGATTAAAAATACAGAAATGACAAAAAAACGTCTTTTATCAGCCCCTTTCATATGGTAATGAAGGTGACATGCTGGCGGCCATTTTTCATGAATAGTGGTGTTTTCTCCTCCAAAATAGGAGAGCAGTGACGTCATGAATGCAATGCCTCCTCTGGCCTAATCAGCTGATTCAATGGATTCACCACAAAGGGCAGGGTAATCTATTTTTAGCTAGCATGGCTAGGCTACATTTTCATTATAATCATCTTGTTGTCTTTTGGCATGGCCTGGGCCGGGGCTTTGGGGGGGTAGGGCCAGTAGGGGGTGGCCCATCCAGGCACGCCAGCCCAGAGCCAGATAACACACCCTGACCCTAGCATACCACCGAAGTCAATCATCAGAACAGTGGCAGTGCATCACATTCACATTATTCACAATCCATGCATTGTGTCATGTTGTGTACATCTACACCCATGTCAATCATCAGAACAGTGGCAGTGCATCACATTCACATTATTCACAATCCATGCATTGTGTCATGTTGTGTACATTTACACTGCAGGTGTACATGGTATGGTATAGTGATAATTCTATGCCACCATTTCAAGCCGAAAATATAGCCTCTTACCTCGGTTGTTTCCTTCTAAATCACCCAAATCGGTTATAAAATAGGTTATTCTTGTATAAAAATGAGAACACGCCACTTCTGGGCGGTGATTTGACCCCGAAACCGTGTATTTAGTAGTACAAATAGGACAAAGAACTGCACGTGTGAAAGCCAACAAATTGGCACATACTAAAACACTGACCACTGACCAAATCTACTGACTGAATCAGTAGAGGAAAATAGAAGTGTGTTGTTTTTGTTTTATTTCATTAAAATAAGTCATGTTTTTGTGGTCATATCTAAAGTTTATGACATGGTAGATAGTTTATAGGTGAAATTGTAAACAAAAATTATGATTTTGATGCGTTCAGTTGTCGTCTTCAGTCAGTAATTAGTCTTGTCGGTCAGTTTCTACCATCCAGAAAGACAATTGGGGTCTCATGGCCTCTTCTCTGGCCAGTCTGTGACAGTTTACTGGAACAACCTGTAGAAATTTGAATTAGAATTAGAATTTGAAAAAATTTGTAGAGCAGTTTGGAGGGGAGGGCAATGTACTTCAGTCAGTGTCCATTTACTCTGTGGATAAAAGGTGTAGGACATTGATGTTATGTTTTTAGGGATCTATGATAGATAAAGATTGTAATTTTACCCTCCGACCAAGATTTAGATGAACTTTTCATTGAAAAAACTATGTTTTTGACTTGGTCAGTAAACAGTAGAGTCAGAGTTGGATTTCACTGACTGAAAACAAACGTCAAATTTCGCATCAAAATCATAATTTTTGTTTACAATTTCACCTATAAACTATCTACCATGTCATAAACTTTAGATAATAACCACAAAAACATCCCTTATTTTGATGAAATAAAACAAAAACACTCCACTTCTATTTTCCCCTACCGATTCAGTCAGTGGTCAGTGTTTTAGTATGTGCCAACAAATTGCATAGCGCCACAGAGCAGAAGTACCAACAAGGTCAAGGTCAGTCAAGAAATTTGTGCTTGTTGCATCAGTGACATCATTGACGAGGGATATTCAAAAGAAAATGGCTACCTTCATTACCATATGAAAGGGGCTGATAAAAGTCTTTTTTTGTCATTTCTGTATTTTTAATCACCACAGATTTTTCAGATATCGTTACTAACATCCCAAAGAGCATACAGTGAGTGGAATTTTCAAATTTAGAGCTATGCTGTTTATTGTAAGTCCCTCCCTTTAATGTTTACTGGTACCAAATACTGCCATAAACAGCAGAACATTGGCTAAACTTTGTTTAATGTTTACTGGTACCAAATACTGCCATAAACAGCAGAACATTGGCTAAACTTTGTTTAATGTTTACTGGTACCAAATACTGCCATAAACAGCAGAACATTGGCTAAACTTTGTTTAATGTTTACTGGTACCAAATACTGCCATAAACAGCAGAACATTGGCTAAACCTTGTTTAATGTTTACTGGTACCAAATACTGCCATAAACAGCAGTACATTGGCTACACTTTGTTTAATGTTTACTGGTACCAAATACTGCCATAAACAGCAGAACATTGGCTAAACTTTGTTTAATGTTTACTGGTACCAAATACTGCCATAAACAGCTAAACTTTATTTAATGTTTACTGGTACCAAATACTGCCATAAACAGCAGTACAGTGGCTAAACTTTGTTTAATGTTACCAGTACCAAATACTGCCATAAACAGCAGTACATTGGCTAAACTTTGTATAATGTTTACTGGTACCAAATACTGCCATAAACAGCAGAACATTACATTGGCTAAACTTTGTTTAATGTTTACCGGTACCAAATACTGCCATAAACAGCAGAACATTGGCTAAACTTTGTTTAATGTTTACTGGTACCAAATGCTGTCATAAACAGCAGAACATTACATTGGCTAAACTTTGTTTAATGTTTACTGGTACCAAATACTGCCATAAACAGCAGAACATTACATTGGCTAAACTTTGTTTAATGTTTACCGGTACCAAATACTGCCATAAACAGCAGAACATTACATTGGCTAAACTTTGTTTAATGTTTACTGGTACCAAATACTGCCATAAACAGCAGAACATTACATTGGCTAAACTTTGTTTAATGTTTACCGGTACCAAATACTGCCATAAACAGCAGAACATTGGCTAAACTTTGTTTAATGTTTACTGGTACCAAATACTGCCATAAACAGCAGAACATTACATTGGCTAAACTTTGTTTAATGTTTACCGGTACCAAATACTGCCATAAACAGCAGAACATTGGCTAAACTTTGTTTAATGTTTACTGGTACCAAATACTGCCATAAACAGCAGAACATTACATTGGCTAAACTTTGTTTAATGTTTACTGGTACCAAATACTGCCATAAACAGCAGAACATTGGCTAAACTTTGTTTAATGTTTACTGGTACCAAATACTGTCATAAACAGCAGAACATTACATTGGCTAAACTTTGTTTAATGTTTACTGGTACCAAATACTGCCATAAACAGCAGAACATTGGCTAAACTTTGTTTAATGTTTACTGGTACCAAATACTGCCATAAACAGCAGAACATTGACTAAACTTTGTTTAATGTTTACTGGTACCAAATACTGCCATAAACAGCAGAACATTGGCTAAACTTTGTTTAATGTTTACTGGTACCAAATACTGCCATAAACAGCAGAACATTGGCTAAACTTTGTTTAATGTTTACTGGTACCAAATACTGCCATAAACAGCAGAACATTGGCTAAACTTTGTTTAATGTTTACTGGTACCAAATACTGCCATAAACAGCAGAACATTGGCTAAACTTTGTTTAATGTTTACTGGTACCAAATACTGCCATAAACAGCTAAACTTTGTTTAATGTTTACTGGTACCAAATACTGCCATAAACAGCAGTACATTGGCTAAACTTTGTTTAATGTTTACTGGTACCAAATACTGCCATAAACAGCAGAACATTGGCTAAACTTTGTTTAATGTTTACTGGTACCAAATACTGCCATAAACAGCAGAACATTGACTAAACTTTGTTTAATGTTTACCGGTACCAAATACTGTCATAAACAGCAGAACATTGGCTAAACTTTGTTCAATGCTTGTTTTCTTTGTACTAAACCCTTAACTGTGCTGGAAATTAGTATATTAGTTTTTGTAGACAGAATAGAGCCAGATTAGATGCACAGAACGTGCCAGCTGATCAGGCTCTATGCTGTTTGCTATTCGGATAGTGGAGCTAAACCACTTGGCTGAATAGCAAACAACATAGATCCTGATCAGATGTGGCTGATCTGGATCTATGTTGTTTTCACATCACATCAATTTCTTCAGCACGTTATGGGTTAATACCATCACAGTCTGTCAATCTGTAAAAGCAAACAACAGAATATTGCATTACACAGCCAACAACAATGACACAGGTATCACATGTTCTTCACTTCGGGTTTCCGGGCCAATGAAACAATTGTGGTTCGACTACAGATGCTGTATGCCCGACAACCAGCCTAAATTACATTGTAATAGCTTGCGCTAAATACTGTCTAATGCTGCCACATACAGGGGCCTATAGACCAAGAGTGTTTTAACATATATGTTACTAGATCTGGGGCACAGATAGACAGAGCTAATAATACAATCAAAACTGTCATACCAATCCCACTCACCCAAATATATACAAAACTGTGATATAACCATCCCACTCACCCAAATATATACAAAACTGTGATACCCATCCCACACACCCAAATATATACAAAACTGTGATATAACCATCCCACTCACCCAAATATATACAAAACTGTGATACCCATCCCACTCACCCAAATATATACAAAACTGTGATATAACCCTCCCACACACCCAAATATATACAAAACTGTGATACCCATCCCACACACCCAAATATATACAAAACTGTGATATAACCATCCCACTCACCCAACTATATACACAACTGTGATATAACCATCCCACACACCCAAATATATACAAAACTGTGATATAACCATCCCACTCACCCAAATATATGCACAACTGTGATACCCATCCCACGCACCCAAATATATACAAAACTGTGATACCCATTCCCCTCACCCAAATATATACAAACGGATTAAATGATACGCTCAAAACTGCAAACATTCGCTCCTATAGAGGTTCATATATAAATTGTAATTTTGGTTTAACAATGACAACAAGACAAATCCCCCCCCTCCTATTTCATGCACGATCTTCCCTATCAGATTTCTATATATGGCAGGCGAAAACTCAAAGTGATGGCTTTTACACAGTACATGAAATCCACACACAAGCAATTCTCACAGCATTACGCTGTGACCCCTTCATGGCAGACATGGCTATCAACTGATAATGTACCTTACAAACAACAAATATTTGAACTGTCCTTTGTAGACTTACAAACAACAAATAACACATGTACAGTTAGTGCAGATTGAACTGTCCCTTGTAGTCTTACAAACAACAAATAGCACATGTACAGTTAGTGCAGATTGAACTGTCCCTTGTAGTCTTACAAACAACAAATAACACATGTACAGTTAGTGCAGATTGAACTGTCCCCTGTAGTCTTACAAACAACAAATAACACATGTACAGTTAGTGCAGATTGAACTGTCCTTTGTAGTCTTACAAACAACAAATAGCACATGTACAGTTAGTGCAGATTGAACTGTCCCTTGTAGTCTTACAAACAACAAATAACACATGTACAGTTAGTGCAGATTGAACTGTCCCTTGTAGTATTACAAACAACAAATAGCACATGTACAGTTAGTGCATATTGAACTGTCCCTTGTAGTCTTACAAACAACAAATAACACATGTACAGTTAGTGCAGATTGAACTGTCCCCTGTAGTCTTACAAACAACAAATAGCACATGTACAGTTAGTGCAGATTGAACTGTCCTTTGTAGTCTTACAAACAACAAATAGCACATGTACAGTTAGTGCAGATTGAACTGTCCCTTGTAGTCTTACAAACAACAAATAGCACATGTACAGTTAGTGCAGATTGAACTGTCCCTTGTAGTCTTGTTTTCAGAGATAAAGATGCATTAACAGCTTAGCGACTCTCCCCGCAACTATTGGTGGAGGAATATTCCCGGGCACCATGATAGAACCATAGACTTGCAATGAACAAATTTGACATCCCCAGTGAATTATAGTATTATTTTACCAAGCTGAAAACAAAACACACAAATGCAGGATGGGCCCTGACTAATCTATGATGGGAGAGATAAACACCTGGTTTCAAGTGAGAGCATTTTGATGTAGGTTTTATCTGTGAGGGTCAGTCAGGGTTCCATCTGTCGGAATTTTTGTCTGCGACACTTCTGTCGCCAATTGAGAAACAAATGGAGCCAATTTGAAAAACTTGGAGTCAACGAAGAGTCATATAGTTCACAGATAAATATTTGAAGCAATTTATTTAACAAAACATGTGCCACAAAAAAAATGTTAAAAAAGTTGTGCCAAACATTTCCGCCAATTCACAAAATTTAGCGGCAGGATTGGTTTTTTGTCGCAATTGGCGACCGACAGCAGGAACCCTGAGGCTATAGGTGATACATGGCAATGAGTTTTTCGCGCTGTTAACCGGGAAGTATGTGAGATGGTACGGTGGTCGCCAGATCGGACAGGTGGGTTTTCTCCGGTACTCCAGTTTCCTCCCACACGATTGACCACATTTACACTTTCATCCGCTCCAATGAGAGTTGTTAAAACTTGCTTTGTAATCGTTGTAAAATAAATAAAGTTTTTAAAAAACCGATACGACTACTAAAAGTATGTTGAGCATAATAATACATGTATGAAGTAGAACATATAAATATTATTAAAATAGAAATCCTTCTCTATTCTCCCTTGCTATTTCCATTCTGTCTTTTTAACTTGAGCGATATTGTTCTGAGGTTTGGGGTTTCAGGGAGAGGCAGTCAAGCAGCTTATTAGGGCAGCTATTAATATTTTTATATTCTTCTTTTTTTTCATTTTTAGTACTCTCTTATGTGTATCCCGTCATTTTCTCATTCAATCAAAACAATACTTTTCTTGGAAGACTTACTTATATTAGTACAACATACATCGGAACAAATTGATAAAAAATTTGACCTTTTGTTAAGGGCTGTTGCTAATGTTTTCTTGTAGCCCAATCCTTTTGCACTTTGAAAATTCCATGTATATGGATATTATCAGGATTTATGTACGTTATTAATGTGACAGTAATGTTATTGTGATTTGTAAATTGTATTCATCATTATGGAAAATGTTGCAATAAAATATTATTAAATTAAATATTTCTATTAAGTACAATACAATAGATGCTTTACGGAACATGACAATACACTATTTCTCATTCTTAATAACATAATTATAGAATTTTATGATCAAAACACATGTGTGTACGGTAAAATATATAGCATGTTGTTTTTCCATATTCAGTACAAAACTGCATTTTATTTATTTTGTCAATGAAGATTTCAGCGCCGTCATTCAATGATTTACGTGATACTTGGTAAATTGCTTAAATTCATTATTATATATAACAACTATTTCAAAACGTAAATCTCAAAGCATAAAATTACTCTTCAAGGCCGATTACCCATCAAGGCTGTGTATTTCAGTATTTAAGCGTACATGCGAAACTGTATGACCTATTTACGAAGCAGTTAATCAGGCATGCACATACATGAGCTGAAAGAGTAGATCTATTACAATTGCATGACCGTGATACCCCATAACCGTGATACCCCATAACCGAGTCCAGTAAACCCTTCACTACACAATCTATATATTATACCTGTATACAGGTAGTTTCGAGTATTTTCTAATTCTATTTACAGGTGCAGCTATTTCAGTGACCCCCTTAACCAATGTACAATCATGATTATCTAGCTGTAATCACTAAGTGTAATCTATTGAAATTCAAACATGCATAGACCAATAATAGAAAATGTTGTATAATGCATTGTTGCTCACATAAAGGGCTTGAAGCATTTTGTAGGTAGAGTGTAAAATGCGGTGTGTCTGACCTATATGTCTAATCAATAGCAAAGGCAAATAAATGGCAGGGGATTGTAAAGGTACATAAATGGTGTAAAATGCACTACCTGATATTGGATCAACTGTTCTATTGATCATATCAATGGTTATTGTCATAACTTTACACGGAATATCACTTAAATACTGCACTTTAATGAAAAACTATGTTTGAAGATTGAAATGGAATTCCCGATTATACACAGCATAATACATTGTGAGAATCCTAGAAGGTGATTAATTAATTAAATAATAATAATTATGTTCACACACACTGTCTATTCATATTATCTCCTCAGTTTTACTGCTTAGATCAATTCTATATAGATTCATTTAGGTCAATATCTAGCACATCCTAGAAGAGATTGCCTCTTAACAGTTCCTGACTACAATAATGATTATTAAAGAATATTTAGTTAATAATAAAACCTATAAACATGGTAAAATATTGCCATGTCCTAACCCCACAGGTCTGTTAAATATCTCACACAGAATAGTCTATTTATCAAACAATAAATGTTTTCACATGGAAACGCCTCTCAGCACAATTATCTATTCCCACATAGAAGCGTCTCTCAACATCAGCAGCATCTCTCAACACAATCAATTTCATAAGTCATAAATTATGTAAATTTTGTTGATATTTGAACACATATTGGCCATTGATTAAATCGAAAATCATCGAGCACAATCGCCAGGGGTACAGGGGAGGTAACATGGCTGATTCACACGAGGCTGATTCGGACAAGATCAGTGGCTGATTCAGACCAATCAATGTCAGGGGCGTATCTATGCAATCAGCTGCCTACGGTTCACACCCTAAATTCTTACTCATAACCAACCATTTGTTTTATCTTCCAACTTTAAATAAATCTTGTAACATTTTATAATTTATTGTTGTTTTTTCTTAAAGCATTCGTCCACTGCTTATTAACTTCAATCTATCTATCTGTTTGAATTCTTTTAATGAATAGTATGGTCACTGTAACCTATCGTCACTGATGGTCACAGGTTTGAGCCCCGCTCAGACCATGTCTTTTTATATGAAAAAGTTGGCAGTTTCTTATGGAGGTTGGTGCACGTAGTACTGGATGGAGCCTGCACAGGAAAGGTGTAAACTGCCCGTTGCTCATATGGGCAACCAGTAGCGACGATAAATAAACATAAAAAAATAGTATGGTCTATTATATGTGTATTTCTAGTGTGCATGAATGTGAACCCTTCTATGGATACAATGTGGAATTTTGCTTCTTATGAGTGAACACAAATTTGAATGACCATAAAATCCACATAAAATAAAACTATATGATTAAGGGGATGCAACTCTATTTCAGTGTGAATCACAATAACAACCTACAGTTATACACTGTCAGTACCAATGCATTTAGATTTCCCGTACATCAAACCCATTCCAATACATATATCATAATATTTATAACAATTTGACATAATACAATTGATCAACACTGTCAAAATACATTAATAATTTTTTTTCAAAAAACAAAATTTGACAGTCACACTTATAATAAACACATTATGACCCAATTTATGCTGTGGCATGCCAGGAATGCAATTTGGAATGCATGTCTCAATTTCGAACGGTTCTAATACACGAACACAAAGATGCGTTTATGTCTGATCAATCGTTAAATAACACAATATAGGTAATTGTAAACATTTGTTTCATCGTCAAAATGAACATAATACGTGAAAATGTGATGCGCGTGCGTAATTTCATGCATGCATGCAAAGCAGACGAGCAGAACAGGATTATCTTGAAACATTTGGCTACACAATGTTGGAGACACAGCATACATATACTTACTGGCTAGGTGCTGAGGTTTCGACTGTTTCCTCCTTGAAGAACTTGGCATTATTCATACGAAAAAGGGGTACTGTTACTATATACATGAGGAATTACGGCTTGTAAACAGTCAACATCGCACAGCCGTGTTTTCCGCATTCGTCCATTACGCTTTGAATCCTGGGAATTCACGTGTAAACCGGAAGTAAACAGTACATGCTGTCGGCTTCTGAAATTTGATGAAACTTTTATGGTTTACTGTGCACTTGCGTGAACGTCAGCATTAAGAGAGATACTGAGAGAAAAATTACAATTATGGAAGTAAAGGGGTAGCGAATTTATAAGTGACAATTGCTAAAATGTTGTATAAATTGAAGATTTTTTTGACATGAACGTATAAAATGGTGGGTGGGGTAAAATATCATTATTATGCTGCAACCTTTTTCTATTTTTTGAAATCATTAAGGGTTCTTTATTTCTAAGAATGATGCATCAGTGGTGTTTGGAAAATAAATTAATAAGCAGTCTGGTAGTTGTCTATCAAGGCTCGGCCCATTGATTGTTTGTGCATGTTCATAGTATTATGCTTGGTTCGATACTCAGCCAGGCCACGTATGTAGTGTCATTGAGCAAGGCACCTCACACACATTGCTTAGTACTGGTTAACCGCTATGGTCGGCTAAGCATGCCCAGGAAAACATGTCTAGGTCCCCGAAAGGGGTTTGACATTAATGGTACATACATACATGCTACATATTACATTAAAGACATCCCACAAGACCTTTATACTAACGTCCAACTGCTCCCAGATGACATCATCACCTGCATTGCGATTGTAAATAACATCGGTCAACTTCCAACAAGATCTTGTCCACAAGTTATCACTGAAAATTGGACATCCAGACAAATGTCATCTCTATCTCTCGACAGAAATGAATCGTCCATTTTGACTACCTGGTTCATAGCTAATCACAAAGTGCCAAATTTGCAAAATAACAATGTCACTACAACAGTTACACACTAACTTGACTTGGGGAATACGTACATTTAATACCAAGATCACAAGCAAAGCTAATGGAAACCTGAACTTCTTACGCTGTAACCGTGATTTAGCCTCTACCCAACAAATGAACTGAAGTACAAGCCACTTGTCAATGCCACTGTAGGATACACATGCTCAGAGGAATTCCTAGTAAATGAACTCGCCAAGTTCTTCTACATGTATCCAAAATGGTCAGCAACCAAGTTACAGTCAACAAGACTGACCATTTATTACCCGTTACGACGCTCCGCTTTCACAGCAAACCACACCTTCCAAGTTCAACACTGCACTACTAGCTACTGCCAACAGTCATTCTTTCCAAGAACCAGCAAGGAGTAGAACAATCGTCCTCCTCACATTGTATCACTTAACACAGTTGACATCCTCGATATCCAGTCTCATGTTTTACGTTTATAAACAATTTAGACGTGATAGCACATTGGAAGCGTGTTCGCTTCAGGTACGAAAGGCCCAGAGTTTGCACCCAGCTGTAGCCATTACAATTGTGCCCTTAGGAAAGGAATTTAAATTCCACATTGCCTCTTCTCTCTCTACCTTGTGGCGATGAATTCCATCAGTAATGAGGTCTCAAGGGTGATTAATATAAGTTGTAAGAACTTGTTTCGTAATCGAGCTTAACATTTTAACAATTGGATAAGAGACTCAACATGATTTTGATGACAATTATAAAACCGTTACTACTGGGCTATAATCCTATCTGAAATAGTAGTCCCCCCCCCCCCCCAGATTTCAGCAACATTTGCTAATCACAAGACCAGAAATTACTAGACCCCCTCACAATAATTTGTGGACACACCATCATTCTATGAATTGAAAACTATTGTTGAATAAATAATGAGCCTTGTATTTTCATGTTTTCCCTCAATGTCCTATGAACATCCTTCTTGCAGGGAAGAGGAAGGCCAGCTGTCAAAGAAAGCCTTGAAAAAACAACAGAAAGAAGCAGAAAAAGCTGCAAAGAAAGCCCAATACAAGAAACAAGAAAATAAGGAAAATGTAAGGAACATCTTCAATGTTGATCAGTACATGTATGTGGTCACATTCTGGTCCATATACTGGATCTAGTAGAACTGGTTCCTGGGAATCCAGAGGTAACGTGTGCCTTGCTGCTGGATGATTGTACGAGGCAACCAGTAGGGTGTGAACATGTTATACATTGTACGAGGCGACCAGTAGGGTGTGAACATGTTATACATTGTACGAGGCGACCAGTAGGGTGTGAACATGTTATACATTGTACGAGGCGACCAGTAGGGTGTGAACATGTTATACATTGTACAGGGCGACCAGTAGGGTGTGAATATGTTATACATTGTACGAGGCGACCAGTAGGGTGTGAACATGTTATACATTGTACAGGGCGACCAGTAGGGTGTGAACATGTTATACATTGTACGAAGGCGACCAGTAGGGTGTGAATATGTTGTACATGCATGTATGTGGTTTGGGGAAATCTCTGTACTTTCAGCAAAGTAGAAAGTGTTTGGTCCAATCCTCAATTTGTCTCTGTACCTTACTGTTGGACGTATATTTACAGGTTACAGAAACCGAAGTAGAGGGGAAAGATGTGTCGGAGGGTTGCTATGGAAATCTGCCTCTCATCCAATCACAGGAAAGAGTGGATAGAACAATGTTGGCTTTGAGAGAGTTAACGAATGATCTGGCAGACAAGAAAGTGTGGGTGCGAGCCCGGCTTCAGACATCAAGAAGCAAAGGTACGGCATCCTGCTCTTTAGCAGCAGAACTCTTGTCTCCGAAATAACGGAAATATTTGGTCAGTTTGTGTTTGTCCAGCTATCTCTTACAAAGGTTGCAACATTAAACAACAGTGAAACGTTTATTTGTTTTATCTTATAACATACAGTGAGATATTGTTGTTGTATCTCGTTGCATATAGTGAGATATTTTGTTGTATCAGGTTACATACAGTGAGATATTGTTGTATCAGGTTACATACAGTGAGA
Source organism: Archivesica marissinica (assembly GCA_014843695.1). Taxonomy (NCBI): domain Eukaryota; kingdom Metazoa; phylum Mollusca; class Bivalvia; order Venerida; family Vesicomyidae; genus Archivesica; species Archivesica marissinica. Next base: position 7,005,366 of record CM026386.1, on the reverse strand, counting down.
TATTGTTGTATCAGGTTACAGACATTGAGATATTGTTGTATCAGGTTACATACAGTGAGATATTGTTGTTGTATCAGGTTACATACAGTGAGAGATTGTTGTTGTATCAGGTTACATACAGTGAGATATTGTTGTTGTATCAGGTTACATACAGTGAGAGATTGTTGTTGTATCAGGTTACATACAGTGAGATATTGTTGTATCAGGTTACATACAGTGAGATATTGTTGTATCTTGTTACATACAGTGAGATATTGTTGTATCAGGTTACATACAGTGAGATATTGTTGTATCTTGTTGCATACAGTGAGAGATTGTTGTTGTATCAGGTTAACATGCAGTGAGATATTGTTGTATCAGGTTACATACAGTGAGATATTGTTGTTGTATCAGGTTACATACAGTGAGAGATTGTTGTTGTATCAGGTTACATACAGTGAGATATTGTTGTTGTATCAGGTTACATACAGTGAGATATTGTTGTTGTATCAGGTTACATACAGTGAGAGACTGTTGTATCAGGTTACATACCGTGAGATATTGTTGTATCAGGTTACATACAGTGAGAGACTGTTGTATCAGGTTACATACAGTGAGAGACTGTTGTATCAGGTTACATACAGTGAGATATTGTTGTATCTTGTTACATACAGTGAGATATTGTTGTATCTTGTTACATACAGTGAGATATTGTTGTATCAGGTTACATACAGTGAGATATTGTTGTATCAGGTTACATACAGTGAGATATTGTTGTTGTATTACATACAGTGAGATATTGTTGTTGTGTCAGGTTACATACAGTGAGATATTGTTGTTGTATCTTGTTACATACAGTGAGATATTGTTGTATCAGGTTACATACAGTGAGAGATTGTTGTATCTTGTTACATACAGTGAGATATTGTTGTATCAGGTTACATACAGTGAGATATTGTTGTATCAGGTTACATACAGTGAGATATTGTTGTATCCGGTTACATACAGTGAGATATTGTTGTATCTTGTTACATACAGTGAGATATTGTTGTATCTTGTTACATATAGTGATATATTGTTGTATCAGGTTACATACAGTGAGATATTGTTGTATTTTGTTACATACAGTGAGATATTGTTGTATCAGGTTACATACAGTGAGATATTGTTGTATCAGGTTACATACAGTGAGATATTGTTGTTGTGTCAGGTTACATACAGTGAGATATTGTTGTATCAGGTTACATACAGTGAGATATTGTTGTTGTGTCAGGTTACATACAGTGAGATATTGTTGTATCAGGTTACATACAGTGAGATATTGTTGTATCAGGTTACATACAGTGAGAGATTGTTGTATCTTGTTACATACAGTGATATATTGTTGTATCTTGTTACATACAGTGATATATTGTTGTATCAGGTTACATACAGTGAGATATTGTTGTATCAGGTTACATACAGTGAGATATTGTTGTATCAGGTTACATACAGTGAGATATTGTTGTATCAGGTTACATACAGTGAGATATTGTTGTATCTTGTTACATACAGTGAGATATTGTTGTATCAGGTTACCTACAGTGAGATATTGTTGTATCAGGTTACATACAGTGAGATATTGTTGTATCAGGTTACATACAGTGAGAGACTGTTGTATCAGGTTACATACAGTGAGATATTGTTGTATCTTGTTCCATACAGTGAGATATTGTTGTTATATTACATACAGTGAGATATTGTTGTATCAGGTTACATACAGTGAGATATTGTTGTATCAGGTTACCTACAGTGAGATATTGTTGTTGTATTACATACAGTGAGATATTGTTGTTGTATCTTGTTGCATACAGTGAGATATTGTATCAGGTTACATACAGTGAGATATTGTTGTATCTTGTTACATACAGTGAGATATTGTATCAGGTTACATACAGTGAGATAGTGTTGTATCAGGTTACATACAGTGAGATATTGTTGTATCTTGTTACATGCAGTGAGATATTGTTGTATCAGGTTACATACAGTGAGAGATTGTTGTATCAGGTTACCTACAATGAGCTATTGTTGTATCAGGTTACATGCAGTGAGATATTGTTGTATCAGGTTACATACAGTGAGATATTGTTGTATCAGGTTACATACAGTGAGATATTGTTGTATCAGGTTACATACAGTGAGATATTGTTGTATCTTGTTACATACAGTGAGATATTGTATCAGGTTACATACAGTGAGATAGTGTTGTATCAGGTTACATACAGTGAGATATTGTTGTATCAGGTTACATACAGTGAGAGATTGTTGTTGTATCAGGTTACATACAGTGAGATATTGTTGTATCAGGTTACATACAGTGAGATATTGTTGTTGTATTACATACAGTGAGATATTGTTGTTGTATCTTGTTGCATACAGTGAGATATTGTTGTATCTTGTTACATACAGTGAGATATTGTTGTATCTTGTTACATCCAGTGAGATAGTGTTGTATCTTGTTACATACAGTGAGATAGTGTTGTATCAGGTTACATACAGTGAGAGATTGTTGTTGTATCAGGTTGTTACATACAGTGAGAGATTGTTGTATCAGGTTACATACAGTGAGATATTGTTGTTGTATCAGGTTGTTACATACAGTGAGAGATTGTTGTATCAGGTTACATACAGTGAGAGATTGTTGTATCTTGTTACATACAGTGAGATATTGTTGTATCAGGTTACCTACAGTGAGATACTGTTGTATCAGGTTACATACAGTGAGAGATTGTTGTATCAGGTTACATACAGTGAGATATTGTTGTTGTATCTTGTTCCATACAGTGAGATATTGTTGTATCAGGTTACATACAGTGAGATATTGTTGTATCAGGTTACATACAGTGAGAGATATATAAAGTGTGTGTCTATCCAGCCTACAGTTACTTTAGTCATAGTTCAATAGAAAAATAGAAAGTAGAATATATTTAGAATGGCAGAAGGCATGAATCTAGGTAGAAACAACTTCGTGCTGAAATTGTACCAAAAATAAATTGATCTACTTGTCTCACTAAAATTAAATCAAACTTTACATTCTATTGGAATTTATAAAAATAGTTTGTCTGCAAATTTCTGTCTGGTGGAGAATATTTACAGCCGAGTTCCAGCTATCATTATCTCGGTTCAAAACAAGAAGCGTTGTATTTCTGAGAATTCTCTATTAGCCTGGAATTGCAGTCAATATTAATCAGCTATAAACTGTAAGTTAAAGCAGATTCTGTTTTGATGACTTATCGACCGGGTTAATAAACAATGCATCACAGCCAATTAACACAGAACCAGAGTTAATTACTAAACCATCTACTACATGAATTATAGAATAATAAACCATCTACTATATGAATTATAGAATAATAAACCATCTACTATATGAATTATAGAATAATAAACCATCTACTACATGAATTATAGAATAATAAACCATCTACTATATGAATAATAGAATAATAAACCATCTACTACATGAATTATAGAATAATAAACCATCTACTATATGAATTATAGAATAATAAACCATCTACTATATGAATTATAGAATAATAAACCATCTACTACATGAATTATAGAATAATAAACCATCTACTATATGAATAATAGAATAATAAACCATCTACTACATGAATTATAGAATAATAAACCATCTACTATATGAATTATAGAATAATAAACCATCTACTATATGAATTATAGAATAATAAACCATCTACTATATGGATTATAGAAAGTACTATGTGTATAACTTTGGCCCAAATCGGCCCCCAGTTTTAAGCAAAAATTAGAAATTATTGATAATAATTCTAAGTAATTAGAAAAAAAGTTAACTTAATTATTCATCTCTTTAAAATTCTAAACAAAAGCCCCCCCCCCCCCACAATGCACGTTATGACCATAAAAACCAGTACTTAACCCTTTCCCTCATAGAGATGTAGTTTTATTTCATACATTTGGCTGTAATTTACCAATCGTATGCAATGGATAAGCTGTGAACTTGCCTACTCCACCTTCATGGAGGTTACTAGGAATTATTACGTGTTGTATACACTATGTTGTTCCGATCTTTATTATAGCTTGTTTGACTACTAATGTGTCGATCTATGTCAATAGGAATTGGCGTCGAGAGGCGCTTCTAAGGGGGAAAGGGTTAAGATCCCCCCATGTACGCGATTTTAAACTAAAATCATACAAAATGGACAACAATATGCATTAATTTTAAAAATTAAATCTATTTAACACATTGCGGACAACAGAGTGAATACTGAGAATCGGTTCGACTCAGTACTACGTTAAATATTTTGGTGACTAAAATCTTGGGCGTGATTTGATATTGTATCGAAATCAATGATGCCTCGTGACTTGTCGTCCAAATTGTACGCTTTTTGCTTGAAATCGCCCATGAAAAATAATTTTGTAATTCACGGAAAATAATAAATATTCTCTATTAATTTGTGTTTTATATTCAGGGAAACAGTGTTTCTTTGTGCTACGCCAGCAGAAGTGGACAGTCCAAGGTTTGATTTGTGTTGGCGAGAAAGTCAGCAAACAAATGGTGAAATTTGTGTCGAGGTACGTACAGACAAATATATATCATGTGAACATAGATTGTCATATGTTATGTATAGACAGTCGTGTGTTATGTATAGACAGTCATGTGTTATGTATAGACAGTCATGTGTTATGTATAGACAGTCGTGTGTTATATATAGACAGTCATGTGTTATATATAGACAGTCGTATGTTATATATAGACAGTCGTGTGTTATATATAGACAGTCGTGTGTTGTATATAGACAGTCATGTGTTATATATAGACAGTCGTATGTTATATATAGACAGTCATGTGTTATGTATAAACAGTCATGTGTTATATATAGACAGTCATGTGTTATATATAGACAGTCATGTGTTATATATAGACAGTCATGTGTTGTATATAGACAGTCATGTGTTATATATAGACAGTCATGTGTTATATATAGACAGTCATGTGTTGTATATAGACAGTCATGTGTTATATATAGACAGTCATGTGTTATATATAGACAGTCATGTGTTATATATAGACAGTCATGTGTTATATATAGACAGTCATGTGTTATATATAGACAGTCGTGTGTTATGTATAGACAGTCGTATGTTATATATAGACAGTCGTATGTTGTATATAGACAGTCGTATGTTATATATAGACAGTCATGTGTTATATATAGACAGTCATGTGTTATATATAGACAGTTGTGTGTTATATATAGACAGTCGTATGTTATGTATAGACAGTCATGTGCAGCGTTGGATATTCGCACACGCCAACTCGCCATGGCGATAACGTTTTTAGACTGGCGAGAAACGTTTACTACGCACTCGACATCGTGGCGAGATGTCTTATTTGATAGCCCTTGACGAGTTTGTTGAAGTTCATACTCGCCTGAACCAGGACACAAAGTATCTTCGCCATTTTAGGCGCTTTTTCTCATCAAATTAACAAAATTTCAAATATTCTGTGCCTCCATTTTGGTTTCCGGTTATGACGTCATTTCGGGAAAACCCGTGTTTTCATTGGGATTCCGCTTGTAAGCTACGGCCTTGAGCGCGAGCCAAGGTCAATCAACAAGACAAAAACATAACTGTTAGCATGGAAATTTTGACATGATGACTCTCTTCAGCAGTAATTTTATTCACAAAAACCGTGACAAAGTAAATTTGTTGTGCATTTTGTTTCGACGCCTTTATGCATCATGATTTTGAAGAAAAATTATCTAAAAAAGTGACAAAATTTAAGATAAAAAAAAGAGGTTGATTTTACCCCAAAGTCCACCAGAATGCACCATTGTGTCTACTTAAACATATTTTTTCGGGGGAGCATGCCCCCGGACCCCCCTAGCATGGCAAGTGCCTATGGCACTTACATCCGGTTGCTTTGCCACCAGACAGAACCACATTCAATGACCTGTACCATTTATTTGCGGCCGGAACTAATTCTTAAGTACAGGCCAAAAATTGGCCTGTACTATTTCATCTTGACCGGTACCTTTTCTCAAGTACAGGCCAAGTTGGCCGGAACATATTGACACGAGTATCCAACACTGATGTGTTATATATAGACAGTCGTATGTTATATATAGACAGTCGTATGCTATATATAGACAGTCATGTGTTATATATAGACAGACGTATGTTATATATAGACAGTCGTATGTTATATATAGACAGTCATGTGTTATATATAGACAGTCGTGTGTTATATATAGACAGTCATGTCTTATATATAGACAGTCGTATGTTATGTATAGACAGTCGTATGTTATATATAGACAGTCGTGTGTTATGTATAGACAGTCGTATGTTATATATAGACAATCATGTGTTGTATATAGACTGTCATGTGTTGTATATAGACAGTCATGTTATATATAGACAGTCATGTGTTATGTATAGAGTCATGTGTTATATATAGACAGTCGTATGTTATATATAGACAGTCATGTGTTATATATAGACAGTCATGTGTTATGTATAGACAGTCATGTGTTATATATAGACAGTGATATGTTATATATAGACAGTCATGTTATATATAGACAGTTGTGTGTTATATATAGACAGTCGTATGTTATGTATAGACAGTCATGTGTTATATATAGACAGTCGTGTGTTATATATAGACAGTCATGTGTTATATATATAGACAGTCGTGTGTTATATATAGACAGTCATGTGTTATATATAGACAGTCGTGTGTTATATATAGACAGTCATGTGTTATATATAGACAGTCATGTGTTGTATATAGACAGTCGTATGTTATATATAGACAGTCGTATGTTATATATAGACAGTCATGTGTTATATATAGACAGTCGTATGTTATATATAGACAGTCGTATGTTATATATAGACAGTCATGTGTTATATATAGACAGTCGTGTGTTATATATAGACAGTCATGTGTTATATATAGACAGTCGTTTGTTATGTATAGACAGTCATATGTTATATATAGACAGTCGTGTGTTATGTATAGACAGTCGTATGTTATATATAGACAGTCATGTGTTGTATATAGACAGTCATGTGTTGTATATAGACAGTCGTATGTTATATATAGACAGTCGTATGTTGTATATAGACAGTCATGTGTTATATATAGACAGTCATGTGTTATATATAGACAGTCATGTGTTGTATATAGACAGTCATGTGTTGTATATAGACAGTCGTATGTTATATATAGACAGTCGTGTGTTATATATAAACAGTCGTGTGTTATATATAGACAGTTGTATGTTATATATAGACAGATGTGTGTTATATATAGACAGTCGTGTGTTATATATAGACAGTCATGTGTTATATATAGACAGTCATGTGTTATATATAGACAGTCGTATGTTATATATAGACAGTCGTATGTTATATATAGACAGTCATGTGTTATATATAGACAGTCATGTGTTATATATAGACAGTCATGTGTTATATATAGACAGTAATGTGTTATATATAGACAGTCATGTGTTATATATAGACAGTCATGTGTTATATACAGACAGTCATGTGTTATATACAGACAGTCGTATGTTATATATAGACAGTCATGTGTTATATATAGACAGTCATGTGTTATATATAGACAGTCATGTGTTATATATAGACAGTCGTGTGTTATATATAGACAGTCGTATGTTGTATATAGACAGTCATGTGTTATATATAGACAGTCATGTGTTATATATAGACAGTCGTATGTTATGTATAGACAGTCATGTGTTATGTATAGACAGTCGTGTGTTATATATAGACAGTTGTGTGTTATATATAGACAGTCGTATGTTATGTATAGACAGTCATGTGTTATATATAGACAGTCGTATGTTATATATAGACAGTCGTATGTTATATATAGACAGTCATGTGTTATATATAGACAGACGTATGTTATATATAGACAGTCGTATGTTATATATAGACAGTCATGTGTTATATATAGACAGTCGTGTGTTATATATAGACAATCATGTGTTATATATAGACAGTCGTATGTTATGTATAGACAGTCATGTGTTATATATAGACAGTCGTGTGTTATATATAGACAGTCATGTGTTATATATATAGACAGTCGTGTGTTATATATAGACAGTCATGTGTTATATATAGACAGTCGTGTGTTATATATAGACAGTCATGTGTTATATATAGACAGTCATGTGTTGTATATAGACAGTCGTATGTTATATATAGACAGTCGTATGTTATATATAGACAGTCATGTGTTATATATAGACAGTCGTATGTTATATATAGACAGTCGTATGTTATATATAGACAGTCATGTGTTATATATAGACAGTCGTGTGTTATATATAGACAGTCATGTGTTATATATAGACAGTCGTTTGTTATGTATAGACAGTCATATGTTATATATAGACAGTCGTGTGTTATGTATAGACAGTCGTATGTTATATATAGACAGTCATGTGTTATATATAGACAGTCATGTGTTGTATATAGACAGTCGTGTGTTATATATAGACAGTCGTGTGTATATAGACAGTCATGTGTTATATATAGACAGTCATGTGTTATATATAGACAGTCATGTGTTATATATAGACAGTCATGTGTTGTATATAGACAGTCGTATGTTATATATAGACAGTCGTGTGTTATATATAAACAGTCGTGTGTTATATATAGACAGTTGTATGTTATATATAGACAGATGTGTGTTATATATAGACAGTCGTGTGTTATATATAGACAGTCATGTGTTATATATAGACAGTCATGTGTATATATAGACAGTCGTATGTTATATATAGACAGTCATGTGTTATATATAGACAGTCATGTGTTATATATAGACAGTCATGTGTTATGTATAGACAGTCATGTGTTATATATAGACAGTCATGTGTTATATATAGACAGTTGTGTGTTATATATAGACAGTCGTGTGTTATATATAGACAGTCATGTGTTATATATAGACAGTCGTATGTTATATATAGACAGTCATGTGTTATATATAGACAGTCATGTGTTATATATAGACAGTCGTATGTTATATATAGACAGTCGTATGTTATATATAGACAGTCATGTGTTATATATAGACAGTCGTGTGTTATATATAGACAGTCATGTGTTATATATAGACAGTCATGTGTTATGTATAGACAGTCATGTGTTGTATTTAGACAGTCATGTGTTATATATAGACAGTCGTGTGTTATATATAGACAGTCATGTGTTATATATAGACAGTCATGTGTTATGTATAGACAGTCATGTGTTATATATAGACAGTCGTATGTTATATATAGACAGTCGTATGTTATATATAGACAGTCATGTGTTATATACAGTGTTGGATACTCGTGTCAATATGTTCCGGCCAACTTGGCCTGTACTTGAGAAAAGGTACCGGCCAAGATGAAATAGTACAGGCCAATTTTTGGCCTGTACTTAAGAATTAGTTCCGGCCGCAAATAAATGGTACAGGTCATTGAATGTGGTTCTGTCTGGTGGCAAAGCAACCGGATGTAAGTGCCACAGGCACTTGCCATGCTAGGGGGGTCCGGGGGCATGCTCCCCCGAAAAAATATGTTTAAGTAGACACAATGGTGCATTCTGGTGGACTTTGGGGTAAAATCAACCTCTTTTTTTTATCTTAAATTTTGTCACTTTTTTAGATAATTTTTCTTCAAAATCATGATGCATAAAGGCGTCGAAACAAAATGCACAACAAATTTACTTTGTCACGGTTTTTGTGAATAAAATTACTGCTGAAGAGAGTCATCATGTCAAAATTTCCATGCTAACAGTTATGTTTTTGTCTTGTTGATTGACATTGGCTCGCGCTCAAGGCCGTAGCTTACAAGCGGAATCCCAATGAAAACACGGGTTTTCCCGAAATGACGTCATAACCGGAAACCAAAATGGAGGCACAGAATATTTGAAATTTTGTTAATTTGATGAGAAAAAGCGCCTAAAATGGCGAAGATACTTTGTGTCCTGGTTCAGGCGAGTATGAACTTCAACAAACTCGTCAAGGGCTATCAAATAAGACATCTCGCCACGATGTCGAGTGCGTAGTAAACGTTTCTCGCCAGTCTAAAAACGTTATCGCCATGGCGAGTTGGCGTGTGCGAATATCCAATGCTGATATATAGACAGTCGTGTGTTATATATAGACAGTCATGTGTTATATATAGACAGTCGTATGTTATGTATAGACAGTCGTATGTTGTATATAGACAGTCGTGTGTTATGTATAGACAGTCGTATGTTATATATAGACAGTCATGTGTTGTATATAGGCAGTCATGTGTTGTATATAGACAGTCGTATGTTATATATAGACAGTCGTATGTTATATATAGACAGTCATGTGTTATGTATAGACAGTCATGTGTTGTATATAGACAGTCGTATGTTATGTATAGACAGTCGTATGTTATATATAGACAGTCGTATGTTATATATAGACAGTCATGTGTTGTATATAGACAGTCATGTGTTGTATATAGACAGTCATGTGTTATGTATAGACAGTCATGTGTTGTATATAGACAGTTGTATGTTATATATAGACAGTCATGTGTTGTATATAGACAGTCATATGTTATGTATAGACAGTCATATGTTATATATAGACAGTTATATATAGACAGTCATATGTTATATATAGACAGTCATGTGTTGTATATAGACAGTCGTATGTTGTATATAGACAGTCATGTGTTATATATAGACAGTCATGTGTTATATATAGACAGTCGTATGTTATATATAGACAGTCGTGTGTTATATATAGACAGTCGTATGTTATATATAGACAGTCGTATGTTGTATATAGACAGTCGTATGTTGTATATAGACAGTCGTATGTTATATATAGACATAGACAGTCATGTGTTATATATAAACAGTCGTGTGTTATATATAGACAGTTGTATGTTATATATAGACAGATGTGTGTTATATATAGACAGTCGTGTGTTATATATAGACAGTCATGTGTTATATATAGACAGTCATGTGTTATATATAGACAGTCGTATGTTATATATAGACAGTCGTATGTTATATATAGACAGTCATGTGTTATATATAGACAGTCATGTGTTATATATAGACAGTCATGTGTTATATATAGACAGTAATGTGTTATATATAGACAGTCATGTGTTATATATAGACAGTCATGTGTTATATACAGACAGTCATGTGTTATATACAGACAGTCGTATGTTATATATAGACAGTCATGTGTTATATATAGACAGTCATGTGTTATATATAGACAGTCATGTGTTATATATAGACAGTCGTGTGTTATATATAGACAGTCGTATGTTGTATATAGACAGTCATGTGTTATATATAGACAGTCATGTGTTATATATAGACAGTCGTATGTTATGTATAGACAGTCATGTGTTATGTATAGACAGTCGTGTGTTATATATAGACAGTTGTGTGTTATATATAGACAGTCGTATGTTATGTATAGACAGTCATGTGTTATATATAGACAGTCGTATGTTATATATAGACAGTCGTATGTTATATATAGACAGTCATGTGTTATATATAGACAGACGTATGTTATATATAGACAGTCGTATGTTATATATAGACAGTCATGTGTTATATATAGACAGTCGTGTGTTATATAGACAATCATGTGTTATATATAGACAGTCGTATGTTATTATAGACAGTCATGTGTTATATATAGACAGTCGTGTGTTATATATAGACAGTCATGTGTTATATATAGACAGTCGTGTGTTATATATAGACAGTCATGTGTTATATATAGACAGTCGTGTGTTATATATAGACAGTCGTATGTTATATATAGACAGTCATGTGTTATATATAGACAGTCGTGTGTTATATATAGACAGTCATGTGTTATATATAGACAGTCGTTTGTTATGTATAGACAGTCATATGTTATATATAGACAGTCGTGTGTTATGTATAGACAGTCGTATGTTATATATAGACAGTCATGTGTTGTATATAGACAGTCATGTGTTGTATATAGACAGTCGTATGTTATATATAGACAGTCGTATGTTGTATATAGACAGTCATGTGTTATATATAGACAGTCATGTGTTATATATAGACAGTCATGTGTTGTATATAGACAGTCATGTGTTGTATATAGACAGTCGTGTGTTATATATAGACAGTCATGTGTTATATATAGACAGTCATGTGTTGTATATAGACAGTCGTATGTTATATATAGACAGTCGTATGTTATATATAGACAGTCATGTGTTATATATAGACAGTCGTATGTTATATATAGACAGTCGTATGTTATATATAGACAGTCATGTGTTATATATAGACAGTCGTGTGTTATATATAGACAGTCATGTGTTATATATAGACAGTCGTTTGTTATGTATAGACAGTCATATGTTATATATAGACAGTCGTGTGTTATGTATAGACAGTCGTATGTTATATATAGACAGTCATGTGTTGTATATAGACAGTCATGTGTTGTATATAGACAGTCGTATGTTATATATAGACAGTCGTATGTTGTATATAGACAGTCATGTGTTATATATAGACAGTCATGTGTTATATATAGACAGTCATGTGTTGTATATAGACAGTCATGTGTTGTATATAGACAGTCATGTGTTATATATAGACAGTCGTATGTTATATATAGACAGTCGTGTGTTATATATAGACAGTCATGTGTTATATATAGACAGTTGTATGTTATATATAGACAGATGTGTGTTATATATAGACAGTCGTGTGTTATATATAGACAGTCATGTGTTATATATAGATAGTCATGTGTTATATATAGACAGTCATGTGTTATATATAGACAGTCATATGTTATATATAGACAGTCGTATGTTATATATAGACAGTCATGTGTTATATATAGACAGTCATGTGTTATATATAGACAGTCATGTGTTATATATAGACAGTCATGTGTTATATACAGACAGTTATGTGTTATATACAGACAGTCGTATGTTATATATAGACAGTCATGTGTTATATATAGACAGTCATGTGTTATATATAGACAGTCGTGTGTTATATATAGACAGTCGTATGTTGTATATAGACAGTCATATGTTATATATAGACAGTCATGTGTTATATATAGACAGTCGTATGTTATATATATAGACAGTCATGTGTTATATATAGACAGTCATGTGTTATATATAGACAGTCGTATGTTATGTATAGACAGTCATGTGTTATGTATAGACAGTCGTGTGTTATATATAGACAGTTGTGTGTTATATATAGACAGTCATATGTTATGTATAGACAGTCATGTGTTATATATAGACAGTCGTATGTTATATATAGACAGTCGTATGTTATATATAGACAGTCATGTGTTATATATAGACAGACGTATGTTATATATAGACAGTCGTATGTTATATATAGACAGTCATGTGTTATATATAGACAGTCGTGTGTTATATATAGACAATCATGTGTTATATATAGACAGTCGTATGTTATGTATAGACAGTCGTATGTTATATATAGACAGTCGTGTGTTATGTATAGACAGTCGTATGTTATATATAGACAGTCGTATGTTATATATAGACAGTCATGTGTTATATATAGACAGTCATGTGTTGTATATAGACAGTCATGTGTTGTATATAGACAGTTGTATGTTATATATAGACAGTCATGTGTTGTATATAGACAGTCATATGTTATGTATAGACAGTCATGTGTTGTATATAGACAGTCGTATGTTATGTATAGACAGTCGTATGTTATATATAGACAGTCATATGTTATATATAGACAGTCATGTGTTGTATATAGACAGTCATGTGTTGTATATAGACAGTCATGTGTTATGTATAGACAGTCATGTGTTGTATATAGACAGTCATGTGTTATATATAGACAGTTGTGTGTTATATATAGACAGTCGTGTGTTATATATAGACAGTCATGTGTTATATATAGACAGTCGTATGTTATATATAGACAGTCATGTGTTATGTATAGACAGTCGTATGTTATATATAGACAGTCATGTGTTATATATAGACAGTCATGTGTTATATATAGACAGTCATGTGTTATATATAGACAGTCATGTGTTATATACAGACAGTCATGTGTTATATACAGACAGTCGTATGTTATATATAGACAGTCATGTGTTATATATAGACAGTCATGTGTTATATATAGACAGTCATGTGTTATATATAGACAGTCCTGTGTTATATATAGACAGTCGTATGTTGTATATAGACAGTCATATGTTATATATAGACAGTCATGTGTTATATATAGACAGTCATATGTTATATATATAGACAGTCATGTGTTATATATAGACAGTCATGTGTTATATATAGACAGTCGTATGTTATGTATAGACAGTCATGTGTTATGTATAGACAGTCGTGTGTTATATATAGACAGTTGTGTGTTATATATAGACAGTCGTATGTTATGTATAGACAGTCATGTGTTATATATAGACAGTCGTATGTTATATACAGACAGTCGTATGTTATATATAGACAGTCATGTGTTATATATAGACAGACGTATGTTATATATAGACAGTCGTATGTTATATATAGACAGTCATGTGTTATATATAGACAGTCGTGTGTTATATATAGACAATCATGTGTTATATATAGACAGTCGTATGTTATGTATAGACAGTCGTATGTTATATATAGACAGTCGTGTGTTATGTATAGACAGTCGTATGTTATATATAGACAGTCGTATGTTATATATAGACAGTCATGTGTTATATATAGACAGTCATGTGTTGTATATAGACAGTCATGTGTTATGTATAGACAGTCATGTGTTGTATATAGACAGTCATGTGTTGTATATAGACAGTCATGTGTTGTATATAGACAGTCATGTGTTATATATAGACAGTCATGTGTTATATACAGACAGTCATGTGTTATATACAGACAGTCGTATGTTATATATAGACAGTCATGTGTTATATATAGACAGTCATGTGTTATATATAGACAGTCATGTGTTATATATAGACAGTCCTGTGTTATATATAGACAGTCGTATGTTGTATATAGACAGTCATATGTTATATATAGACAGTCATGTGTTATATATAGACAGTCATATGTTATATATATAGACAGTCATGTGTTATATATAGACAGTCATGTGTTATATATAGACAGTCGTATGTTATGTATAGACAGTCATGTGTTATGTATAGACAGTCGTGTGTTATATATAGACAGTTGTGTGTTATATATAGACAGTCGTATGTTATGTATAGACAGTCATGTGTTATATATAGACAGTCGTATGTTATATACAGACAGTCGTATGTTATATATAGACAGTCATGTGTTATATATAGACAGACGTATGTTATATATAGACAGTCGTATGTTATATATAGACAGTCATGTGTTATATATAGACAGTCGTGTGTTATATATAGACAATCATGTGTTATATATAGACAGTCGTATGTTATGTATAGACAGTCGTATGTTATATATAGACAGTCGTGTGTTATGTATAGACAGTCGTATGTTATATATAGACAGTCGTATGTTATATATAGACAGTCATGTGTTATATATAGACAGTCATGTGTTGTATATAGACAGTCATGTGTTATGTATAGACAGTCATGTGTTGTATATAGACAGTCATGTGTTGTATATAGACAGTCATGTGTTGTATATAGACAGTCATGTGTTATGTATAGACAGTCATGTGTTGTATATAGACAGTCGTATGTTATGTATAGACAGTCGTATGTTATATATAGACAGTCGTATGTTATATATAGACAGTCATGTGTTGTATATAGACAGTCATGTGTTGTATATAGACAGTCATGTGTTATGTATAGACAGTCATGTGTTGTATTTAGACAGTCATGTGTTATATATAGACAGTCGTGTGTTATATATAGACAGTCATGTGTTATATATAGACAGTCATGTGTTATGTATAGACAGTCATGTGTTATATATAGACAGTCGTATGTTATATATAGACAGTCGTATGTTATATATAGACAGTCATGTGTTATATACAGTGTTGGATACTCGTGTCAATATGTTCCGGCCAACTTGGCCTGTACTTGAGAAAAGGTACCGGCCAAGATGAAATAGTACAGGCCAATTTTTGGCCTGTACTTAAGAATTAGTTCCGGCCGCAAATAAATGGTACAGGTCATTGAATGTGGTTCTGTCTGGTGGCAAAGCAACCGGATGTAAGTGCCACAGGCACTTGCCATGCTAGGGGGGTCCGGGGGCATGCTCCCCCGAAAAAATATGTTTAAGTAGACACAATGGTGCATTCTGGTGGACTTTGGGGTAAAATCAACCTCTTTTTTTTATCTTAAATTTTGTCACTTTTTTAGATAATTTTTCTTCAAAATCATGATGCATAAAGGCGTCGAAACAAAATGCACAACAAATTTACTTTGTCACGGTTTTTGTGAATAAAATTACTGCTGAAGAGAGTCATCATGTCAAAATTTCCATGCTAACAGTTATGTTTTTGTCTTGTTGATTGACATTGGCTCGCGCTCAAGGCCGTAGCTTACAAGCGGAATCCCAATGAAAACACGGGTTTTCCCGAAATGACGTCATAACCGGAAACCAAAATGGAGGCACAGAATATTTGAAATTTTGTTAATTTGATGAGAAAAAGCGCCTAAAATGGCGAAGATACTTTGTGTCCTGGTTCAGGCGAGTATGAACTTCAACAAACTCGTCAAGGGCTATCAAATAAGACATCTCGCCACGATGTCGAGTGCGTAGTAAACGTTTCTCGCCAGTCTAAAAACGTTATCGCCATGGCGAGTTGGCGTGTGCGAATATCCAATGCTGATATATAGACAGTCGTGTGTTATATATAGACAGTCATGTGTTATATATAGACAGTCGTATGTTATGTATAGACAGTCGTATGTTGTATATAGACAGTCGTGTGTTATGTATAGACAGTCGTATGTTATATATAGACAGTCATGTGTTGTATATAGGCAGTCATGTGTTGTATATAGACAGTCGTATGTTATATATAGACAGTCGTATGTTATATATAGACAGTCATGTGTTATGTATAGACAGTCATGTGTTGTATATAGACAGTCGTATGTTATGTATAGACAGTCGTATGTTATATATAGACAGTCGTATGTTATATATAGACAGTCATGTGTTGTATATAGACAGTCATGTGTTGTATATAGACAGTCATGTGTTATGTATAGACAGTCATGTGTTGTATATAGACAGTTGTATGTTATATATAGACAGTCATGTGTTGTATATAGACAGTCATATGTTATGTATAGACAGTCATATGTTATATATAGACAGTTATATATAGACAGTCATATGTTATATATAGACAGTCATGTGTTGTATATAGACAGTCGTATGTTGTATATAGACAGTCATGTGTTATATATAGACAGTCATGTGTTATATATAGACAGTCGTATGTTATATATAGACAGTCGTGTGTTATATATAGACAGTCGTATGTTATATATAGACAGTCGTATGTTGTATATAGACAGTCGTATGTTGTATATAGACAGTCGTATGTTATATATAGACATAGACAGTCATGTGTTATATATAAACAGTCGTGTGTTATATATAGACAGTTGTATGTTATATATAGACAGATGTGTGTTATATATAGACAGTCGTGTGTTATATATAGACAGTCATGTGTTATATATAGACAGTCATGTGTTATATATAGACAGTCGTATGTTATATATAGACAGTCGTATGTTATATATAGACAGTCATGTGTTATATATAGACAGTCATGTGTTATATATAGACAGTCATGTGTTATATATAGACAGTAATGTGTTATATATAGACAGTCATATGTTGTATATAGACAGTCATGTGTTGTATATAGACAGTCTGTGTTATATACAGACAGTCTGTGTTATATATAGACAGTCGTGTGTTATATATAGACAGTTGTGTTATATATAGACAGTTGTGTGTTATATATAGACAGTCGTGTGTTATATATAGACAGTCATGTGTTGTATATAGACAGTCATGTGTTATATATAGACAGTCGTATGTTATATATAGACAGTCGTATGTTATGTATAGACAGTCATGTGTTATATATAGACAGTCATGTGTTATATATAGACAGTCATGTGTTATATATAGACAGTCGTATGTTATGTATAGACAGTCATGTGTTATATATAGACAGTCGTATGTTATATATAGACAGTCGTATGTTATATATAGACAGTCATGTGTTATATATAGACAGTATGTATGTTATATATAGACAGTCGTATGTTATATATAGACAGTCATGTGTTATATATAGACAGTCGTGTGTTATATATAGACATCATGTGTTATATATAGACAGTCGTATGTTATGTATAGACAGTCATGTGTTATATATAGACAGTCGTGTGTTATATATAGACAGTCATGTGTTATATATATAGACAGTCGTGTGTTATATATAGACAGTCATGTGTTATATATAGACAGTCGTGTGTTATATATAGACAGTCATGTGTTATATATAGACAGTCATGTGTTGTATATAGACAGTCGTATGTTATATATAGACAGTCGTATGTTATATATAGACAGTCATGTGTTATATATAGACAGTCGTATGTTATATATAGACAGTCGTATGTTATATATAGACAGTCATGTGTTATATATAGACAGTCGTGTGTTATATATAGACAGTCATGTGTTATATATAGACAGTCGTTTGTTATGTATAGACAGTCATATGTTATATATAGACAGTCGTGTGTTATGTATAGACAGTCGTATGTTATATATAGACAGTCATGTGTTGTATATAGACAGTCATGTGTTGTATATAGACAGTCGTATGTTATATATAGACAGTCGTATGTTGTATATAGACAGTCATGTGTTATATATAGACAGTCATGTGTATATATAGACAGTCATGTGTTATATATAGACAGTCATGTGTTGTATATAGACAGTGTGTGTTATATATAGACAGTCATGTGTTATATATAGACAGTCATGTGTTATATATAGACAGTCGTATGTTATATATAGACAGTCGTGTGTTATATATAGACAGTCATGTGTTATATATAGACAGTCGTATGTTATAATAGACAGTCTTGTTATATATAGACAGTCATGTGTTATATATAGACAGTCGTATGTTTATATAGACAGTCATGTGTTATATATAGACAGTCATGTGTTATATATAGACAGTCATGTGTTATATATAGACAGTCGTGTGTTATATATAGACAGTCGTATGTTGTATATAGACAGTCATGTGTTATATATAGACAGTCATGTGTTATATATAGACAGTCGTATGATGTATAGACAGTCATGTGTTATATATAGACAGTCGTGTGTTATATATAGACAGTCGTATGTGTTATATATAGACAGTCGTATGTTATGTATAGACAGTCATGTGTTATATATAGACAGTCTGTTTATATATAGACAGTCGTATGTTATATATAGACAGTCATGTGTTATATATAGACAGTCGTATGTTATATATAGACAGTCGTATGTTATATATAGACAGTCATGTGTTATATATAGACAGTCGTGTGTTATATATAGACAGTCATGTGTTATATATAGACAGTCATGTGTTATGTATAGACAGTCATGTGTTGTATTTAGACAGTCATGTGTTATATATAGACAGTCGTGTGTTATATAGACAGTCATGTGTTATATATAGACAGTCATGTGTTATGTATAGACAGTCATGTGTTATATATAGACAGTCGTATGTTATATATAGACAGTCGTATGTTATATATAGACAGTCATGTGTTATATACAGTGTTGGATACTCGTGTCAATATGTTTCGGCCAACTTGGCCTGTACTTGAGAAAAGGTACCGGCCAAGATGAAATAGTACAGGCCAATTTTTGGCCTGTACTTAAGAATTAGTTCCGGCCGCAAATAAATGGTACAGGTCATTGAATGTGGTTCTGTCTGGTGGCAAAGCAACCGGATGTAAGTGCCACAGGCACTTGCCATGCTAGGGGGGTCCGGGGGCATGCTCCCCCGAAAAAATATGTTTAAGTAGACACAATGGTGCATTCTGGTGGACTTTGGGGTAAAATCAACCTCTTTTTTTTATCTTAAATTTTGTCACTTTTTTAGATAATTTTTCTTCAAAATCATGATGCATAAAGGCGTCGAAACAAAATGCACAACAAATTTACTTTGTCACGGTTTTTGTGAATAAAATTACTGCTGAAGAGAGTCATCATGTCAAAATTTCCATGCTAACAGTTATGTTTTTGTCTTGTTGATTGACATTGGCTCGCGCTCAAGGCCGTAGCTTACAAGCGGAATCCCAATGAAAACACGGGTTTTCCCGAAATGACGTCATAACCGGAAACCAAAATGGAGGCACAGAATATTTGAAATTTTGTTAATTTGATGAGAAAAAGCGCCTAAAATGGCGAAGATACTTTGTGTCCTGGTTCAGGCGAGTATGAACTTCAACAAACTCGTCAAGGGCTATCAAATAAGACATCTCGCCACGATGTCGAGTGCGTAGTAAACGTTTCTCGCCAGTCTAAAAACGTTATCGCCATGGCGAGTTGGCGTGTGCGAATATCCAATGCTGATATATAGACAGTCGTGTGTTATATATAGACAGTCATGTGTTATATATAGACAGTCGTATGTTATGTATAGACAGTCGTATGTTGTATATAGACAGTCGTGTGTTATGTATAGACAGTCGTATGTTATATATAGACAGTCATGTGTTGTATATAGGCAGTCATGTGTTGTATATAGACAGTCGTATGTTATATATAGACAGTCGTTGTTATATAGACAGTCATGTGTTATGTATAGACAGTCATGTGTTGTATATAGACAGTCGTATGTTATGTATAGACAGTCGTGTGTTATATATAGACAGTCGTATGTTATATATAGACAGTCATGTGTTGTATATAGACAGTCATGTGTTGTATATAGACAGTCATGTGTTATGTATAGACAGTCATGTGTTGTATATAGACAGTTGTATGTTATATATAGACAGTCATGTGTTGTATATAGACAGTCATATGTTATGTATAGACAGTCATATGTTATATATAGACAGTTATATATAGACAGTCATATGTTATATATAGACAGTCATGTGTTGTATATAGACAGTCGTATGTTGTATATAGACAGTCATGTGTTATATATAGACAGTCATGTGTTATATATAGACAGTCGTATGTTATATATAGACAGTCGTGTGTTATATATAGACAGTCGTATGTTATATATAGACAGTCGTATGTTGTATATAGACAGTCGTATGTTGTATATAGACAGTCGTATGTTATATATAGACATAGACAGTCATGTGTTATATATAAACAGTCGTGTGTTATATATAGACAGTTGTATGTTATATATAGACAGATGTGTGTTATATATAGACAGTCGTGTGTTATATATAGACAGTCATGTGTTATATATAGACAGTCATGTGTTATATATAGACAGTCGTATGTTATATATAGACAGTCGTATGTTATATATAGACAGTCATGTGTTATATATAGACAGTCATGTGTTATATATAGACAGTCATGTGTTGTATATAGACAGTAATGTGTTATATATAGACAGTCGTATGTTGTATATAGACAGTCGTATGTTGTATATAGACAGTCGTGTGTTATATATAGACAGTCATGTGTTATATATAGACAGTCGTGTGTTATATATAGACAGTTGTATGTTATATATAGACAGTTGTGTGTTATATATAGACAGTCGTGTGTTATATATAGACAGTCATGTGTTATATATAGACAGTCGTGTGTTATATATAGACAGTCGTATGTTGTATATAGACAGTCGTATGTTATATATAGACAGTCATGTGTTATATATAGACAGTCATGTGTTATATATAGACAGTCATGTGTTATATATAGACAGTATGTGTTATGTTAGACAGTCGTGTGTTATGTATAGACAGTCGTGTGTTATTATAGACAGTCGTATGTTATATATAGACAGTCATGTGTTATATATAGACAGTCGTGTGTTATATAGACAGTCGTATGTTATATATAGACAGTCATGTGTTATATATAGACAGTCGTGTGTTTTTGTTGTGTTTGGTGTTGTTGTTGGTTGTGTTTTTGGTGTGTGTTTTTGGTTGTGTTTTTGGGTGTGTTTTGGTATGTGTTATATATAGACAGTCGTGTGTTGTGTTTTATAGACAGTCATGTGTTTGTATAGACAGTCATGTGTTGTAAAGACAGTCGTATGTTATATAGACAGTCGTGTGTTATATATAGACAGTCGTGTGTTATATATAGACAGTTGTATGTTATGTATAGACAGTCGTATGTTATGTATAGACAGTCGTGTGTTATGTATAGACAGTCGTGTGTTATATATAGACAGTCATGTGTTATATATAGACAGTCGTTTGTTATTTATAGACAGTCGTATGTTATGTATAGACAGTAGTGT
>CM026386.1:6945004-6981758 GCA_014843695.1 Archivesica marissinica | reverse complement strand
TTGTACGAGGCAACCAGTAGGGTGTGAACATGTTATACATTGTACGAGGCGACCAGTAGGGTGTGAACATGTTATACATTGTACGAGGCGACCAGTAGGGTGTGAATATGTTATACATTGTACGAGGCGACCAGTAGGGTGTGAATATGTTATACATTGTACGAGGCGACCAGTAGGGTGTGAATATGTTATACATTGTACGACACCAAAAAAACAACGGCGACCAGTAGGGTGTGAATATGTTATACATTGTACGAGGCGACCAGTAGGGTGTGAATATGTTGTACATGCATGTATGTGGTTTGGGGAAATCTCTGTACTTTCAGCAAAGTAGAAAGTGTTTGGTCCAATCCTCAATTTGTCTCTGTACCTTACTGTTGGACGTATATTTACAGGTTACAGAAACCGAAGTAGAGGGGAAAGATGTGTCGGAGGGTTGCTATGGAAATCTGCCTCTCATCCAATCACAGGAAAGAGTGGATAGAACAATGTTGGCTTTGAGAGAGTTAACGAATGATCTGGCAGACAAGAAAGTGTGGGTGCGAGCCCGGCTTCAGACATCAAGAAGCAAAGGTACGGCATCCTGCTCTTTAGCAGCAGAACTCTTGTCTCCGAAATAACGGAAATATTTGGTCAGTTTGTGTTTGTCCAGCTATCTCTTACAAAGGTTGCAACATTAAACAACAGTGAAACGTTTATTTGTTTTATCTTATAACATACAGTGAGATATTGTTGTTGTATCTCGTTGCATATAGTGAGATATTTTGTTGTATCAGGTTACATACAGTGAGATATTGTTGTATCAGGTTACATACAGTGAGATATTGTTGTATCAGGTTACAGACATTGAGATATTGTTGTATCAGGTTACATACAGTGAGATATTGTTGTTGTATCAGGTTACATACAGTGAGAGATTGTTGTTGTATCAGGTTACATACAGTGAGATATTGTTGTTGTATCAGGTTACATACAGTGAGAGATTGTTGTTGTATCAGGTTACATACAGTGAGATATTGTTGTATCAGGTTACATACAGTGAGATATTGTTGTATCAGGTTACATACAGTGAGATATTGTTGTATCTTGTTACATACAGTGAGATATTGTTGTATCAGGTTACATACAGTGAGATATTGTTGTATCTTGTTGCATACAGTGAGAGATTGTTGTTGTATCAGGTTAACATGCAGTGAGATATTGTTGTATCAGGTTACATACAGTGAGATATTGTTGTTGTATCAGGTTACATACAGTGAGAGATTGTTGTTGTATCAGGTTACATACAGTGAGATATTGTTGTTGTATCAGGTTACATACAGTGAGAGATTGTTGTTGTATCAGGTTACATACAGTGAGATATTGTTGTATCAGGTTACATACAGTGAGATATTGTTGTATCAGGTTACATACAGTGAGATATTGTTGTATCTTGTTACATACAGTGAGATATTGTTGTATCAGGTTACATACAGTGAGATATTGTTGTATCTTGTTGCATACAGTGAGAGATTGTTGTTGTATCAGGTTAACATGCAGTGAGATATTGTTGTATCAGGTTACATACAGTGAGATATTGTTGTTGTATCAGGTTACATACAGTGAGAGATTGTTGTTGTATCAGGTTACATACAGTGAGATATTGTTGTTGTATCAGGTTACATACAGTGAGATATTGTTGTATCATGTTACATACAGTGAGATATTGTTGTATCAGGTTACATACAGTGAGAGATTGTTGTATCTTGTTACATACAGTGAGATATTGTTGTATCAGGTTACATACAGTGAGATATTGTTGTATCAGGTTACATACAGTGAGATATTGTTGTATCAGGTTACATACAGTGAGATATTGTTGTATCTTGTTACATACAGTGAGATATTGTTGTATCATGTTACATACAGTGATATATTGTTGTATCAGGTTACATACAGTGAGATATTGTTGTATTTTGTTACATACAGTGAGATATTGTATCAGGTTACATACAGTGAGATATTGTTGTATCAGGTTACATACAGTGAGATATTGTTGTTGTATCAGGTTACATACAGTGAGATATTGTTGTATCAGGTTACATACAGTGAGATATTGTTGTTGTATCAGGTTACATACAGTGAGATATTGTTGTATCAGGTTACATACAGTGAGATATTGTTGTATCAGGTTACATACAGTGAGAGATTGTTGTATCTTGTTACATACAGTGATATATTGTTGTATCTTGTTACATACAGTGATATATTGTTGTATCAGGTTACATACAGTGAGATATTGTTGTATCAGGTTACATACAGTGAGATATTGTTGTATCAGGTTACATACAGTGAGATATTGTTGTATCAGGTTACATACAGTGAGATATTGTTGTATCTTGTTACATACAGTGAGATATTGTTGTATCAGGTTACCTACAGTGAGATATTGTTGTATCAGGTTACATACAGTGAGATATTGTTGTATCAGGTTACATACAGTGAGAGACTGTTGTATCAGGTTACATACAGTGAGATATTGTTGTATCTTGTTCCATACAGTGAGATATTGTTGTTATATTACATACAGTGAGATATTGTTGTATCAGGTTACATACAGTGAGATATTGTTGTATCAGGTTACCTACAGTGAGATATTGTTGTTGTATTACATACAGTGAGATATTGTTGTTGTATCTTGTTGCATACAGTGAGATATTGTATCAGGTTACATACAGTGAGATATTGTTGTATCTTGTTACATACAGTGAGATATTGTATCAGGTTACATACAGTGAGATAGTGTTGTATCAGGTTACATACAGTGAGATATTGTTGTATCTTGTTACATGCAGTGAGATATTGTTGTATCAGGTTACATACAGTGAGAGATTGTTGTATCAGGTTACCTACAATGAGCTATTGTTGTATCAGGTTACATGCAGTGAGATATTGTTGTATCAGGTTACATACAGTGAGATATTGTTGTATCAGGTTACATACAGTGAGATATTGTTGTATCAGGTTACATACAGTGAGATATTGTTGTATCTTGTTACATACAGTGAGATATTGTATCAGGTTACATACAGTGAGATAGTGTTGTATCAGGTTACATACAGTGAGATATTGTTGTATCAGGTTACATACAGTGAGAGATTGTTGTTGTATCAGGTTACATACAGTGAGATATTGTTGTATCAGGTTACGTTACATACAGTGAGATATTGTTGTTGTATTACATACAATGAGATATTGTTGTTGTATCTTGTTGCATACAGTGAGATATTGTTGTATCTTGTTACATACAGTGAGATATTGTTGTATCTTGTTACATCCAGTGAGATAGTGTTGTATCTTGTTACATACAGTGAGATAGTGTTGTATCAGGTTACATACAGTGAGAGATTGTTGTTGTATCAGGTTGTTACATACAGTGAGAGATTGTTGTATCAGGTTACATACAGTGAGATATTGTTGTTGTATCAGGTTGTTACATACAGTGAGAGATTGTTGTATCAGGTTACATACAGTGAGAGATTGTTGTATCTTGTTACATACAGTGAGATATTGTTGTATCAGGTTACCTACAGTGAGATACTGTTGTATCAGGTTACATACAGTGAGAGATTGTTGTATCAGGTTACATACAGTGAGATATTGTTGTTGTATCTTGTTCCATACAGTGAGATATTGTTGTATCAGGTTACATACAGTGAGATATTGTTGTATCAGGTTACATACAGTGAGAGATATATAAAGTGTGTGTCTATCCAGCCTACAGTTACTTTAGTCATAGTTCAATAGAAAAATAGAAAGTAGAATATATTTAGAATGGCAGAAGGCATGAATCTAGGTAGAAACAACTTCGTGCTGAAATTGTACCAAAAATAAATTGATCTACTTGTCTCACTAAAATTAAATCAAACTTTACATTCTATTGGAATTTATAAAAATAGTTTGTCTGCAAATTTCTGTCTGGTGGAGAATATTTACAGCCGAGTTCCAGCTATCATTATCTCGGTTCAAAACAAGAAGCGTTGTATTTCTGAGAATTCTCTATTAGCCTGGAATTGCAGTCAATATTAATCAGCTATAAACTGTAAGTTAAAGCAGATTCTGTTTTGATGACTTATCGACCGGGTTAATAAACAATGCATCACAGCCAATTAACACAGAACCAGAGTTAATTACTAAACCATCTACTACATGAATTATAGAATAATAAACCATCTACTATATGAATTATAGAATAATAAACCATCTACTATATGAATTATAGAATAATAAACCATCTACTACATGAATTATAGAATAATAAACCATCTACTATATGAATAATAGAATAATAAACCATCTACTACATGAATTATAGAATAATAAACCATCTACTATATGAATTATAGAATAATAAACCATCTACTATATGAATTATAGAATAATAAACCATCTACTACATGAATTATAGAATAATAAACCATCTACTATATGAATAATAGAATAATAAACCATCTACTACATGAATTATAGAATAATAAACCATCTACTATATGAATTATAGAATAATAAACCATCTACTATATGGATTATAGAAAGTACTATGTGTATAACTTTGGCCCAAATCGGCCCCCAGTTTTAAGCAAAAATTAGAAATTATTGATAATAATTCTAAGTAATTAGAAAAAAAGTTAACTTAATTATTCATCTCTTTAAAATTCTAAACAAAAGCCCCCCCCCCCCACAATGCACGTTATGACCATAAAAACCAGTACTTAACCCTTTCCCTCATAGAGATGTAGTTTTATTTCATACATTTGGCTGTAATTTACCAATCGTATGCAATGGATAAGCTGTGAACTTGCCTACTCCACCTTCATGGAGGTTACTAGGAATTATTACGTGTTGTATACACTATGTTGTTCCGATCTTTATTATAGCTTGTTTGACTACTAATGTGTCGATCTATGTCAATAGGAATTGGCGTCGAGAGGCGCTTCTAAGGGGGAAAGGGTTAAGATCCCCCCATGTACGCGATTTTAAACTAAAATCATACAAAATGGACAACAATATGCATTAATTTTAAAAATTAAATCTATTTAACACATTGCGGACAACAGAGTGAATACTGAGAATCGGTTCGACTCAGTACTACGTTAAATATTTTGGTGACTAAAATCTTGGGCGTGATTTGATATTGTATCGAAATCAATGATGCCTCGTGACTTGTCGTCCAAATTGTACGCTTTTTGCTTGAAATCGCCCATGAAAAATAATTTTGTAATTCACGGAAAATAATAAATATTCTCTATTAATTTGTGTTTTATATTCAGGGAAACAGTGTTTCTTTGTGCTACGCCAGCAGAAGTGGACAGTCCAAGGTTTGATTTGTGTTGGCGAGAAAGTCAGCAAACAAATGGTGAAATTTGTGTCGAGGTACGTACAGACAAATATATATCATGTGAACATAGATTGTCATATGTTATGTATAGACAGTCGTGTGTTATGTATAGACAGTCATGTGTTATGTATAGACAGTCATGTGTTATGTATAGACAGTCGTGTGTTATATATAGACAGTCATGTGTTATATATAGACAGTCGTATGTTATATATAGACAGTCGTGTGTTATATATAGACAGTCGTGTGTTGTATATAGACAGTCATGTGTTATATATAGACAGTCGTATGTTATATATAGACAGTCATGTGTTATGTATAAACAGTCATGTGTTATATATAGACAGTCATGTGTTATATATAGACAGTCATGTGTTATATATAGACAGTCATGTGTTGTATATAGACAGTCATGTGTTATATATAGACAGTCATGTGTTATATATAGACAGTCATGTGTTGTATATAGACAGTCATGTGTTATATATAGACAGTCATGTGTTATATATAGACAGTCATGTGTTATATATAGACAGTCATGTGTTATATATAGACAGTCATGTGTTATATATAGACAGTCGTGTGTTATGTATAGACAGTCGTATGTTATATATAGACAGTCGTATGTTGTATATAGACAGTCGTATGTTATATATAGACAGTCATGTGTTATATATAGACAGTCATGTGTTATATATAGACAGTCATGTGTTATATATAGACAGTCCTATGTTATATATAGACAGTCATGTGCAGCGTTGGATATTCGCACACGCCAACTCGCCATGGCGATAACGTTTTTAGACTGGCGAATGTTATATATAGACAGTCATGTGTTATATATAGACAGTCATGTGTTATATATAGACAGTCATGTGTTATATATAGACAGTCGTGTGTTATATATAGACAGTCGTATGTTGTATATAGACAGTCATGTGTTATATATAGACAGTCATGTGTTATATATAGACAGTCGTATGTTATGTATAGACAGTCATGTGTTATGTATAGACAGTCGTGTGTTATATATAGACAGTAAAACACAAAAACACAAAAAACATCGTGTGTTATATATAGACAGTCGTATGTTATATATAGACAGTCATGTGTTATATATAGACAGTCGTATGTTATATATAGACAGTCGTATGTTATATATAGACAGTCATGTGTTATATATAGACAGACGTATGTTATATATAGACAGTCGTATGTTATATATAGACAGTCATGTGTTATATATAGACAGTCGTGTGTTATATATAGACAGTCATGTGTTATATATAGACAGTCGTTTGTTATGTATAGACAGTCATATGTTATATATAGACAGTCGTGTGTTATGTATAGACAGTCGTATGTTATATATAGACAGTCATGTGTTGTATATAGACAGTCATGTGTTGTATATAGACAGTCGTATGTTATATATAGACAGTCGTATGTTGTATATAGACAGTCATGTGTTATATATAGACAGTCATGTGTTATATATAGACAGTCATGTGTTGTATATAGACAGTCATGTGTTGTATATAGACAGTCGTATGTTATATATAGACAGTCGTGTGTTATATATAAACAGTCGTGTGTTATATATAGACAGTTGTATGTTATATATAGACAGATGTGTGTTATATATAGACAGTCGTGTGTTATATATAGACAGTCATGTGTTATATATAGACAGTCATGTGTTATATATAGACAGTCGTATGTTATATATAGACAGTCGTATGTTATATATAGACAGTCATGTGTTATATATAGACAGTCATGTGTTATATATAGACAGTCATGTGTTATATATAGACAGTAATGTGTTATATATAGACAGTCATGTGTTATATATAGACAGTCATGTGTTATATACAGACAGTCATGTGTTATATACAGACAGTCGTATGTTATATATAGACAGTCATGTGTTATATATAGACAGTCATGTGTTATATATAGACAGTTGTTGTTATATATAGACAGTCGTATGTTATATATAGACAGTCATATGTTATATATAGACAGTCATATGTTATATATAGACAGTCATATGTTATATATAGACAGTCATGTGTTATATATAGACAGACATATGTTATATATAGACAGTCGTATGTTATATATAGACAGTCATGTGTTATATATAGACAGTCGTGTGTTATATATAGACAATCATGTGTTATATATAGACAGTCGTATGTTATGTATAGACAGTCATATGTTATATATAGACAGTCGTATGTTATATATAGACAGTCGTATGTATATATATAGACAGACGTATGTTATATATAGACAGTCATATGTTATATATAGACAGTCATGTGTTATATATAGACAGTCATGTGTTATATATAGACAATCATATGTTATATATAGACAGTCATATGTTATATATAGACAGTCATATGTTATATATAGACAGTCATGTGTTATATATAGACAGTCGTATGTTATATATAGACAGTCGTATGTTATATATAGACAGTCATATGTTATATATAGACAGTCATATGTTATATATAGACAGTCATGTGTTGTATATAGACAGTCATATGTTATGTATAGACAGTCATGTGTTATATAACACAAAACACAAAAAACACAAAAAACACAGTTGTATATAGACAGTCATATGTTATATATAGACATAGACAGTCATGTGTTATATATAGACAGTTGTGTGTTATATATAGACAGTCGTGTGTTATATATAGACAGTCATGTGTTATATATAGACAGTCGTATGTTATATATAGACAGTCATGTGTTATGTATAGACAGTCATGTGTTATATATAGACAGTCGTATGTTATATATAGACAGTCGTATGTTATATATAGACAGTCATGTGTTATATATAGACAGTCATGTGTTATATATAGACAGTCATGTGTTATATATAGACAGTAATGTGTTATATATAGACAGTCATGTGTTATATACAGACAGTGATATGTTATATATAGACAGTGATATGTTATATATAGACAGTTGTGTGTTATATATAGACAGTCGTATGTTATGTATAGACAGTCATGTGTTATATATAGACAGTCGTATGTTATATATAGACAGATGTGTGTTATATATAG
Organism: Archivesica marissinica; assembly: GCA_014843695.1. NCBI lineage: Eukaryota > Metazoa > Mollusca > Bivalvia > Venerida > Vesicomyidae > Archivesica > Archivesica marissinica. Next base: position 6,973,283 of record CM026386.1, on the reverse strand, counting down.
ACAGTCGTGTGTTATATATAGACAGTCATGTGTTATATATAGACAGTCATGTGTTATATATAGACAGTCGTATGTTATATATAGACAGTCGTATGTTATATATAGACAGTCATGTGTTATATATAGACAGTCATGTGTTATATATAGACAGTCATGTGTTATATATAGACAGTAATGTGTTATATATAGACAGTCATATGTTATATATAGACAGTCATGTGTTATATATAGACAGTCATATGTTATATATAGACAAGACAGTCATATGTTATATATAGACAGTCATGTGTTATATATAGACAGTCATATGTTATATATAGACAGTCATGTGTTATATATAGACAGTCATGTGTTATATATAGACAGTCATATGTTATATATAGACAGTCATGTGTTATATATAGACAGTCATGTGTTATATATAGACAGTCATGTGTTATATATAGACAGTCATGTGTTATATATAGACAGTCATGTGTTATATATAGACAGTTGTTGTTATATATAGACAGTCGTATGTTATGTTAGACGTCGTGTTATATATAGACAGTCGTATTTATATTAGACAGTCGTATGTTATATATAGACAGTCATGTGTTATATATAGACAGTCGTATGTTATATATAGACAGTCGTATGTTATATATAGACAGTCATGTGTTTAATAGACAGTCGTGTGTTATATATAGACAATCATGTGTTTATATAGACAGTCTATGTTATGTATAGACAGTCATGTGTTATATATAGACAGTCGTGTGTTATATATAGACAGTCATGTGTTATAATATAGACAGTCATGTGTTATATATAGACAGTCATGTGTTATATATAGACAGTCGTGTGTTATATATAGACAGTCATGTTATATATAGACATCATGTTGTATATAGACAGTCGTATGTTATATATAGACAGTCGTATGTTATATATAGACAGTCATGTGTTATATATAGACAGTCGTATGTTATATATAGACAGTCGTATGTTATATATAGACAGTCATGTGTTATATATAGACAGTCGTGTGTTATATATAGACAGTCATGTGTTATATATAGACAGTCGTTTGTTATGTATAGACAGTCATATGTTATATATAGACAGTCGTGTGTTATGTATAGACAGTCGTATGTTATATATAGACAGTCATGTGTTGTATATAGACAGTCATGTGTTGTATATAGACAGTCGTATGTTATATATAGACAGTCGTATGTTGTATATAGACAGTCATGTGTTATATATAGACAGTCATGTGTTATATATAGACAGTCATGTGTTGTATATAGACAGTCATGTGTTGTATATAGACAGTCGTATGTTATATATAGACAGTCGTGTGTTATATATAAACAGTCGTGTGTTATATATAGACAGTTGTATGTTATATATAGACAGATGTGTGTTATATATAGACAGTCGTGTGTTATATATAGACAGTCATGTGTTATATATAGACAGTCATGTGTTATATATAGACAGTCGTATGTTATATATAGACAGTCGTATGTTATATATAGACAGTCATGTGTTATATATAGACAGTCATGTGTTATATATAGACAGTCATGTGTTATATATAGACAGTAATGTGTTATATATAGACAGTCATGTGTTATATATAGACAGTCATGTGTTATATACAGACAGTCATGTGTTATATACAGACAGTCGTATGTTATATATAGACAGTCATGTGTTATATATAGACAGTCATGTGTTATATATAGACAGTCATGTGTTATATATAGACAGTCGTGTGTTATATATAGACAGTCGTATGTTGTATATAGACAGTCATGTGTTATATATAGACAGTCATGTGTTATATATAGACAGTCGTATGTTATGTATAGACAGTCATGTGTTATGTATAGACAGTCGTGTGTTATATATAGACAGTTGTGTGTTATATATAGACAGTCGTATGTTATGTATAGACAGTCATGTGTTATATATAGACAGTCGTATGTTATATATAGACAGTCGTATGTTATATATAGACAGTCATGTGTTATATATAGACAGACGTATGTTATATATAGACAGTCGTATGTTATATATAGACAGTCATGTGTTATATATAGACAGTCGTGTGTTATATATAGACAATCATGTGTTATATATAGACAGTCGTATGTTATGTATAGATAGTCGTATGTTATATATAGACAGTCGTGTGTTATGTATAGACAGTCGTATGTTATATATAGACAGTCGTATGTTATATATAGACAGTCATGTGTTATATATAGACAGTCATGTGTTGTATATAGACAGTCATGTGTTGTATATAGACAGTTGTATGTTATATATAGACAGTCATGTGTTGTATATAGACAGTCATATGTTATGTATAGACAGTCATGTGTTGTATATAGACAGTCGTATGTTATGTATAGACAGTCGTATGTTATATATAGACAGTCATATGTTATATATAGACAGTCATGTGTTGTATATAGACAGTCATGTGTTGTATATAGACAGTCATGTGTTATGTATAGACAGTCATGTGTTGTATATAGACAGTCATGTGTTATATATAGACAGTTGTGTGTTATATATAGACAGTCGTGTGTTATATATAGACAGTCATGTGTTATATATAGACAGTCGTATGTTATATATAGACAGTCATGTGTTATGTATAGACAGTCATGTGTTATATATAGACAGTCGTATGTTATATATAGACAGTCGTATGTTATATATAGACAGTCATGTGTTATATATAGACAGTCATGTGTTATATATAGACAGTCATGTGTTATATATAGACAGTAATGTGTTATATATAAGACAGTCATGTGTTATATACAGACAGTGATATGTTATATATAGACAGTGATATGTTATATATAGACAGTTGTGTGTTATATATAGACAGTCGTATGTTATGTATAGACAGTCATGTGTTATATATAGACAGTCGTGTGTTATATATAGACAGTCATGTGTTATATATATAGACAGTCGTGTGTTATATATATAGACAGTCATGTGTTATATATAGACAGTCATGTGTTATATATAGACAGTCGTGTGTTATATATAGACAGTCATGTGTTATATATAGACAGTCATGTGTTGTATATAGACAGTCGTATGTTATATATAGACAGTCGTATGTTATATATAGACAGTCATGTGTTATATATAGACAGTCGTATGTTATATATAGACAGTCGTATGTTATATATAGACAGTCATGTGTTATATATAGACAGTCGTGTGTTATATATAGACAGTCATGTGTTATATATAGACAGTCGTTTGTTATGTATAGACAGTCATATGTTATATATAGACAGTCGTGTGTTATGTATAGACAGTCGTATGTTATATATAGACAGTCATGTGTTGTATATAGACAGTCATGTGTTGTATATAGACAGTCGTATGTTATATATAGACAGTCGTATGTTGTATATAGACAGTCATGTGTTATATATAGACAGTCATGTGTTATATATAGACAGTCATGTGTTGTATATAGACAGTCATGTGTTGTATATAGACAGTCATGTGTTATATATAGACAGTCGTATGTTATATATAGACAGTCGTGTGTTATATATAGACAGTCATGTGTTATATATAGACAGTTGTATGTTATATATAGACAGATGTGTGTTATATATAGACAGTCGTGTGTTATATATAGACAGTCATGTGTTATATATAGATAGTCATGTGTTATATATAGACAGTCATGTGTTATATATAGACAGTCGTATGTTATATATAGACAGTCGTATGTTATATATAGACAGTCATGTGTTATATATAGACAGTCATGTGTTATATATAGACAGTCATGTGTTATATATAGACAGTCATGTGTTATATACAGACAGTTATGTGTTATATACAGACAGTCGTATGTTATATATAGACAGTCATGTGTTATATATAGACAGTCATGTGTTATATATAGACAGTCGTGTGTTATATATAGACAGTCGTATGTTGTATATAGACAGTCATATGTTATATATAGACAGTCATGTGTTATATATAGACAGTCGTATGTTATATATATAGACAGTCATGTGTTATATATAGACAGTCATGTGTTATATATAGACAGTCGTATGTTATGTATAGACAGTCATGTGTTATGTATAGACAGTCGTGTGTTATATATAGACAGTTGTGTGTTATATATAGACAGTCGTATGTTATGTATAGACAGTCATGTGTTATATATAGACAGTCGTATGTTATATATAGACAGTCGTATGTTATATATAGACAGTCATGTGTTATATATAGACAGACGTATGTTATATATAGACAGTCGTATGTTATATATAGACAGTCATGTGTTATATATAGACAGTCGTGTGTTATATATAGACAATCATGTGTTATATATAGACAGTCGTATGTTATGTATAGACAGTCGTATGTTATATATAGACAGTCGTGTGTTATGTATAGACAGTCGTATGTTATATATAGACAGTCGTATGTTATATATAGACAGTCATGTGTTATATATAGACAGTCATGTGTTGTATATAGACAGTCATGTGTTGTATATAGACAGTCATGTGTTGTATATAGACAGTTGTATGTTATATATAGACAGTCATGTGTTGTATATAGACAGTCATATGTTATGTATAGACAGTCATGTGTTGTATATAGACAGTCGTATGTTATGTATAGACAGTCGTATGTTATATATAGACAGTCGTATGTTATATATAGACAGTCATGTGTTGTATATAGACAGTCATGTGTTGTATATAGACAGTCATGTGTTATGTATAGACAGTCATGTGTTGTATATAGACAGTCATGTGTTATATATAGACAGTTGTGTGTTATATATAGACAGTCGTGTGTTATATATAGACAGTCATGTGTTATATATAGACAGTCGTATGTTATATATAGACAGTCATGTGTTATGTATAGACAGTCATGTGTTATATATAGACAGTCGTATGTTATATATAGACAGTCGTATGTTATATATAGACAGTCATGTGTTATATATAGACAGTCATGTGTTATATATAGACAGTCATGTGTTATATATAGACAGTAATGTGTTATATATAGACAGTCATGTGTTATATATAGACAGTCATGTGTTATATACAGACAGTCATGTGTTATATACAGACAGTCGTATGTTATATATAGACAGTCATGTGTTATATATAGACAGTCATGTGTTATATATAGACAGTCATGTGTTATATATAGACAGTCGTGTGTTATATATAGACAGTCGTATGTTGTATATAGACAGTCATGTGTTATATATAGACAGTCATGTGTTATATATAGACAGTCGTATGTTATGTATAGACAGTCATGTGTTATGTATAGACAGTCGTGTGTTATATATAGACAGTTGTGTGTTATATATAGACAGTCGTATGTTATGTATAGACAGTCATGTGTTATATATAGACAGTCGTATGTTATATATAGACAGTCGTATGTTATATATAGACAGTCATGTGTTATATATAGACAGACGTATGTTATATATAGACAGTCGTATGTTATATATAGACAGTCATGTGTTATATATAGACAGTCGTGTGTTATATATAGACAATCATGTGTTATATATAGACAGTCGTATGTTATGTATAGACAGTCGTATGTTATATATAGACAGTCGTGTGTTATGTATAGACAGTCGTATGTTATATATAGACAGTCGTATGTTATATATAGACAGTCATGTGTTATATATAGACAGTCATGTGTTGTATATAGACAGTCATGTGTTATGTATAGACAGTCATGTGTTGTATATAGACAGTCATGTGTTGTATATAGACAGTCATGTGTTGTATATAGACAGTCATGTGTTATATATAGACAGTCATGTGTTATATACAGACAGTCATGTGTTATATACAGACAGTCGTATGTTATATATAGACAGTCATGTGTTATATATAGACAGTCATGTGTTATATATAGACAGTCATGTGTTATATATAGACAGTCCTGTGTTATATATAGACAGTCGTATGTTGTATATAGACAGTCATATGTTATATATAGACAGTCATGTGTTATATATAGACAGTCATATGTTATATATATAGACAGTCATGTGTTATATATAGACAGTCATGTGTTATATATAGACAGTCGTATGTTATGTATAGACAGTCATGTGTTATGTATAGACAGTCGTGTGTTATATATAGACAGTTGTGTGTTATATATAGACAGTCGTATGTTATGTATAGACAGTCATGTGTTATATATAGACAGTCGTATGTTATATACAGACAGTCGTATGTTATATATAGACAGTCATGTGTTATATATAGACAGACGTATGTTATATATAGACAGTCGTATGTTATATATAGACAGTCATGTGTTATATATAGACAGTCGTGTGTTATATATAGACAATCATGTGTTATATATAGACAGTCGTATGTTATGTATAGACAGTCGTATGTTATATATAGACAGTCGTGTGTTATGTATAGACAGTCGTATGTTATATATAGACAGTCGTATGTTATATATAGACAGTCATGTGTTATATATAGACAGTCATGTGTTGTATATAGACAGTCATGTGTTATGTATAGACAGTCATGTGTTGTATATAGACAGTCATGTGTTGTATATAGACAGTCATGTGTTGTATATAGACAGTCATGTGTTATGTATAGACAGTCATGTGTTGTATATAGACAGTCGTATGTTATGTATAGACAGTCGTATGTTATATATAGACAGTCGTATGTTATATATAGACAGTCATGTGTTGTATATAGACAGTCATGTGTTGTATATAGACAGTCATGTGTTATGTATAGACAGTCATGTGTTGTATTTAGACAGTCATGTGTTATATATAGACAGTCGTGTGTTATATATAGACAGTCATGTGTTATATATAGACAGTCATGTGTTATGTATAGACAGTCATGTGTTATATATAGACAGTCGTATGTTATATATAGACAGTCGTATGTTATATATAGACAGTCATGTGTTATATACAGTGTTGGATACTCGTGTCAATATGTTCCGGCCAACTTGGCCTGTACTTGAGAAAAGGTACCGGCCAAGATGAAATAGTACAGGCCAATTTTTGGCCTGTACTTAAGAATTAGTTCCGGCCGCAAATAAATGGTACAGGTCATTGAATGTGGTTCTGTCTGGTGGCAAAGCAACCGGATGTAAGTGCCACAGGCACTTGCCATGCTAGGGGGGTCCGGGGGCATGCTCCCCCGAAAAAATATGTTTAAGTAGACACAATGGTGCATTCTGGTGGACTTTGGGGTAAAATCAACCTCTTTTTTTTATCTTAAATTTTGTCACTTTTTTAGATAATTTTTCTTCAAAATCATGATGCATAAAGGCGTCGAAACAAAATGCACAACAAATTTACTTTGTCACGGTTTTTGTGAATAAAATTACTGCTGAAGAGAGTCATCATGTCAAAATTTCCATGCTAACAGTTATGTTTTTGTCTTGTTGATTGACATTGGCTCGCGCTCAAGGCCGTAGCTTACAAGCGGAATCCCAATGAAAACACGGGTTTTCCCGAAATGACGTCATAACCGGAAACCAAAATGGAGGCACAGAATATTTGAAATTTTGTTAATTTGATGAGAAAAAGCGCCTAAAATGGCGAAGATACTTTGTGTCCTGGTTCAGGCGAGTATGAACTTCAACAAACTCGTCAAGGGCTATCAAATAAGACATCTCGCCACGATGTCGAGTGCGTAGTAAACGTTTCTCGCCAGTCTAAAAACGTTATCGCCATGGCGAGTTGGCGTGTGCGAATATCCAACGCTGATATATAGACAGTCGTGTGTTATATATAGACAGTCATGTGTTATATATAGACAGTCGTATGTTATGTATAGACAGTCGTATGTTGTATATAGACAGTCGTGTGTTATGTATAGACAGTCGTATGTTATATATAGACAGTCATGTGTTGTATATAGGCAGTCATGTGTTGTATATAGACAGTCGTATGTTATATATAGACAGTCGTATGTTATATATAGACAGTCATGTGTTATGTATAGACAGTCATGTGTTGTATATAGACAGTCGTATGTTATGTATAGACAGTCGTATGTTATATATAGACAGTCGTATGTTATATATAGACAGTCATGTGTTGTATATAGACAGTCATGTGTTGTATATAGACAGTCATGTGTTATGTATAGACAGTCATGTGTTGTATATAGACAGTTGTATGTTATATATAGACAGTCATGTGTTGTATATAGACAGTCATATGTTATGTATAGACAGTCATATGTTATATATAGACAGTTATATATAGACAGTCATATGTTATATATAGACAGTCATGTGTTGTATATAGACAGTCGTATGTTGTATATAGACAGTCATGTGTTATATATAGACAGTCATGTGTTATATATAGACAGTCGTATGTTATATATAGACAGTCGTGTGTTATATATAGACAGTCGTATGTTATATATAGACAGTCGTATGTTGTATATAGACAGTCGTATGTTGTATATAGACAGTCGTATGTTATATATAGACATAGACAGTCATGTGTTATATATAGACAGTCGTATGTTATATATAGACAGTCATATGTTATATATAGACAGTCATGTGTTGTATATAGACAGTCGTATGTTATATATAGACAGTCATGTGTTATATATAGACAGTCATGTGTTATATATAGACAGTCATGTGTTATGTATAGACAGTCATGTGTTGTGTATAGACAGTCATATGTTGTATATAGACAGTCGTATGTTATATATAGACAGTCGTGTGTTATATATAGACAGTCGTATGTTATATATAGACAGTTGTATGTTATGTATAGACAGTCGTATGTTATGTATAGACAGTCGTATGTTATGTATAGACAGTCGTATGTTATATATAGACAGTCATGTGTTATATATAGACAGTCGTATGTTATGTATAGACAGTCGTATGTTATGTATAGACAGTTGTATGTTATATATAGACAGTCGTATGTTATGTATAGACAGTCATGTGTTGTATATAGACAGTCGTATGTTGTATATAGACAGTTGTTTGTTATATTGTGGGACTTTAGCTATTAGTAAATTTCCCTTGACTCACAGCCCTGATTGGTTCTTTACAATTTCAGTATTCACAAGGAGTCGATTATAGATGTTGAGGGGTATGTACGCACAGTGTCGCAGAAAGTAGAGGCATGTACACAGCAAGATGTTGAACTTCATGCAGAACAGGTGAGTGGAGTACGTGGGTGGGTACGTGGGTGTGGGTGGGATATGTGGGTGGCGTACGTGGGTGGCGTACGTGGGTGGGTGGGGTGGGATATGTGGGTGACGTATGTGGGTGGGGTATGTGGGTGGGGTACATGGGTGGGTACGTGGGTGGGGTATGTGGGTGGGATACATGGGTGGGGTATGTGGGTGGCGTATGTGGGTGGGTGGGGTATGTGGGTTGGGTACGTGGGTGGAGTACATGGGTGGGGTATGTGGGTGGGTACATGGGTGGGGTACATGGGTGGGGTATGTGGGTGGGTACATGGGTGGCGTATGTGGGTGGGGTACGTGGGTTGGGTACGTGGGTGGCGTATGTGGGTGGGGTACATGGGTGGGGTATGTGGGTAGGGTACATGGGTGGGGTATGTCGGTGGCGTATGTGGGTGGGGTATGTGGGTGGGGTATGGGTGGGTACATGGGTGGGGTATGTGGGTGGGTACATGGGTGGGGTATGTGGGTAGGGTACTTGGGTGGCGTATGTGGGTGGGGTACATGGGTGGGTGGGGTATGTGGGTGGGTACATGGGTGGGGTATGGGTAGGGTACATGGGTGGGGTATGTGGGTAGGGTACATGGATGGGGTATGTGGGTGGCGTATGTGGGTGGGGTATGTGGGTAGGGTACATGGGTGGGGTATGTGGGTGGCATATGTGGGTGGGTACATGGGTGGGGTATGTGGGTAGGGTACATGGGTGGGGTATGTGGGTGGCGTATGTGTGTGGGGTACATGGGTGGGTGGGGTACATGGGTGGGGTATGTGGGTGGGTACATGGGTAGGGTACATGGGTGGGGTATGTGGGTAGGGTACATGGGTGGGGTGGGTGGGTACATGGGTGGGGTATGTGGGTAGTGGGTAGGGTACATGGGTGGGGTATGTGGGTGGGGTATGTGGGTGGGTACATGGGTGGGGTACGTGGGTGGGGTATGTGGGTGGGTACATGGGTGGGGTATGTGGGTAGGGTACGTGGGTGGCGTATGTGGGTGGGGTACATGGGTGGGGTATGTGGGTGGGGTATGTGGGTAGGGTACATGGGTGGGGTATGTGGGTAGGGTACATGGGTGGGGTATGTGGGTGGCATATGTGGGTGGGGTATGTGGGTGGGGTATGTGGGTGGGGTACATGGGTAGGGTTCATGGGTGCGGTATGTGGGTGGGGTACATGGGTGGGGTATGTGGGTGGGGTACATGGGTGGGGTATGTGGGTGACGTACATGGGTGGGTACATGGGTGGGTTATGTGGGTGGGTACATGGGTGGGGTATGTGGGTAGGGTATATGGGTGGGGTTTGTGGGTAGGGTACATGGGTGGCGTATGTGGGTGGGGTATGTGGGTGGGGTACATGGGTTGGGTACGTGGTGGGGTATGTGGGGGTACGTGGGGGGGTATGGGGTTGGGTACGTGGGTGGGGTATGTGGGTGGGGTACGTGGGTGGGGTATGTGGGTTGGGTACGTGGGTGGGGTATGTGGGTTGGGTATGTGGGTGGGGTACGTGGGTGGGGTATGTGGGTTGGGTACGTGGGTGGGGTATGTGGGTTGGGTACGTGGGTGATGTACATGGGTGGGGTATGTGGGTGGGGTACATGGATGTGTGAGCAGAGCATGTTGCATGCAAGATTTAAACGTTAAATAATGTATGAGTGGTATCCCTGATCGACACAGATCTACTTGAGAAAGCAATACACAGTAATACTCCACATGTTATAGAACAGCGTTTATTAGATCCTCGCATCTTCCAATCCTGTATAGGACAGCATAATTAGGTCCTCGCTTCTTCTAGGCCTGTATAGGACAGCATAATTAGGTCCTCGCTTCTTCTAGGCCTGTATAGGACAGCATAATTAGGTCCTCGCTTCTTCTAGGCCTGTATAGGACATGTGGAAGTCGTGATGGTGCAGTGGATGCGCGTTCGCTTCAGGTGCGAAAGGTCTGGAGTTCGAGCCCCGCTGGAGCCGTTACGATTGTGTCCTTAGGCAAGGCATTTAAATTCCACGTTGCCTCTTCTCTCCCTCGTGGCGATGGATTCCATCAGGAATGAGGTCTCGAGAGTGATTTATATAAGTTGAAAGAACTTGTTTCGCAATCGAGCTAAAATAAATTTGTATAAAAAAAAGTATAGGACAGCATAATTAGGTCCTCGCTTCTTCTAGGCCTGTATAGGACAGCATAATTAGGTCCTCGCTTCTTCTAGGCCTGTATAGGACAGCATAATTAGGTCCTCGCTTCTTCTAGGCCTGTATAGGACAGCATAATTAGGTCCTTGCTTCTTCTAGGCCTGTATAGGACAGCATAATTAGGTCCTCACTTCTTCTAGGCCTGTATAGGACAGCATAATTAGGTCCTTGCTTCTTCTAGGCCTATATAGGACAGCATAATTAGGTCCTTGCTTCTTCTAGGCCTGTATAGGACAGCATGATTAGGTCCTCGCCTCTTCCAAGCCTGTATAGGACAGCATAATTAGGTTCCTCGCTTCTTCTAGGCCTGTATAGGACAGCATAATTAGGTCCTTGCTTCTTCTAGGCCTGTATAGGACAGCATAATTAGGTGCTTGCCTCTTCCAAGCCTGTATAGGACAGCATAATTAGGTTCCTCGCTTCTTCTAGGCCTGTATAGGACAGCATAATTAGGTCCTTGCTTCTTCTAGGCCTGTATAGGACAGCATAATTAGGGCCTCGCCTCTTCCAAGCCTGTATAGGACATCATAATTAGGTCCTCGTCTCTTCTAGACCTGTATAGGACAGCATAATTAGGTCCTCGCCTCTTCCAAGCCTGTATAGGACAGCATAATTAGGTCCTCGCCTCTTCCAAGCATGTATAGGACAGCATAATTAGGTCCTCGCCTCTTCCAAGCCTGTATAGGACAGCATAATTAGGTCCTCGCCTCTTCCAAGCCTGTATAGGACAGCATAATTAGGTCCTCGCCTCTTCCAAGCCTGTATAGGACAGCATAATTAGGTCCTCGCCTCTTCCAAGCCTGTATAGGACAGCATAATTAGGTCCTCGCCTCTTCCAAGCCTGTATAGGACAGCATAATTAGGTCCTCGTCTCTTCTAGGCCTGTATAGGACAGCATACTTAGGTCCTCGTCTCTTCTAGGCCTGTATAGGACAGCATACTTAGGTCCTCGCCTCTTCCAAGCCTGTATAGGACAGCATAATTAGGTGCTCGCCTCTTCCAAGCCTGTATAGGACAGCATAATTAGGTTCCTCGCTTCTTCTAGGCCTGTATAGGACAGCATAATTAGGTCCTTGCTTCTTCTAGGCCTGTATAGGACAGAATAATTAGGGCCTCGCCTCTTCCAAGCCTGTATAGGACATCATAATTAGGTCCTCGTCTCTTCTAGACCTGTATAGGACAGCATAATTAGGTCCTCGCCTCTTCCAAGCCTGTATAGGACAGCATAATTAGGTCCTCGCCTCTTCGAAGCCTGTATAGGACAGCATAATTAGGTCCTCGCCCCTTCCAAGCCTGTATAGGACAGCATAATTAGGTCCTCGCCTCTTCCAAGCCTGTATAGGACAGCATAATTAGGTCCTTGCCTCTTCCAAGCCTGTATAGGACAGCATAATTAGGTCCTCGCCTCTTCCAAGCCTGTATAGGACAGCATAATTAGGTCCTCGCCTCTTCCAAGCCTGTATAGGACAGCATAATTAGGTCCTCGTCTCTTCTAGGCCTGTATAGGACAGCATACTTAGGTCCTCGTCTCTTCTAGGCCTGTATAGGACAGCATACTTAGGTCCTCGCCTCTTCCAAGCCTGTATAGGACAGCATAATTAGGTGCTCGCCTCTTCCAAGCCTGTATAGGACAGCATAATTAGGTTCCTCGCTTCTTCTAGGCCTGTATAGGACAGCATAATTAGGTCCTTGCTTCTTCTAGGCCTGTATAGGACATCATAATTAGGTCCTCGTCTCTTCTAGACCTGTATAGGACAGCATAATTAGGTCCTCGCCTCTTCCAAGCCTGTATAGGACAGCATAATTAGGTCCTCGCCTCTTCGAAGCCTGTATAGGACAGCATAATTAGGTCCTCGCCTCTTCCAAGCCTGTATAGGACAGCATAATTAGGTCCTCGCCTCTTCCAAGCCTGTATAGGACAGCATAATTAGGTCCTCGCCTCTTCCAAGCCTGTATAGGACAGCATAATTAGGTCCTCGCCTCTTCCAAGCCTGTATAGGACAGCATAATTAGGTCCTCGCCTCTTCCAAGCCTGTATAGGACAGCATAATTAGGTCCTCGTCTCTTCTAGGCCTGTATAGGACAGCATACTTAGGTCCTCGTCTCTTCTAGGCCTGTATAGGACAGCATAGTTAGGTCCTCGCCTCTTCCAAGCCTGTATAGGACAGCATAATTAGGTCCTCACCTCTTCCAAGCCTGTATAGGACAGCATAATTAGGTCCTCGTCTCTTCCAAGCCTGTATAGGACAACATAATTAGGTCCTCACCTCTTCCAAGCCTGTATAGGACAGCATAATTAGGTCCTCGTCTCTTCTATGCCTGTATAGGCCAGCATAATTAGGTCCTCGTCTCTTCTAGGCCTGTATAGGACAGCATAATTAGGTCCTCGCCTCTTCCAAACCTGTATAGGCCAGCATAATTACATCCTCGGTGTATATTTCAGATATGGGTAGTAAGTCCAGCAGAGCCGCGGTTGCCTCTCCTCATAGAAGATGCCAGCAGACCAGACTCGGAAGATGTAAGTTTAATGTACACAATTAGAGTCGCCATATCGGTAACCATTTCTTCAATGCAACATGCCACCTTTCTATCTATTGCATCATATTCTTCAATATTACAGGCTGTGCAAGTCGTGTTAGCACGTTAGTGTCAGGTGCGAAAGGCCCGGAGTTCTAGCCCAGCTGTAGCCGTTACGATTGTGCCCTAAGCAAGGCACTTAATTTCCATGTGCCTCTTCTTTCTCCCTCGTTGCTATGGATTCCATCAGGAATGAGGTATCGAGAGTGATTAATATAAGTTGTAAGAACTTGTTTCGCAATTGAGCTAAAATAAATTTGTGCAATTGAGCTAAAATAAATTTGTATAAACTAAGCTAACAGCTACCTCCGTATATCAGCCATCAGTGTTGAACTTGATACCTTTTAGACAGTACAGTCAAATCTGTGTCAGTGGTCACCTCTATTAAGCAGTCAACCTGCATTAAGCAGCCAGTTTCCAGATTCCCAATATGTTGTTTTGCTATACATTTGACCTCTATTAAGCAGCCACCTGTGCTAAGCAGCCACTTTCTGTGATTCCCTTGGCTGGCTGCTTAAGACAGGTTTGACTGTATTTCTTTCCTCTATTTGCAGGGATTAGCTATAGTACATCAAGATACACGCCTGGACAACCGTGTCATAGACCTGCGCACAACAACAAACCAAGCAATATTCAGACTCGAAGGTGGCGTGTGTAAACTGTTCCGGCATACACTCGACAGTAACGGATTCATAGAAATACATACACCTAAGATAATACCTGGTATGTTGGTATGCCTGTAGCGTCAGGATTACTCGTAATCCACCAGATATCCATGTGGGAAAGTGTTCATATAACTTCCTGCAGGAAGCTGTAGTCCAGTGGTAATACGCTGGACTGGTAATCCAGGGATTGCAGGTTCGATCCCCCGTCTGACCATAAAAAAATTAACAATCTTTCAGATGGGTCTCGTGTCGGTGCTGTACACTGTGCACGTAAAAGAACCAGGAGACTCTGGAATAGGTCTCTGTCCGTATCATTGCACTATCCTCCAAAGGAGGCGTCACTCATATTATATGGGCAACCGGTAGCGACAATAAATAAATGTAGAACACACACATGGGTGGTGGTCAGTGACCCTCCATATTGCATTGGATAGCATGTTTGCCGCTAAATCCCACTGTGGTGAGTTTGAGCCCTGCAGGAACCCAGGTGGTGATGAGCCACCCTTCATAGTGCATACCCTGCAGGAACCCAGGTGGTGATGAGCCACCCTTCATAGTGCATACCCTGCAGGAACCCAGGTGGTGATGAGCCACCCTTCATAGTGCATACCCTGCAGGAACCCAGGTGGTGATGAGCCACCCTTCATAGTGCATACCCTGCAGGAACCCAGGTGGTGATGAGCCACCCTTCATAGTGCATACCCTGCAGGAACCCAGGTGGTGATGAGCCACCCTTCATAGTGCATACCCTGCAGGAACCCAGGTGGTGATGAGCCACCCTTCATAGTGCATACCCTGCAGGAACCCAGGTGGTGATGAGCCACCCTTCATAGTGCATTTGGATATGCTAAATGCCTTCTCTTGTTAAATAAAGTATTTAACAGTGTTGAAACAATATTTTTATGGTAGTGTCATATCTAGTTCTGTGGTTTGTTTCACAAAATTTGAAGTTAAAATTGTGCATTGCTGCAACTAGCGAATACTGATACCTGCTAGTAATATTACGTAATCAATCAAGCGGCTACTTGGGAGATCATACAGATGAGTGTACAAATACGTATCTTGGCCTCCGTGGCCGTATCTGGGCCTCCGTGGCCGTATCTTGGCCTCCGTGGCCGTATCTGGGCCTCCGTGGCCGTATTGGGGCCTCCATGGCCGTACATGGGCTGAGTTGTTAGGCTTCATATCACTTGCCCCTCACAGCTGCAAGTTCGAATCTCACTTGGGGTGTCGGATTCCTTCAAGCGAGGAAGCTGGATTGCTGTAGGTCGGTGGTTCTACCCGGGTGCCTGTCAATGCGTGAAATACTTCTCGGAGGATCATCCAGGGTTTTCTTCCACAAACAGTAGCTGGAAAGTCGCCATATAACCTAAGCTGTTGGTGACGGTAAACCACAAAAAACAAACAAACAAGTATAACGAGTCATAGCCGTTCTTCTTACAGACGGATCTGTAGTCCAGTGGGTAACACATTGGACTTGTAATCCAGGGATCGCAGGTTCGATCCCCCGTCTGACCATAATAAAATTAACAGTCTTTCAGATGGGACTTTTAAATCGAGGTCTTGTGTCGGTGCTTTACACAGTGCAAGTAAAAGAACCAGAGGAGACTCTGAAATGGGTCTCTGTCTGTCTGTATCATTGCACTATCCTCCAAAAATCTAAAATGACTAATCTCTTCAGGAGGCGTCGCTCATATGGGCAACCGGTAGCGACGATAAATAAACGTAAAACATCACTTCCATGTTGGCCATATTTCATATTGTTTGCTTGACATTATAAGTTGCTGATTTACTGTCCTTATTTCCTTGTAGCTGCCTCGGAGGGCGGGGCCAACGTGTTCAAGGTGTCATACTTCAAGGGCAGTGCCTTCCTCGCCCAATCCCCGCAGCTATATAAACAGATGTGTATATCTGCTGACTTTGAAAAGGTGTATACCATCGGGGCAGGTACGTTTCACAATCATCACATGGTGGCAGATAGAGTGATAACTGTACATCATGGGGTAAGGGAGATAACTGTACATCATTGCATGGGGTAGGGAGATAACTGTACATCATTACATGGGGTAGGCAGATAACTGTACATCATTACATGGGGTAAGGGAGATAACTGGAATCATTACTTGGGGTAAGGGAGATAACTGTACATCATTACATGGGGTAGGGAGATAAACTGTACATCATTACTTGGGGTAAGGGAGATAACTGGAATCATTACATGGGGTAAGGGAGATAACTGTACATCATTACATGTGGTAAGGGAGATAACTGGAATCATTGCATGGGGTAGGGAGATAACGAGTCATTACATGGGGTAAGGGAGATAACTGTACATCATTACATGGGGTTAGGGAGATAACGAGTCATTACATGGGGTAAGGGAAATAACTGGAGTCATTGCATGGAGTAAGGGAGATAACTGGAAGTCATCACACTGGTGGTAAGGAAGATAACTGGAGTCATTGCATGGAGTAAGGGAGATAATTGGAGTCATTGCATGGAGTAAGGGAGATAACTGGAATCATTACATGGGGTAGGGAGATAACTGGAATCATTGCATGGAGTAAGGGAGATAACTGGAATCATTACATGGGGTAGGGAGATAACTGGAATCATTGCATGGAGTAAGGGAGATAACTGGAATCATTGCATGGAGTAGGGAGATAACTGGAATCATTGCATGCGGGAGGGAGATAGATAGAAATCATCACATGGGGGAAGGAAGATATCTGGAAATCATCATATTTGGAAAGGAAAGGAGCTGGATATGATCACAAATGCTTAGTTCATTAAATGTTCACTGTTTCCCACAATGCTTAATTCATTAAATGTTCACTGTTTCCCACAATGCTTAGTTCATTAAATGTTCACTGTTTCCCACAATGCTTAGTTCATTAAATGTTCACTGTTTCCCACAATGCTTAGTTCATTAAATGTTCACTGTTTCCCACAATGCTTAGTTCATTAAATGTAAACTGTTTCCCACAATGCTTAGTTCATTAAATGTAAACTGTTTCCCACAATGCTTAGTTCATTAAATGTTCACTGTTTCCCACAATGCTTAGTTCATTAAATGTTCACTGTTTCCCACAATGCTTAGTTCATTAAATGTTCACTGTTTCCCCACAATGCTTAGTTCATTAAATGTAAACTGTTTCCCACAATGCTTAGTTCATTAAATGTTCACTGTTTCCCACAATGTTTAATTCATTGTACACAGTTATTGCCATAGTTTTGTTGAATGTGTTTTGCAGTGTTTAGAGCAGAAGATTCGAATACTCATCGACATTTGACTGAGTTTGTTGGTGTAGATATGGAAATGTGTTTCAATTACCACTACCACGAGGTGCTTGATGTACTAGATAAATTGTTTGTCTCTATATTTAAAGGACTTCGGGACAGGTTAGTATAGGGGTACCACGAGGTGCTTGATGTACTAGATAAATTGTTTGTCTCTATATTTAAAGGACTTCGGGACAGGTTAGTATAGGGGTACCACGAGGTGCTTGATGTACTAGATAAATTGTTTGTCTCTATATTTAAAGGACTTCGGGACAGGTTAGTATAGGGGTACCACGGGGTGGTAGATGTACTAGATACATTGTTTGTCTCTATATTTAAAGGACTTCGGGACAGGTTAGTATAGGTGTGAGCTATTTGTGCATGTTGTCCAACCGTGCAATCCAATGAGAACAATAGATGTATTGTCTAGTGGTCTAGTGTTAGCTCTGGTACGGCTATTAATGCTCTTGCATTGTTAATACAACAAAAGAGAGCACAATGGGTAGCCACGTTTAGACCAATTCGTAAGAACATTCGTCCAT
This sequence comes from Archivesica marissinica, assembly GCA_014843695.1. NCBI lineage: Eukaryota > Metazoa > Mollusca > Bivalvia > Venerida > Vesicomyidae > Archivesica > Archivesica marissinica. The sequence goes on along the minus strand of CM026386.1, from coordinate 6,954,763 downwards.
TAACAATTTCTTAAAACGACATCTGCAAAGCTGCCTGGACATTTTGATCAAGCTTAGAGCAGCCGGGCAACTAGTAGATAAAAAACTTCACAAATTGCCAGGTATATTTTGATTGCACATGGCATGGAGGGTCGAGGTTCCTAGAAGATCAAAATTAACAACAATAATTGAGATTGGATACTGTGGCTGCAATCAACAGCGATGAAATTTGTCCGATTCAAAATCTTGAGAATCTATTTCAACATCTCGACTAATATGGCACATAGTTGTCAAAAATGATCAACAGTTGTCGATAACAGGATTAATAACTTGTGGAAGTCGTGATAGCGCAGTGGTAGCTTGTTCACTTCAGGTGCGAAAATGCCTGGAGTGTGCGTCCTGCTGGAGCTGTGCCCTTAGATAGTGATTTGAATTTCACATTGTCTCTTCTCTCTCCCTCGTGGCAATAGAGTCCATCAGGAGGTCTCGAGAGTGATTAATATAAGTTGTAAGAACTTGTTTCGCAATCGAGCTAAAATAAATTTGTGTAAGCTATATATAAAGTTATACAGCATATAAAGCTGGTGAAATCATGGTATATAACGTTGTAGGTACGCAGAAGAAATAGCCATAGTGAATAAACAGTACCCTGCTGAACCGTTCAAGTTCCTGGAACCGAGGTAAGCTCTATGTAAATGTATTCGCCATATTGTCGGTGCTTTACACTGTGCATGTAAAAGAACCAGAGGAGACTCTGGAATAGGTCTCTGTCTGTATCATTGCACTATCCTCCAAAAATCTAAAATGACTAATATCTTCAGGAGGCGTCACTCATATGGGCAACTGGTAGCGACGATAAATAAACGTAAAACACACATTAGATGAGTTATTCCCCTTCAATAAAACAAGATATTAAACTCCTAAAACCAATCATCACCGTTATATAAATACCAGACTGTATGACAACCCTTTTGTAGCACCGCAAATAAGGCCGCGGTTTGGACCGGCAGGCTGCCATCTGCACTGCTGAAGCGCTTGTTCGATAAGACAATGCGAAAACGAAAGTGACACTATGTCACTTGTCCGTCGCCGCTGTCGAATTGAAGTGAGGAAGCTATCCAGCCGGCTTGCGGAAGGTCGGTGGTTCTATCCGAGTACACATCCGTGCCTGAAATACTGCTCGTAGGGGAAACCGAGATCTTCCTCCACCAATAATAGCTGGAGATTCGCCATATGAACTAAACTGCCGTGCGACTTTTAGAAAAAGTTTTAAAAAAGATAGGTATTGTGATAGAACTATATACACTATTATATGACGGTACTGAGGAATTGCAGATACATTTCAGTCTAAGATTGGAGTACAAGGAGGGTATTGCTATGTTACGTGAGACTGGAATAGAAATGGCGGATGATGAAGATTTGAGTACACCCAATGAAAAACTCCTTGGAAGGCTAGTCAAAGCAAAGGTGAGTTATAGTAGGAACTACTTTTTGGTGGATTGTCAAGCAAATGTGAGTTATAGTGGGAACTACTTCTTGGTGGATTGTCAAAGCAAAGGTGAGTTATAGTGGGAACTACTTCTTGGTGGATTGTCAAAGCAAAGGTGAGTTATAGTAGGAACTACTTCTTGTGGATTGTCAAAACAAAGGTGAGGTATAGTGGGAACTACTTCTTGGTGGATGGTTAAGCAAAGGTGAGTTATAGTGGGAACTACTTCTTGGTGGAGGGTCAAAGCAAAGGTATGTTATAGCATGAACTACTTCTTGGTGGATTGTCAAAGCAAAGGTGAGTTATCACGGGAACTACTTCTTGGTGGATTGTCAAAGCAAAGGTGAGTTATCACAGGAACTACTTCTTGGTGGATTGTCAAAGCAAAGGTGAGTTATCACGGGAACTACTTCTTGGTGGATTGTCAAAGCAAAGGTGAGTTATAGCATGAACTACTTCTTGGTGGATGATCAAGCAAAGGTGAGTTATAGCATGAACTACTTCTTGGTGGATTGTCAAAGCAAAGGTGAGTTATAGCATGAACTACTTCTCTGTTTCATCAGTGTACATATATTTAGAGGAATTGCTTTTCTTGTTGCAGTATGATACAGACTTCTATATCCTGGACAAGTTCCCGCTAGCTGTGAGACCATTCTATACCATGCCAGACCCAAATAATCAGGTATGAAGCCCAGTCTATTTATGTTCAGTGAGAAATTCTTCATTTTACTAGCATTTTTGTGACATCATTTATGCTTTCTTTAAAAATATCACCAACTATTTTTGCGCTTTTTAGATATTTTGATCATGATTGCATAGACGTTATTTATAGCCGAATAAAACATACAAGTATTGTAGAGAATGCACTACCATCACAACCAATGACATATATATTAATGTTTACATGGTCTATAATGTTTACATAGTCTATAATGTTTACATAGTCTAATGTTTACAGAATCTATAATGTTTACATAGTCTATAATGTTTACATAGTCTATAATATTTACATAGTCTATAATATTTACAGAGTCTATAATATTTAAATTGTCTATAATGTTTACATAGTCTATACTATTTACAGAGTCTATAATGTTTAAATTGTCTATAATGTTTACATAGTATATAATGTTTACATGGTCTATAATGTTTACATAGTCTATAATATCTACATAGTCTATAATGTTTACATAGTCTATAATGTTTACAGAATCTATAATGTTTACATAGTTTATAATGTTTACATAGTCTATAATATTTACATAGTCTATAATATTTACAGAGTCTATAATGTTTACATTGTCTATAATGTTTACATTGTCTATAATGTTTACATAGTCTATAATGTTTACATAGTCTAATGTTTACATGGTTTATAATGTTTACATAGTCTATAATGTTTAAATAGTCTAATGTTTACATAATCTATAATGTTTACATAGTCTATAATATTTACAGAGTCTATAATGTTTACAGAGTCTATAATGTTTACATAGTCTATAATATTTACATAGTCTATAATATTTACATAGTCTATAATGTTTACATAGTCTAATGTTTACATAGTCTAATGTTTACAGAATCTATAATGTTTACATAGTCTATAATGTTTACATAGTCTAATGTTTACATAGTCTATAATGTTTACATAGTCTATAATGTTTACATGGTCTATAATGTTTACATAGTCTATAATGTTTACATGGTCTATAATGTTTACATAGTCTATAATGTTTACATGGTCTATAATGTTTACATGGTCTATAATGTTTACATAGTCTATAATGTTTACATGGTCTATAATGTTTACATAGTCTATAATGTTTACATGGTCTATAATGTTTACATAGTCTAATGTTTACATGGTCTATAATGTTTACATAGTCTATAATATTTACATAGTCTATAACATTTACAGAGTCTATAATGTTTACATAGTCTATAATATTTACATATTCTATAATGTTTACATAGTCTAATGTTTGCATGGTCTATAATGTTTACATAGTCTATAATGTTACATAGTCTAATGTTTACAGAATCTATAATGTTTACATAGTCTATAATATCTACATAGTCTATAATGTTTACATAGTCTATAATGTTTACATAGTCTATAATGTTTACATAGTCTATACTGTTTACATAGTCTATACTGTTTACATAGTCTATACTATTTACAGAGTCTATAATGTTTACATGGTCTATAATATTTACAGTCTATAATGTTTACATAGTCTATAATATTTACAGAGTCTATACTATTTACAGAGTCTATAATGTTTACAGAGTCTATAATGTTTACAGAGTCTATAATGTTTACATAGTCTATGATGTTTACAGTCTATAATATTTACAGAAATGGTCAAACTCGTATGATTTCTTTATGAGAGGTGAAGAGATCATGTCTGGAGCTCAGAGAATCCATGATGCCAAGTTCCTCGTAGAACGAGCAAAACTACATGAAATAGGTATTTAGAAATTCTTCACTGTATCATTGTTTTCTGTACAGTGTTTCTATTGTTTGAGTTGCTATTGATGTAGTGTATGGAAGTAACTATTGTTTGAGTTGCTATTGATGTAGTGTATGGAAGTGACTACTGTTTGAGTTGCTATTGATGTAGTGTATGGAAGTGACTATTGTTTGAGTTGCTATTGATGTAGTGTATGGAAGTGACTATCGTTTGAGTTGCTATTGATGTAGTATATGGAAGTGACCATTGTTTTAGTTGCTGTTGATGTGGTGTATGGAAGTGACTATTGTTTGAGTTGCTATTGATGTAGTGTATGGAAGTGACTACTGTTTGAGTTGCTATTGATGTAGTGTATGGAAGTAACTATTGTTTGAGTTGCTATTGATGTAGTGTATGGAAGTGACTACTGTTTGAGTTGCTATTGATGTAGTGTATGGAAGTGACTATTGTTTGAGTTGCTATTGATGTAGTGTATAGAAGTGACTATCGTTTGAGTTGCTATTGATGTAGTATATGGAAGTGACCATTGTTTTAGTTGCTGTTGATGTGGTGTATGGAAGTGACTATTGTTTGAGTTGCTATTGATGTAGTGTATGGAAGTGAATATTGTTTGAGTTGATATTGATGTAGTGTATGGAAGTGACTATTGTTTGAGTTGCTATTGATGTAGTGTATAGAAGTGACTATCGTTTGAGTTGCTATTGATGTAGTATATGGAAGTGACCATTGTTTTAGTTGCTGTTGATGTGGGGTATGGAAGTGACTATTGTTTGAGTTGCTATTGATGTAGTGTATGGAAGTGACTATTGTTTGAGTTGCTATTGATGTAGTGTATGGAAGTGACTATTGTTTGAGTTGCTATTGATGTAGTGTATGGAAGTGACTATTGTTTGAGTTGCTATTGATGTAGTGTATGAAAGTGACTATTGTTTGAGTTGCTATTGATGTAGTATATGGAAGTGACTATCGTTTGAGTTGCTATTGATGTAGTGTATGGAAGTGACTATTGTTTGAGTTGCTATTGATGTAGTATATGGAAGTGACTATTGTTTGAGTTGCTATTGATGTAGTGTATGGAAGTGACCATTGTTTGAGTTGCTATTGATGTAGTGTATGGAAGTGACTATTGTTTGAGTTGCTATTGATGTAGTGTATGGAAGTGACTATTGTTTGAGTTGCTATTGATGTAGTGTATGGAAGTGACCATTGTTTGAGTTGCTATTGATGTGGTGTATGGAAGTGACTATTGTTTGAGTTGCTATTGATGTAGTGTATGGAATTGGCCATTGTTTTAGTTGCTGTTGATGTAGTGTATGGAAGTGACTATTGTTTGAGTTGCTATTGATGTAGTGTATGGAAGTGACTATTGTTTGAGTTGCTATTGATGTAGTGTATGGAAGTGACTATTGTTTGAGTTGCTATTGATGTAGTGTATGGAAGTGACTATTGTTTGGTTGCTATTGATGTAGTGTATGGAAGTGACTATTGTTTGAGTTGCTATTGATGTAGTGTATGGAAGTGACTATCGTTTGAGTTGCTATTGATGTAGTATATGGAAGGGACCATTGTTTTAGTTGCTGTTGATGTGGTGTATGGAAGTGACTATTGTTTGAGTTGCTATTGATGTAGTGTATGGAAGTGAATATTGTTTGAGTTGCTATTGATGTAGTGTATGGAAGTGACTATTGTTTGAGTTGCTATTGATGTAGTGTATGGAAGTGACTATTGTTTGAGTTGCTATTGATGTAGTGTATGGAAGTGACTATTGTTTGAGTTGCAATTGATGTAGTGTATGGAAGTGACTATCGTTTGAGTTGCTATTGATGTAGTATATGGAAGTGACCATTGTTTTAGTTGCTGTTGATGTGGCGTATGGAAGTGACCATTGTTTTAGTTGCTGTTGATGTGGTGTATGGAAGTGACTATTGTTTGAGTTGCTATTGATGCAGTGTTTCGAAGTGACTATTGTTTGAATTGCTATTTATGTAGTGTATGGAAGTGACTATTCTTTGAGTTGCTATTGATGTAGTGTATGGAATTGGCCATTGTTTTAGTTGCTGTTGGTGTAGTGTATGGAAGTGACTATTGTTTGAGTTGCTATTGATGTAGTGTATGGAAGTGACTATTGTTTGAGTTGCTATTGATGTAGTGTATGGAAGTGACTATTGTTTGAGTTGCTATTGATGTAGTGTATGGAAGTGACTATTGTTTGAGTGCTATTGATGTAGTGTTATGAAGGGACTATGTTTGAGTTGCTATTGATGTAGTGTATGGAAGTGCTATTGTTTGAGTTGCTATTGATGTAGTGTATGGAAGTGACTATTGTTTGAGTTGCTATTGATGTAGTGTATGGAAGTGACTATTGTTTGAGTTGCTATTGATGTAGTGTATGGAAGTGACTATTGTTTGAGTTGCTATTGATGTAGTGTATGGAAGTGACTATTGTTTGAGTTGCTATTGATGTAGTGTATGGAAGTGACTATTGTTTGAGTTGCTATTGATGTAGTGTATGGAAGTGACCATTGTTTTAGTTGCTGTTGATGTGGTGTATGGAAGTGACTATTGTTTGAGTTGCTATTGATGTAGTGTATGGAAGTGACTATTGTTTGAGTTGCTATTGATGTAGTGTATGGAAGTGACTATTGTTTGAGTTGCTATTGATGTAGTGTATGGAAGTGACTATTGTTTGAGTTGCTATTGATGTAGTGTATGGAAGTGACCATTGTTTGAGTTGCTATTGATGTAGTGTATGGAAGTGACTATTGTTTGAGTTGCTATTGATGTAGTGTATGGAAGTGACTATTGTTTGAGTTGCTATTGATGTAGTGTATGGAAGTGACTATTGTTTGAGTTGCTATTGATGTAGTGTATGGAAGTGACTATTGTTTGAGTTGCTATTGATGTAGTGTATGGAAGTGATGAGTTGCTATTGATGTAGTGTATGGAAAGTGACTATTGTTTGAGTTGCTATTGATGTAGTGTGGAAGTGACTATTGTTTGAGTTGCTATTGATGTGGTGTATGGAAGTGACTATCGTTTGAGTTGCTATTGATGTAGTGTATGGAAGTGACTATTGTTTGAGTTGCTATTGATGTAGTATATGGAAGTGACCATTGTTTTAGTTGCTGTTGATGTGGTGTATGGAAGTGACTATTGTTTGAGTTGCTATTGATGTGGTGTATGGAAGTGACTATCGTTTGAGTTGCTATTGATGTAGTGTATGGAAGTGACTATTGTTTGAGTTGCTATTGATGTAGTATATGGAAGTGACCATTGTTTTAGTTGCTGTTGATGTGGTGTATGGAAGTGACTATTGTTTGAGTTGCTATTGATGTAGTGTATGGAAGTGAGTACTAGTGTTGAGTTGCTATTGATGTAGTATATGGAAGTGACCATTGTTTAGTTGCTGTTGATGTGGTGTATGGAAGTGACTATTGTTTGAGTTGCTATTGATGTAGTGTATGGAAGTGACTATTGTTTGAGTTGCTATTGATGTAGTGTATGGAAGTGACTACTGTTTGAGTTGCTATTGATGTAGTGTATGGAAGTGACTATTGTTTGAGTTGCTATTGATGTAGTGTATGGAAGTGACTATTGTTTGAGTTGCTATTGATGTAGTGTATGGAAGTGACTATAGTTTGAGTTGCTATTGATGTAGTATATGGAAGTGACCATTGTTTTAGTTGCTGTTGATGTGGTGTATGGAAGTGACTATTGTTTGAGTTGCTATTGATGTAGTGTATGGAAGTGACTATTGATTGAGTTGCTATTGATGTAGTGTATGGAAGTGACTATTGTTTGAGTTGCTATTGATGTAGTGTATGGAAGTTACTATCGTTTGAGTTGCTATTGATGTAGTATATGGAAGTGACCATTGTTTTAGTTGCTGTTGATGTGGTGTATGGAAGTGACTATTGTTTGAGTTGCTATTGATGTAGTGTATGGAAGTGACTATTGTTTGAGTTGCTATTGATGTAGTGTATGGAAGTGACTATTGTTTGAGTTGCTATTGATGTAGTGTATGAAAGTGACTATTGTTTGAGTTGCTATTGATGTAGTATATGGAAGTGACTATCGTTTGAGTTGCTATTGATGTAGTGTATGGAAGTGACTATTGTTTGAGTTGCTATTGATGTAGTATATGGAAGTGACTATTGTTTGAGTTGCTATTGATGTAGTGTATGGAAGTGACCATTGTTTGAGTTGCTATTGATGTAGTGTATGGAAGTGACTATTGTTTGAGTTGCTATTGATGTAGTGTATGGAAGTGACTATTGTTTGAGTTGCTATTGATGTAGTGTATGGAAGTGACCATTGTTTGAGTTGCTATTGATGTGGTGTATGGAAGTGACTATTGTTTGAGTTGCTATTGATGTAGTGTATGGAATTGGCCATTGTTTTAGTTGCTGTTGGTGTAGTGTATGGAAGTGACTATTGTTTGAGTTGCTATTGATGTAGTGTATGGAAGTGACTAGTGTTTGAGTTGCTATTGATGTAGTGTATGGAAGTGACTATTGTTTGAGTTGCTATTGATGTAGTGTATGGAAGTGACTATTGTTTGAGTTGCTATTGATGTAGTGTATGGAAGTGACTATTGTTTGAGTTGCTAATGATGTAGTGTATGGAAGTGACTATTGTTTGAGTTGCTATTGATGTAGTGTATGGAAGTGACTATTGTTTGAGTTGCTATTGATGTAGTGTATGGAAGTGACTATCGTTTGAGTTGCTATTGATGTAGTATATGGAAGGGACCATTGTTTTAGTTGCTGTTGATGTGGTGTATGGAAGTGACTATTGTTTGAGTTGCTATTGATGTAGTGTATGGAAGTGAATATTGTTTGAGTTGCTATTGATGTAGTGTATGGAAGTGACTATTGTTTGAGTTGCTATTGATGTAGTGTATGGAAGTGACTATTGTTTGAGTTGCTATTGATGTAGTGTATGGAAGTGACTACTGTTTGAGTTGCTATTGATGTAGTGTATGGAAGTGACTATTGTTTGAGTTGCTATTGATGTAGTGTATGGAAGTGACTATTGTTTGAGTTGCTATTGATGTAGTGTATGGAAGTGACTATCGTTTTGAGTTTCTATTGATGTGGTGTATGGAAGTGACTATTGTTTGAGTTGCTATTGATGTAGTGTATGGAAGTGACTATCGTTGCTATTGATGTAGTGTATGGAAGTGAATATTGTTTGAGTTGCTATTGATGTAGTGTATGGAAGTGACTATCGTTTGAGTTGCTATTGATGTAGTGTATGGAAGTGACTATCGTTTGAGTTGCTATTGATGTAGTGTATGGAAGTGACTATTGTTTGAGTTGCTATTGATGTAGTATATGGAAGTGACCATTGTTTTAGTTGCTGTTGATGTGGTGTATGGAAGTGACTATTGTTTGAGTTGCTATTGATGTAGTGTATGGAAGTGACTATTATTTGAGTTGCTATTGATGTGGTGTATGGAAGTGACTATCGTTGCTATTGATGTAGTGTATGGAAGTGACTATTGTTTGAGTTGCTATTTATGTAGTGTATGGAAGTGACTATTGTTTGAGTTGCTATTGATGTAGTGTATGGAAGTGACTATTGTTTGAGTTGCTATTGATGTGGTGTATGGAAGTGACTATCATTGCTATTGATGTAGTGTATGGAAGTGACTATTGTTTGAGTTGCTATTGATGTAGTGTATGGAAGTGACTATTGTTTGTGTTGCTATTGATGTAGTGTATGGAAGTGACTATTGTTTGAGTTGCTATTTATGTAGTGTATGGAAGTGACTATTGTTTGAGTTGCTATTGATGTAGTGTATGGAAGTGACTA
>CM026386.1:6649685-6942185 GCA_014843695.1 Archivesica marissinica | reverse complement strand
AATGCTGTCAATGCCCCGTAAGGTAGGGAACAAGCTGTCAATGTCCCGCAAGGTAGGGGAGCAAGCTGTCAATGCCCCGCAAGGTAGGGGAGCAAGCTGTCAATGCCCCACAAGGTAGGTGGGAATGCTGTCAATGCCCCGCAAGGTAGGGGAGCATGACGTCAATGCTCTACAAAGTAGGGGAGCATGCTGTCAATGCCCCGCAAGGTAAGGGAGCATTCTGTCAATGCCCCGCAAGGTAAGGAACATGATGTCAATGCCCCGCAAGGTAGTGGAGCAAGCTGTCAATGCCCCACAAGGTAGGGGGCATACTGTCAATGCCCCGCTAGGTAGGGGGGCATGACGTCAATACCCCGTAAGTTTGGGGGCATGACGTCAATACCCCGCAAGTTTGGGGGCATGACGCCAATGCCCTGAAAAGTAGGAGAGCATGACGTCAATGCCCCACAAGGTAGGGGGCATGCTGTCAATGCCCCGCAAGGTAGTGAAACATGACGTCAATGCCCTGCAAAGTAGGGGATCATGCTGTCAATGCCCCGCAAGGTAGGGGAGCATGATGTCAATGCCCTGCAAAGTAGGGGAGCATGATGTTAATGCACCGCAAGGTAGGGGAGCATGATGTCAATGCCCTGCAAAGTAGGGGAGCATGCTGTTAATGCACCGCAAAGTAGGGGAGCATGCTGTCAATGCCCCGCAAGGTAGGGGAGCATGATGTCAATGCCCTGCAAAGTAGGGGAGCATGGTGTTAATGCACCACAAGGTAGGGGGAGCATGCTGTCAATGTCCCGCAAGGTAGGGGAACATGCTGCCAATGCCCCGCAAGGTAGGGGAGCATGTTGTCAATGCCCCGCAAGGTAGGCGAGTATGCTGTTAATGCCCCGCAAGGTAGGGTTGCATGCTGTCAATGCCCCACAAGGTAGGTGGGAATGCTGTCAATGCCCCGCAAGGTAGGGGAGCTTTCTGTCAATGCCCCACAAGGTAAGGAACATGATGTCAATGCCCCGCAAGGTAGTGGAGCAAGCTGTCAATGCCCCACAAGGTAGGGGGCATGCTGTCAATGCCCCGCTAGGTAGGGGGGCATGACGTCAATACCCCGCAAGTTTGGGGGCATGACGCCAATGCCCTGAAAAGTAGGAGAGCATGACGTCAATTCCCCACAAGGTAGGGGGCATGCTGTCAATGCCCCGCAAGGTAGTGAAGCATGACGTCAATGCCCTGCAAAGTAGGGGATCATGCTGTCAATGCCCCGCAAGGTAGGGGAGCATGATGTCAATGCCCTGCAAAGTAGGGGAGCATGATGTTAATGCACCGCAAGGTAGGGGAGCATGATGTCAATGCCCTGCAAAGTAGGGGAGCATGATGTTAATGCACCGCAAAGTAGGGGAGCATGCTGTCAATGTCCCGCAAGGTAGGGGAACATGCTGCCAATGCCCCGCAAGGTAGGCGAGTATGCTGTTAATGCCCCGCAAGGTAGGGTTGCATGCTGTCAATGTCCTGCAAGGTAAGGAAACATGATGTCAATGCCCAGCAAGGTAGAGGAGCATGATGTCAATGCCCCGCAAGGTAGGACAGCATGCTGTCAATGCCCCGCAAGGTAGGACAGCATGCTGTCAATGCCCCGCAAGATAGTGGAGCATGCTGTTAATGCCCCGCAAGATAGGGGAGCATGCTGTTAATGCCCCGCAAGGTAGGGGAGCATGCTGTCAATGCCCCGCAAGATAGGGGAGCATGCTGTTAATGCCCCGCAAGATAGGGGAGCATGCTTTCAATGCCCCGCAAGGTAGGCAGCATGCTGTCAATGCCCGCAGTGGGGAGCATGATTCAATGCCCCGCAAGTAAGGAAACATGCTTTCAATGCCCCGCAAGGTAGGGGAGCATGCTGTTAATGCCCCGCAAGATAGGGGAGCATGATTTCAATGCCCCGCAAGGTTAAGGAAACATGCTTTCAATGCCCCGCAAGGTAGGGAAGCATGCTATTAATGCCCCGCAAGATAGGGGGCATGCTGTCAATGTCCTGCAAGGTAGGGGAGCATGCTGTTATATGCCCCGCAAGATAGGGGAGCATGATTTCAATGCCCCGAAGGTAAGGAAACATGCTTTCAATGCCCCGCAAGGTAGGGGAGCATGCTGTTAATGCCCCGCAAGATAGGGGAGCATGCTGTCAATGCCCCGCAAGGTAGGGGAGCATGCTGTTAATGCCCCGCAAGATAGGGGAGCATGCTGTCAATGTCCTGCAAGGTAGGGGAGCATGCTGTTAATGCCCCGCAAGATAGGGGAGCATGCTGTTAATGCCCCGCAAGGTAGGGGAGCATGATGTTAATGCCCCGCAAGGTAAGGACACGTGCCGTCAATGCCCCGCAATGTAGGGGAGCATGCTGTTAATGCCCCGCAAGGTAAGGACACGTGCCGTCAATGCCCCGCAATGTAGGGGAGCATGCTGTTAATGCCCCGCAAGGTATGGACACGTACCGCCAATGCCCCGCAAGGGAAGGACACGTGCCGTCAATGCCCCGCAAGGGAAGGACACGTACCGCCAATGCCCCGCAAGGTAAGGACACGTGCCGTCAATGCCCCGCAAGGGAAGGACACGTACCGCCCATGCCCCGCAAGGGAAGGACACGTACCGCCAATGCCCCGCAAGGGAAGGACACGTACAATAAGCTGACAACACCCTGCTAGGTAATGTAACATGCTGTTAATGACACCGTCACCGTCAAGGACGCTTTCAGCTTGATAGCTTTCATGTTGAACGTTATTGTAATGATTGTAAATAATAATATTATAGTAAATCAGTGAGAATGGTATGTTTTATTTTAGCTCCCAACAAGTGTGTTCACACTGATATATTTGTATAGTGCATAGGCAGGGTACCAGGTAATTGCTATACCTGATTCAACCATTGTTGCAGGTGCCCAAGTATGTCACGAATACCTTGTTTCCGGTCAACACGGTGTTCCTGACAATCATCTGACAGCGTCGAGCACCTGGAACTCTCACCTGCCCAACGATAACAACGGCCCAGACAGATCGAGATTATACACGACCGCGTATGACTATGGTAACGGGACGTTCTACAGAGGTGCGTGGACTGCTGGTTCTAATGACAAGAACCAATATATACAGGTGATTTATTGTTTCACTTTCAATTGTCATGTATTACTTTCAGTAAATCTGGTTACCGGCTTATGGTTGCCGAGTTTCTGCTTCCTGGCTTCTAATCAAATACTAGTACTGATCAACCTCTTAGAGTCAGAAAGAACAGCCATAGAAGTTCAAATGAAACAAGTATAATGTAACAATCTTATATGGCCCGATCGTAACACCATGTTCTCAAAATTACATGTAGATTAATATGGAGACCTCATTGCTGGTGGAATTTATCACCGTGATGGAAACAGAATAGGCAAGTTGGTTTCTTGTAAGTGTTTTGCTTAAGGACACAACCAGTGTGGTTCTTGTGGGGTTCTATATCACATACCCTCATTGGAAACAGTGCACCGTATTCACATTGCACCACAGCGACACCATCCTCTCCAGTTAGAGGCATATATATGCAGACGCCGAATTACCGATCAGTTGGAAGGACATTAAAACAATTCTCCAGAACAAATTTGATTCCAATGCATTTCTGTTCTTACACCACAGGTAGAGCTCATGCGCCCAAGTCTTGTACGAGGCATAGTTACACAAGGTCGTCATTTGAACCCACTGACCCTCTGTTGTGTTCAAAGGGTCACGGAGTATAAGGTGTCGTGGAGCAACGATGGTACGACCTGGCACACGCTACAAGACAGCAATGGTGGCGACATGGTATGTATGCATGTACACCGCAGCATTTCGTGCTATGGTAGATCGACGAACTGTCACAGTCAAATTCTCAGTTAAAAACAAGATTCAACTTATAACTCATGCAGTTCTGTAAACTCCAGGACTTCTGCTTGAAGTAAGACACCAGTAAGTCATCGCATCACCATGAACGTTTTTCACCATTTCTCAATGTTTATAAACACCGTTCATAAATTGAATGCGTAGGGATCCTAGCTGCTACCATACACGGATGTTTACTCATCCATGTGCTGAAGCAAGTAGTACTGAAATAAATTCACATAAAGTCTCCTTCAAAAGAATACAAATGCCACAGATACACAATAAGAAATGCAAACAAACTCTGTTTCTACGGTAAACCATCATCAAAGTAGTGTATGCTTGTTTACAAAAACTACTTTCTATGGTACAACGACCCCGACCAATTCTTTCAGTGGGGTCACACGGTAGGTACAGAAAGCCATTGGTCATCTGGAGCAATGCTTGTACCAATAGCGACAGAATATCTGAATAGTTTTGCAAACTAGTCCGACATTTGTGTTAATTATTCTCGACTGTGGATTCCGTGGTTCAGTGGTAGAGCGTCGGATTTGGAATCGAGGTGTCTCGTGTTCGATACTCGATCGCGACACGTATGTAGTGTGCTCGAGCATGGCACCTCACACCCATTGTTTAGATCGACTAAGCATGCCCAGTAAAACATGTATAGGTCCCCGCTTGATCAAAAATTGAAAACAAAAGGAAAATAAATAGTCGACAGGTCCTAATCTGCCATTATGTTATACGATGTTTAATATAGTAAAGTTGGGCTGTGCTGTAGATCCATCAAATGTATGGGGTATGCTTTTCTTTCAGTTGTTCAAAGGGAACATAGACGCGGATTCCGTGGTTACACACATGTTTGACTGTCCATTTATCGCTAGATTTCTTCGTATACACCCGCAATCCTGGCACAACCGAGTGGCCCTCAGGTTTGACGCTATCGGCTGCCAGGCGATTACTAGTAAGTCTTACTTTTAAATTCGTACATGGCAGTTCTTAGACTGGGTTAGGGTTAGGGTTCGTACATGGCAGTTCTTAGACTGGGTTAGGGTTAGGGTTCGTACATGGCAGTTCTTAGACTGGGTATTATTAGTCAGGAGTCTCCTAGAACATGTTTTATTTATTGCTTATATTGTAGTTTGTGCTTTGCTCAAATTGTTCTATATTTGCTATGTTTTTATGTGCTTTGCTTGTTTTAATTGCATGCTGTGCGTGCTGATTTTCTTTTACGTTGTAGAGACAGATGCTGGTAAACTGTAGTCAGTACTGTGGATACATATGCTGGCTGCTACTGAAGTCCATTATCCGTTCCTTTACCTTCTTAGCCAATTGTTATTATAAGTATTACATGTATCCTCTCTTACCTGCTTTAAATGTTTGCATTTGATTTTGTTAGCCGTCATAATAATATTTCTAGTAGCTAATAGTTATTGTTAACCGACGTAATATAAAAGTTCTTGTATCTTGTATAAGGGCATTTTTAATAGAGTACGGATCATCAACGTGTAAATAGAAGTCGGATAGCGCAGTGGTAGCGCGTTCGCGAAAGGCCCGGTTTTCCCTTAGATATAGTGTTTCCCTTAGGCAATGCATTTAAATTCCACGTTGCCTCTTCTCTTTCCCTCGTGACGATGGATTCCATCAACAATGAGGTCTCGAGAGGGATTAATATAAGTTGTAAGAACTTGTTTCGCAATCGAGCTAAAATAAATTTGTATAAATTAATAAGCAACATATAATTGTCCCTACAATGTTTGCACACTGATTGATCATTGGTTGAATTAAGAGGGTCTTCAATAGTTTATACAAATTCCATTTAGCTCTATATTGTTACAGCATTAGTTTTATCCACTCCCTCGAGACCTTACTACTGATGGAATGCATAGCATTGAGGGAGATAGTAACGGCAATGTGGATTTAAGCGTGTTGCCTAAGTACTCCGCGTCCGTGGTTATGGCGGGTTTCGGACTTACCAGCGTTCGTTACCTCACATAGCCAGCAGGCAGGACTGATTCCTTACATAGCCAAAAATCAGAATTGATGCATTTCTCGTTTTTCTTAAAATGCTCGTTGTTACTATATTAACACAACTAGGCTAGTTTTAACACGGAACACTTGTTCCGTGCACATCCTGTACATTGTTACTTAGCCAATAATTGTGTTATAGGTGATATTGGTAAATGTGATCCTGGATGGGTTGAGTTACAAGGAACAAACGAGTGCTACTTGTTTTCGAACACGTCCTTGTCTTGGAGGGATGCAAAGAGAACGTGTCTGCTCGATCAAGGGCATCTTGTAGATATACACTCCATTAAAGAAAGGGTCAGTGTGTTACATTACTAAGAAAGAGTCAGTGTGTTACATTACTAAGAAAGGGTTAGTGTCATACATTACTAAGAAAGGGTTATTGCCATACATTACTAAGAAAGGGTTAGTGTGTTACATTACTAAGAAAGGGTCAGTGTGTTACATTACTAAGAAAGGGTTAGGGTCATACATTACTAAGAAAGGGTTAGTGTCATACATTACTAAGAAAGGGTTAGTGCCATACATTACTAAGAAAGGGTTAGTGTCATACATTACTAAGAAATGGTTAGTGCCATACATTACTAAGAAAGGGTTAGTGCCATACATTACTAAGAAAGGGTTAGTGCCATACATTACTAAGAAAGGGTTAGTGCCATACATTACTAAGAAAGGGTTAGTGTGTTACATTACTAAGAAAGGGTTAGTGTCATACATTACTAAGAAAGGGTTAGTGCCATACATTACTAAGAAAGGGTTAGTGTCGTACATTACTAAGAAAGGGTTAGTGCCATACATTACTAAGAAAGGGTCAGGGTCATACATTACTAAGAAAGGGTTAGTGCCATACATTACTAAGAAAGGGTCAGTGTGTTACATTACTAAGAAAGGGTTAGTGCCATACATTACTAAGAAAGGGTCAGTGTGTTACATTACTAAGAAAGGGTTAGGGTCATACATTACTAAGAAAGGGTTAGTGCCATACATTACTAAGAAAGGGTCAGTGTGTTACATTACTAAGAAAGGGTTAGTGTCATACATTACTAAGAAAGGGTCAGTGTCATACATTACTAAGAAAGGGTCAGTGTCATACATTACTAAGAAAGGGTTAGTGTGTTACATTACTAAGAAAGGGTCAGTGTCATACATTATTAAGAAAGGGTTAGTCTCATACATTACTAAGAAAGGGTTAGTGTCATACATTACTAAGAAAGGGTTAGTGTGTTACATTACTAAGAAAGGGTCAGTGTCATACATTACTAAGAAAGGGTTAGTGTCATACATTACTAAGAAAGGGTCAGTGTCATACATTACTAAGAAAGGGTTAGTGCCATACATTACTAAGAAAGGGTCAGTGTCATACATTACTAAGAAAGGGTCAGTGTCATACATTACTAAGAAAGGGTTAGTGCCATACATTACTAAGAAAGGGTCAGTGTCATACATTACTAAGAAAGGGTTAGTGTGTTACATTACTAAGAAAGGGTCAGTGCCATACATTACTAAGAAAGGGTTAGTGCCATACATTACTAAGAAAGGGTCAGTGTGTTGCATTACTAAGAAAGGGTTAGTGTCATACATTACTAAGAAAGGGTTAGTGTCATACATTACTAAGAAAGGGTTAGTGTCATACATTACTAAGAAAGGGTCAGTGTCATACATTACTAAGAAAGGGTCAGTGTCATACATTACTAAGAAAGGGTTAGGGTCATACATTACTAAGAAAGGGTTAGTGTCATACATTACTAAGTAAGGAAGAGGGTTATACATAACTAAGAAAGGGTTAGTGTCATACATTACTAAGAAAGGGTTAGTGTGTTACATTACTAAGAAAGGGTCAGTGTGTTACATTACTAAGAAAGGGTTAGGGTCATACATTTCTAAGAAAGGGTTAGTGTCATACATTACTAAGAAAGGGTTAGTGTCGTACATTACTAAGAAAGGGTTAGTGCCATACATTACTAAGAAAGGGTTAGTGTCAAACATTACTAAGAAAGGGTTAGTGTCATACATTACTAAGAAAGGGTTGGTGCCATACATTACTAAGAAAGGGTTAGTGTGTTACATTACTAAGAAAGGGCCAGGGCCATACATTACTAAGAAAGGGTTAGTGTGTTACATTACTAAGAAAGGGTCAGGGCCATACATTACTAAGAAAGGGTTACTGTCATACATTACTAAGAAAGGGTTAGTGTCATACATTACTAAGAAAGGGTTAGTGTCATACATTACTAAGAAAGGGTCAGTGTGTTACATTACTAAGAAAGGGTTAGGGTCATACATTACTAAGAAAGGGTTAGTGCCATACATTACTAAGAAAGGGTCAGTGTGTTACATTACTAAGAAAGGGTTAGTGCCATACATTACTAAGAAAGGGTCAGTGTGTTACATTACTAAGAAAGGGTTAGGGTCATACATTACTAAGAAAGGGTTAGTGCCATACATTACTAAGAAAGGGGTAGTGTCATACATTACTAAGAAAGGGTCAGTGTCATACATTACTAAGAAAGGGTCAGTGTCATACATTACTAAGAAAGGGTTAGTGTCATACATTACTAAGAAATGGTTAGTGTCATACATTACTAAGAAAGGGTTAGTGTGTTACATTACTAAGAAAGGGTCAGTGTGTTACATTACTAAGAAAGGGTTAGGGTCATACATTACTAAGAAAGGGTTAGTGTCATACATTACTAAGAAAAGGTTAGTGCCATACATTACTAAGAATGGGTTAGTGCCATACATTACTAAGAAAGGGTTAGTGTCATAAATTACTAAGAAAGGGTTAGTGCCATACATTACTAACAAAGGGTTAGTGTCATACATTACTAAGAAAGGGTTAGTGCCATACATTACTAAGAAAGGGTCAGTGTCATTCATTACTAAGAAAGGTTAGTGTCATACATTACTAAGAAAGGGTTAGTGCCATACATTACAAAGAAAGGGTTAGTGCCATACATTACTAAGAAAGGGTTAGTGTCATACATTACTAAGAAAGGGTTAGTGCCATACATTACTAAGAAAGGGTTAGTGCCATACATTACTAAGAAAGGGTTAGTGTGTTACATTACTAAGAAAAGGTCAATGCCATACATTACTAAGAAAGGGTTAGTGCCATACATTTCTAAGAAAGGGTCAGTGTGTTACATTACTAAGAAAGGGTTAGTGTCATACACTACTAAGAAAGGGTCAGTGTCATACATTACTAAGAAAGGGTAAGTGTCATACATTAAGAAGAAAGGGTTAGGGTCATACATTACTAAGAAAGGGTTAGTGTCATACATTACTAAGAAAGGGTTAGTGTCATACATTACTAAGAAAGGGTTAGTGTCATACATTACTAAGTAAGGGTTAGTGTGTTACATTACTAAGAAAGGGTCAGTGTGTTACATTACTAAGAAAGGGTTAGGGTCATACATTACTAAGAAAGGGTTAGTGTCATACATTACTAAGAAAGTGTTAGTGTCGTACATTACTAAGAAAGGGTTAGTGCCATACATTACTAAGAAAGGGTTAGTGTCATACATTACTAAGAAAGGGTTAGTGTCATACATTACTAAGAAAGGGTTAGTGCCATACATTACTAAGAAAGGGTTAGTGTGTTACATTACTAAGAAAGGGTTAGTGTCATACATTACTAAGAAAGGGTTAGTGTCATACATTACTAAGAAAGGGTCAGTGTCATACATTACTAAGAAAGGGTTAGTGTGTTACATTACTAAGAAAGGGTCAGTGTCATACATTACTAAGAAAGGGTTAGTCTCATACATTACTAAGAAAGGGTTAGTGTCATACATTACTAAGAAAGGGTTAGTGTGTTACATTACTAAGAAAGGGTCAGTGTCATACATTACTAAGAAAGGGTTAGTGTCATACATTACTAAGAAAGGGTTAGTGTCATACATTACTAAGAAAGGGTTAGTGCCATACATTACTAAGAAAGGGTTAGTGTCATACATTACTAAGAAAGGGTCAGTGCCATACATTACTAAGAAAGGGTTAGTGCCATACATTACTAAGAAAGGGTTAGTGTCATACATTACTAAGAAAGGGTTAGTGTGTTACATTACTAAGAAAGGGTCAGTGCCATACATTACTAAGAAAGGGTTAGTGCCATACATTACTAAGAAAGGGTTAGTGTGTTACATTACTAAGAAAGGGTTAGTGTCATACATTACTAAGAAAGGGTTAGTGTCATACATTACTAAGAAAGGGTTAGTGTCATACATTACTAAGAAAGGGTTAGTGTGTTACATTACTAAGAAAGGGTCAGTGTGTTACATTACTAAGAAAGGGTTAGGGTCATACATTACTAAGAAAGGGTTAGTGTCATACATTACTAAGAAAGGGTTAGTGTCGTACATTACTAAGAAAGGGTTAGTGCCATACATTACTAAGAAAGGGTTAGTGTCATACATTACTAAGAAAGGGTTAGTGTCATACATTACTAAGAAAGGGTTAGTGCCATACATTACTAAGAAAGGGTTAGTGTGTTACATTACTAAGAAAGGGTCAGGGCCATACATTACTAAGAAAGGGTTAGTGTGTTACATTACTAAGAAAGGGTCAGGGCCATACATTACTAAGAAAGGGTTAGTGTCATACATTACTAAGAAAGGGTTAGTGCCATACATTACTAAGAAAGGGTTAGTGTGTTACATTACTAAGAAAGGGTCAGTGCCATACATTACTAAGAAAGGGTTAGTGCCATACATTACTAAGAAAGGGTTAGTGTCATACATTACTAAGAAAGGGTTAGTGTCATACATTACTAAGAAAGGGTTAGTGTGTTACATTACTAAGAAAGGGTTAGTGCCATACATTACTAAGAAAGGGTTAGTGTGTTACATTACTAAGAAAGGGTTAGTGCCATACATTACTAAGAAAGGGTTAGTGCCATACATTACTAAGAAAGGGTTAGTGCCATACATTACTAAGAAAGGGTTAGTGCCATACATTACTAAGAAAGGGTTAGTGCCATACATTACTAAGAAAGGGTTAGTGTCGTACATTACTAAGAAAGGGTTAGTGCCATACATTACTAAGAAAGGGTTAGTGCCATACATTACTAAGAAAGGGTTAGTGTCATACATTACTAAGAAAGGGTTAGTGCCATACATTACTAAGAAAGGGTTAGTGTCGTACATTACTAAGAAAGGGTTAGTGCCATACATTACTAAGAAAGGGTTAGTGCCTTACATTACTAAGAAAGGGTTAGTGTCATACATTACTAAGAAAGGGTTAGTGCCATACATTACTAAGAAAGGGTTAGTGTGATACATTACTAAGAAAGGGTTAGTGCCATACATTACTAAGAAAGGGTTAGTGTGTTACATTACTAAGAAAGGGTTAGTGTCATACATTACTAAGAAAGGGTTAGTGTCATACATTACTAAGAAAGGGTTAGTGTGTTACATTACTAAGAAAGGGTTAGTGTGTTACATTACTAAGAAAGGGTTAGTGTGTTACATTACTAAGAAAGGGTTAGTGTGTTACATTACTAAGAAAGGGTTAGTGTGTTACATTACTAAGAAAGGGTTTTTTTGTGTTTGGTTTGTCATACATTACTAAGAAAGGGTTAGTGTCATACATTACTAAGAAAGGGTTAGTGCCATACATTACTAAGAAAGGGTTAGTGCCATACATTACTAAGAAAGGGTTAGTGCCATACATTACTAAGAAAGGGTTAGTGCCATACATTACTAAGAAAGGGTTAGTGCCATACATTACTAAGAAAGGGTTAGTGCCATACATTACTAAGAAAGGGTTAGTGCCATACATTACTAAGAAAGGGTTAGTGCCATACATTACTAAGAAAGGGTTAGTGCCATACATTACTAAGAAAGGGTTAGTGTCATACATTACTAAGAAAGGGTTAGTGCCATACATTACTAAGAAAGGGTTAGTGCCATACATTACTAAGAAAGGGTTAGTGTCTTACATTACTAAGAAAGGGTTAGTGCCATACATTACTAAGAAAGGGTTAGTGCCATACATTACTAAGAAAGGGTTAGTGTCGTACATTACTAAGAAAGGGTTAGTGCCATACATTACTAAGAAAGGGTTAGTGCCATACATTACTAAGAAAGGGTTAGTGCCATACATTACTAAGAAAGGGTTAGTGCCATACATTACTAAGAAAGGGTTAGTGTCATACATTACTAAGAAAGGGTTAGTGCCATACATTACTAAGAAAGGGTTAGTGTCATACATTACTAAGAAAGGGTTAGTGCCATACATTACTAAGAAAGGGTTAGTGCCATACATTACTAAGAAAGGGTTAGTGTCATACATTACTAAGAAAGGGTTAGTGTCATACATTACTAAGAAAGGGTTAGTGCCATACATTACTAAGAACGGGTTAGTGCCATACATTACTAAGAAAGGGTTAGTGCCATACATTACTAAGAAAGGGTTAGTGTCATACATTACTAAGAAAGGGTTAGTGCCATACATTACTAAGAAAGGGTTAGTGCCATACATTACTAAGAAAGGGTTAGTGCCATACATTACTAAGAAAGGGTTAGTGCCATACATTACTAAGAAAGGGTTAGTGCCATACATTACTAAGAAAGGGTTAGTGTCATACATTACTAAGAAAGCCCATCTAGGTATTCGAGTGTTCTAACATATGTTTGTCTCATACAAGAGTATGTAGGTGTCCTCATGATTAGGTTCTCTATTCATATCGTTCAAGAGTGACGTAAGGAATTTGACCGATCACTTCATAAATCAAGACGCCGCAGCTGGGGATGTTTTCGTGAACATTTCCTAATGCTCTGAGCACTTGAATAATGGCATTACTGTTTGACACACAGCAATCCTGGTATCTTATTACTACCGTCCTATAAGTTGTACTGTAATATTACACATACTACCGTCCTATAGGGTGTACTGTAATATTACACATACTACCGTCCTATAGGGTGTACTGTAATATTACACATACTACCGTCCTATAGGGTATACTGTAATATTACACATACTACCGTCCTATAGGGTGTACTGTAATATTACACATACTACCGTCCTATAGGGTGTACTGTAATATTACACATACTACCGTCCTATAGGTTGTACTGTAATATTACACATACTACCGTCCTATAGGGTGTACTGTAATAGTACACATACTACCGTCCTATAGGGTGTACTGTAATATTACACATACTACCGTCATATAGGGTGTACTGTAATATTACACATACTACCGTCCTATAAGTTGTACTGTAATATTACACATACTACCGTCCTATAAGTTGTACTGTAATATTACACATACTACCGTCCTATAGGGTGTACTGTAATATTACACATACTACCGTCCTATAAGTTGTACTGTAATAGTACACATACTACCGTCCTATAAGTTGTACTGTAATATTACACATACTACCGTCCTATAAGTTGTACTGTAATATTACACATACTACCGTCCTATAGGGTGTACTGTAATATTACACATACTACCGTCCTATAGGGTGTACTGTAATATTACACATACTACCGTCCTATAAGTTGTACTGTAATATTACACATACTACCGTCCTATAGTGTGTACTGTAATATTACACATACTACCGTCCTATAGGGTGTACAGTAATATTACACATACTACCGTCCTATAAGTTGTTCTGTAATATTACACATACTACCGTCCTATAAGTTGTACTGTAATATTACACATACTACCGTCCTATTGGGTGTACTGTAATATTACACATACTACCGTCCTATAAGTTGTTCTGTAATATTACACATACTACCGTCCTATAAGTTTTACTGTAATAGTACACATACTACCGTCCTACAGGGTGTACTGTAATAGTATACATACTACCGTCCTATAGGATGTACTGTAATATTACACATACTACCGTCATATAGGGTGTACTGTAATATTACACATACTACCGTCCTATAAGTTGTACTGTAATATTACACATACTACCGTCCTATAAGTTGTACTGTAATATTACACATACTACCGTCCTATAGGGTGTATTGTAATATTACACATACTACCGTCCTATAAGTTGTACCGTAATATTACACATACTACCGTCCTATAAGTTGTACTGTACTATTACACATACTACCGTCCTATAAGTTGTACTGTAATATTACACATACTACCGTCCTATAGGGTGTACTGTAATATTACACATACTACCGTCATATAGGGTGTACTGTAATATTACACATACCACCGTCCTATAAATTGTACTGTAATATTACACATACTACCGTCCTATAAGTTGTACTGTAATATTTCACATACTACCGTCATATAGGGTGTACTGTAATATTACACATACTACCGTCCTATAGGTTGTACTGTAATATTTCACATACTACCGTCATATAGGGTGTACTGTAATATTACACATACTACCGTCCTATAAGTTGTACTGTAATATTACACATACTACCGTCCTATAAGTTGTACTGTAATATTTCTCATACTACCGTCATATAGGGTGTACTGTAATATTACACATACTACCGTCCTATAGGGTGTACTGTAATATTACACATACTACCGTCCTATAAGTTGTACTGTAATATTACACATACTACCGTCCTGTAGGTGTACTGTAATATTACACATACTACCGTCCTATAGGGTGTACTGTAATATTACACATACTACCGTCCTATAAGTTGTACTGTAATATTACACATACTACCGTCCTATAGTGTGTACTGTAATATTACAAATACTACCGTCCTATAGGGTGTACCCTAATATTACACATACTGCCGTCCTATAAGTTGTTCTGTAATATTACACATACTACCGTCCTATAAGTTGTACTGTAATATTACACATACTACCGTCCAATAGGGTGTACTGTAATATTACACATACTACCGTCCTATAAGTTGTTCTGTAATATTACACATACTACCGTCCTATAAGTTGTACTGTAATATTACACATACTACCGTCCTATAGGGTGTACTGTAATATTACACATACTACCGTCCTATAGGGTGTACTGTAATAGTACACATACTACCGTCCTATAGGGTGTACTGTAATATTACACATACTACCGTCATATAGGGTGTACTGTAATATTACACATACTACCGTCCTATAAGTTGTACTGTAATATTACACATACTACCGTCCTATAAGTTGTACTGTAATATTTCACATACTACCGTCATATAGGGTGTACTGTAATATTACACATACTACCGTCCTATATGTTGTTCTGTAATATTACACATACTACCGTCCTATAAGTTGTACTGTAATATTACACATACTACCGTCCTATAAGTTGTACTGTAATATTTCACATACTACCGTCATATAGGGTGTACTGTAATATTACACATACTACCGTCCTATAAGTTGTACTGTAATATTACACATACTACCGTCCTATAGGTTGTACTGTAATATTTCACATACTACCGTCATATAGGGTGTACTGTAATATTACACATACTACCGTCCTATATGTTGTTCTGTAATATTACACATACTACCGTCCTATAAGTTGTACTGTAATATTACACATACTACCGTCCTATAAGTTGTACTGTAATATTTCACATACTACCGTCATATAGGGTGTACTGTAATATTACACATACTACCGTCCTATAGGGTGTACTGTAATATTACACATACTACCGTCCTATAAGTTGTACTGTAATATTACACATACTACCGTCCTGTAGGGTGTACTGTAATATTACACATACTACCGTCCTATAGGGTGTACTGTAATATTACACATACTACCGTCCTATAAGTTGTACTGTAATATTACACATACTACCGTCCTATAGTGTGTACTGTAATATTACAAATACTACCGTCCTATAGGGTGTACCCTAATATTACACATACTGCCGTCCTATAAGTTGTTCTGTAATATTACACATACTACCGTCCTATAAGTTGTACTGTAATATTACACATACTACCGTCCAATAGGGTGTACTGTAATATTACACATACTACCGTCCTATAAGTTGTTCTGTAATATTACACATACTACCGTCCTATAAGTTGTACTGTAATATTACACATACTACCGTCCTATAGGGTGTACTGTAATATTACACATACTACCGTCCTGTAGGGTGTACTGTAATAGTACACATACTACCGTCCTATAGGGTGTACTGTAATATTACACATACTACCGTCATATAGGGTGTACTGTAATATTACACATACTACCGTCCTATAAGTTGTACTGTAATATTACACATACTACCGTCCTATAAGTTGTACTGTAATATTACACATACTACCGTCCTATAGGGTGTACTGTAATATTACACATACTACCGTCATATAGGGTGTACTGTAATATTACACATACTACCGTCCTATAAGTTGTACTGTAATATTACACATACTACCGTCCTATAAGTTGTACTGTAATATTTCACATACTACCGTCATATAGGGTGTACTGTAATATTACACATACTACCGTCCTATAAGTTGTACTGTAATATTACACATACTACCGTCCTATAGGTTGTACTGTAATATTTCACATACTACCGTCATATAGGGTGTACTGTAATATTACACATACTACCGTCCTATAGGTTGTACTGTAATATTTCACATACTACCGTCATATAGGTTGTACTGTAATATTACACATACTACCGTCCTATAAGTTGTACTGTAATATTACACATACTACCGTCCTATAGGGTGTACTGTAATATTACACATACTACCGTCCTATAAGTTGTACTGTAATATTACACATACTACCGTCCTATAAGTTGTACTGTAATATTACACATACTACCGTCCTATAGGGTGTACTGTAATATTACACATACTACCGTCCTATAGGGTGTACTGTAATATTACACATACTACCGTCCTATAAGTTGTACTGTAATATTACACATACTACCGTCCTATAGTGTGTACTGTAATATTACAAATACTACCGTCCTATAGGGTGTACCCTAATATTACACATACTGCCGTCCTATAAGTTGTTCTGTAATATTACACATACTACCGTCCTATAAGTTGTACTGTAATATTACACATACTACCGTCCAATAGGGTGTACTGTAATATTACACATACTACCGTCCTATAAGTTGTTCTGTAATATTACACATACTACCGTCCTATAAGTTGTACTGTAATATTACACATACTACCGTCCTATAGGGTGTACTGTAATATTACACATACTACCGTCCTATAGGGTGTACTGTAATAGTACACATACTACCGTCCTATAGGGTGTACTGTAATATTACACATACTACCGTCATATAGGGTGTACTGTAATATTACACATACTACCGTCCTATAAGTTGTACTGTAATATTACACATACTACCGTCCTATAAGTTGTACTGTAATATTACACATACTACCGTCCTATAGGGTGTACTGTAATATTACACATACTACCGTCATATAGGGTGTACTGTAATATTACACATACTACCGTCCTATAAGTTGTACTGTAATATTACACATACTACCGTCCTATAGGTTGTACTGTAATATTTCACATACTACCGTCATATAGGGTGTACTGTAATATTACACATACTACCGTCCTATAAGTTGTACTGTAATATTACACATACTACCGTCCTATAGGTTGTACTGTAATATTACACATACTACCGTCCTATAAGTTGTACTGTAATATTACACATACTACCGTCCTATAAGTTGTACTGTAATATTACACATACTACCGTCCTATAAGTTGTACTGTAATAGTACACGTACTACCGTCCTATAGGTTGTACTGTAATATTACACATACTACCGTCCTATAAGTTGTTCTGTAATATTACACATACTACCGTCCTATAAGTTGTACTGTAATATTACACATACTACCGTCCTATAGGGTGTACTGTAATATTACACATACTACCGTCCTATAGGGTGTACTGTAATATTACACATACTACCGTCCTATAGGGTGTACTGTAATATTACACATACTACCGTCCTATAGGTTGTACTGTAATATTACACATACTACCGTCCTATAGGGTGTACTGTAATATTACACATACTACCGTCCTATAGGGTGTACTGTAATATTACACATACTACCGTCCTATAGGGTGTACTGTAATATTACACATACTACCGTCCTATAAGTTGTACTGTAATATTACACATACTACCGTCCTATAGGTTGTACTGTAATATTACACATACTACCGTCATATAGGGTGTACTGTAATATTACACATACTACCGTCCTATAGGGTGTACTGTAATATTACACATACTACCGTCCTATAAGTTGTACTGTAATATTACACATACTACCGTCCTATAGTTGTGCTGTAATATTACACATACTACCGTCATATAGGGTGTACTGTAATATTACACATACTACCGTCCTATAGTGTACTGTAAATACACAACTACCGTCCTATAAGTTGTACTGTAATATTACACATACTACCGTCCTATAGGGTGTACTGTAATATTACACATACTACCGTCCTATAAGTTGTACTGTAATATTACACATACTACCGTCCTATAGGGTGTACTGTAATATTACACAGACTCCTACCGTCCTATAGGGTGTTCTGTAATATTACATTCAACAAGTAATTTATCAAAATACAAGATTAAACTACTTCAGTATTGTCTGAATTGGATCCTTGGTGTCATCCAATGTTTCAATACAAACTACTCGTTGGACATTGTATGAGAAGGGTATGTACGTATCATGCTATCCCCACTACTCTGTAGTTGATTTCTCTCAGCCACCAGCTATCATAGTGCTGTCCTTATCAATTAGCCATTCCTCATTGGTCTAATGATCAGTTATCGAATCTTTCTAGTTCTTATAAGTTTGCCAATCCCCAGTTAGCAATTCGTGTTTACTTACAGGATTTTATATTACAAACGATCGGCGGTAGTGCCGTTAGCATGTGGTGGATAGGACTAAGTAACATCCCCAGGAAAGACGCAAAGGATTACAAATGGACGGATGGAAAAGATCTGGATACAAAAATACTGTAAGTGTGGGTGTAATGGGTATGCTTCAATTCAACGTAATATGCATGAATTACGATCTGGTGTGTCTTAGTGGGGTCATCGTCATACACGAGGTTGAACGCAATTGAAACAGTCTCATAAACCAAAGTACATGCATGCTTTATATCAGAGATAATGCCAGTCGAAGTTTGTAGATTTGCTGGATTTTATTTGCAGGCATCATCATTTAATGAATTATATATCGCTTATCATTATTGTTGGTGTTGTCAGTTAGTTTCTATTTAATAGTGCATGTTCCTTTATTCATAAATTAGTTTCACGAACAAACTTAAAACGTAGACAATAAGAACCTACCTTATTTATTAATCTATATTAACAACACAAAGATACGTGTGCTACACATAATACAATAATCAGTGGAGTGTAAGTTGAAATTCTCGCCACTGCATACAATGTCTGTACAGGATACGGCGAATTGTTTAATTGTGTGTGTCATAAGAAATGAATATATACTCGTATATATAATTATAAGGTGTTAAGTAAAGTCTTAGTGGAGTCCGTAAATCAGTATCTGTTTCAGGGGGAGGGGCGTCACCTGTGAATTACGGATATGCAAAATGGTTTATTGAAGGCAGATATATAAGTGAAATATATGATTACTGTATGTTGTGTGTCATAGAATATACTGTTCGTTGTGTTTTAATCGTAGCCGACTTTTTGACAGTTTGAACTATAACTGTATGCAAACGGTACGAGAACTATTAATGTTGACCCTGATCAAACGTTGCTGCAATAATCCTTCAATTTGTGATTTATTATAATACCTTTGTGTATACAAATAGGGGTTAGACAAGGTTGCCCTTTATCACCCTATATTTTTATATTAGCAAACGAGTTACTCTCAATTCCAATACGTAATAATACTGATATTAAGGATATGTATATAAAGAAGAATGAATGAAACTTTCTACAATACTCGCTATCCTTGTGTTTTATGTAAGGTGTTTTTGTCAGAGTAAGTTAACATATAAATAGGGGTTAGACAATGTTACCCGTTACCACCTGATACGTCTATATATTAGTAATAGAGTTACTGTTCATTGTAATGCGTAATAGTAATGGTATGAACGTTATATGCAATTTAAAGGAGAATGGATCAAATCTTTTATTACAATGGTCCTTAAAATTGTATTTCATGTAATATGTTTTATTTAGCATGAAAATAGGGGTTAGACAAGGTTGCCCTTTATCACCATATATTTTTATATTAGCAATCGAGTTACTCTCAATTCCAATACGTAATAATACTGCTATTAAGGATATGTATATAAAGAAGAATGAATCAAACTTTCTACAATACTCGCTATCCTTGTGTTTTATGTAAGGTGTTTTTGTCTGAGTATGTTAACATATAAATAGGGGTTAGGCAAGGTTACCCGTTACTACATTATAGTTTTATATTAGCATTCGAGTTACTATCAATTGCAATACGCAAGTTATCAGTACTGACAAGAGCAATTATTTGAATTAGAATGAAACAACAGCGAACTGACATTGATAAAGAAAACTATTACCAGTTTGCTTCCTATCGTTTGCAAGCCATGTTCATACATGAATCGCTGTTGAGATCTTGACTGTGACAAATATGTAAATCTCTTCTTGTCGTTCGCGAATCACATGAACAAGCCGGCAGCAAACACGAAATGGGCCGTCCAAATATGTAAATAACTGACATGAAAGCGTCACCAAAATGAGGTTGCAAAAGCAAAAATAAGATAAAAATCCTTACTTGGTTTTGTTTGAAATAGATTATTCTAACTGTATCTTTTAGCATCAAAAAAGTGATTGTTTAAATGTAAAATCATATAATTCTTAAAAATAAGAAGAAGACTTTTGTATTTTGCTGGAACTAGTGCAGATAATATGTACGTTTTGTATTTGGTTGGAACTAGTGCAGATAATATGTACGTTTTATATTTGGTTGGAACTAGTGCAGATAATATGTACGTTTTGTATTTGGTTGGAACTAGTGTAGATAATATGTACGTTTTGTATTTGGTTGGAACTAGTGTATATAATATGTACGTTTTATATTTGGTTGGAACTAGTGTAGATAATATGTACGTTTTGTATTTGGTTGGAACTAGTGTAGATAATATGTACGTTTTGTATTTGGTTGGAACTAGTGCAGATAATATGTACGTTTTGTATTTGGTTGGAACTAGTGTATATAATATGTACGTTTTGTATTTGGTTGGAACTAGTGTATATAATATGTACGTTTTGTATTTGGTTGGAACTAGTGTATATAATATGTACGTTTTGTATTTGGTGGAACTAGTGTAGATAATATGTACGTTTTGTATTTTGGTACCGACAAATGCAGGAAATATGTACGTTTAGTATTTTGTTGATGTGAGTTTTGTGTTTGGTTGCGACTATTACAGACAATGGAAAAAAGGTCAGCCAGACAACGGCGGGTACGGGGAACATTGTGGCGAGTTCTGGAACAAGGAACTCAATGATGATAACTGTGACCTGCATCGAAACTTCATCTGTGAGAAGGATAAATGTAAGTAAACTCAACTTCATCTGGAAGCATGGTCAATGTATGATAGCTCAACTTCATCTGGAAGCATTGTCAATGTATGATAGATCAATTTCATCTGGAAGCATGGTCCATGTATGATAGATCAACTTCATCTGGAAGCATGGTCCATGTATGATAGCTCAACTTCATCTGGAAGCATGGTCCATGTATGATAGATCAACTTCATCTGGAAGCATGGTCAATGTATGATCGCTCAACTTCATCTGGAAGCATGGTCCATGTATGATAGATCAATTTCATCTGGAAGCATTGTCAATGTATGATAGATCAACTTCATCTGGAAGCATGGTCAATGTATGATAGATCAACTTCATCTGGAAGCATGGTCAATGTATGATAGATCAACTTCATCTGGAAGCATTGTCAATGTATGATAGATCAACTTCATCTGGAAGCATGGTCAATGTATGATAGATCAACTTCATCTGGAAGCATGGTCAATGTATCATAGCTCAACTTCATCTGGAAGCATGGTCAATGTATGATAGATCAACTTCATATGGAAGCATGGTCAATGTATCATAGCTCAACTTCATCTGGAAGCATGGTCAATGTATGATAGCTCAACTGCATCTGTAAGAATGATGAATGTAGGTAATGGTTCATAATGCAGCGCAGTTATACATGCAACATATTGTGTCCAATTGTACTGACATGACGGTTGTAATTCGCCGGAAATGCAACTATTGATCCTTGAACAACCAGGATGGTTGTAATATTCGTTGGACATACAGCAATCCACCAGGATGGTTGTAATATTCGTTGGACATACAGCAATCCACCAGGATGGTTGTAATATTCGTTGGACATACAGCAATCCACCAGGATGGTGATGACAGGGTGGATGCATAATAATCACCCTGTAACCTAGCCTGGGTTCCAGTCTGTCGAGTTTTCATTTTTTACTTCTGACAAAGCGACACTATTCGAAAGTTAATACGGCTCATATAACAGTTTGGGTGTCAAATAAATATAGTTTATATGACGGACAAGGCAAACTATATCAACCACGGTAACCCACCAGTACGGCGTTAATTCACCGAAAACATAACACCTATTTAATGATCCACGAGGACAGTGGATGTTCGCCCGGAAATGCAACTTTCACTCTACGAGTCACCAAGATGAGCACATTTAAGCGGAAGTACAACAACCGCTCTACGATCCAACACAAATACATTGTGCTTTAGCAACTATGCTAGATTCTACACACATTTAAGATGAAGGGAAAACTGAAACCATATACATGTTTGGTGTAATTAATTGGTTCTTCAAATGCAGTTTAGCATGTGAACTAGTGTCAATAACTCCGCATGCTGCATGTGACCAAGTGTCAATGACTAAGCATGTAGTTGATTTCTTGTTTGAGTACAAGTATATGATTTGTGTTATTATGTATGTACAACACGTTGTCTACGTTGCTTAACGTACAAGTATATGATTTGTGTTATTATGTATGTACAACACGTTGTCTACGTTACTTACAGTCATCAGTGCCAAGTCATTTATTACCAAGAATGTGCTTACATATGCCTTATGAAGATGATTAAACAGTGTTTGGTGTATTGTATTTCTCCCTTCAGACTGGAAGCCACGGCTGAACACACCGTCTATATCAGTGAAGACGCCACATACAGTCGCAAGTACGAAACCAACAATACCACACACTCACCAACAATCCTCAACCACGACAACCCAAAAGCCTCCACCGACGGGTAAGCTATATAGTGCACATGCAGATCTAGGGTTGAAATATACACATAGATTCAACAATTATTGTACCAGACCTACCCACACGTTATTGCTACCTACACGTTGTCGCTACCTACACGTTATTGCTACCTACACGTTGTCGCTACCTACACGTTATTGCTACCTATACGTTATTGCTACCTACACGTCATTGCTACCTACACGTTATTGCTACCTACACGTTATTGCTACCTGCACGTTATTGCTACCTACACGTATTGCTACCTACACGTTATTGCTACCTACACGTCATTGCTACCTACACGTTATTGCTACCTACACGTTATTGCTACATGGACGTTATTGCTACCTACACGTTATTGCTACCTACACGTTATTGCTACCTACACGTTATTCCTACCTACATGTTATTCCTACCTACACGTTATTGCTACCTGCACGTTATTGCTACCTACACGTTATTGCTACCTACACGTTGTCGCTACCTACACGTTATTGCTACCTGCACGTTATTGCTACCTACACGTTATTGCTACCTGCACGTTGTCGCTACCTACACGTTATTGCTACCTGCACGTTATTGCTACCTGCACGTTATTGCTACCTACACGTTATTGCTACCTACACGTTGTCGCTACCTACACGTTATTGCTACCTGCACGTTATTGCTACCTACACGTTATTGCTACCTACACGTTGTCGCTACCTACACGTTATTGCTACCTGCACGTTATTGCTACCTGCACGTTATTGCTACCTACACGTTATTATTATATACACGTTATTGCTACCTACACGTTATTATTATATACACGTTATTATTATATACACGTTATTATTATATACACGTTATTGCTACCTACACGTTATTGCTACGTACACGTTATTCCTACCTACACGTTATTGTTACCTGCACGTTATTGCTACGTACACGTTATTGCTACGTACACGTCATTGCTACCTACACGTTAATACTACTTACATGTTATTGCTACTAACAAATTAGTATACACATTAGCTGGTTTCCCTGTCAGGGTAGCTGGTTTCCCTCATTATTTCCGGTTTCCCTGTCAGGATAACCGGATTGCCTGTGATGATAGCCGGTTTTCCTGTCAGGACAGCTGGTTTCCCTATCACGATAACCGGATTGCCTGTTAGGATAGCCGTTTCATTGTCAGGACAGCTGGTTTCCCTGGTAGAATTGCTGGTTTCCCTGTCAGAATAGCTTGTCTTCTGTCAGGACAGCTGGATTCCCTGTCAGGACAGCTGGTTTCCCTGGCAGGATTGCTGGTTTCCCTGTCAGAATAGCTTGTCTTCTGTCAGGACAGCTGGTTTCTCTGTCAGGATAGTTGGTTAAATTTACCATATTTTTGTATTCAATCCGGTTTTCCCCCCAAATGGCAGTATAAGTATTTATAAATTTCAGTACGAATCCCTATTCCAACGCAACCCGGCGTACCATACGTGAGCACTGGGGGACACATCTTCACAAGTAAGTCTGTCTGTCTGTCTGTCTGTCTGTCTGTCTGTCTGTCTGTCTGTCTGTCTGTCTGTCTGTCTGTCTGTCTGTCTGTCTGTCTGTCTGTCTGTCTGTCTGTCTGTCTGTCTGTCTGTCTGTCTGTCTGTCTGTCCGTCCGTCCGTCCGTCCGTCCGTCCGTCCGTTTGTGTATTTCCATTCATACTACTCGTGTTTTCTTATTGCAGCTGGCTGTGTGAGCAGACCCCAGGATTGTTATACGAGGATGGGGGGTGACTACCAGGCATGTAAAGGATGTGGTCACTATGTCACGTGCGCCGTCAGTGGCATGTGGCCCAGACCATGTCCATTTAACTTGAAATGGGACGACAACAGTAAGGTTTGCGATTACCGGTCGTCCACCTGTAGCGGACCATGATCTGCTCGTGGTTAAAATGAACAGATTTATAGTAGTAGTAAAAATAACAATGTTCCGTTTACGTTTTTACAAATTTGTTGACATTTCTATCAAATAAATGCAGATTCCCTTGGTTTTGTTTTCTAAATATTATTTTAAGTAAGGAAACACTCTATGTATGTACACTGAGAAATGTCTGTACACTGAGAGATGTATGTACACCGGGAGATGTATGTACACCGGGATGTATATAGACATTCCGTGTTTTCCTCAGTTTGTATATAGACATTCCGTGTTTTCCTCAGTTTGTGTATAGACATTCCGTGTTTTCCTCAGTTTGTATATAGACATTCCGTGTTTTCCTCAGTTTGTATATTTAAATGTATTTATAAATATTATATTGGTTGCAGTGCGGATAGTATAACGTCATCAGACCAAGATATAGTATTCCAAGAAATGACTGTCAGACGACGTTTATTCCTTTATAAATACAACATGTATAGGTACGGTTGTCGTGCAAAGAACGTTTGTGTGATCATTAAAACATGGCATAAATTCAAACTAAATCTAAACATTAACCAACTAGGCCTAGTAGATTACACGGGCTCATACTATCGTCCAGGCATTTGTCTTCAGTTGTATTGAAAACGGAAAATCCCGGACAATCCCGGACAGATAGTCCACTCCCGGCGCACGTGGCGAACTGTCGACAATTTTGACAATAAGCGTAATCCCCGACAGGCATGTTGAAGCAATCGCTCAGTGAATGGACACAGTGTTCATCCGTTGATGGATATGGATATCCCGTGACACCTGGTGGACGGTGTGTGGACGACACGACGCTTCCTCCTAAAGTAAACAATACTACTGTATTGGACAGCATGAGAGAAAGAAACATTTTGGCACTAACATCTGAATGTGTTCCATAGTAAATGTTAACTAATAAAACACTTGAAAGTGATTGTGTGCATGAATAATTGCATGCACTGTTGATTCCTCAGCTGCCGAGTGCCGTACAATGTCGCAATAAATAGCATTTCAACATAACAGACGCCATAGCAGACATCGAATGAAACATAGCAGACGTCGAATGAAACATAGCAGACGTCGAATGCAGCATAGCAGACGCCGAATACAACATAGCAGACGCCGAATGCAACCTAGCAGACGTCGAATGCAACCTAGCAGACGCCGAATACAACATAGCAGACGCCGAATGCAACATAGCAGACACCGAATACAACCTAGCAGACGCCGAATGCAACCTAGCAGACGCCGAATGCAACCTAGCAGACGCCGAATGCAACCTAGCAAACGCCGAATGCAACCTAGCAGACGCCGAATGCAACATAGCAGACGCCGAATGCAACATAGCAGACGCCGAATGCAACATAGCAGACGCCGAATGCAACATAACAAACGCCGAATGCAACCTAGCAGACGCCGAATGCAACCTAGCAGACGCCGAATGCAACATAGCAGACGTCGAATGCAACATAGCAGACGTCGAATGCAACATAGCAACCGTTGAATACAATACAATTTGAACCAACTTATAACACATGAAACGGAAATGAAGATTCGCGTGCTCTCAAACGCGTTTTCATTGGCTCGATTTATCATGTAATTCGATCCGATGCAAAGCAAGTCACATGACAAGTCAATAGTAGGGTGAAGTAATTGGTGTATTATTGCCTGCTCGTGAAACTGTTTCATAGTCAAGCAACTGAGCGTAAATCATATGAGCAACACAGTCAAAACTAACGAATTACAATTTATACGGTGGGTGGGGTAATACTGTTCAATGGTTTATACCACGTGGTGGCAAATTGACAATGGTATTCCTAGACATTTCGATGTTGTGTAATGAAGTTGTATAGTACCCTCAACAAGATATATTTCGCTCTGACGAGGGGGTAGGCTTCAGCTATCAATGGTATATATAAACAGTAAGCATGTAGTTCTATCACACCTACCAATTCTCACACATTTCTGTATAGCTGCTGTGGATGTTCCCTCAAAGAGAGTACACATAACGGAGGCCGAATGACTGCCATCCTCGAACTGGAAACCACTGGCACACTGTACTTCACAGATCCTATGTTGGAATAGATCAAATGTGTCAAATGTGTCAAATGTGTCAAACATACACTGTCACGGACACACTGAAAACTAATGTCACACTGCAATATGTTTGTCGTACCGACAGTCAGGTCATATGGCGATTCTCCAGCTTATATAGTGGAGGAAGACCATTCGAGCAGACTGTCAGTCACGGACAGATGGTGGAGGAAGACCATTCGAACAGACTGTCAGTCACGGACAGATGGTGGAGGAAGACCATTCGAGCAGACTGTCAGTCACGGACAGATGGTGGAGGAAGACCATTCGAGCAGACTGTCAGTCACGGACAGATGGTGGAGGAAGACCATTCGAGCAGACTGTCAGGCACGGACACATGGTGGAGGAAGACCATTCGAACAGACTGTCAGTCACGGACAGATGGTGGAGGAAGACCATTCGAGCAGACTGTCAGTCACGGACAGATGGTGGAGGAAGACCATTCGAGCAGACTGTCAGGCACGGACACATGGTGGAGGAAGACCATTCGAACAGACTGTCAGTCACGGACAGATGGTGGAGGAAGACCATTCGAGCAGACTGTCAGTCACGGACAGATGGTGGAGGAAGACCATTCGAGCAGACTGTCAGGCACGGACACATGGTGGAGGAAGACCATTCGAACAGACTGTCAGTCACGGACAGATGGTGGAGGAAGACCATTCGAGCAGACTGTCAGTCACGGACAGATGGTGGAGGAAGACCATTCGAGCAGACTGTCAGTCACGGACAGATGGTGGAGGAAGACCATTCGAGCAGACTGTCAGTCACGGACAGATGGTGGAGGAAGACCATTCGAGCAGACTGTCAGGCACGGACACATGGTGGAGGAAGACCATTCGAACAGACTGTCAGTCACGGACAGATGGTGGAGGAAGACCATTCGAACAGACTGTCAGTCACGGACAGATGGTGGAGGAAGACCATTCGAGCAGACTTCCTAGGGTCACGGACAGACAACCTGGTAGAACCACCGATCTTCAGTATGTCAGCTAGATAGCTTCCTCGGGTCACGGACAGACAACCTGGTAGAACCACCGATCTTCTGTATGTCAGCTAGATAGCTTCCTAGGGTCACGGACAGGCAACCTGGTAGAACCACCGATCTTCTGTATGCTAGTTAGATAGCTTCCTAGGGTCACGGACAGACAACCTGGTAGAACCACCGATCTTCTGTATGTCAGCTATCCTCACATGAACGAATACAATATCACAGTGAGATTCGAACATACAGTGGTGATAGGCAAGTGATTCAACGACCTTAACCACTGGGCCATGGATACTCTATAACCACTGGACCATGGATACTCTATAACCACTGGGTCATGGAGACTCTATAACCACTGGGTCATGGAGACTCTATAACCACTGGGTCATGGAGACTCTATAACCACCGGACCATGGAGACTCTATAACCACTGGACCATGGAGAATCTATAACCACTGGGCCATGGAGACTCTATAACCACTGGACCATGGATACTCTATAACCACTGGACCATGGGGACTCTATAACCACTGGGCCATGGAGATTCTATAACCACTGGGTCATGGAGACTCTATAACTACTGGACCATGGAGACCCTATAACCACTGGACCATGGAGATTCTATAACCACTGGACCATGGGGACTCTGTAACCACTGGACCATGGGGACTCTATAACCACTGGACCATGTGGACACTATAACCACTGGACCATGGAGACTATAACCACTGGGTCATGGAAACTATATAACCACTGGACCATGGAGACTCTATAACCACTGGGTCATGGAGACTCTATAACCATTGGGCCATGGAGACTCTATAACCACTGGGTCATGGAGACTCTATAACCACTGGGCCATGGAGACTCTATAACCACTGGACCATGGAGACTCTATAACCACTGGGGCATGGAGACTATAACCACTGGGCCATGGAGACTCTATAACCACTGGGGCATGGAGACCCAATAAGCCATAGTCACATTTGATTCTGTCGAATTGTTGTGTACATTAAGGGGGGCACACATTAATGGGGCAGATATTAAAGGGGCACATATAGAACGGTGGACATACATAGCAGGGGGACATACATTGAAGGAGACATACATTGAAGGGAGGCGACACACACTGAAGGGGACGCACATTGAAGGGGACACACATTGAAGGGGACATACATTGAAGGGGACACACAGGGTACATACATTGAAGGGGACACACATTGAAGGGGACATACATTGAAGGGGACACACACTGAAGGGTACATACATTGAAGGGGACATACACTGAAGGGGACATACACTGAAGGGGACACACACTGAAGGGGACACACACTGAAGGGGACATACACTGAAGGGACATACACTGGGGTTGAAGGGGACATACACTGAAGGGGACATACATTGAAGGGGACATACATTGAAGGGGACACACACTGAAGGGGACATACACTGAAGGGGACATACACTGAAGGGGACATACACTGAAGGGGACATACATTGAAGGGGACATACATTGAAGGGGACATACGTTGAAGGGGACACACACTGAAGGGGACATACACTGAAGGGGACACACACTGAAGGGGACATACATTGAAGGGGACATACATTGAAGGGGACACACACTGAAGGGGACATACACTGAAGGGGACATACACTGAAGGGGACATACATTGAAGGGA
Organism: Archivesica marissinica; assembly: GCA_014843695.1. Classification (NCBI taxonomy): domain Eukaryota; kingdom Metazoa; phylum Mollusca; class Bivalvia; order Venerida; family Vesicomyidae; genus Archivesica; species Archivesica marissinica. The sequence goes on along the minus strand of CM026386.1, from coordinate 6,912,304 downwards.
GGGGACACACACTGAAGGGGACATACGTTGAAGGGGACACACACTGAAGGGGACATACACTGAAGGGGACATACGTTGAAGGGGACATACATTGAAGGGGACATACATTGAAGGGGACATACATTGAAGGGGACATACATTGAAGAGGACATACATTGAAGGGGACATACATTGAGGGAGGAGGTACGCATTGAGGGATGGGGTACACATTGAAGGGACACACATTGAGCTAGGGGGTACGCATTGAGTTAGGGGGTACATATTGAGGGAGGGGGAACGCATTGAGGGATGGGGTACACATTGAGGGAGGGGGTACCATTGAAGGGACACACATTGAGTTAGGGGGTACGCATTGAGTTAGGGGGTACACATTGAGGGAGGGGGTACGCATTGAGGGATGGGGTACACATTGAAGGGACACACATTGAGGCGGACACCCAATAAGGGCGTGACACACATTACGCGAGGTGACACACATTACGGGGGTGCACATTAAGGAGGGAAGAGGACACACAAGCAAAAACTGAGAAAGTAAACTTACATGTCAAACGATCCATAGTCACATTTAATACTGCCGAACTGTGGCACGCGCGGTGGGGGGCACGCAAATAACAACTCCGGCTCTGGCTCTGTAACATAATAACATGAAGGCCGCTGCAATATAGCTAACGTCTGTAGTTTCGTTGGGGGGTAACACACAACAAATAAGTATGAGTGAATGGTAACAGTTCAACAAAACTTTAATTATTATTAACAATAACAATAACTCGGCTAAACCAATGACTGACCTGCTCCATTATTCATAGGGAACAACATTGCATCCGCACCAAACACAAACACAGATACTGAAACATAAGCAAATAGCACGGTTACATATCACTGTTACATGTAAATACATATCACGGTTACATATACATACATATCACTGTTACATGTACATACATATCACTGTTACATGTACATACATATCACTGTTACATGTACATACATATCACTGTTACATGTACATACATATCACTGTTACATGTACATATCACTGTTACATGTACATATCACTGTTACATGTACATATCACTGTTACATGTACATACATATCACTGTTACATGTCATACATATCACTGTTACATGTACATATCACTGTTACATGTACATACATATCATTGTTACATGTACATACATATCACTGTTACATGTACATATCACTGTTACATGTACATATCACTGTTACATGTACATACATATCACTGTTACATGTACATATCACTGTTACATGTACATATCACGGTTACATGTACATACATATCACGGTTACATGTACATACATATCACTGTTACATGTACATACATATCACGGTTACATGTACATACATATCACGGTTACATGTACATATCACGGTTACATGTACATACATATCACTGTTACATGTACATACATATCACTGTTACATGTACATACATATCACGGTTACATGTACATACATATCACTGTTACATGTACATATCACTGTTACATGTACACACATATCACGGTTACATGTACATACATATCACTGTTACATGTACATACATATCACTGTTACATGTACATACATATCACTGTTACATGTACATACATATCACTGTTACATGTACATACATATCACTCTTTCATGTACATACATATCACTGCTACATGTACATACATATCACTGTTACATGTACATACATATCACTGTTACATGTACATACATATCACTGTTACATGTACATACATATCACTGTTACATGTACATACATATCACTGATACATGTACATACATATCACTGTTACATGTACATATCACTGTTACATGTACATATCACTGTTACATGTACATACATATCACTGTTACATGTACATACATATCACTGTTACATGTACATACATATCACTGTTACATGTACATACATATCACTGTTACATGTACATACATATCACTGTTACATGTACATACATATCACTGTTACATGTACATACATATCACTGTTACATGTACATACATATCACTGTTACATGTACATACATATCACTGTTACATGTACATACATATCACTGTTACATGTACATACATATCACTGTTACATGTACATATCACTGTTACATGTACATACATATCACTGTTACATGTACATACATATCACTGTTACATGTACATACATATCACTGTTACATGTACATACATATCACTGTTACATGTACATACATATCACTGTTACATGTACATACATATCACTGCTACATGTACATACATATCACTGCTACATGTACATACATATCACGGCTACATGTACATACATATCACTGTTACATGTACATACATATCACTGTTACATGTACATACATATCACTGCTACATGTACATACATATCACTGTTACATGTACATACATATCACTGTTACATGTACATACATATCACTGTTACATGTACATATCACTGTTACATGTACATACATATCACTGTTACATGTACATACATATCACTGTTACATGTACATATCACTGTTACATGTACATACATATCACTGTTACATGTACATACATATCACTGCTACATGTACATACATATCACTGTTACATGTACATACATATCACTGTTACATGTACATACATATCACTGTTACATGTACATATCACTGTTACATGTACATACATATCACTGTTACATGTACATACATATCACGGTTACATGTACATATCACGGTTACATGTACATACATATCACTGTTACATGTACATACATATCACTGTTACATGTACATACATATCACTGTTACATGTACATATCACTGTTACATGTACATACATATCACGGTTACATGTACATATCACTGTTACATGTACATACATTTCACTGTTACATGTACACACATATCACTGTTACATGTACATACTTATCACTGTTACATGTACATATCACTGTTACATGTACATACATACCACTGTTACATGTACATATCACTGTTACATGTACATACATGTAACCCATTACATGTACATACATGTAACCCATGTCAAAAGTAGTTTTTACAGGTCAAAATAAATATAATCAATCAATAATTTCTTAATATAAGAGTAACAACATGTTCAATCCAATCAATAAAACTATTATATAATAGTGGTCACTATATTGTAAACACAGACAATCTCCAAGTATGGGTACAATGATATGCATTGATAAGCAGGAGTTGTCAGAATTTGATTGGCTGGGTTGAAGTTGCACACTTCTTGTGTGCAACAGTTTTTGTACTACACAATTAACAGGTCACTTGTGAGCAGATAGTGGAACTGTGATGTTCTCATCTTGAAATGTAGCTGTTAAATTAACTGTGGTTCTGACCTTTTCCACGATACTCTCTCCTTCACTGATGTTAGAATAAAACCTCAAAGAAGCCTAACGATTTGTTGTATAAATTATACAAGTGAAGAACGGCTAAAATGGCGCCCTACAAGTTTGAAAGGTCGGATTCTGCGCCAGTCTCTACGCCAGTCTAGAAACTGTGAATTAGTTTATACAGATGCATTATCAGTGGAATTTTAAAATCTGGGCCCAGTACAAACAGAACTGTGCATTGTGCCAGTTGAAAGTAGCAAGCTGTGGTGAATTAAGCAGCTGTTACAATAAACTGCACCTTGTCGGTGACTAGAAGATGTCCGGTGTAACAGACAATAAGTTTGTTTACGAAAAACAGCTGGACAAATTCGTGTGTTAAACAATATTGATGTACTTTACAATTGGGTTCAGCAAGTGTAGTCCAATGTGATTTTTATGATGTGTGACTATTTTACAGTGTTTTGGAGTGGCAGCATTCAACTTTTTAATTGACTAGTGTTTTAAATTGTGCTTTTGTGACATTGTATTTCATTGATTGTATTGTATTGCTAGACATATATTTTTGAATTTGTGTGTGTGCCCTGTGCTAGTTTCAAGTGTATGTTTGCTTTATCTACCTACCAGAGCATTTCACCATTAATTTTTGATATCTCTAGACATTCTTTCTATATTCTGTAATCTGGGATATATTACACATTTTGATATTTATCAATCATAATATACCACAGTAGTCACATACCTCTACAATAATTGAAAATTGCCATTTTCACAAACATTGGATTATCTTTCAAAGTTACCATCTGTGGAACAAACATTCATCACATAACTGTAGGTTACCAATATTTACAATGATAGTTGGTGCTCTATGTAGTAAACACAATATGTGTAGATGTTAGATGAGTTTGATGTAGTGTTCGTGATAGCAAGTAGATAGAAAGATATTTTCATTAAAATAGGCGCTAGATAGTGCATAGTTTAGGATATAACTTATACAGTTTTACTCTATTCGGATGGCTTATAGTGTCGTGTATTTTGTCCTGACTGCCGCACATGAGTGAAGGTTTGGAGGAGGTATAGAACCATCTCAACTGAAGCTGGTGTGTCGGTGTGTTTTGGGTGCTGCACGGTACTGTGAGTGGTTCTGGATGCTGTGCTGTGTTTTTGCATGGTGCTTGAGGTGAATTGGACAGTATATTGTACATTGTAGGTACAGTGTTCCTATAGAATATTTTAGTGTTTCTTTGTTTTACTTTTGTGTGTGGCTTTTAGCCAGTAGCTTTGTGTGTATTTACAGTGACTGTTTAATTTTAAACAGTCCTGTTTACATTTACTATCTGCCAGTGACTGAGAGCAGTGAGGCCATGGCGGCTAGTAAACTGATTACAAACATTACAATGTCTGAAAAAGATATGATTGAGGCACTTGCAGCGAAGTACAAAATCATACCTTTGACAAGTAGTACACCAAAGAGGAAATTTAGTAAAAGTCCTTTATGGGACTCAGATGATGACGATGAGGTCAAACTGCAAGTTGTGGCCGCTACGTCATACATTCCCAAAGTGTCCATGTTTTCGGGGGACACGCCCCCACAAAAAAATCACATTCCTTACAGAGAATGGAGACATGAAATTCAGTGTCTTAGACAAAACAATGAATTATCAAATGCGATGCTGTTGTCTGCTGCACGTCGCAGTTTGAGTGGTACAGCCAGAAGCCTTTTGCCATCCATAGGGGAAAATGCAACTATTGTTGACATATTAGATAAATTTGACTCTAGGTTCGGGGATATTTCAACAAATGAAATGGTCATGCAGGAATTTTTCAATTGCCAACAAAAGGAAAGGGAATCAGCCTCTGTTTATGGGTGTAGATTAGAACCCCTGTTACAAACTGCAGTGGAACAAGGGTATCTTAATAATACATCGAAAGATGACATGTTACGTCATAAATTCTGGCAGTCCCTTCATTCAGAACAGCTAAAGGCTCAAACAAGACATAAATATGACAGTATTTCAAATTTTGATGCACTTTTACGGGAGATTAGGATGGTTGAAAAACAAATTAACCTTAATCCACCAGAAATGCCAGAATCTGTCATAACCAATAAGCCTGAAAAGTCCAAATCTGTACATCATGCCCCATTGGTCACGCAAAATGATCTACAGATTTTGGAAAATAAATTGGATAATAAGATAGATCAAGTGGGTAAACAGTTTGATGCTAAACTGGATTCCAAATTTGATCTAATACTGTCTAAACTAGATAGTACTAGTAGTATAGAGAGGGGTAGTTTCAGAGGAAACTCAAGTTCAAGATCCCATGGATCAAGAGGTACTAGAGATAGTTTCAGGGGAAATAGGAGTGGTTATCGTCCGTCTAGTAACACTGGTGCATACCATTACCCACAGTATAGCAATCAAGGTGGTTATCATTCTAGTAACCAGGGTTACTACAATGGGGGAGCATATGCTGGTCAACAAATGACTGAAAGTTTTAATGCACCAATGCCACAAGCCCAAAATGCACAACCGAGTAATGTTCGTAGGGGTAGGGGCAATGGTCCTTTAAACTTTTAGGGGCTTCTGTAAATGATGGTCAGTCAGGAGCCCAGGTTGAGACTAAGGCCATGGTGCACATACTATTGATGTTGATATGGTAGGCCCTAGTAACACTAGTAAAATAGTGTTGCAAAACCAAACAATTGTTGCCTTGATTGACAACGGATCACAAATTACTACAATCTCGCAATCGACTCTAGATTCCTTGAATCATAGACCCCCAGTTAAAGATATTAAAGACTTAGGTCTTACAATCTCAGTAGCAAATGGAACAAAGTTAAAATATACTGGTTTTGTTGAATGTTCCATTGAACTTCCTTTCCTACCTGGTTATACTTTGAATGTTCCGGTGTTAGTCCTTCCAGATAATGAGTTTAACTCATATGTTCCTTTCATATTGGGCTCAAATGTCATCAGAATTTGCAAACGCCTATATGAGGAAGCTGTTGGTGTTTCTGATGTACCACCTGAATGGAAAATAGCATTTGAGGGGGGAATATGTCGGTCTTTCCCAATTAGGTCTATTAATAAGAAAGAACTGGTCATTCCACCGTATGAAACTGTTATGGTTAAAGGCATCAGTAGAAAACTTGATACTGACATGGTTGATTGTGTCACAGAAACCATGGATGGCAGAACTGATTATATTGTATGTCCCAGGGTGGTGCGCGTTGCAAACAGGGCACAGACCATAATATCTGTTAATGTGTACAATATCTCTGCCAAACCCATTACAATCAAACCCAAGACTGACTTTGGTCAACTGTCCGAAATTAAGGTTGTCGATGATTTTGTATCTGAAACTGGAACAGATGAGGATGAGGATGGCGTTGGTCACTCAGTATCTTTTGATGATCTTGGAATAAAAATTGATAGTTCAGCCATTACATCAGAACAATTACTTAGAGTGAGACAAGTGCTAGGTAAATGGCAACAATGCTTTTCCAAACATCCCAATGACTTAGGTAATACCAACCTAGTAAAACATAGAATTGTGTTGGAAGATGAACGTCCATTTAAGCAAGCTTATAGAAGGATTCCCCCAGGCATGTATGAGGAGGTTCGTCAGCATATCAAGGAAATGTTAGACGCAGGGGTTATTCGTGAATCTGACAGCCCATACTCGTCCAATGTTGTTCTTGTCAGGAAGAAGGATGGTTCCCTTCGATTTTGTATTGATTATAGGTTACTCAATCAAAGACCAAGGAAGGATGCGTACATGTTACCACGGTTTGATGACACCATAGATACTCTTAGTGGGTCCAAATACTTTTCCAAGTTGGACCTCCGTTCAAGTTATTGGCAAGTTGAAATGGAAGAAGCTGATAAACCCAAAACTGCTTTTTCTGTTGGAAACCTTGGTTTTTACGAATGTAATAGAATGGGCTATGGGTTAACAAATGCACCAGCTACATTCCAAAGGTTAATGGAGAAATGCATGGGTGAGATGCACCTAAGAGATTGTTTAATTTTCTTGGACGATATTTTGATCTTCTCTAAAACATTTAATCAGCATATCGACCGATTGGAAGCTGTCTTTGGTCGTCTTGAACAGCATAATCTAAAGTTAAGACCATCCAAATGTGAGTTATTTATGACCTCAGTCAAATACTTAGGTCATGTGGTTTCGGAACAAGGTGTTGAAACTGATCCAGAAAAGGTTTCAGCAGTTCATTCTTGGCCAATCCCTACTAATGTGAGAGAGTTACGGCAATTTCTTGGTTTTGTGGGATACTATCGTCGTTTTATTAGGGATTTTGCAAAGCTGGTCCAACCTCTACATACACTTCTGCAAGGTTACCATTCAAGCCCAACAAAATCTAGGAAGAAACCCAAATTCCACCCAGTTCCATGGTCTTGGGGTGAAATACAGCAACATGCTTTTGATCAGGTTAAATCAGCCTTATTGCAACCCCCAGTGCTTGCATATGCCGATTATAATCTCCCCTTTGTCTTGCATATAGATGCAAGTGGCTATGGTCTTGGTGCGATTCTATACCAAAAACAAGATGGTGCCGAAAGGGTAATAGCGTATGCAAGTCGTGGTCTACGACCAAGCGAGAAAAATTACCCAGCTCACAAAAGGGAATTCCTAGCCATGAAATGGGCAATTACAGATAAGTTTGCAGATTATTTGCAGGGCCATAAATTTGAGGTTATAACAGATAATAACCCGCTTACCTATGTCCTTACAAAAGCAAAGCTAGATGCTACAAGTCAAAGATGGATTGCTTCCTTGTCTTCTTTTGACTTTACTATATCATATAAGTCAGGTAAATTGAATGTTGACGCTGACAGTCTTTCACGTCACCCTAACCTAACAAAGGAAGATGTCAGTGCAATATGTAGTTCTGCTAGCACGTTCGTTCCTTTTTCTGAGACACTTGCATTCTCGTGCCCTCATTCGGCCGGTTTTGGTGGGTTTTGGGGAGTGAATTGGCGTGTTGAGCAGTCAAAAGACTCGACTATCGGGAGAGTGATTGAACTTCTAAATAGCAGTTTTCGCCCTAGGGGGAAGGACTTACGTGATGAAACACGTGGTGTTCAACAATACTTTCGACAATGGAGTCGACTAAATTTAGTCGATGGTATTTTATACAGAACCGCTGTTATAGAAGGTCAGTCAGTCAAACAACTGGTCATTCCGCAGTCATACAAAAATATTGCATTGGCTGGTATACATGAAGATGTTGGTCATCCAGGTAAGGAAAAAAGTCTCTGGCTTGCAAGGTGTCGTTTCTATTGGCCTGGTCTTGAAAAAGATTTGATTAGTAGAATCGAAGCTTGTGGCCGTTGCATATGTTACAAAACTCCTGTTAGGCCTGCCGCTGACTTAGTTCCTATCTATACTACCAGACCAATGGACCTGGTAAGTATTGATTTTCTCTCCTTGGAGATGTCCAAAAGTGGATATGAGAACATCCTTGTGATAGTGGATCACTTTACCCGCTATGCACAGGCTGTTCCATGTCGCAATCGGAAAGCCACTACGACTGCAAAAGCATTATTTGACAACTTCTCTGTCCACTACGGCTTTCCAAAGCAACTCCACAGCGACCAAGGTAAGAACTTTGTTGGAAAGGTTATCACAGAGCTGTGTCGATTGGTAGGTATCAGGAAGACGAAAACCACTCCTTACCATCCAATGGGCAACGGCACGGCAGAAAGATTTAACAAGACCCTGCTCAAAATGCTGGGAACCTTACCAAATGAACATAAGTCAGATTGGAAGAGTTACGTTGCTCCCATGGTACACGCATATAACGCTACCAAGAGTGATGCAACTGGCTTCTCTCCACATTTTCTTATGTTTGGTTGGCATCCCCGGTTGGCTATAGATGTTTATTTGGGACTGGAACCAAGTACAGTTGGTTCACCAGATACAACCTCTTATGCAAAATCAGTACGAGAAAGAATGCAGTTTGCATATGAGGTGGCAGCCGATGAAGCAGGTAAGTCTAAAGCCAAGAACAAACAAGCTTACGATCAGAAGGTAAAGCACTCTAGTATCGATATGGGTGACCGAGTACTAGTCCGAAATGTTGATCTTAAGGGTAAAAACAAACTTGCGGATACATGGGCTCGGGAACCTTATGTTGTGACAAAAGTCTCAGATAATGACATTCCCGTGTATCATGTACAGTTGGAAACGGGCAAAGGATCCACCCGTGTCCTCCATAGAAATATGTTGTTGCCAATCAACAGCATCTGTACAGAATTGGCCGAACCTGAGAATGTAGACGCAAAGCGTGTGCATCCTACAGATAGGGGCCGTAGAACGAGAAGTGCTGCTCACGATCAATCAGGATCATCTGACTCTGATGGTGACGCAAGTAGTTCTTCATTACCATACATTATTCCACATTTACGAGTGAATCCGGATCAAGGTCGTTGCTTACCCAGAACACAGTCTGTATCTCAAACTGATACTGCTTTTAGCACTGAGTTGTATAGTACAAACCAGTTTGAATCTGAAAGTATTGTCAATCCTGGGACTCCTGACCCATCTGTTGTACAGTCAGTTGAGCGAAACAACTCACCGAGTCTATACTTGAACGTTGAAAATCCGCCATCAGCTACTCCGGAACCTGTACGGAGCTCTACGCGAGTTAGAAATCAGCCTGACCGGTTTGGTCAGTGGGTCTATGGTCAACAGATTAGTGAACATGAGATATTTATTTGACGTATTAATGTTTCAGGATATTCATTTGCGGGTAGTTCAGTGTGTTGTGTGATTATCATATTGCTACAGCGGTATTCTGTTACGGAAGTGACATTCTGTCATTCCTGAATATTGTTTTACTTTGCTTGGTATGTTGTACAACATACATCAATATAATTATTCATTTTGTTTATTAATTCAGATGATATTATCTGATTATATGGATTATAAGATAATGTATAGTCAGTTTAGTCACTGCAAAATGGATACTTTTAATTTGATGTAAATAGTATAGTATGTGGACTTGCCTTGCTAGACGAATTCTACGACATTTATAAATTGAATGTCTGACTGTCACAGTAAAAGAGAAAAAAATGTATTCATGTGTTTGATGATTTGCATCATACACCGTAATGCGGGGTTGTCTTACTGCTCATAGTAGGTAGTCAGTAGTGATCATAATTACCGCAGTAACTGTTGTAGGAAGTGCTTTGTATATATTGTATATATGTATATCAGAGAGTAGTGTTTCTAATTTAATGCTACTTTAGTTGGTATGTATGTGTTCTTGATATTCGTAAATGTCAGGAGACATTTCTTGGCGGTAGGGGTATGTGTAACCCATGTCAAAAGTAGTTTTTACAGGTCCAAATAAATATAATCAATCAATAATTTCTTAATATAAGAGTAACAACATGTTCAATCCAATCAATAAAACTATTATATAATAGTGGTCACTAAATTGTAAACACAGACAATCTCCAAGTATGGGTACAATGATATGCATTGATAAGCAGGAGTTGTCAGAATTTGATTGGCTGGGTTGAAGTTGAATTTTTGTACTACACAATTAACAGGTCACTTGTGAGCAGATAGTGGAACTGTGATGTTCTCATCTTGAAATGTAGCTGTTAAATTAACTGTGGTTCTGGTAGGTTTCCTGACCCTGACTTTTAAACTACAATGAATTTATTTATCTGTTATTAGTTAGTTATCGCATGGATTGATTTGTAGTTAAGAGATTTATACGTTTCCTAAAACAAGGTCATTATGATTTCAGACCTTTTCCACGATACTCTCTCCCTCACTGATGTTAGAATAAAACCTCAAAGAAGCCTAACGATTTGTTGTATAAATTATACAAGTGAAGAACGGCTAAATACATATCACTGTTACATGTACATATCACTGTTACATGTACATATCACTGTTACATGTACATACATATCACTGTTACATGTACATACATATCACTGTTACATGTACATATCACTGTTACATGTACATATCACTGTTACATGTACATACATATCACTGTTACATGTACATACATATCACGGTTACATGTACATACATATCACTGTTACATGTACATACATATCACGGTTACATGTACATATCACTGTTACATGTACATATCACTGTTACATGTACATACATATCACGGTTACATGTACATACATACATATCACGGTTACATGTACATACATATCACGGTTACATGTACATATCACGGTTACATGTACATATCACTGTTACATGTACATATCACTGTTACATGTACATACATATCACGGTTACATGTACATACATACATATCACGGTTACATGTACATACATACATATCACGGTTACATGTACATACATATCACGGTTACATGTACATATCACGGTTACATGTACATATCACTGTTACATGTACATATCACTGTTACATGTACATATCACGGTTACATGTACATATCACTGTTACATGTACATATTACGGTTACATGTACATATCACGGTTACATGTACATATCACCGTTACATGTACATACATATCACGGTTACATGTACATACATATCACGGTTACATGTACATACATATCACGGTTACATGTACATACATATCACGGTTACATGTACATACATATCACTGTTACATGTACATACATATCACGGTTACATGTACATATCACTGTTACATGTACATACATATCACTGTTACATGTACATATCACTGTTACATGTACATACATATCACGGTTACATGTACACACATACATATCACGGTTACATGTACATACATATCACGGTTACATGTACATATCACGGTTACATGTACATACATATCACGGTTACATGTACATATCACTGTTACATGTACATATCACTGTTACATGTACATATCACTATTACATGTACATACATATCACGGTTACATGTACATACATATCACTGTTACATATACATACATATCACTGTTACATGTACATACATATCACGGTTACATGTACATACATATCACTGTTACATGTACATACATATCACTGTTACATGTACATATCACGGTTACATGTACATACATATCACTGTTACATGTACATATCACTGTTACATGTACATACATATCACTGTTACATGTACATATCACGGTTAAATGTACATACATATCACTGTTACATGTACATACATATCACTGTTACATATACATACATATCACGGTTACATGTACATACATATCACTGTTACATGTACATACATATCACGGTTACATGTACATACATATCACTGTTACATGTACATACATATCACTGTTACATGTACATACATATCACTGTTACATGTACATACATATCACTGTTACATGTACATACATATCACTGTTACATGTACATATCACGGTTACATGTACATACATATCACAGTTACATGTACATATCACTGTTACATGTACATACATATCACTGTTACTTGTACATATCACGGTTAAATGTACATACATATCACTGTTACATGTACATACATATCACTGTTACATATACATACATATCACGGTTACATGTACATACATATCACTGTTACATGTACATACATATCACTGTTACATGTACATATCACCGTTACATGTACATACATATCACTGTTACATGTACATACATATCACTGTTACATGTACATACATATCACGGTTACATGTACATACATATCACTGTTACATGTACATACATATCACTGTTACATGTACATACATATCACTGTTACATGTACATATCACTGTTACATGTACATATCACTGTTACATGTACATACATATCACAGTTACATGTACATACATATCACTGTTACATGTACATATCACTGTTACATGTACATACATATCACGGTACATGTACATACATATCACTGTTACATGTACATACATATCACGGTACATGTACATACATATCACTGTTACATGTACATATCACTGTTACATGTACATACATATCACTGTTACATGTACATATCACTTTTACATGTACATACATATCACTGTTACATGTACATACATATCACTGTTACATGTACATATCACTGTTACATGTACATATCACTGTTACATGTACATACATATCACTGTTACATGTACATACATATCACTGTTACATGTACATATCACTGTTACATGTACATATCACTGTTACATGTACATATCACTGTTACATGTACATATCACTGTTACATGTACATATCACTGTTACATGTACATACATATCACTGTTACATGTACATACATATCACTGTTACATGTACATACATATCACTGTTACATGTACATATCACTGTTACATGTACATACATATCACTGTTACATGTACATACATATCACTGTTACATGTACATACCTATCACTGTTACATGTACATACATATCACTGTTACATGTACATACATATCACTGTTACATGTACATACATATCACTGTTACATGTACATACATATCACTGTTAAATGTACATACATATCACTGTTACATGTACATACATATCACTGTTACATGTACATACATATCACGGTTATATGTACATACATATCACTGTTACATGTACATATCACTGTTACATGTACATATCACTGTTACATATTCATATCACTGTTACATGTACATACATATCACTGTTACATGTACATATCACGGTTATATGTACATATCACTGTTACATGTACATATCACTGCTACATGTACATATCACTGTTACATGTACATACATATCAATGTTACATGTACATACATACATATCACTGTTACATGTACATACATATCACTGTTACATGTACATACATATCACTGTTACATGTACATACATATCACTGTTACATGTACATATCACTGTTACATGTACATATCACTGTTACATGTACATATCACTGTTACATGTACATATCACTGTTACATGTACATACATATCACTGTTACATGTACATACATATCACTGTTACATGTACATACATATCACTGTTACATGTACATACATATCACTGTTACATGTACATACATATCACTGTTACATGTACCTACATAGCACTGTTACATGTACATACATATCACGGTTACATGTACGTACATATCACTGTTACATGTACGTACATATCACTGTTACATGTACATACATATCACTGTTACATGTACATACATATCACTGTTACATGTACATACATATCACTGTTACATGTACATACATATCACTGTTACATGTACATACATATCACTGTTACATGTACATACATATCACTGTTACATGTACATACATATCACTGTTACATGTACATACATATCACTGTTACATGTACATACATATCACTGTTACATGTACATACATATCACTGTTACATGTACATACATATCACTGTTACATGTACATACATATCACTGTTACATGTACATACATATCACTGTTACATGTACGTACATATCATACATATCACTGTTACATGTACATACATATCACTGTTACATGTACATACATATCACTGTTACATGTACATACATATCACTGTTACATGTACATACATATCACTGTTACATGTACATACATATCACTGTTACATGTACATACATATCACTGTTACATGTACATACATATCACTGTTACATGTACATACATATCACTATTACATGTACATATCACGGTTACATGTACATACATATCACTGTTACATGTACATACATATCACTGTTACATGTACATATCACGGTTACATGTACATATCACTGTTACATGTACATATCACGGTTACATGTACATACATATCACTGTTACATATACATATCACTGTTACATGTACATAAATATCACTGTTACATGTACATATCACTGTTACATGTACATACATATCACGGTTACATGTACATATCACTGTTACATGTACATACATATCACGGTTACATGTACATATCACTGTTACATGTACATACATATCAGTTACATGTACATATCATTGTTACATGTACATACATATCACTGTTACATGTACATATCACGGTTACATGTACATACATATCACTGTTACATGTACATACATATCACGGTTACATGTACATATCACTGTTACATGTACATACATATCACTTTTACATGTACATATCACTGTTACATGTACATACATATCACTGTTACATGTACATATCACTGTTACATGTACATATCACTGTTACATGTACAAACATATCACTGTTACATGTACATATCACTGTTACATTTACATACATATCACTGTTACATGTACATATCACGGTTACATGTACATACATATCACTGTTACATGTACATATCACTTTTACATGTACATACATATCACTGTTACATGTACATACATATCACTGTTACATGTACATATCACTGTTACATGTACATATCACTGTTACATGTACATACATATCACTGTTACATGTACATACATATCACTGTTACATGTACATACATATCACTGTTACATGTACATATCACTGTTACATGTACATATCACTGTTACATGTACATACATATCACTGATACATGTACATACATATCACTGTTACATGTACATATCACTGTTACATGTACATATCACTGTTACATGTACATACATATCACTGTTACATGTACATACATATCACTGTTACATGTACATACATATCACTGTTACATGTACATACATATCACTGTTACATGTACATACATATCACTGTTACATGTACATACATATCACTGTTACATGTACATACATATCACTGTTACATGTACATACATATCACTGTTACATGTACATACATATCACTGTTACATGTACATATCACTGTTACATGTACATATCACTGTTACATGTACATACATATCACTGTTACATGTACATACATATCACTGTTACATGTACATACATATCACTGTTACATGTACATACATATCACTGTTACATGTACATACATATCACTGTTACATGTACATACATATCACGGTTACATGTACATACATATCACTGTTACATGTACATACATATCACTGTTACATGTACATACATATCACTGTTACATGTACATACATATCACTGTTACATGTACATACATATCACTGTTACATGTACATACATATCACTGTTACATGTACATACATATCACTGTTACATGTACATACATATCACTGTTACATGTACATACATATCACTGTTACATGTACATACATATCACTGTTACATGTACATACATATCACTGTTACATGTACATACATATCACTGTTACATGTACATACATATCACTGTTACATGTACATACATATCACTGTTACATGTACATACATATCACTGTTACATGTACATACATATCACTGTTACATGTACATACATATCACTGTTACATGTACATACATATCACTGTTACATGTACATACATATCACTGTTACATGTACATACATATCACTGTTACATGTACATATCACTGTTACATGTACACATCACTGTTACATGTACATACATATCACTGTTACATGTACATACATATCACTGTTACATGTACATACATATCACTGTTACATGTACATACATATCACTGTTACATGTACATACATATCACTGTTACATGTACATACATATCACTGTTACATGTACATACATATCACGGTTACATGTACATACAATCACTGTTACATGTACATACATATCACTGTTACATGTACATACATATCACTGTTACATGTACATACATATCACTGTTACATGTACATACATTCACTGTTACATGTACATACATATCACTGTTACATGTACATACATATCACTGTTACATGTACATATCACTGTTACATGTACACATCACTGTTACATGTACATACATATCACTGTTACATGTACATACATATCACTGTTACATGTACATACATATCACTGTTACATGTACATACATATCACTGTTACATGTACATATCACTGTTACATGTACATACATATCACTGTTACATGTACATATCACTGTTACATGTACATATCACTGTTACATGTACATATCACTGTTACATGTACATATCACTGTTACATACATATCACTGTTACATGTACATATCACTGTTACATGTACATACATATCACTGTTACATGTACATACATATCACTGTTACATGTACATATCACTGTTACATGTACATATCACTGTTACATGTACATATCACTGTTACATGTACATATCACTGTTACATGTACATATCACTGTTACATGTACATATCACTGTTACATGTACATATCACTGTTACATGTACATATCACGGTTACATGTACATATCACTGTTACATGTACATATCACTGTTACATGTACATATCACTGTTACATGTACATACATCACTGTTACATGTACATACATATCACTGTTACATGTACATATCACTGTTACATGTACATATCACTGTTACATGTACATACATATCACTGTTACATGTACATATCACTGTTACATGTACATACATATCACTGTTACATGTACATATCACTGTTACATGTACATACATATTACTGTTACATGTACATACATATCACTGTTACATGTACATACATATCACTGTTACATGTACATATCACTGTTACATGTACATATCACTGTTACATGTACATACATATCACTGTTACATGTACATACTTATCACTGTTACATGTACATACATATCACTGTTACATGTACATATCACTGTTACATGTACATATCACTGTTACATGTACATACATATCACTGATACATGTACATACATATCACTGTTACATATCACTGTTACATGTACATATCACTGTTACATGTACATACATATCACTGTTACATGTACATACATATCACTGTTAAATGTACATACATATCACTGTTACATGTACATACATATCACGGTCACATGTACATACATATCACTGCTACATGTACATACATATCACTGTTACATGTACATACATATCACTGTTACATGTACATACATATCACTGTTACATGTACATACATATCACTGTTACATGTACATACATATCACGGTTACATGTACATACATATCACTGTTACATGTGCATACATATCACTGTTACATGTACATACATATCACTGTTACATGTACATACATATCACTGTTACATGTACATATCACTGTTAATGTACATATCACTGTTACATGTACATACATATCACGGTACATGTACATACATATCACTGTTACATGTACATACATATCACGGTACATGTACATACATATCACTGTTACATGTACATATCACTGTTACATGTACATACATATCACTGTTACATGTACATATCACCGTTACATGTACATACATATCACTGTTACATGTACATACATATCACTGTTACATGTACATACATATCACGGTTACATGTACATACATATCACTGTTACATGTACATACATATCACTGATACATGTACATACATATCACTGTTACATGTACATATCACTGTTACATGTACATATCACTGTTACATGTACATACATATCACTGTTACATGTACATACATATCACTGTTACATGTACATACATATCACTGTTACATGTACATACATATCACTGTTACATGTACATACATATCACGGTTACATGTACATACATATCACTGTTACATGTACGTACATATCACTGTTACATGTACATACATATCACTGTTACATGTACATACATATCACTGTTACATGTACATACATATCACTGTTACATGTACATATATATCACTGTTACATGTACATACATATCACTGTTACATGTACATACATATCACTGTTACATGTACATACATATCACTGTTACATGTACATACATATCACTGTTACATGTACATACATATCACTGTTACATGTACATACATATCACTGTTACATGTACATACATATCTCTGTTACATGTACATACATATCACGGTTATTTGTACATACAAATCACTGTTACATGTACGTACATATCACTGTTACATGTAAATACATATCACTGTTACATGTACATACATATCACTGTTACATGTACATACATGTCACTGTTACATGTACATACATATCACTGTTACATGTACATACATATCACTGTTACATGTACATATCACTGTTACATGTACACATCACTGTTACATGTACATACATATCACTGTTACATGTACATACATATCACTGTTACATGTACATATTACTGTTACATGTATTTACCACTGTTACATGTACATATCACTGTTACATGTACATATCACTGTTACATGTACATATCACTGTTACATGTACATATCACGGTTACATGTACATATCACTGTTACATGTACATATCACTGTTACATGTACATATCACTGTTACATGTACATATCACTGTTACATGTACATACATATCACTGTTACATGTACATACATATCACTGTTGCATGTACATATCACTGTTACATGTACATACCACTGTTACATGTACGTATCACTGTTACATGTACATATCACTGTTACATGTACATATCACTGTTACATGTACATATCACTGTTACATGTACATATCACTGTTACATGTACATATCACGGTTACATGTACATATCACTGTTACATGTACATATCACTGTTACATGTACATATCACTGTTACATGTACATACATATCACTTTTACATGTACATACATATCACTGTTACTTGTACATATCACTGTTACATGTACATATCACTGTTACATGTACATACATATCACTGTTACATGTACATATCACTGTTACATGTACATACATATCACTGTTACATGTACATATCACTGTTACATGTACATACATATTACTGTTACATGTACATACATATCACTGTTACATGTACATACATATCACTGTTACATGTACATATCACTGTTACATGTACATATCACTGTTACATGTACATACATATCACTGTTACATGTACATACTTATCACTGTTACATGTACATACATATCACTGTTACATGTACATATCACTGTTACATGTACATATCACTGTTACATGTACATACATATCACTGATACATGTACATACATATCACTGTTACATATCACTGTTACATGTACATATCACTGTTACATGTACATACATATCACTGTTACATGTACATACATATCACTGTTAAATGTACATACATATCACTGTTACATGTACATACATATCACGGTCACATGTACATACATATCACTGCTACATGTACATACATATCACTGTTACATGTACATACATATCACTGTTACATGTACATACATATCACTGTTACATGTACATACATATCACTGTTACATGTACATACATATCACGGTTACATGTACATACATATCACTGTTACATGTGCATACATATCACTGTTACATGTACATACATATCACTGTTACATGTACATACATATCACTGTTACATGTACATATCACTGTTACATGTACATATCACTGTTACATGTACATACATATCACGGTACATGTACATACATATCACTGTTACATGTACATACATATCACGGTACATGTACATACATATCACTGTTACATGTACATATCACTGTTACATGTACATACATATCACTGTTACATGTACATATCACCGTTACATGTACATACATATCACTGTTACATGTACATACATATCACTGTTACATGTACATACATATCACGGTTACATGTACATACATATCACTGTTACATGTACATACATATCACTGTTACATGTACATACATATCACTGTTACATGTACATATCACTGTTACATGTACATATCACTGTTACATGTACATACATATCACTGTTACATGTACATACATATCACTGTTACATGTACATACATATCACTGTTACATGTACATACATATCACTGTTACATGTACATACATATCACTGTTACATGTACATACATATCACTGTTACATGTACATACATATCACTGTTACATGTACATATCACTGTTACATGTACATACATATCACTGTTACATGTACATACATATCACTGTTACATGTACATACATATCACTGTTACATGTACATACATATCACTGTTACATGTACATATCACTGTTACATGTACATACATATCACTGTTACATGTACATACATATCACTGTTACATGTACATACATATCACTGTTACATGTACATACATATCACTGTTACATGTACATACATATCTCTGTTACATGTACATACATATCACGGTTATGTGTACATACAAATCACTGTTACATGTACGTACATATCACTGTTACATGTACATACATATCACTGTTACATGTACATACATATCACTGTTACATGTACATACATGTCACTGTTACATGTACATACATATCACTGTTACATGTACATACATATCACTGTTACATGTACATACATATCACGGTTACATGTACATACATATCACTGTTACAAGTACATACATATCACTGTTACATGTACATACATATCACTGTTACATGTACATACATATCACTGTTACATGTACATACATATCACTATTACATGTACATATCACGGTTACATGTACATACATATCACTGTTACATGTACATACATATCACTGTTACATGTACATATCACGGTTACATGTACATATCACTGTTACATGTACATATCACGGTTACATGTACATACATATCACTGTTACATGTACATACATATCACTGTTACATATACATATCACTGTTACATGTACATACATATCACTGTTACATGTACATATCACTGTTACATGTACATACATATCACGGTTACATGTACATATCACTGTTACATATACATATCACTGTTACATGTACATACATATCACTGTTACATGTACATATCACTGTTACATGTACATACATATCACGGTTACATGTACATATCACTGTTACATGTACATACATATCACGGTTACATGTACATATCACTGTTACATGTACATACATATCACTGTTACATGTACATATCACTGTTACATGTACATACATATCACTGTTACATGTACATATCACTGTTACATGTACATACATATCACTGTTACATGTACATACATATCACGGTACATATACATACATATCACTGTTACATGTACATATCACGGTTACATGTACATACATATCACTGTTACATGTACATACATATCACGGTTACATGTACATATCACTGTTACATGTACATACATATCACTTTTACATGTACATATCACTGTTACATGTACATACATATCACTGTTACATGTACATATCACTGTTACATGTACATATCACTGTTACATGTACAAACATATCACTGTTACATGTACATATCACTGTTACATGTACATACATATCACTGTTACATGTACATATCACGGTTACATGTACATACATATCACTGTTACATGTACATATCACTGTTACATGTACATACATATCACTGTTACATGTACATATCACGGTTACATGTACATACATATCACGGTTACAAGTACATACATATCACTGTTACATGTACATATCACTGTTACATGTACAATCACTGTTACATGTACATACATATCACTGTTACATGTACATACATATCACTGTTACATGTACATATCACTGTTACATGTACTTACCACTGTTACATGTACATATCACTGTTACATGTACATATCACTGTTACATATACATATCACTGTTACATGTACATATCACGGTTACATGTACATATCACTGTTACATGTACATATCACTGTTACATGTACATATCACTGTTACATGTACATATCACTGTTACATGTACATACATATCACTGTTACATGTACATACATATCACTGTTGCATGTACATATCACTGTTACATGTACATACCACTGTTACATGTACATATCACTGTTACATGTACATATCACTGTTACATGTACATATCACTGTTACATGTACATATCACTGTTACATGTACATATCACTGTTACATGTACATACATATCACTGTTACATGTACATACATATCACTGTTACATGTACATATCACTGTTACATGTACATATCACTGTTACATGTACATACATATCACTGTTACATGTACATACATATCACTGTTACATGTACATATCACTGTTACATGTACATATCACTGTTACATGTACATATCACTGTTACATGTACATACATATCACTGTTACATGTACATATCACTGTTACATGTACATACATATCACTGTTACATGTACATACATATCACGGTTAAGTGTACATACATATCACTGTTACATGTACATACATATCACTGTTACATGTACATACATATCACTGTTACATGTACATATCACTGTTACATGTACATATCACTGTTACATATACATATCACTGTTACATGTACATATCACGGTTACATGCACATATCACTGTTACATGTACATATCACTGTTACATGTACATATCACTGTTACATGTACATATCACTGTTACATGTACATACATATCACTGTTACATGTACATACATATCACTGTTGCATGTACATATCACTGTTACATGTACATACCACTGTTACATGTACATATCACTGTTACATGTACATATCACTGTTACATGTACATATCACTGTTACATGTACATATCACTGTTACATGTACATATCACTGTTACATGTACATATCACGGTTACATGTACATATCACTGTTACATGTACATATCACTGTTACATGTACATATCACTGTTACATGTACATACATATCACTTTTACATGTACATACATATCACTGTTACTTGTACATATCACTGTTACATGTACATATCACTGTTACATGTACATACATATCACTGTTACATGTACATATCACTGTTACATGTACATACATATCACTGTTACATGTACATATCACTGTTACATGTACATACATATTAATGTTACATGTACATACATATCACTGTTACATGTACATACATATCACTGTTACATGTACATATCACTGTTACATGTACATATCACTGTTACATGTACATAATATCACTGTTACATGTACATACATATCACTGTTACATGTACATACATATCACTGTTACATGTACATATCACTGTTACATGTACATATCACTGTTACATGTACATACATATCACGGTTACATGTACATATCACTGTTACATGTACATACATATCACTGTTACATGTACATACATATCACTGTTAAATGTACATACATATCACTGTTACATGTACATACATATCACGGTCACATGTACATACATATCACTGCTACATGTACATACATATCACTGTTACATGTACATACATATCACTGTTACATGTACATACATATCACTGTTACATGTACATACATATCACTGTTACATGTACATACATATCACTGTTACATGTACATACATATCACTGTTACATGTGCATACATATCACTGTTACATGTACATACATATCACTGTTACATGTACATACATATCACTGTTACATGTACATATCACTCTTACATGTACATATCACTGTTACATGTACATACATATCACGGTACATGTACATACATATCACTGTTACATGTACATACATATCACGGTACATGTACATACATATCACTGTTACATGTACATATCACTGTTACATGTACATACATATCACTGTTACATGTACATATCACGGTTACATGTACATACATATCACTGTTACATGTACATACATATCACTGTTACATGTACATACATATCACGGTTACATGTACATACATATCACTGTTACATGTACATACATATCACTGATACATGTACATACATATCACTGTTACATGTACATATCACTGTTACGTGTACATATCACGGTTACATGTACATACATATCACTGTTACATGTACATACATATCACTGTTACATGTACATATCACTGTTACATGTACATACATATCACGGTACATGTACATACATATCACTGTTACATGTACATACATATCACGGTACATGTACGTACATATCACTGTTACATGTACATACATATCACTGTTACATGTACATATCACGGTTACATGTACATACATATCACTGTTACATGTACATATCACTGTTACATGTACATACATATCACTGTTACATGTACATATCACGGTTACATGTACATACATATCACTGTTACATGTACATACATATCACTGTTACATGTACATACATATCACTGTTACATGTACATATCACTGTTACATGTACATACCTATCACTGTTACATGTACATACATATCACTGTTACATGTACATATCACTGTTACATGTACATATCACTGTTAGATGTACATACATATCACTGTTACATGTACATACATATCACTGTTGCATGTACACATCACTGTTACATGTACATACATATCACTGTTACATGTACATATCACTGTTACATGTACATATCACTGTTACATGTACATACATATCACTGTTACATGTACATACCACTATTACATGTACATATCACTGTTACATGTACATATCACTGTTACATGTACATATCACTGTTACATGTACATACATATCACTGTTACATGTACATATCACTGTTACATGTACATATCACTGTTACATGTACATATCACTGTTACATGTACATATCACGGTTACATGTACATACATATCACGGTACATGTACATACATATCACTGTTACATGTACATATCACTGTTACATGTACATACATATCACTGTTACATGTACATATCACTGTTACATGTACATATCACTGTTACATGTACATATCACTGTTACATGTACATATCACTGTTACATGTACATATCACTGTTACATGTACATACATATCACTGTTACATGTACATACATATCACTGTTACATGCACATATCACTGTTACATGTACATATATATCACTGTTACATGTACATATCACTGTTACATGTACATACATATCACGGTTACATGTACATACATATCACTGTTACATGTACATACATATCACTGTTACATGTACATATCACTGTTACATGTACATACATATCACTGTTACATGTACATATCACTGTTACATGTACATACATATCACTGTTACATGTACATACATATCACGGTTACATGTACATACATATCACGGTTACATGTACATACATATCACGGTTACATGTACATACATATCACGGTTACATGTACATATCACGGGTACATGTACATACATATCACTAATACATGTACATACATATCACGGTTACATGTACATACATATCACTGTTACATGTACAAACATATCACGGTTACATGTACATGCATATCACGGTTACATGTACATATCACGGTTACATGTACATACATATCACTGTTACATGTACATATCACTGTTACATGTACATATCACTGTTACATGTACATACATATCACTGTTACATGTACATACATATCACGGTTACATGTACATACATATCACTGTTACATGTACATATCACTGTTACATGTACATACATATCACGGTTACATGTACATACATATCACGGTTACATGTACATATCACGGTTACATGTACATACATATCACTGTTACATGTACATATCACTGTTACATGTACATATCACTGTTACATGTACATACATATCACTGTTACATGTACATACATATCACTGTTACATGTACATATCACTGTTACATGTACATATCACGGTTACATGTACATTTCACTGTTACATGTACATATCACTGTTACATGTACATACATATCACTGTTACATGTACATACATATCACTGTTACATGTACATACATATCACGGTTACATGTACATACATATCACGGTTACATGTACATACATATCACTGTTACATGTACATATCACTGTTACATGTACATGCATATCACTGTTACATGTACATACATATCACTGTTACATGTACATACATATCACTGTTACATGTACATACATATCACTGTTACATGTACATACATATCACTGTTACATGTACATACATATCACTGTTACATGTACATACATATCACTGTTACATGTACATACATATCACTGTTACATGTACATACATATCACTGTCACAAGTGATCCTCTACCTCACAAGCACGATAAGTCATCCTCTACCTCACAAGCACGATAAGTCATCCTCTACCTCACAAGCACGATAAGTCATTATATACCTCACAAGCACGATAAGTCATTCTATACCTCACAAGCACGATACGTCATTCTATACCTCACAACCACGATAAGTCATTCAATACCTCACAACCACGATAAGTCATTCTATACCTCACAACCACGATAAGTCTTTATGTACCTCACAACCACGATAAGTCATTCTATACCTCACAAGCACGATAAGTTATTCTATACCTCACAAGCACGATAAGTCATCCTCTACCTCACAACCACTATATGTCATTCTCTAACTCACAACCACGATAAGTCATTATATACCTCACAAGCACGATAAGTCATTCTATACCTCACAACCAGGATACGTCATTCTATACCTCACAAGCACGATACGTCATTCTATACCTCACAACCACGATAAGTCATTCTCTAACTCACAACCACGATTAGTCATTATATACCTCACAACCACGATAAGTCATTCTATACCTCACAACCACGATACGTCATTCTATACCTCACAAGCACGATACGTCATTCTATACCTCACAACCTCGATAAGTCATTCTATACCTCACAACCACGATAAGTCATTCTATACCTCACAACCACGATAAGTCATTATATACCTCACAAGCACGATAAGTCATTCTATACCTCACAGACACGATAAGTCATTCTATACCTTACAACCACGATAAGTCATTATATACCTCACAAGCACGATAAGTCATTCTATACCTCACAAGCACGATAAGTCATTCTATACCTCACAACCACGATAAGTCATTCAATACCTCACAACCACGATAAGTCATTCTATACTTCACAACCACGATAAGTCATTCAATACCTCACAAGCACGATACGTCATTCTATACCTCACAACCACGATAAGTCATTCAATACCTCACAACCACGATAAGTCATTCTATACCTCACAACCACGATAAGTCATTCAATACCTCACAAGCACGATAAGTCATTCAATACCTCACAACCACGATAAGTCATTCTATACCTCACAACCACGATAAGTCATTCTATACCTCACAACCACGATAAGTCATTCAATACCTCACAACCACGATAAGTCAGTCTATACCTCACAACCACGATAAGTCATTCTATACCTCACAACCACGATAAGTCAGTCTATACCTCACAACCACGATAAGTCATTCTATACCTCACAACCACGATAAGTCATTCTATACCTCACAACCACGATAAGTCATTATATACCTCACAACCACGATAAGTCATTCTATACCTCACAACCACGATAAGTCATTCTATACCTCACAACCACGATAAGTCAGTCTATACCTCACAACCACGATAAGTCATTCAATACCTCACAACCACGATACGTCATTCTATACCTCACAACCACGATAAGTCATTATATACCTCACAAGCACGATAAGTCATTCTATACCTCACAACCACGATAAGTCAGTCTATACCTCACAACAACAATAAGTCATTCTATACCTCACAAACAAAATCAAAATGTTATAAAAACAAATTTATTTCGAGCATAACAACATAGCAAGGAAAGCTAGGGGGTAGCGGGGGTAGTGGGGGCGTTTTATTGAAATCAGAGAAAATACGTATAATTATAATGCGAGAGAAGAATAGTTTACTTACAAGCGAGTATTTGAATCATCGTGCCACGCGTCCAGCTGGTACAATATGCTATGGGAGATAGAACGTCATGGTTCCTATGTTGAAATACCGTACATGTATACACCAAATTCTTATCATCCACTTTGGGGACAATTGGAGGCCCTAATACAAATACAACAGTAATTTAATATCACAAGTACGATGTATATACGTCAGCGAGAGGATTACACCGATCTTCCATGTACATACGTCAGCGAGGGGATTACACCGATCTTCCATGTACATACGTCAGCGAGGGGATTACACCGATCGTCCATGTACATACGTCAGCGAGGGGATTACACCGATCTTCCATGTATATACGTCAGCGAGGAGATTACACCGATCGTCCATGTACATACGTCAGCGAGGGGATTACACCGATCTTCCATGTACATACGTCAGCGAGGGGATTACACCGATCGTCCATGTACATACGTCAGCGAGGGGGTTACACCGATCTTCCATGTACACACGTCAGCGAGGGGATTACACCGATTTCCATGTACATACGTCAGCGAGGGGATTACACCGATCGTCCATGTACATACGTCAGCGAGGGGGTTACACCGATCTTCCATGTACACACGTCAGCGAGGGGATTACACCGATCTTCCATGTACATACGTCAGCGAGGGGATTACACCGATCTTCCATGTGCACACGTCAGCGAGGATTACACCGATCTTCCATGTGCACACGTCAGCGAGGGGATTACACCGATATTCTATGTGCACACGTCAGCGAGGGGATTACACCGATATTCCATGTACGTACGTCAGCGAGGGGATTACACCGATATTCCATGTGCACACGTCAGCGAGGGGATTACACCGATCTTCCATGTACGTACGTCAGCGAGGGGATTACACCGATTTTCATGTACGTACGTCAGCGAGGGGATTACACCGATATTCCATGTGCACACGTCAGCGAGGGGATTACACCGATCTTCCATGTACGTACGTCAGCGAGGGGATTACACCGATTTTCCATGTACGTACGTCAGCGAGGGGATTACACCGATCTTCCATGTGCACACGTCAGCGAGGGGATTACACCGATCTTCCATGTACGTACGTCAGCGAGGGGATTACACCGATCTTCCATGTACGTACGTCAGCGAGGGGATTACACCGATCTTCCATGTACGTACGTCAGCGAGGGGATTACACCGATCGTCCATGTGCACACGTCAGCGAGGGGATTACACCGATCTTCCATGTACGTACGTCAGCGAGGGGATTACACCGATCTTCCATGTACGTACGTCAGCGAGGGGATTACACCGAGCTTCCATGTGCAAACGTCAGCGAGGGGATTACACCGATCTTCCATGTACACACGTCAGCGAGGGGATTACACCGATCTTCCATGTACGTACGTCAGCGAGGGGATTACACCGATCTTCCATGTACATACGTCAGCGAGGGGATTACACCGATCTTCCATGTGCACACGTCAGCGAGGGGATTACACCGATCTTCCATGTACATACGTCAGCGAGGGGATTACACCGTTCTTCCATGTTAAATACATGTACAATGATGGCCGACTTACCTTTGAAATCTACAAACACATCTTCCTACGTGTCCCGGGCTTCATAGCAGCAACTACTCTTATTTTAATAATTTTGCATCAAATGTCCGACCCCCTATCCACGCAGCGTGCGAGACAGGACCTATTGTCCAACCCCCTATCCACGCAGCGTGTCCGATCCCCTATATACGTCATCTACACAGACGAACCTCAGTGCTATACCGACGAACCTCAGTGCTGCACAGACGAACCTCAATGCTACACAGACGAACCTCAATGCTACATAGACGAACCTCAGTGCTAGACAGACGAACCTCAGTGCTACACAGACGAACCTCAGTGCTACACAGACGAACCTCAATGCTACACAGACGAACCTCAATGCTAAACAGACGAACCTCAATGCTAGACGGACGATCCTCAGTGCCATACAGACGATCCTCAGTGCCATAAGACGAACCTCAGTGCTAAACAGACGAACCTCAGTGCTACACAGACGAACTTCAATGCTACACAGACGACCCTCAATGCTAAACAGACGAACCTCAGTGCTACACAGACGAACCTCAGTGCTACACAGACGAACCTCAATGCTACACAGACGAACCTCAATGCTAAACAGACGAACCTCAATGCTAGACAGACGGTCCTCAGTGCCATACAGACGAACCTCAGTGCTACACAGACGAAGTTCAGTGCTACACAGACGAACCTCAATGCTGCATAGACGAACCTCAGTGCTGCACAGACGAATCTCAATGCTACACAGACGAACCTCAGTGCTACACAGACGAACCTCAATGCTACACAGACGAACCTCAGTGCTAGACAGACGAACCTCAGTGCTACACAGACGAAGTTCAGTGCTACACAGACGAACCTCAATGCTACACAGAGGAACCTCAGTGCTAGACAGAGGAACATCAGTGGTACACAGAGGAACATCAGTACCATACAGACGAACCTCAGTGCTACACAGAGGAACCTCAGTGCTACACAGACGAACCTCAGTCCCACACAGACGAACCTCAGTGCTACACAGACGAACAGCAGTGCTACACAGACGAACCTCAATGCTACACAGACGAACCTCAGTCCCACACAGACGAATGTCAGTGCTAGACAGACGAACCTCAGTGCTACACAGACGAACCTCAGTGCTAGACAGACGAACCTCAGTGCTACACAGATGAACCTCAGTGCTACACAGACGAACCTCAGTGTTACACAGAGGAAACTCAGTGCTAGATAGACGAACCTCAATCCCACACAGACGAACCTCAGTGCTAGACAGACGAACCTCAGTCCCACACAGACGAACGTCAGTGCTACACAGACGAACCTCAGTCCCACACAGACGAACGTCAGTCCCACACAGACGAACCTCAGTGCTAGAAAGACGAACCACAGTCCCACACAGACGAACGTCAGTGCTAGACAGACGAACCACAGTGCTACACAGACGAACCACAATGCTATACAGACGAACCACAGTGCTACATAGACGAACGTCAGTGCTAGACAGACGAACCACAGTGCTACACAGACGAACCACAATGCTACACAGACGAACCTCAGTCCCACACAGACGAACCTCAATGCTACACAGACGAACCTCAGTCCCACACAGACGAACCACAGTGCTACATAGAGGAACATCAGTGCTACAGACGAACCTCAGTACACCAGGTGGCAAAAGTCACAAGCTAGTGTGAAATATATAGTATGTAGTGTTATAGAATCGCCTTATCGGCGATAGTTACGTCCTCAAGTTTGATTCCCGCGCTGGCCTTGCTATGCTAGATCTACTATTCACAATGATTCATGTTATCAGGATATTTTTAATTGACGATCTAGCTTCCTGATGTTATCCTCTACATCATAGGACCACTTTAAACGTATATTCCGGTTCTAAATCATAGGACCGCTTTAAACTTATATTCCTGTTCTAAATCATAGGACCACTTTAAACTTATATTCCTGTTCTAAATCATAGGACCACTTTAAATTTATATTCCGGTTCTAAATCATAGGACCGCTTTAAATTAATATTCCGGTTCTAAATCATAGGACCACATTAAATTTATATTCCTGTTCTAAATCATAAGACCACTTTAAATTTATATTCCTGTTCTAAATCATAGGACCACTTTAAATTTACATTCCGGTTCTAAATCATAGGACCACTTTATAAGCTTTTATTCTGTTCTAAATCATAGGACCACATTAAGCTTTTATTCTGTTCAAAATCATAGGACCACTTTAAGCTTTTATTCTGTTCTAAATCATAGGACCACTTTAAGCTTTTATTCTGTTCTAAATCATAGAACCATCTACGAACATTAACTTCATTACTAATCAACACTTTGGATATGATTACTTCTACAATGTTCTACCATGTTCTGCACTGTTCTACAATGTTCTACTGTGTTCTACAATGTTCTACTGTATTCTACAATGTTCTACTGTGTTCTGCAATGTTCTATTGTGTTCTATAATGTTATACAATGTTCTACAGTGTTCTGCAATGTTCTACTGTGTTCTGCAATGTTCTTATACAATGTTCTACCATGTTCTTCTGTATTCTACAATGTTCTACATTGTTATATAATGGTATACAGTGTTCTATAATGTTCTACAATGTTCTACAGTGTTCTACAATGTTATGCACTGTTCTACAATGTTCTACAATGTTCTACTGTGTTCTACAATGTTCTACATTGTTCGACAATGTTCTACAATATTCTACAGTGTTCTACAATGCTATGCAATGTTCAACAATGTTCTATAATGTTCTACCTACAATGTTCTATAATGTTCATGTACATTTAATATGTTCACAATGTTGGATTTCTTTACTGAAAAACTTGGGTAATAATGTTTGAATACACTTGTATGATAGCAACCGTATTAGAAATATTGTGACTCCGTTCGAAGAGGAATACGACTTTAACAAGAAATCACAAAGAATAATTAATATAACGTACACGCATGTATGTATGTCTATGTCCGTGACATTTGGTAAATGCATGTATGCATGTCTATGTCCGTGACATTTGGTAAATGCATGTATGTATGTATATGTCCGTGACATTTGGTAAATGCATGTATGTATGTATATGTCCGTGACATTTGGTAAATGCATGTATGTATGTCTATGTCCGTGACATTTGGTAAATGCATGTATGTATGTCTATGTCCGTGACATTTGGTAAATGCATGTATGTATGTATATGTCCGTGACATTTGGTAAATGCATGTATGTATGTCTATGTCCGTGACATTTGGTAAATGCATGTATGTATGTATATGTCCGTGACATTTGGTAAATGCATGTATGTATGTATGTATATGTCCGTGACATTTGGTAAATGCATGTATGTATGTCTATGTCCGTGACATTTGGTAAATGCATGTATGTATGTCTATGTCCGTGACATTTGGTAAATGCATGTATGTATGTCTATGTCCGTGACATTTGGTAAAGATAAATGTGTCATATAACGTAAATGCATGTATATATGTCTATGTCCGTGACATTTGGTAAAGATAAATGTGTCATAAATAAGAACATAGAACACTCTAGTGCTCGCCTCAATGATGTATCGTAGCATGACGTTGTGGATTAGTTAATGTAACACAGCTGTACAAACAATTTATGCACCAGAAATGTGGGGGTTTGGGCTATTTGTAAGTGCCTTTAATAGGTGAAATCCCAACTTGCCAGAAACTTAATAAATACACCGTATTCATGAAGCACATAATCATAAGACACATACGAATATGACAGCAGCAGGTGGTGTGTCTGTGGCTCTATTATGATGTACCTCACTAGCATGTTGGAAGGTCGGTGGTTTATGCTAGGAGTATCTCAATTAATGGTAACATGTGCGAGCAGAACTATACAGTCGTTCACGGGAGTACACTACAAAAACATGGCTCTCCTTCAACAATTCAACTATAGTATATGCCCCCATGTTGATGGACGCTACAAAAACATGGCTCTCCTTCAAACAATTCAACTATAGTATATGCCCCCATGTTGATGGACGCTACAAAAACATGGCTCTCCTTCAACAATTCAACTATAGTATATGCCCCCATGTTGATGGACGCTACAAAAACATGGCTCTCCTTCAAACAATTCAACTATAGTATATGTCCCCATGTTGATGGACGACACTGCAAGGATATGGAGATGAATCAAATACATCCATCGAACTTGCTGTTACGTGTATGCGAGGTCCCTGGGGAACTTGCTGTTACGTGTATGCGAGGTCCCTGGGGAACGTGCTGTTACGTGTATGCGAGGTCCCTGGGGAACGTGCTGTTACGTGTATGCGAGGTCCCTTGGGAACGTGCTGTTACGTGTATGCGAGGTCCCTGGGGAACGTGCTGTTACGTGTATGCGAGGTCCCTGGGGAACTTGCTGTTACGTGTATGCGAGGTCCCTGGGGAACGTGCTGTTACGTGTATGCGAGGTCCCTAGGGAACGTGTTGTTACGTGTATGCGAGGTCCCTGAGGAACTTGCTGTTACGTGTATGCGAGGTCCCTGGGGAACGTGCTGTTACGTGTATGCGAGGTCCCTAGGGAACGTGCTGTTACGTGTATGCGAGGTCCCTGGGGAACTTGCTGTTACGTGTATGCGAGGTCCCTGGGGAACGTGCTGTTACGTGTATGCGAGGTCCCGGATTTGTATGCCAGACATTGTAATGAAACATGCTAAAATCGTATAAGCTATAGTATCCCCATAGTTACCGAGAAACCGCAGAATGTAAATAAAGAGAACATATTCATCAAAATAAGATTCTATATTTTTCAACAATGTTCAAGTACAAACAGGTTATAACTTTAATAGGAATGGAAACATACTGTGCGAAACATACTGTACGAAACATACTGTCCGAAACATACTCATACTGTCCGAAACATACTGTACGAAACATACTGTCCGAAACATTCCGAAACATACTGTACGAAACATACTGTCCGAAACATTCCGAAACATACTGTACGAAACATACTGTCCGAAATATACTGTCCGAAACATTCCGAAACATACTGTCCGAAACATACTGTCCGAAACATTCCGAAACATACTGTACGAAACATACTCATACTGTCCGAAACATACTGTCCGAAACTAATTCTGATGGTCAATATACAAATACACGTTCTGAACCAAAATGATGTGTATGTAAACATTATAGGGCCTACCACTAGTTTCTACATAACACATTATACCACTAGTTTCTACATAACACATTATCCCACTAGTTTCTACATAACACATTATACCACTAGTTTCTACATAACACATTATACCACTAGTTTCTACATAGCACATTATTCCACTAGTTTCTACATAACACATTATACCACTAGTTTCTACATAACACATTATCCCACTAGTTTCTACATAACACATTATACCACTAGTTTCTACATAACACATTATACCACTAGTTTCTACATAGCACATTATTCCACTAGTTTCTACATAACACATTATACCACTAGTTTCTACATAACACATTATCCCACTAGTTTCTACATAACACATTATACCACTAGTTTCTACATAACACATTATACCACTAGTTTCTACATAGCACATTATTCCACTAGTTTCTACATAACACATTATACCACTAGTTTCTACATAACACATTATACCACTAGTTTCTACATAGCACATTATACCACTAGTTTCTACATAGCACATTATACCACTAGTTTCTACATAACACATTATCCCACTAGTTTCTACATAACACATTATACCACTAGTTTCTACATAACACATTATACCACTAGTTTCTACATAACACATTATCCCACTAGTTTCTACATGACACATTATACCACTAGTTTCTACATGACACATTATCCCACTAGTTTCTACATAGCACATTATACCACTAGTTTCTACATAACACATTATCCCACTAGTTTCTACATAACACATTATCCCACTAGTTTCTACATAGCACATTATACCACTAGTTTCTACATAACACATTATCCCACTAGTTTCTACATAGCACATTATACCACTAGTTTCTACATAGCACATTATACCACTAGTTTCTACATAACACATTATCCCACTAGTTTCTACATAACACATTATACCACTAGTTTCTACATAGCACATTATACCACTAGTTTCTACATAACACATTATACCACTAGTTTCTACATAGCACATTATACCACTAGTTTCTACATAGCACATTATACCACTAGTTTCTACATAACACATTATCCCACTAGTTTCTACATAACACATTATACCACTAGTTTCTACATAACACATTATACCACTAGTTTCTACATAACACATTATTCCACTAGTTTCTACATAGCACATTATACCACTAGTTTCTACATAACACATTATCCCACTAGTTTCTACATAGCACATTATACCACTAGTTTCTACATAACACATTATCCCACTAGTTTCTACATAGCACATTATACCACTAGTTTCTACATAACACATTATACCACTAGTTTCTACATAGCACATTATACCATTAGTTTCTACATAACACATTATACCACTAGTTTCTACATAACACATTATTCCACTAGTTTCTACATAGCACATTATACCACTAGTTTCTACATAACACATTAGTCCACTGGTTTCTACATAACACATTAGTCCACTAGTTTCTACATAACACATTATCCAACAAGTTTCTACATAGCACATTATACCACTGGTTTCTACATAACACATTATCCCACTAGTTTCTACATAACATAGTATCCCACTAGTTTCTACATAGCACATTATACCACTGGTTTCTACATAACACATTATACCACTAGTTTCTACATAACACATTATCCCACTGGTTTCTACATAGCACATTATCCCACCAGTCCGCTGCCGGGCTGGAATGTCCGATGCATTGGCTTAGTCGTACCGAATGGATGCAGTATTCCGGGTAGGAAGTTGTACGGTGTGGTAGTTGGAGTTGTAACTGGGGTAGTAGGCGTGGTTTTGCTGGTGGTAGGCGTTGTTATTGCAGTTGTAGGCGTTGTTCTCTTTGTAGTTGGTGTGGTTAGAACGGTAGGGGTAGTGGTCACAGACGGTGTTGTACGACCTGTATGATTGTTGATGTGCGTCATAAACCAATGGATGAGGGTCACTGTAAAACAGTCAAATGTTGGCAGATAATCCACACAATGAATCATTCTAATTATTCACAAATACGGGATAATTATGTTTCTGCATTATATACTGCTAGTGTACGTGACGATAACCAAATGTAGTGCTAGTGTACGTGACGCTAACAAGATGTACTGCTAATGTACGTGACGGTAACAAGATGTACTGCTAGTGTACGTGACGCTAACAAGATGTACTGCTAGTGTACCTGACGCTAACAAGATGTACTGCTAGTGTACGTTACGCTAACAAGATGTACTGCTAGTGTACGTGACGCTAACAAGATGTACTGCTAGTGTACGTTACGCTAACAATATGTACTGCTAATGTACGTGACGCTAACCAGATGTACTGCTAGTGTACCTGACGCTAACCAAATGTACTGCTAGTGTACGTGACGCTATCCAGGTGTAAAACTAGTGTACGTGACGCTAACCAGATGTATTGCTAGTGTACGTGACGCTAACAAGATGTACTGCTAGTGTACGTGACGCTAATCAAATGTACTGCTAGTGTACGTGACGCTAACCAGATGTACTGCTAGTGTATGTGACGCTAACCAAATGTACTGCTAGTGTACGTGACACTATTCAGGTGTAGAACTAGTGTACGTGACGCTAACAAGCTGTACTGTTAGTGTACGTGATGTAACCAAATGTACTGCTAGTGTACGTGATGCTAACAAGATGTACCTCTAGTGTACGTGACACTATCCAGGTGTATCACTAGTGTACGTGACGCTAACAAGATGTACTGCTAAGTGTACGTGGCGTTAACCAGATGTACTGATAAGTTTACGTGACGCTAACCAAGTGTACTGCTAGTGTACGTGACGCTAACAAGATGTACTGCTAGTGTACGTGACGCTAACCAAATGTACTTCTAGTGTACATGACACTATCCAGGTGTCTAACTAGTGTACGTGATGCTAACAAGATGTACTGCTAGTGTACGTGACGGTAACGAGATGTACTGCTAGTGTACGTGACGGTACCCAAATGCACTGCTATTGTACGTGATGCTAACAATGTACGTAACGGTAACCACATGTACTGCTAGTGTACGTGACGCTAACAAGATGTACAACTAGTGTACGTGACGCTAACCAGATGTACTGCTAGTGTACGTGATGCTAACAAGGTGTACTGCTAGTGTACGTGATGCTAACAAGATGTACTGCTAGTGTGCGTGACGCTAACCAGATGTACTGCTTGTGTACGTGATGCTAACAAGATGTACTGCTAGTGCACGTGACGCTAACAATATGTACTGCTAGTGTACGTGACGCTAACCAGATGTACTGCTAGTGTACGTGATGCTAACAAGATGTACTGCTAGTGTACGTGACGGTAACCAAATGTACTGCTAGTGTACGTGACGCTAACAAGATGTACTGCTAGTGTACGTGACGTTAACATGATGTACAACTAGTGTACGTGACGCTAACCAAATGTACTGCTAGTGTACGTGACGCTAACAATATGTACTTCTAGTGCACGTGACGCTATCCAGATATACTTCTAGTGTACGTGACGCTAACCAGATGTAATGCTAGTGTACATGACGCTATCCAGATGCACTGCTAGTGTACGTGACGCTAACCAGATGTACTGCTAGTGTACGTGACGCTAACAAGATGTACAACTAGTGTACGTGACGCTAACCAAATGTACTGCTAGTGTACGTGACGCTATCCAGGTGTAAAACTAGTGTACGTGACGCTAACCAGATGTATTGCTAGTGTACGTGACGCTAACAAGATGTACTGCTAGTGTACGTGACGCTAATCAAATGTACTGCTAGTGTACGTGACGCTAACCAGATGTACTGCTAGTGTATGTGACGCTAACCAAATGTACTGCTAGTGTACGTGACACTATCCAGGTGTAGAACTAGTGTACGTGACGCTAACAAGCTGTACTGTTAGTGTACGTGATGTAACCAAATGTACTGCTAGTGTACGTGACGCTATCCAGGTGTACAACTAGTGTACGTGACGCTAACCAGATGCACTGCTAGTGTACGTGACGCTAACCAGATGCACTGCTAGTGTACGTGACGCTAACCAGATGTACTGCTAGTGTACGTGACGCTAACCAAATGTACAACTAGTGTATGTGACGCTAACCAGATGTAATTGTAGTGTATGTGACGCTAATCAGATGTACTAGTAGTGTACGTGACGCTAACCAGATGTACTGCTAGTGTACGTGACGCTATCCAGATGACCGACGTGCTTTCATACAATCTAAGATTGGTCGGTTCATACTTACATAGATTGACTGTTGTGCCCAGGTTTGTTGTTCATACAATCTAAGATTGGTCGGTTCATACTTACATAGATTGACTGTTGTGCCCAGGTTTGTGCCTTCATACAATCTAAGATTGGTCGGTTCATACTTACATAGATTGACTGTTGTGCCCAGGTTTGTTGTGGTCAGTGGTCTAGTGGGCGTGGTTAATAAAGTAGTTCCGGTAGTGGGCGTGGTTAATAAAGTAGTTCCGGGGGTGGATCTGGTTAAACCAAATGGTGTTAGAATACCAGGTAGGAATGAAGCTGTTGAGGTAGCGCTCGTTGTTGCTATGGTTGTCAGTACTGATGGTGTCGACACGATCGTAGTGAGTATGGATGTTGTAGATGATGTTGCGATTACTGTTAAATGTAAAGATAGTTTTTATTATAACCTCATCTATTGAAAGAGTTATCCAGTTTCGATTTATGATATATTCCCGTGTCTGCCTTTATTCGCCACCTCTACCCACCCACTAAGGCATTTGATATAAGTGACAGAGGTCACCATGACCGGTACGCACTGTCCATCGCACCCTGACCAAGCGACCTGTGCAGTGTAGAAACCAGTTCATGTTCCTCTCTTTTATAATGGACGAATAACAGATACAAATTTGGTCTTATAATTTTATGCAGCAGAAGCCACCATTTGAAGAATACGGATAACACAATTTATGGGGGAGCATTCCGCCAAACGTCCATAGCCATCGCACACATACGGTGCTGGCTTGCGGTGGTCTGTAGCTACTAAGCAGCACAGCTACGTGCCTGAGTAGTAGATCTCAAAATGGACGAACACCAAATACACGTATTCATTATATTGACAAGAACATAATAACGTATTACTTAGTGCCTGTGATAGCTGATAAGACATGGGTGGGGCGAGGGGGTCGTGGTCGGGTGGTTAAGATCGTTGACGTAAAAACAATCGTCCCTCGCCGTATTAGAATCGAATCGCACTGTGATGTCGAATTCGTTTAAGTGATGAAGCTTTCCAGTTGTCTTGCGGAAGGTCGGTGGTCTTCTCGGGTGTCCGCCCGTGCTTGGAATACTGCTCGAAGGGCCCGGGGTCTTCTTTCACCAATAATAGCTGGATAGTCGCCATATGACCTAAGTTGTTTAAGCTCCGTACAACAAATAAAACAAATGGACCAATACACCAATCACGCTCATTGGGAAATATATCCACTGTTCTAGCATTGTCGAGTATGTATGATGGGGATCTATTCTATGACAGACCACTGACATCAATCTTACCCACGATACTGTTATCTACATAGCAACCACTGACATCAATCTTACCCACGACACTGTTATCTATATAGCAACCACTGACATCAATCTTACCCACGATACTGTTATCTACATAGCAACCACTGACATCAATCTTACCCACGACACTGTTATCTATATAGCAACCACTGACATCAATCTTACCCACGATACTGTTATCTACATAGCAACCACTGACATCAATCTTACCCACGACACTGTTATCTATATAGCAACCACTGACATCAATCTTACCCACGACACTGTTATCTATATAGCAACCACTGACATCAATCTTACCCACGACACTGTTATCTATATAGCAACCACTGACATCAATCTTACCCACGATACTGTTATCTATATAGCAACCACTGACATCAATCTTACCCACGATACTGTTATCTACATAGCAACCACTGACATCAATCTTACCCACGATACTGTTATCTACATAGCAACCACTGACACCAATCTTACCCACGATACTGTTATCTATATAGCAACCACTGACATCAAATCTCAGGGCGATGTGTTTGTCCCACTCTAGTGGTACGATACGTACTCCTCGTGCAAACAGCGGGCACACAAGTGGACTATGCTGTACCGTATCCCCGTCACTGTTGCCCATGAAAATCTGAAACACACGTACACAGCTGAGCACATGCTGTACCCCAGGTGGTGCAATAGTAAGCTATAAACGAGCCGGTCCATACAGAGCTTTACGGTATCGCGAGTTGAGAACATAATGTCGATATTGACCTAAATAATAATGTTCGTACCCGGACGTTTCTTTTGCAAATGTCACACATGTGACTAATGCTGACAGACACGAATAATTAGTGTAAAGCATGGTTTTGTTAATTTAAATATGACACATTTACCTGCTCGACCCCGATGTCATTGTTCAATGTCTGCCAGCTATTTCCATCTTCTGTGTATTCCACTTTATACAGTGTCACGTGATCGCTACCAAGGTTACGACCTTGAGTTTGAATCGCGTTTATCATAGTCATATCGTCAAATAATGCCTGGAAAATAAGTTCCGGGTGTAAAACAAGCAAAAACATAGTTCTGTAATAAAATAAGTGTATCTCAGAGCAACAATAGGTTATGTTGAGTGTGTGTTTTACGTTTATTTATCGTCGCTACCGGTTGCCCATATGAGCGACGCCTCCTGAAGAATAGTAATTTTATTGTTGGAGGATAGTGCAATGATACAGACAGAGACCCATTCCAGAGTATCCTCTGGTTCTTTTATGTGCACGGTGTACAGCACCTACACGAGACCTCAGTTTAACGTCTTAGGGTCAGACGGAGGATCGAACCTGCGATCCCTGGATTACCAGTCCAGCGTGTTACCACTGGACTACAGATCCGTCTGTTAAGGTTATGTTGATGGCCGAGCACCGTATATATGTAGATCTAGTATCTCGGGTGGGAACATGTACAATGCGAGTTGAAAATGGACACGATTGTTATAGTCATCATTGAATGTACGAGACTGCTTCTATAGATGGATAGTCTACACACACGTAGTTGGAGGTTACACATTCTAGGAGCCTATTTATGTAAAATAGAGCACGCGAGATTTCGCAAAATAGTGAATGAAATTGTAACCTGTATGTATTCTCCCTTATGGTCAGCGGAGGGAGACCATGCCCCCATAAGGGAGCTGCCATTGTTCAATGACCGTTCTGTGGTTCCCAGTCTACCCTGGGCCGGCGCAGTCAGTACTGTTCCACCCGACAGGGAACTTGTTGCGGTCACGTGATCATCTGGTAGATTCTGTATCAGACTGTCATTACATAGTTGACCTTGACCTGTGAATAGCGACGTCAGTGTACTCGAAATTAGGTGACACGTTTTTCGGAGGGCAAAAACTATTACCATAGATACAATCAATCTTGAAATACTCCTAGAAACGGTACATAGTTACCCATAGCATAACGATATGGATCTCAATAAATAATCTGTTACACATACCTTTTCAAAATGAGCGTGGTAACAGCGCTTCTTGTTGCTTGTTTGTATATTTAGCACATAACCCCTTAATATGTGTTGATCTCATTCATAACTATATACATACATAGATATATTGCTTTAGATACTAGTTTGATTATTCGAGGCAGATTGCATATTACAGTGACCGGGTAATAATTACTCCAGCAAGCATAAGCACGCATATATCTACCCGCATATATCTACACGCATATATCTACCCTACCCGCATATATCTACACGCATATATCTACCCTACCCGCATATATCTACCCGCATGTATCTACCCGCATATATTTACCC
This sequence comes from Archivesica marissinica, assembly GCA_014843695.1. NCBI lineage: Eukaryota > Metazoa > Mollusca > Bivalvia > Venerida > Vesicomyidae > Archivesica > Archivesica marissinica. The sequence continues at coordinate 6,868,681 of CM026386.1, read as the reverse complement.
GCATATATCTACCCTACCAGCATATATCTACCCGCATATATCTACCCTACCCGCATATATCTACCCGCATGTATCTACCCGCATATATTTACCCGCATATATCTACCCTACCTGCATATATCTACCCGCTTAGGCAGAATACACTTCCACCAAATGGAACCATAACCCTGTATTAAAGGCGAAAGTAATAATTTAGTTGAAACCGGCAACCTATTTATTAAATACTTCTATTGACTGTTCTAATTGAGAAATATAATCAGGATAATTCTGGTTCTGAATTAAGTTATCTCTAGATAACAGTGCACGTACGTGCTGCACGTACGTGCACACGTGAATTGCTTACTACATGTATATATTGTTTGACAACTACTCACCTTTCACTGTACACGCTGTAAGGAGAACTGAAAATAAACAAGCATAATATTACAACCGAGAACTTATGTTTCAAAACGAGATAAAATATTATATACATTATACCTGGAAATAGATACCTGCACATCCTGTACGGAAATAGATACCTGCACATCCTGTACGGAAATAGATACCTGCACATCCTGTACGGAAATAGATACATGCACATCCTGTACGGAAACTGTACATCCTGTATGGAAATAGATACCTGTACATCATGTACGGAAATAGATACCTGTACATCCTGTATGGAAATAGATACCTGCTCATCCTGTACGGAAATAGATACATGCACATACTGTACAGAAATAGATACCTGTACATCCTGTATGGAAATAGATACCTGTACATCCTGTATGGAAATAGATACCTGTACATCCTGTACGGAAATAGATACCTGTACATACTGTACGGAAATAGATACCTGTACATCCTGTACGGAAATAGATACCTGTACATCCTGTACGGAAATAGATACCTGTACATCCTGTACGGAAATAGATACCTGTACATCCTGTACGGAAATAGATACCTGTACATCCTGTACGGAACTAGATACATGCACATCCTGTACGGAAATAGATACATGCACATCCTGTACGGAAATAGATACCTGCACATCCTGTACGGAAATAGATACCTGTACATCCTGTACGGAAATAGATACCTGCACATCCTGTACGGAAATAAATACATGTACATCCTGTACGGAAATAGATACCTGCACACCCTGTACGGAAATAGATACCTGTACATCCTGTACGGAAATAGATACCTGCACACCCTGTACGGAAATAGATACCTGTACATCCTGTACGGAAATAGATACCTGCACACCCTGTACGGAAATAGATACCTGCACATCCTGTACGGAAATAAATACCTGCACATCATGTACGGAAATAGATACCTGCATATCGTGTACGGAAATAGATACCTGTACATCTTGTACGGAACTAGATACCTGTACATCCTGTACGGAAATAGATACCTGCACATCCTATACGGAAATAGATACCTGTACATCCTGTACGGAAATAGATACCTGCACATCCTATACGGAAATAGATACCTGTACATCCTGTACGGAAATAGATACCTGCACATCCTATACGACATTCCCAGGAACATGTATCCAAACAACTTCTACAGTAACGAAATTGTGAAAAATAATACTTCATCAAAATAATACCCACCCGTTATAAGCGCAATCCGGGTATCCATGTTTCGCCTCATACCACGGGAGAGAAGCTCATAGATAACAGAAGTAGTCACGGCGAGGTAAACAAACATTGACACAGAGAGAAAATCATTACATTCTCAAAGATTAATTCTTCTTCGTCGTTTGTTTAAAATGCAAGATAGACATTCATTGAAAACTTGTGATTAATGCATTTATTGGATTCCGTTGTGAAGAAAGATGTAAGGTGTGAGGAGTTAGTAGAGGTTAACTGGTACACGGTGCATAGTTACTGTGTGGAGTTAGTAGAGGTTAACTGGTACACGGTGCATAGTTACTGTATGGAGTTAGTAGAGGTTAACTGGTACACGGTGCATAGTTACTGTATGGAATTAGTAGAGGTTAACTGGTACACGGTGCATAGTTACTGTGTGGAGTTAGTTAGCTGGTACACTGTGCATAGTTACTGTGTGGAGTTAGTAGAGGTTAACTGGTACACGGTGCATAGTTACTGTGTGGAGTTAGTTAGCTGGTACACGGTGCATAGTTACTGTATGGAGTTAGTAGAGGTTAACTGGTACACGGTGCATAGTTACTGTGTGGAGTTAGTTAGCTGGTGCAATGTGCATAGTTACTGTGTGGAGTTAGTAGAGGTTAACTGGTACACGGTGCATAGTTACTGTGTGGAGTTAGTTAGCTGGTGCAATGTGCATAGTTATTGTGTGGAGTTAGTAGAGGTTAACTGGTACACGGTGCATAGTTACTGTGTGGAGTTAGTTAGCTGGTACACTGTGCATAGTTACTGTGTGGAGTTAGTTAGCTGGTACACTGTGCATAGTTACTGTGTGGAGTTAGTTAGCTGGTACACTGTGCATAGTTACTGTGTGGAGTTAGTTAGCTGGTACACTGTGCATAGTTACTGTGTGGAGTTAGTTAGCTGGTACACTGTGCATAGTTACTGTGTGGAGTTAGTTAGCTGGTACACTGTGCATAGTTACTGTGTGGAGTTAGTTAGCTGGTACACTGTGCATAGTTACTGTGTGGAGTTAGTTAGCTGGTACACTGTGCATAGTTACTGTGTGGAGTTAGTTAGCTGGTACACTGTGCATAGTTACTGTGTGGAGTTAGTTAGCTGGTACACTGTGCATAGTTACTGTGTGGAGTTAGTTAGCTGGTACACTGTGCATAGTTACTGTGTGGAGTTAGTTAGCTGGTACACTGTGCATAGTTACTGTGTGGAGTTAGTTAGCTGGTGCACTGTGCATAGTTATTGTGTGGAGTTAGTTAGCTGGTGCAATGTGCATAGTTATTGTGTGGAGTTAGTTAGCTGGTGCAATGTGCATAGTTACTGTGTGGAGTTAGTAGAGGTTAACTGGTACACGGTGCATAGTTACTGTGTGGAGTTAGTTAGCTGGTGCAATGTGCATAGTTACTGTGTGGAGTTAATAGAGGTTAACTGGTACACGGTGCATAGTTACTGTGTGGAGTTAGTTAGCTGGTGCAATGTGCATAGTTACTGTGTGGAGTTAGTAGAGGTTAACTGGTACACGGTGCATAGTTACTGTATGGAGTTAGTAGAGGTTAACTGGTACACGGTGCATAGTTACTGTGTGGAGTTAGTAGAGGTTAACTGGTACACGGTGCATAGTTACTGTATGGAGTTAGTAGAGGTTAACTGGTACACGGTGCATAGTTACTGTGTGGAGTTAGTTAGCTGGTGCAATGTGCATAGTTACTGTGTGGAGTTAGTTAGCTGGTACACTGTGCATAGTTACACACAATCCGCAATAGTAGTATAGCTGTTATGCTCGATTTCGGATTGGCTTCAGAATGGCTCCCCCTACACAGTGGCTCCCCCTGCACGGTGGATCACCATGCACGGTGGCTCCCTCTGCACAGTGGCGCCCTGAACAGTGACTCCCCAGTGGCTCCCCCTCCACAGTGGCTCCCCCTACACGGTGGTTCCCCCTGCACAATGGCTCCCCCTACACGGTGGTTCCCCCTGCACAGTGGCTCCCCCTACACGGTGGTTCCCCCTGCACAGTGGCTCCCCTGTACGTTGGCGTCCCCCTTCCACGTTGGCTTCCCCCTTCCACAGTTGCTCCCCATGATGCACAGTGGCTCCCCCTGCACAGTGGCTCATCCTGCACGATAGCTCCCCCTTCACAGTGGCTCTCCTGCACGGTGGCCCCACCTGCACAGTGGCTCTCTCTGTACGGTGGTTCTCCCTGTACAGTGGCTCACCCTGCACAGTGGCTCCCCCTCCACAGTGGCTCCCCCTGCACAGTGACTCCCCCTGCACAGTGACTCTCCCTGCAAAGTGGCTCTCCCTGCAAAGTGGCTCCCCCTGCACAGTGGCTCCCCCTCCACAATGGCTCCCCTTGCACAATGGCTCACCCTGCACAGTGGCTCCCCCTGAACAGTGGCTCCCCCTGCACAGTAGCTCCCCATGCACAGTGGATCCCCCTGTACAGTGGATCCCCCTGCATGGTGGCGTCCTCTTGAGTAGATACGCACGACTCCTCTTGAGTAGATATGCACGACTCCTGAGTAGATATGCACGACTCATCTTGAGTATATGCACGTCTCCTCTTGAGTAGATATGCACGACTCCTCTTGAGTAGATATGCACAACTCATCTTGAGTAGATATGCACGACTCCTCTTGAGTAGTTATGCACGACACCTCTTGAGTAGTTATGCACGACTCCTCTTGAGTATATGCACGACTCCTCTTGATTAGATATGCACGATTCCTCTTGAGTAGATATACACGACTCCTGAGTAGATATGCACGACTCATCTTGAGTATATGCACGACTCATCTTGAGTATATGCACGACTCCTCTTGAGTAGATATGCACGACTCTTCTTGAGTGTACACGACTCATCTTGAGTATACACGACTCTTCTTGAGTATACACGACTCCTCTTGAGTAGATATACACGACTCCTGAGTAGATATGCACGACTCATCTTGAGTATATGCACGACTCATCTTGAGTATATGCACGACTCCTCTTGAGTAGATATGCACGACTCTTCTTGAGTGTACACGACTCATCTTGAGTATACACGACTCTTCTTGAGTATACACGACTCCTCTTGAGTAGATATACACGACTCCTGAGTAGATATGCACGACTCATCTTGAGTATATGCACGTCTCCTCTTGAGTAGATATGCACGACTCCTCTTGAGTAGATATGCACGACTCATCTTGAGTATATGCACGTCTCCTCTTGAGTAGATATGCACGACTCCTCTTGAGTAGATATGCACGACTCCTCTTGAGTAGTTATGCACGACTCCTCTTGAGTAGTTATGCACGACTCCTCTTGAGTAGTTATGCACGACTCATCTTGAGTAGATATGCTCGACTCCTCTTGAGTAGATATGCACGACTCATCTTGAGTATATGTACGACTCATGTTTTAGTTTTTCTCTCAATTTCATTTCCCCAAACGAAAATCACGTGTATGAAAGTTATAAGACACATTTAACGAAGCTATTGGTGCATTTACTTAGCTTTATTAGTGTTATCATTAGGTATATTTTAGGATTGAATAGAGGGTCACATCTTTAATGTGCTAGAATTAATTGCTATATTGTATCCTAGTAGACGAATGCGAACACGATTTTTTTTCTGGTATCTTTAAGTCTTATCTAGAAATCCAAAATCACCTTAAGTACAGGGGACTCCCACCCAACATTGCAACATATCTAGGTTGGGATACGACCAGATGACAAGGCGTTTCATTATATAAACTCTGATAAAAACATGGCGAGATACCGTTTACAGCATTAATCTCGTCACAGAGCGCGTGCGCGGTGTGGTGTATTATAGAGATCAAGTCAATATGGCGGACTTTTCAGAGATTATTTTTATTTTAGGTATTTTTGTAAAAGTAATGCACTTTCATAGAATTAAGCAGTATCCACATTCAATTTATATGAACTATTTTTGATAAGTTGTCTTTGTATATTAATACAAGAGTACATTTTATTTAGTAATTAGTATACGAAATCAATAATTTTAACTACATGAAATAAATATGCCGCTTAGGTACAAATATTATTAAAACATTATATTTACAACCTTTTGTCTATTGCAGCATCACTGATAGTACCGGCATGGACAGGTTAGTACAATAATTATTATATTATATATATATATATATATTATATTATATATTTGTTTGTGTTGGAGTTTAAAATGGCACAAATGGCATATGTTATATTGCGACTCTCCAGCTAGTATTGGTGGAGGAGGACCACGGGTGCCCAGGACCACGGGTGCCCATTCATTCCAGCAGACACGGACCACGGACGGGCTCCCGGGTAGAACCACCGACCTTCCACAAGTCAGCTGGATAGCTTCCTTACATGAAATACTTCGATACCCACTGTGGGATTCGAACCTGTAAGCAATGAAAGGCTTGTGACCTGAAGGTTGACCTGATACACATTAGAGTAGATTTACATTGAGTTCAATTTATATACATGTATACATTGTATTTTCTATTAAGAAGCCATCCTAGGCTTATGCCTGGAAACGTTTCTTAGAACATGTAAAGAACCGCAGCGAGAACTGTTCTACCATAACATAATACATTATAGTATCATAACACGTGTATCACATGCATAACACGTGTATCACATGCATAACACGTGCATCACATGTATAACACGTGTATCACATGCATAACACGTGCATCACATGCATAACACGTGTATCACATACATATCACGTGTATCACATGCATAACACGTGTATCACATGCATAACACAGGTATCACGTGCATAACACAGGTATCACGTGCATAACACAGGTATCACATGCATAACACAGGTATCACATGCATAACACAGGTATCACATGCATAACACAGGTATCACATGCATAACACGTGTATCACATGCATAACACGTGTATCACATGCATAACACAGGTATCACGTGCATAACAAAGGTATCACGTGCATAACACAGGTATCACATGCATAACACAGGTATCACATGCATAACACAGGTATCACATGCATAACACAGGTATCACATGCATAACACGTGTATCACATGCATAACACATGTATCACGTGCATAACACAGGTATCACGTACATAACACAGGTATCACGTGCATAACACGTGTATCTCATGTATAACACGTGTATCACATGCATAACACAGGTATCACATGCATAACACGTGTATCACATGCATAACACGTGTACCACATGCATAACACAGGTATCACATGCATAACACAGGTATCACATGCATAACACGTGTATCACATGCATAACACAGGTATCACATGCATAACACGTGTATCACATGCATAACACAGGTATCACATGTATAACACAGGTATCACATGCATAACACGTGTATCACATGCATAACATGTGTATCACATGCATAACACGTGTATCACATGCATAACACGTGTATCACATGCATAACACGTGTATCACATGCATAACACAGGTATCACATGCATAACACGTGTATCACATGCAAAACACGTGTATAACATGCATAACACGTGTATCACATGCATAACACGTGTATCACATGCATAACACGTGTACCACATGCATAACACATGTATCACATGCATAATACGTGTATCACATGCATAACACGTGTATCACATGCATAACACGTGTATCACATGCATAGCACATGTAGCACATGCATAACACGTGCATCACATGCATAACACGTGTATCACATGCAGAACACGTGTATCACATGCATAACACGTGTATCACATGCATAACACGTGCATCACCTGCATAACACGTGTATCACATGCATAACACGTGTATCACATGCATAACACGTGTATCACATGCATAACACGTGTATCACATGCATAACACAGGTATCACATGCATAACACGTGTATCACATGCATAACACGTGTATCACATACATAACACGTGTATCACATGCATAACACGTGCATCACATGCATTACACGTGTATCACATGCATAACACGTGTATCACATGCATAACACGTGTATCACATGCATAACACGTGCATCACATGCATAACACGTGTATCACATGCATAACACGTGTATCACATGTATAACACGTGTATCACATACATAACACGTGTATCACATGCATAACACAGGTATCACATGCATACCACAGGTATCACGTGCATAACACAGGTACCATGTGCATAACGCAGGTATCACATGCATAGCGCAGGTACCACGTGCATAACTTTGATTATGTAAATTTGGTTTAAAATCATTGGATTTTATTGTGGAATATTTAGAAAAGACTCCGACACACCATGACCTACAATCTCCGACACACCATGACTCACATCTCCGACACACCATGACCTACAACCTCCGACACACCATGACTCACATCTCCGACACACCATGACCTACAATCTCCGACACACCATGACTCACATCTCCGACACACCATGACCTACAATCTCCGACACACCATGACTCACATCTCCGACACACGATGACCTACAATCTCCGACACACCTTGACTCACATCTCCGACACACCATGACCTACAATCTCCGACACACCATGACCCACAATCTCCGACACACCATGACCTACAATCTCCGACACACCATGACCCACAATCTCTGACACACCATGACTCACATCTCCGACACACCATGACCTATAATCTCCGACACACCATGACCCACAATATCTAACACACCATGACCCACAATCTCCGACACACCATGACCTACAATCTCCGACACACCATGACCCACAATCTCCGACACACCATGACCTACAATCTCCGATACACCATGACCCACAATCTCCGACACGCCATGACCTACAATCTCCGACACACCATGACTCACATCTCCGACACACCATGACTCACATCTCCGACACACCATGACCTACAATATCCGACACACCATGACTCACAAACGTATGTACGATCACAAGCATGTATATACATGTACGATCACAAGCATGTATATACGTATGTACGATCACAAGCATGTATATACGTATGTACGATCACAAGCATGTATATACGTATGTACGATCACAAGCATGTATACACGTATGTACGATCACAAGCATGTATATACGTATGTACGATCACAAGCATGTATACACATGTACGATCACAAGCATGTATATACGTATGTACGATCACAAGCATGTATATACGTATGTACGATCACAAGCATGTATATACGTATGTACGATCACAAGCATGTATATACGTATGTACGATCACAAGCATGTATATACATGTACGTATGTACGATCACAAGCATGTATATACATGTACGTATGTACGATCACAAGCATGTATATACATGTACGATCACAAGCATGTATATACATGTACGATCACAAGCATGTATATACATGTACGATCACAAGCATGTATATACATGTACGATCACAAGCATGTATATACATGTACGATCACAAGCATGTATATACGTATGTACGATCACAAGCATGTATATACGTATGTACGATCACAAGCATGTATATACGTATGTACGATCACAAGCATGTATATACGTATGTACGATCACAAGCATGTATACACATGTACGATCACAAGCATGTATATACGTATGTACGATCACAAGCATGTATATACATGTACGATCACAAGCATGTATATACGTATGTACGATCACAAGCATGTATATACGTATGTACGATCACAAGCATGTATATACATGTACGATCACAAGCATGTATATACGTATGTACGATCACAAGCATGTATATACATGTACGATCACAAGCATGTATATACGTATGTACGATCACAAGCATGTATATACATGTACGATCACAAGCATGTATATACGTATGTACGATCACAAGCATGTATATACATGTACGATCACAAGCATGTATATACATGTACGATCACAAGCATGTATATACATGTACGATCACAAGCATGTATATACGTATGTACGATCACAAGCATGTATATACATGTACGATCACAAGCATGTATATACGTATGTACGATCACAAGCATGTATATACGTATGTACGATCACAAGCATGTATATACTTATGTACGATCACAAGCATGTATACACATGTACGATCACAAGCATGTATATACGTATGTACGATCACAAGCATGTATATACATGTACGATCACAAGCATGTATATACGTATGTACGATCACAAGCATGTATATACATGTACGATCACAAGCATGTATATACGTATGTACGATCACAAGCATGTATATACATGTACGATCACAAGCATGTATATACGTATGTACGATCACAAGCATGTATATACATGTACGATCACAAGCATGTATATACGTATGTACGATCACAAGCATGTATACACATGTACGATCACAAGCATGTATATACGTATGTACGATCACAAGCATGTATATACGTATGTACGATCACAAGCATGTATATACGTATGTACGATCACAAGCATGTATACACATGTACGATCACAAGCATGTATATACGTATGTACGATCACAAGCATGTATATACGTATGTACGATCACAAGCATGTATATACGTATGTACGATCACAAGCATGTATATACATGTACGTATGTACGATCACAAGCATGTATATACATGTACGATCACAAGCATGTATATACGTATGTACGATCACAAGCATGTATATACGTATGTACGATCACAAGCATGTATATACATGTACGATCACAAGCATGTATATACATGTACGATCACAAGCATGTATATACATGTACGATCACAAGCATGTATATACGTATGTACGATCACAAGCATGTATATACGTATGTACGATCACAAGCATGTATATACATGTACGATCACAAGCATGTATATACGTATGTACGATCACAAGCATGTATATACGTATGTACGATCACAAGCATGTATATACATGTACGATCACAAGCATGTATATACGTATGTACGATCACAAGCATGTATATACGTATGTACGATCACAAGCATGTATATACGTATGTACGATCACAAGCATGTATATACATGTACGATCACAAGCATGTATATACGTATGTACGATCACAAGCATGTATATACATGTACGATCACAAGCATGTATATACGTATGTACGATCACAAGCATGTATATACATGTACGATCACAAGCATGTATATACGTATGTACGATCACAAGCATGTATATACGTATGTACGATCACAAGCATGTATATACGTATGTACGATCACAAGCATGTATATACATGTACGATCACAAGCATGTATATACATGTACGATCACAAGCATGTATATACGTATGTACGATCACAAGCATGTATATACGTATGTACGATCACAAGCATGTATATACGTATGTACGATCACAAGCATGTATATACGTATGTACGATCACAAGCATGTATATACGTATGTACGATCACAAGCATGTATATACGTATGTACGATCACAAGCATGTATATACATGTACGTATGTACGATCACAAGCATGTATATACATGTACGTATGTACGATCACAAGCATGTATATACATGTACGATCACAAGCATGTATATACATGTACGATCACAAGCATGTATATACATGTACGATCACAAGCATGTATATACGTATGTACGATCACAAGCATGTATACACATGTACGATCACAAGCATGTATATACGTATGTACGATCACAAGCATGTATATACGTATGTACGATCACAAGCATGTATATACATGTACGATCACAAGCATGTATATACATGTACGATCACAAGCATGTATATACGTATGTACGATCACAAGCATGTATATACGTATGTACGATCACAAGCATGTATATACATGTACGATCACAAGCATGTATATACGTATGTACGATCACAAGCATGTATATACGTATGTACGATCACAAGCATGTATATACGTATGTACGATCACAAGCATGTATATACATGTACGATCACAAGCATGTATATACGTATGTACGATCACAAGCATGTATATACGTATGTACGATCACAAGCATGTATATACGTATGTACGATCACAAGCATGTATACACATGTACGATCACAAGCATGTATATACGTATGTACGATCACAAGCATGTATATACGTATGTACGATCACAAGCATGTATATACGTATGTACGATCACAAGCATGTATATACGTGTACGATCACAAGCATGTATATACGTATGTACGATCACAAGCATGTATATACGTATGTACGATCACAAGCATGTATATACGTATGTACGATCACAAGCATGTATATACATGTGTAGTACGATCACAAGCATGTATAATGTACGTATGTACGATCACAAGCATGTATATACATGTACGATCACAAGCATGTATATACATGTACGATCACAAGCATGTATATACATGTACGATCACAAGCATGTATATACGTATGTACGATCACAAGCATGTATACACATGTACGATCACAAGCATGTATATACGTATGTACGATCACAAGCATGTATATACGTATGTACGATCACAAGCATGTATACACATGTACGATCACAAGCATGTATATACATGTACGATCACAAGCATGTATATACATGAACGATCACAAGCATGTATATACATGTACGATCACAAGCATGTATATACGTATGTACGATCACAAGCATGTATACACATGTACGATCACAAGCATGTATATACGTATGTACGATCACAAGCATGTATATACGTATGTACGATCACAAGCATGTATACACATGTACGATCACAAGCATGTATATACATGTACGATCACAAGCATGTATATACGTATGTACGATCACAAGCATGTATATACATGTACGATCACAAGCATGTATATACATGTACGATCACAAGCATGTATATACATGTACGATCACAAGCATGTATAACATGTACGTATGTACGATCACAAGCATGTATATACATGTACGATCACAAGCATGTATATACGTATGTACGATCACAAGCATGTATATACTATGTACGATCACAAGCATGTATATACGTATGTACGATCACAAGCATGTATATACGTATGTACGATCACAAGCATTATACACATGTACGATCACAAGCATGTATATACGTATGTACGATCACAAGCATGTATATACGTATGTACGATCACAAGCATGTATATACATGTACGATCACAAGCATGTATATACGTATGTACGATCACAAGCATGTATACACATGTACGATCACAAGCATGTATATACGTATGTACGATCACAAGCATGTATATACGTATGTACGATCACAAGCATGTATATACATGTACGATCACAAGCATGTATATACGTATGTACGATCACAAGCATGTATATACATGTACGTCAGTAGAACATGCCTTAATAATACCCTTCATTTCAGCAACGACACCAGTACCTGTTTGTCAGCCCCTGCAATACCCCATCAATGGACTCGTGCAGTGCTCGAGAAAGGGGACAACACTGTGAGTTTATCGTTTTATAACATGCCGATCTAGTACAAGTTTTCCGAGCATTATTTCAACATCTTTCATAATAAATGTACAGTGTAACGGACAACTGTAGCCATATGCGACCTCCTGCCAATCTGCCATGGATAATATTTTCGAAAATATGTTTTTCGATAATTATCTTCTTTATATATTTTCTTCAACATGTCAGTAATTCCGCGTGGGTTTAGATGTTCTACCAATACTATGAACGTATAGTCCGAAAATTCGTGTTTTGCTTATAGTTTATACAAATTTATTTTAGCTCGATTGCGAAACAAGTTATTTCAACTTATATTAATCACTCTCGAGATCTCATTCCTGATGGAATCCATCGCCACGAGGGAGAGAGAAGAGGCAACGTGGAATTTAAATGCCTTGCCTAAGGGCACAATCGTAACGGCTCCAGCGGGGTTCGAACTCCGGACCTTTCGCACCTGAAGCGAACGCTCATCCACTGCGCTATTACGACTTCCGTGTTTTGCTTCCTTCATTCATCATCCACCAAGTTCCACCATTTGATATAGTGCATCAAATACAGTCAAACATGTCATAAACAGCCAGCCAAGGGAAGCACAGAAAGTGTCTGCTTAATTAGAGTATATGTATAATAAAACAACATAATATTGGGAATCTGGAAACTGGCTGCTTAATGAAGGTTGGCTGCTTAATTAAGGTGGCCACACACCTACCGGTTTGACTGTAGCTAATATTATATAATCAGCTTCCTAGACTGCTCTAGTTTTTCCACATCACATTTCACAATGCATTTTTGGAATGGTAACAGTTTTCTATATGTGACAAGTTGAGAAGATATCGTACCTATATACATATCTAGAATGTAACTACAACAGCAAACTGGTATCAAACTGCCATTAATGTTATAGCAAACACTACCACCGTGTCTGTGGTACATGTAAAGTGAATACAGGTAGGTCCATTAGCAAACAATACCACCGTGTCTGTGGTGAATGTAAAGTGAAGACAGGTAGACCCATTAGCAAATGTAAGACAATCGAAATATACTTTTCTTCTGCGTCGCGAAAACAGGTTGCAAACACATATTTACTTGTGGGTGCTATTATAGTAAATGGAATGCAACCAGCAGCAATAGAATGTCAATATAAAATTTGTCAATGTTGTATCGTATTGGTAAGTGGCTCGGAATTCCATAATTTAGTTTACATATACCCTTGTGTGTGTGTTCCTCGTCTTTTATAAGTTAATGTGTTACCTTTGTTATTAGTGAGTGCCGATTTTGAATGTGATTTGCACTTGTGGCCCAAACCATTTGCTTGCATTTTGTATATTGTTTAAACCAATTTAAAACGTTGTACGCTTGAGTATTCTATCTTCACCAAATGATAGACTGGTGCTTGATGCTTGCAGGACTTGTAGGGGGATCTGTAATGCTGGCTATATCTTTACCACGGGTCAGAGTGTAATAACGAGGAGTTGTGTGGACGGGAGACACTGGACCGGCTCGCTGCCCCCGTGTGCTGGTAAGTAAGTACTATAGCGAGGAGTTGTGAGGACGGGAGACACTGGACCGGCTCGCTGCCCCCGTGTGCTGGTAAGTAAGTACTATAGCGAGGAGTTGTGAGGACGGGAGACACTGGACCGGCTCGCTGCCCCCGTGTGCTGGTAAGTAAGTACTATAGCGAGGAGTTGTGAGGACGGGGGACACTGGACCGGCTCGCTGCCCCCGTGTGCTGGTAAGTAAGTACTATAGCGAGGACGTGTGAGGACGGGGGACACTGGACCGGCTCGCTGCCCCCGTGTGCTGGTAAGTAAGTACTATAGCGAGGAGTTGTGAGGACGGGGGACACTGGACCGGCTCGCTGCCCCCGTGTGCTGGTAAGTAAGTACTATAGCGAGGACTTGTGAGGACGGGGGACACTGGACCGGCTCGCTGCCCCCGTGTGCTGGTAAGTAAGTACTATAGCGAGGAGTTGTGAGGACGGGGGACACTGGACCGGCTCGCTGCCCCCGTGTGCTGGTAAGTAAGTACTATAGCGAGGAGTTGTGGGACGGGGGACACTGGACCGCTCGCTGCCCCCGTGTGCTGGTAAGTAAGTACTATAGCGAGGAGTTGTGAGGACGGGGGACACTGGACCGGCTCGCTGCCCCCGTGTGCTGGTAGGTAAGTACTATAGTGAGGAGTTGTGAGGACGGGGGACACTGGACCGGCCTGCTGCCCCCGTGTGCTGGTAAGTAAGTACTATAGCGAGGACGTGTGAGGACGGGGGACACTGGACCGGCTCGCTGCCCCCGTGTGCTGGTAAGTAAGTACTATAGCGAGGAGTTGTGAGGACGGGGGACACTGGACCGGCTCGCTGCCCCCGTGTGCTGGTAAGTAAGTACTATAGCGAGGAGTTGTGAGGACGGGGGACACTGGACCGGCTCGCTGCCCCCGTGTGCTGGTAGGTAAGTACTATAGCGAGGAGTTGTGAGGACGGGGGACACTGGACCGGCTCGCTGCCCCCGTGTGCTGGTAAGTAAGTACTATAGCGAGGAGTTGTGTGGACGGGGGACACTGGACCGGCTCGCTGCCCCCGTGTGCTGGTAAGTAAGTACTATAGCGAGGAGTTGTGAGGACGGGGTACACTGGACCGGCTCGCTGCCCCCGTGTGCTGGTAGGTAAGTACTATAGCGAGGAGTTGTGGGGACGGGGTACACTGGACCGGCTCGCTGCCCCCGTGTGCTGGTAAGTAAGTACTATAGCGAGGACGTGTGAGGACGCTTGGCAACGGACTGGTTCGATGATGTTAAATGCAAATAACACAATTAAAAGCATACACATTATTTAGTTAACAGATGATGAAACCTTGCTTTTCATCTTAGAAACACCTGTCCCATCTGGCAACCACCGCAGTACCATCTCATATACTTCCCGGTCCGAACATCGTCCTCACGTTACATTCGTAAGAAGTGACCGTGCTAACCACCGCGCATACTGGACCATCTCACATACGTCCTCGGTCCCAAAATCATCGTCCCCGCCATGGAATATATCTCAGTGAGGAGGGAAAGAAAATACAATGCGGAATATAAGTTCCTTGCCTAAGGGTACAATCGAAATATAAGCAACACAAGTTGAGCCTCGCTTGGGTTTTGAACTTGCAGTAGTCAGGGACAAATACATTGAAGTAAATGGCCTTCACCACTTTGTTCCTAAACTGAATTTGATCAGAAGTACATGTATACTGCATTGATAATATGTTCCAGCCACCGACTGTATGAACCAGCTATTGATCAGAAGTACATGTATACTGCATTGATAATATGTTCCAGCCACCGACTGTATGAACCAGCTATTAAAACATGTAAACAACACAGAAATAACAGCATCTTCAGAGTGGACCAAGGTCACAGGTTACTACTTCGGTGCAGACAGAGCACGACTCCAATCTGACGTCACAATTAAAAGGAATATTGTACAGAGTGGTGGGTGGAGAGCTGCGAGCAATACCTTGGAACAATATATTCAGGTAATAGGGGCGGCGGGGGGGGGGTATAAGCTTTCGGTAGAAATATCGTAAAATCTTTATCTCAACCAGCCGATCAGAATATAGTATCAACCACGCATAAAGAACGCATTCATCACTTGCTCCGCCCAGGGTTAGGGTTGGGTTAGGGTCAAAACGCGTGGTTGATGTCA
This sequence comes from Archivesica marissinica, assembly GCA_014843695.1. NCBI lineage: Eukaryota > Metazoa > Mollusca > Bivalvia > Venerida > Vesicomyidae > Archivesica > Archivesica marissinica. Next base: position 6,851,937 of record CM026386.1, on the reverse strand, counting down.
TTATTCAGTTGGGTGGTTGAGAAAAAAGGCTTACCTAAATATGCTCAAAATGTTTCTCGCAACATATCAACCAGCAGTAATTTCATTGGGAATTTGTGTTTAATACATGCTGTATATTTTTGAATTAACTGGTTGTTAATGGAAACTGGCCTTGTCATATGGTGCTTAAATAACGATATAGAGGCTGCCGCCTGTGCATATTATTAGTAAGAATGGAATTTATGTCACCGACAATTGTTTCCAATGATATTTGGCTAATATTACTTTTATTCATTTTTACTGTTCCCACCGGGAGCCTCATTTCACTATAAAACACCCACACATACACTCAATTACGTTATTTCAAGTTAGTATCTGTTCTATCTAATATCAAACTTTAAAATGACAAAAAATAAATTCATTAAAGCATACTATTTTATAACTAACTGTTTATGATTGTCAACAAGTAACTAAACTACAAAGTGCATGTAACCACGGAGGAATACGAAACATAATCAGTGGAGAAGAAAGTGCATTCCTCCACTGTTTCAAAACAGTGAAATATAGCATTTGCTTTCACTGAGAAAACTAAATCATTCATTGAAAAGCATAAAAAGAAAGTAGAGACGTTTAGACAATTTACATGTCGCCAGTTGTCAATCCAATCAAGGTATTCGTAATTAATTGACATTATTAGTTTATAATTGTCAACTGATGCACGTGTTGCTATTGTTCAATTACACCAGTGTGCTTGCACTCTATTAATATAACAAATGTCTTATAATAAGCTCCGACAGTGACTCGGAAATCTGTACAGCATATGAGGGAGAGACTAGGAAAAGGATAAAGCTGTTGAACCACGTAAATGTTAAATCATAATGGCATGAAAAACATACAAGAACTAAAAGAGAAAGAAAACAAATATAACAAATAACCCAACATATTAAAACAATACATCGTACATTATTTTTGCAATGATTGTTAATGAGAAACAAAATAACAGTTCAGGTAAAAATCTGATAGAATCGGTTTCGAATATACATGTTGTAATATTTATTAGTAAACTTGGGATTATGCAAGAATAAATTATTCTCCTATACGTTTTGAGTGACAGCTATGATGTGTGGTATGTCCGACATTCCCAGATACGAAAGCGACGCATATGTAGTTACGAGGCTAATATAGTCACTTATTTATATAAAAGCAACCTATATATTCCCATGCCATAGTGAAATAGTGCTTCACTAACAACTCTTATATATTACTTATTGCAGGTAGAATTGCCCGAGTTAACCAGAATTACGGGCATAATCACCAAAGGTCGCGCTGTTCTCGCCTTAGACACGGCAAACGAGTATGTGTCGCGGTATAGGGTGCTGCACAGTGCGGACGGCAAACAGTGGCAACCGTACAGTTCACAGACAGTGAGTGATCAGGTAAGTGCCGCGGTATAGGGTGCTGCACAGTGCGGACGGCAAACAGTGGCAACCGTACAGTTCACAGACAGTGAGTGATCAGGTAAGTGCCGCGGTATAGGGTGCTGCACAGTGCGGACGGCAAACAGTGGCAACCGTACAGTTCACAGACAGTGAGTGATCAGGTAAGTACTAATGTACAGTGTATCAATTACGTTGCATAAATATATTAATTACATGTAGTGTTATATTGTGCAATGTATTAATTATTATCAGTACAGTGAACTGGACATACATGTGTATTAATTATTATCATTACTGTAACCTGGACATACGTGTATTAATTATTATCATTAATGTGACCTGGACATACATGTGTATTAATTATTATCATTAATGTGACCTGGACATACATGTGTATTAATTATTATCATTACTGTAACCTGGCTGGACATACATGTGTATTAATTATTATCATTAATGTGACCTGGCTGGACATACATGTGTATTAATTATTATCATTAATGTGACCTGGCTGGACATACATGTGTATTAATTATTATCATTACTGTAATCTGGACATACATGTGTATTAATTATTATCATTAATGTGACCTGGACATACATGTGTATTAATTATTATCATTAATGTGACCTGGACATACATGTGTATTAATTAGTATCATTAATGTGACCTGGACATACATGTGTATTAATTATTATCATTACTGTAATCTGGACATACATGTGTATTAATTATTATCATTAATGTGACCTGGACATACATGTGTATTAATTATTATCATTAATGTGACCTGGACATACATGTGTATTAATTATTATCATTACTGTAATCTGGACATACATGTGTATTAATTATTATCATTACTGAAACCTGGCTGGACATACATGTGTATTAATTATTATCATTACTGTAATCTGGACATACATGTGTATTAATTATTATCATTAATGTGACCTGGACATACATGTGTATTAATTATTATCATTAATGTGACCTGGACATACATGTGTATTAATTATTATCATTACTGTAATCTGGACATACATGTGTATTAATTATTATCATTACTGAAACCTGGCTGGACATACATGTGTATTAATTATTATCATTACTGTAATCTGGACATACATGTGTATTAATTATTATCATTAATGTGACCTGGACATACATGTGTATTAATTATTATCATTACTGTAACCTGGACATACATGTGTATTAATTAGTATCATTAATGTGACCTGGACATACATGTGTATTAATTATTATCATTACTGTAACCTGGCTGGACATACATGTGTATTAATTATTATCATATGCTATGAAAATATTTCAGTTCTTCTCCGGTAACGTGGACAACTACACACCAAAGACAAACATATTCTCGTGTTCCTTTGATGCCAAGTACGTACGCATCAACCCTCTAGCTTGGCACGAGAACATTGCACTCCGGTTCGATCTTCTAGGCTGCCAACCCAACAACAATAAACCAACGTGTAAGTAGATATAACCATATAACTTTTCTTTCGTTTTATTCCCGTTCAGTCTACTGCAGCTATAACATAAGTATACGTTCTGTTGTTCAGTTTCGTTGTGCAGTGCAAAATTACCATATATACTACTGAACTAAATCATATTGTATTTCTGGTTTTCATTGGTTTAAATTTTAAAAAAGGGCATGGATAAAAACTGGATTAACAGAGACACAGGTAGTAATGCCGGTTAACTTAACTTACTTAGATGCTGGTTGTGCAGACTTAGAATCTGTGATACAGTGAAGACCTCTGGTCATATAATGTTGAGCACGTGCATGTATTAACAGTATTAATTTATGGATAACAGTGCTGGTCATGCTGCCATATGTGTCATGTTTCTCTTAAAGGTATGAGCCCCAGCACAGCCACCACTACAATAAAGGTTCCAATCCATACGCATGCACCAACACAACACATGGCTGAAACAAGTAGGTTCATACAATAATTACAATAGCACGTAGATCTATTTTACCTACAACAGCGAGCATGTCTACCAACTATAACTGGTGAATTCCCACTGCACACTCATATAAACGGCATGTACACTGACAAAGACAAGCAAAGTCCGCCTTCGTGGTCGGGTGACTTGTATACCACTGTAACCTATCATCATTGATGGTCACTCGTTCGAGCCAAACTCAGGTCGTGTCTCTTTATATGAAAACGTTGGCAGTTTCTTACGGAGGTTGGTACACAAAGTACTGGCTAACCGGTGGAGCCTGCCCAGCTGCCCGCCCTCATATAGCCCAACATTGTGCTGATGAAGGCGTAAAACCCGAACAAACAAACCAAGACGACCCCAGGAATGCAGACCATCGGCCATGATAGGTTTCCTTGCCTGACTATCTTCTATACATAGGGTTGTCTGTGTCCAACGCCAGCTGTACTATCTTCTATACATAGGGTTATCTGTGTCCAACGCCAGCTGTACTATCTTCTATACATAGGGTTGTCTGTGTCCAACGCCAGCTGTACTATCTTCTATACATAGGGTTGTCTGTGTCCAACGCCAGCTGTACTATCTTCTATTCATAGGGTTGTCTGTGTCCAACGCCAGCTGTACATAGTATATTATAATATTGTTGTTGACTAATATACAACCACAGTTTTATGCCTGAATTATTTACGTAATTATGTAAGCATGGATTATTACACACATGTATATCAAGATTCAAATTGGTTAAAGCTGAGTGCAAACCTCAGAACCAACCACTCTAATTGCTTGAGCTCGAGTTTGATATCTGAGAAAAGCTTTGTAACCTCGGCCCATGAAGTATTTACCATGTTCCTACTTTTATTGTAGCTATATCGCCGAATTTGTGTTCACCGATACCGCCACCATTAAACGGAATGATCAACTGTGAATCTCAAGGAAGTACTCTGTAAGTTATGCACTTTAGTAATGGAACAAATACAACTCACAACACGTGGGCAAAATTTCAAAAGATTCTCACATGATACCTACCATACAGCGAGATAGTACTGAAACAAGTGTATACGCTATGTCTTCTCAATTAACCACTAAAACCCACTTCCAACTACTGTTTATCTGTAACAATCTGTTTTCCTTTGTTAACGATTTGCATGCTGGGTAACTAAGCGCCATAATTAAGCTCAAATAATTGTAGAGACGACAATTCATTAATGTGTTTTCTTATTTGTAACTTAAAACTCTGGAGATGTGTCACATATCACACAATTCCGATGAAATTCCAAGACACACTTTGCTCGAAAGACCACGTCAATTAAAGAGACCATTTGTATTAAGATAGCAGTTGTTAAGTCCCGTTTCTGTTATGGAACAAATGAATCTGTAATTAAGATACTATTCCTGCCTAGAGACCGTTTGTTTGCCCTTCCCTTTGGTGAATTTCACTTTATGTTGTGCTGCCCATTGTATAAATTTATAAGATCAAACTATCTGGGCAGGTGTTCCTGGCCCACTACTCAACATTCAACGTGTTAATGTCAATAAAAAATAGAAAATGTTTGCTGAATATTGCTCGATTTGTGAAAGAAGCCTACGTAAAAATACTTTTGGAAATTAAATTAGATTTGTCTACTGATCGTTTACTGTACTGGTGTTTTTGTGTGTTTTGTTATTTGTATAAATTGTATATCTATTATCATGTGTATACATTTATTGTCTTTGCCATAAGTTAGTGAAATTGTAAATGGCCAAAGGCAAATGTTTTGCCGATTGCTAATAAACTTGAAACTTGAAACTTGGTGTTCTTTTAATAAGTTTGACTATATATATATTAATCCATTATGAGAGAGTTATTTTTGTTTCAGTGTGTGTGTTTCTAACTGCATGGATGGGTATATATTTGACACGAAGACGTTGCTCGTGAAGAGGACGTGCCAGCAGAGTAACGGTGTATGGAAACCAGGACAGGGATTGCCTTCGTGTATCTGTAAGTTATAACCCATAGATGGAAACCAGGACAGGGACTGCCTTCGTGTATCTGTAAGTTATAACCCATAGATGGAAACCAGGACAGGGACTGCCTTCGTGTATCTGTAAGTTATAACCCATAGATGGAAACCAGGACAGGGACTGCCTTCGTGTATCTGTAAGTTATAACCCATAGATGGAAACCAGGACAGGGACTGCCTTCGTGTATCTGTAAGTTATAACCCATAGATGGAAACCAGGACAGGGACTGCCTTCGTGTATCTGTAAGTTATAACCCATAGATGGAAACCAGGACAGGGACTGCCTTCGTGTATCTGTAAGTTATAACCCATAGATGGAAACCAGGACAGGGACTGCCTTCGTGTATCTGTAAGTTATAACCCATAGATGGAAACCAGGACAGGGACTGCCTTCGTGTATCTGTAAGTTATAACCCATAGATGGAAACCAGGACAGGGACTGCCTTCGTGTATCTGTAAGTTATAACCATCGAGTAACGGTGTATGGAAACCAGGACGAATAACAGTGTATGGAAACCAGGACGAGTAACGGTGTATGGAAACCAGGACAGGGACTGCCTTCATGCATCTGTAGGTTATAAACCATCCAGTAACGGTTTATGGAAACCAGGACAGGGACTGCCTTCATGCATCTGTAGGTTATAAACCATCCAGTAACGGTGTATGGAAACCAGGACAGGGACTGCCTTCATGCATCTGTAAGTAATAACTCATCGATGGAAACCAGGACAGGGACTGCCTTTATGCATCTGTAAGTAATAACTCATCGATGGAAACCAGGACAGGGACTGCCTTCATGCATCTGTAAGTAATAACTCATCGATGGAAACCAGGACAGGGACTGCCTTCATGCATCTGTAAGTAATAACTCATCGATGGAAACCAGGACAGGGACTACCTTCGTGCATCTGTAAGTAATAACTCATCGATGGAAACCAGGACAGGGACTACCTTCGTGCATCTGTAAGTAATAACTCATCGATGGAAACCAGGACAGGGACTACCTTCGTGCATCTGTAAGTAATAACTCATCGATGGAAACCAGGACAGGGACTGCCTTCATGCATCTGTAAGTAATAACTCATCGATGGAAACCAGGACAGGGACTACCTTCGTGCATCTGTAAGTAATAACTCATCGATGGAAACCAGGACAGGGACTACCTTCGTGCATCTGTAAGTAATAACTCATCGATGGAAACCAGGACAGGGACTGCCTTCATGCATCTGTAAGTAATAACTCATCGATGGAAACCAGGACAGGGACTGCCTTCATGCATCTGTAAGTAATAACTCATCGATGGAAACCAGGACAGGGACTGCCTTCATGCATCTGTAAGTAATAACTCATCGATGGAAACCAGGACAGGGACTGCCTTCATGCATCTGTAAGTAATAACTCATCGATGGAAACCAGGACAGGGACTACCTTCGTGCATCTGTAAGTAATAACTCATCGATGGAAACCAGGACAGGGACTACCTTCGTGCATCTGTAAGTAATAACTCATCGATGGAAACCAGGACAGGGACTACCTTCGTGCATCTGTAAGTAATAACTCATCGATGGAAACCAGGACAGGGACTACCTTCGTGCATCTGTAAGTAATAACTCATCGATGGAAACCAGGACAGGGACTGCCTTCGTGTATCTGTAAGTTATAACCCATCAAGTATTACTGTAATATTCATATCGGTAGCAACGTCCTTGTTCAGAAATATTGGGATCTATTAACCGATGGTATATCCTGGTTCGGAAATGTGGGGATCAATTGACATCTTATATCTCCTGGTTCGGAAATGTGGAGATAATGACAACTGATATCTCCTGGTTCGGAAATGTGGGGATCTATTAACCAATGCTATCTCTTGTTTCGGAAATTGGAAATCACATAACAAACAATATTCATTGGTTCGGAAATGTAGGGAACATTGAAGCAATGACATATATATTTTACCGAATTTCTTATAATTATATTCAACAACAGCCAACAACACATCAGCGAAATCTATCAAGATGTAGCTAATCAAAATAATGAAAATGTACAAATGACAAGTATATAAATCTTATATAGCGTTTGATTTAGAGATATTTCAAAGAGATAGTTCATATAAATTCATAAAGCTTGCATACAGTTAGTAACATATGCCACACTACTATTCTATCCAGCTGGCTTGCGAAAGGTCCGTGGTTCTACCTGGTTTTCCATCCGTGCCTGTTATACTGCTCGGAGGGACATCCGGTGTCATCCTCCACCAATAATAGCTGGAATGTCGCCATATGCCCTAAACTGTTTGTGCGATACTCAACCAAATGAAAAACCCAGCAAAATATACATTTTTCTGGAGTATGCCGTTTTTTAATGTTGAAAAATGTGTGACCCAACCCAAGTTTGACACAATTAATTATTATATTCACATTTACAGATAATAGCCACGCTACACCTCTACCACCAACGCATAACTACACACGTGAGTATAGTGTAATCTATTTGTTATAATTCAGTGGAAATCAGTAGAAAGTACTACGTGATCACGTGACGAATTGTGTTTCTACTGGTCGATATTCATAATTAATTATCTCATCTGCACAATAATATATGAGTCGATGTATACTCTGAATGTTTACATGTACATTAGGAACCAGACTTAGATAGTAAAACATATGCAACTTGTATGTTGGTACTATATTAACTGAATACATGATTTTTCAGTCCGACAAATGTTACATTGAAAATGTTTAATCCGATAACCTATGGCAATTGGCGGGAAAATCATGCATTCAGCTAACAGTGTAATGACCAGTATGTAATACGCTATATGTCTGGTTACTAATATTCATATTATACATCGAATCATACATCTAACCCATGTACTGTATTTACTGTACCAACAGTCGACGCAGACAGATCTGTAGTCCAGTGGTAACAAGTGGGATTGGTAATCCAGGGATCGCAGGTTCGATCCCCCGTCTGACCCTAATAAAATTAACAGTTTTTCAGGTGGGACTTTAAACTGAGGTCTCGTGTCAGGTGCTGTACACGTAAAAGAACCAGAGGAGACTCTGGAATGGGTCACCGTCTGTATCATTGCACTATCCTCCAAAATGTAAAATGACTAATCTCTGCAGGTGTCGCTCATATGGGCAACCGTTAGCGACGATAAATAATAGTAAATCACACGCCCAGTCGTCACATATTTTTTTAAGAATATTTTATTGCAACTTTTTCATAATGAGGAATGCAATTTACAATTACAGTATCACATTTATAACATACATGATAATACATTTTCAAAGTGCAAAAGGATTGGGCTAAAAGTCACTTTATTACAGATGGGTGTCTAACGGCAAAGAAACAATGTGACCTTGTAGGAAACGGAGACTTCCATGCATGTGGTGGCTGTCATTTCTTCGCATCGTGTTCAGAAGGATATATTTCCGTGCGCGCATGTCCGGAAGTGCTATTATTTGACACTATTTCCGGTAAATGCGACTACCATTCAAGAACATGTTCAGAGCTACATAATTCCTTAGTCGGATGAGAAGTTACGTTACAAAATTGTTTTTCAGCTTACATCCATGGTGTTATAGAAACTGAGAAAGTTTATTTGAACAAACCATATACGATATACGTGTCCAATCTACAACTTACAAACTCCATCAATAGGCTTAACTAGTTATACGCATGTAGATCACTGTGAATTTCAGGTGGATTTGATTATAAAAATAAATATATTGTTTTCATTATTATTGTTATTCTTAGGTGTTTGGGCTTCACTAAAATGACCTACTTCAACCCACGTCTTGTAGTGACGGTTAACCTTGTTAGCTATGTACTTCACTCTCGAATTAAAAGTATAATAACATGTTGATAGTCTTGTGTGGGTAAATGATAATTGGCACAACCCATTTTGTGTCAGTGTGTGGTTTAATGCTACTTGAATAATTTACCATATTACACCTTCAAAGAAGATATAACATACATGTATATAGCACATCTGTCACACATCTGCATATCAGGCCATACACCCAATGTCAAGCATCCGAGCCAGATAGTAATATACAACCATGAAGTAGAAAAGAACATATAATGATGCACACATCCCAGGTACAGAGGACATCCACTATCGGGAACAATATTGATATTGTGGTACATAGAAATGAACATGAATTCATCCAGCCAGTGCGTGCTAGAAGCTACAGCTGAGATACCAACTGACCAAGAAACTATCGTTACACAAGATAATTCCATCACAGGTGTCTACGTATATGTTGGTCCTAGTCAAGAACACCATCCATATAAAATGTAACTCATGACGAGAAAGAAGATTCAACTGCGAATAAAAATATATATTTACGGCATGGTACGGCCTCGGAAATGATAGGTAAAATAGGTAGCATACAAATTAAAATAGTAAGTGTGCAAAAAAGTGTTTATCAGGAAATCTCGTTAAAACAACGTGACATTCTCTGTATTCAAGAACACTTGGTTCAATAATGCTGACTTGGTTAGTGGATAGTCCGTTACAAAGTAACCTCGCATTAGTTGATAGTCTATGTATATTCCCCGGTGTGGCACCTCATGGAAATTCCAAACCGGTATATGTGAACTCCAGACATTGGCATGCAAGAAGCTCGGGTAATGGCTGACCTTGTGTTATTTTGCCAGTCAATTGGTACAACAGAATCCAATAAAAAAAATGTCCAGCTTCCAGCCCTAGAAGACATATTAAATGGACTTGCTATAGAACTGAAAAATATTCAGACACAAAGAACTTAATTTAAGATCAGGTTGTCAAATTAATTACGTTGTACAATTAATTCATCATTCCAGAATACCAATGCTGACTAAATTGTCAGTAAAGTGGAATATGTAAAATAACAAACGAAGAAGTTACTCAGAAAAAAAGTTAAAAGCTATATTAATAATGCAACAGTGTCAACTGTTAAAACTTTGTGGAACGATAAAATACAACCAGTAAAGGCTGTACAAGATGACATTGCTATTGTTAACAAAAGAAAGAATGGACTATTCTGTATAAGTATGAAAGTAAACTACACGAACAAAGACTAAAACAGATTTGAACAGCATGGAGGAACATTATTAAGCCAAAAAATTAAATAAGCATGCTAAAACTGCTCGCAGTAATTTACACAAACTAAAAGACACCCATCAAATTGTAATGGGCAACAGAAATTACTAATATCACAGCTATTAACAAATCATAGCTATCAAAGTTGCTGTATGAACACGAAATTGAAAGATGTAAATGCACTTGGACAGGAGAGGTTAACTGTGTATAACCACAGTACCCATAATAAGTTTGATGTCGATTGTGATGAAATTAAGATTATAAATTGTTGTGAAACAGCAACAACTCTATGAGATTGAAGAAGAACTATGAGAATTAAATAAAACAATGCGAGTTAAAACAAATATATGCATTGAATTTAAAAATGATAAAGGTGTGTACCACTAGATAACATTAGACTTTAACTTTTGTGTTATGGAATTGGCAGAATTAAGAGTTATCCGTGGATGAAATAGCGTCCGTATTTCGCGTAGTAACGAAACATGTTGTTGTCGACATAGATATTAAGAAACATGATTTGGCAAATGGTACCACAACACTGAGAATAGAGGATGAGGAACACTTTATTGCTGATAAACTACAAAGTGTAGAAATTTGGGGTTTTGGAAGAGATGGTACAAGGCGCAAGCAGAAAATCTAAAACACTGCTGTAGCTCTCGACTTTTTTTATGGCATCGGCATCGGGTCCACACATTGCTAGAGAAACTGCTGAGACATTACAGACTATGACAAAAGATCACCCGAATGAACTTGAATAATGGACAAATCCGAATATCTAGCAGATACATTAAGAAAACGGTCATACACAATGAGCGATAGAGCAGCAAATTAGAAACTTGCCGACAAACTGCCAGACGAGTCGCATGATACAATATTACAGAATAATGAGGTGATAAAGAAGGTGCATCACATTTTCACTATGATCTATTAGGCTTGCATAATTACATAACCCCGGAACAATTCCTGCAGAATGAAAGTGGTCGATTAGGATGAGATGACTTGTGATGCTGGAGCAAAAAGGAGACTGTAGTTAGATAGTGTGCAAGTGCTAGAGATGTTATCCAAACGAAAGCTAAATCTCAAAGCTGTAACATCAGACTTGGAATACAATGAAATAGCCGCATTACACAAGTTTCTGGGTCTCTTCTACTTGAAAGTCACTGGATCATAGTGCAACCTTGTAACACGTGGACAAGTTGCACCCCTTGACCTACATATGCATGTTGGTAAGAACAATTTCTCCAATCAGTAGCTAAACCATCAGAGCAAATGTTGAGGTGAGACCAGCATTGATCATCGTCAGACCATCTATAAATTTCAAGTATTCCCCATTGCAAACGGTCAGCCAATGGCGTACATGTATATTAAATCAAGTAGGAAACATGTAACATATTAATCAGTGGTATTCCTGTAATAGAAGTTGCAATGTTAAAGTGCTTCATGAAACAGCCAGAGATCCTTTTCCCTTTAGGAAATTCTATAAGCCAAGTGTGTCGCTCGTCGACGATCACAAATTTGACATTGTGACTTCTGCTCAACAGGGTGGTAAACAAATACATACAATTCTTAAGGATTACAAACTTAAGGTTGTGTCACAAATAAATGACAATATGTTCATTGAACATGCAAAGAAAGTAAATAAAGGAATTAAACGTTAACACGTGATCATGATCATGTCAGAGACCGAAAATAAAGAGAGCCAGCAAACAGAAACCGCCACCCTCAGTTGAAGCCATTGAATAACTTAGCGAAAATAAATATGTGGCAGTTGCATATCTGTCATATTCTGTCCTGAATGAAGAACCTTCTCATTGAATTTATGGCGCCATGTATAAGAATGGATATTAAAGATGCCTGACCCACAAATTCCATGCTATATTCCTATATTAGCTCGGTAGAAATGTGCTTTACATAACTTGTATAATTATATACACTTGATAAACATGTACTTATACCATTTTACATTTCATTTCCGTTTTGTGTAAATTTTGTAAATAATGTCCCTGGTCATTAAGAAATGTGGCCATTATTGGTATACATATATGCAACCACGTGTCAGTTTGTAGAGGTATCATCGCTGAAAACAAACGTGTTGACACATTGACAGACAAATATCGATGATATATCGATTGCCAGGCAGTAAACAGTAGAAACCAGTTTAAAATAGTAGAATGATCTGCCTACTATGTGTTTCTCAAACATAAGAACAATAAACAAACATGGTATAAACTTGTTGCTTTATTTTTATGACTTGAAATCAATGATTTCAGGGGTACCACTTCTATTTTTGTTGTTTACCATTGCATGTGCTGGTTTAACATACCACTGCGTGCCATGGGTTAACCGAACAAATAAATGTGTCGCTGTGGTCCTCTGGTTTGGCACGACCAATAAGCAATAAAATACGGAGCACTTTAAACACTTCATACGTATCAATATTCAGAATTTCAAATTGATTCCATCAGCGAGAAATGATGATACGTTGATTATCAACAATACCTCTACTAGTTTGTGCGTAGTTTGCATGTCTGTAACAATCACATTCACAAATACATGCACCACATAATATCTGTCATAAAATGTATATGTCTGTATCTTAGCAACAATGTTAAGAAAATTAAATTCTGTATGTGTATTTCTGGACAAGAAATAGTAGGGGCGATTGTATTTTACGAGTCTTGAAATCATTTGGGGTAGAGACTATAGGATATTTGCTGATTCAAGTTGATTATATTCAATATTTTACCAATTGTATAGGCTAGGTAGATGGAGGAACATTTATATTCATTGTTTAATATATGTTAATAAAATTACACTCGGATATAGAAATATATTGTAATTGAAATAGGGACCGGTCCAAGTGCACGCTATACTCCTAAGCTTTTCATTGGTTCGATGCAGTTTGCTATGTTTTGGGGTTTAAGGTCACATCAACAACTTGGGTCATATGCTGACTTTCTAGTTAATATTGGTAGAAGGAGATCATATGTGAGGGCAAATCATTTAAAGTCAACGACCTAAACAATTCAGCAACAAAGACTCATAAATATAACGAGATAACGGCCAACAAGTGCTAACAATGAAACAGTGTCAACACTTAACCAATGTCAATCCTAGGCTGCCTGACTTAGAAACCTAGAAATTGTTTTAAAAAGTCATCATATGTATTACGAACATGCTTAGTGTTTGGAAATGATCCAACCGAAACAGGGTTACATTATCCATAACTAGACATCATACTCGTGCTTCATGCCAAGCTTTGTCAAAAAGGCATTGTGGATAATGAAGTGCGAACAAGCTTTGTGCTATACAGATGTTCAAATGGCTGTAAATCCGCAAAACTCATCCAAACTGAATGGGGTTACAATATGCACAATACTCATACTGATGCTTCCTGTAGAGTTAAAATGGTGCAAATCCAAAACTGGACAAGGTAAAGTGGACTGAAGGCAAAGACAAAAACAATATGCCTTCGCCCATTAGGCTAGGCAATAGTTATATGCCAATGCGGAACAATTGTGACTAGCAATGCTGTGTGAAAATGACCACGGTTACAGTTCATACAGTCGCCATGGTTACAGTTCATACAGTCGCCATGGTTACAGTTCATACAGTCGCTGAACAAACCTTGACAACTTGTCTTTTATCCCACAACATCCGAGCTACACAAACGCGAATTACAAAATGTCGTGAGATTATGTGACATTTTAGTAATGTGTCCATCTCTTTCATTTACGTCTCTGAATAAGAGAAATATTTAAGATGAACACATCCATTTAACCACAACGTCAATATCTGTTGAACACAATAGTTGTTGTTGTACTACTGTCAACACGTTTCATCTACACTCATTTTCATCATTGTCCTGCTACTGTTGACTTGTCTTTATGAAATATAATGCCTTTCTCCACTAAATCGGGAATCTCTACAGCTAACCAGGGTCCAAGCTACAAGAGAAGATTATAATTCAGTTTACACAAAGACTTATATAAATGCTAAACCTTAGGGAAAGTGTTTGGTATATTATGGAGAAGTTTGGTGACTTGGACAACTGACCCCTATATATTCTATATGAAAAGAGGCAGCTCAACGAGACTATTTCTCCAAATCTCCCTCTAGCTTATACACTCTATAAATATAGTATTGGCTTGTGTTGTGATATATCATTAACCACTATGTTATTGGCTTGTGTTGTGAAAAAAACTGTTATATATCATTAACCAATATGTTATTCGCTTGGTTGTGATATATCATTAACCAATATGTTATTGGCTTGGTTGTGATATATCATTAACCAATAGGTTATTGGCTTGGTTGTGATATATCATTAACCAATAGGTTACTGGCTTTGTTGTGATATATCATTAATCAATATGTTATTGGCTTGGTTAGTCTATACAAATTTATTTTAGCTCGATTGCGAAACAAGTTCTTTCAACTTATATAAATCGCTCTCGAGACCTCATTCCTGATGGAATCCATCGCCATGAGGGAGAGAAGAGGCAACGTGGAATTTAAATGCCTTGCCTAAGGACACAATCGTAACGGCTCCAGCGGGGCTCGAACTCCGGACCTTTCGCACCTGAAGCGAACGTGCATCCACAGCGCTATCATTGGCTTGGTTGTGATATATCATTAACCAATATGTTACTGGCTTGGTTGTGATATATCATTAATCAATATGTTATTGGCTTGGTTGTGATATATCATTAACCAATAGGTTACTGGCTTGGTTGTGATATATCATTAACCAATAGGTTATTGGCTTGGTTGTGATATATCATTAACCAATAGGTTACTGGCTTTGTTGTGATATATCATTAATCAATATGTTATTGGCTTGGTTGTGATATATCATTAACCAATATGTTATTGGCTTGTGTTGTGATATATCATTAACCAATATGTTATTGGCTATATGTTACTGGCTTGGTTGTGATATATCATTAACCAATGTTTTTATCCTGCTAATTTTCATATGATCCATATTTTGTGAAGCGTGATTATCACGATTATAAATAAATTATAATTCAGTTTACACAAAGACTTATATAAATGCTAAACCTTAGGGAAAGTGTTTGGTATATTATGGAGAAGTTTGGTGACTTGGACAACTGACCCCTATATATTCTATATGAAAAGCCTCAAATGAGGCAGCTCAACGAGACTCTCCAAATCTCCCTCTAGCTTATACACTCTATAAATATAGTTATTGGCATGTGTTGTGATATATCATTAACCACTATGTTATTTGCTTGGTTGTGATATATCATTAACCAATATGTTATTGGCTTGGTTGTGATATATCATTAACCAATATGTTATTGGCTTGGTTGTGATATATCATTAACCAATATGTTATTCGCTTGGTTGTGATATATCATTAACCAATATGTTATTGGCTTGTGTTGTGATATATCATTAACCAATATGTTATTGGCTTGTGTTGTGATATATCATTAACCAATATGTTATTCGCTTGGTTGTGATATATCATTAATCAATATGTTATTGGCTTGGTTGTGATATATCATTAATCAATATGTTATTGGCTTGGTTGTGATATATCATTAACCAATAGGTTATTGGCTTGGTTGTGATATATCATTAACCAATAGGTTACTGGCTTTGTTGTGATATATCATTAATCAATATGTTATTGGCTTGGTTGTGATATATCATTAACCAATATGTTATTGGCTTGTGTTGTGATATATCATTAACCAATATGTTATTGGCTATATGTTACTGGCTTGGTTGTGATATATCATTAACCAATGTTTTTATCCTGCTAATTTTCATATGATCCATATTTTGTGAAGCGTGATTATCACGATTATAAATAAATTATAATTCAGTTTACACAAAGACTTATATAAATGCTAAACCTTAGGGAAAGTGTTTGGTATATTATGGAGAAGTTTGGTGACTTGGACAACTGACCCCTATATATTCTATATGAAAAGCCTCAAATGAGGCAGCTCAACGAGACTCTCCAAATCTCCCTCTAGCTTATACACTCTATAAATATAGTTATTGGCTTGGTTGTGATATATCATTAACCAATATGTTATTGGCTTGTGTTGTGATATATCATTAACCAATATGTTATTGGCTTGTGTTGTGATATATCATTAACCAATATGTTATTGGCTTGGTTGTGATATATCATTAACCAATATGTTATTGGCTTGTGTTGTGATATATCATTAACCAATATGTTATTGGCTTGTGTTGTGATATATCATTAACCAATATGTTATTGGCTTGGTTGTGATATATCATTAACCAATATGTTATTGGCTTGTGTTGTGATATATCATTAACCAATATGTTATTGGCTTGTGTTGTGATATATCATTAACCAATATGTTATTGGCTTGGTTGTGATATATCATTAACCAATATGTTATTGGCTTGTGTTGTGATATATCATTAACCAATATGTTATTGGCTTGTGTTGTGATATATCATTAACCAATATGTTATTGGCTTGGTTGTGATATATCATTAACCAATATGTTATTGGCTTGTGTTGTGATATATCATTAACCAATATGTTATTGGCTTGTGTTGTGATATATCATTAACCAATATGTTATTGGCTTGGTTGTGATATATCATTAACCAATATGTTATTGGCTTGTGTTGTGATATATCATTAACCAATATGTTATTGGCTTGTGTTGTGATATATCATTAACCAATATGTTATTGGCTTGTGTTGTGATATATCATTAACCAATATGTTATTGGCTTGTGTTGTGATATATCATTAACCAATATGTTATTGGCTTGTGTTGTGATATATCATTAACCAATGTTATTCGCTTGGTTGTGATATATCATTAATCAATATGTTATTGGCTTGGTTGTGATATATCATTAATCAATATGTTATTGGCTTGGTTGTGATATATCATTAACCAATATGTTATTGGCTATATGTTATTGGCTTGGTTGTGATATATCATTAACCAATATGTTATTGGCTTGGTTGTGATATATCATTAATCAATATGTTATTGGCTATATGTTATTGGCTTGGTTGTGATATATCATTAACCAATATGTTTTTATCCTGCTAATTTTCATATGATACATATTTTGTGAAGCGTGATTATCACGATTATTTAAATTTATTCACCCTCGTGAAAATCATTGGCGCTTTGACAACATTAGAACACATTGCACAGTGCCTGTAGATGTTTCAACACGTATGCCGACAGAATGGAATTCTGTAATACATTCATTTGTTTTATTTGTATTTGGTGTTTAAAGTCACACCATCAGGTTAGGTCATAACCATGGCAACTCTACAGCTGTTGTTCCATTTAAACTTTATTTAATTTACAACGATTCTGATGCAAGTTCTAACGACGCGGATGAAAGCGTATATGTGGTCATTGGTGTGGGTGGAAATCGGAGTACCCGGAGAAAACCCACCTGTCTGATCTGGCGACCATCTAACATATTTCCCGGTCCGAGGATCGAACCCGGGTTGCATTGGTGAGAAGCGAGCGTGCTAACAACTGCGCTAACTGGACAGAGCGGTTGTTGATAATACTACTTCTGTACAGGCATTTACACAGGTTCATTGCTACATGACAAAATGTAAAAACATTAAATAAATGTTTGATGTAATTTTGAAACCTATACTTATAACGGACCATGTCAAATTGTGAGAGTGACAAAACTGCTGAACAGATGCGCAGTGGCATTTTGTCTATTATTTAAGTCTCGTTCTGATCAGTGGCCAATTAGGACCATTGCATGGTTTGTATATTAATGCCATTTTTAACTCGGATATCAGTGGCTGATTCGAACGAGATATTGACTGGAGAAGATTAATTAATATGGGAACTATATCTATTAGTTACAAAATCCATATTATACATGACATCCAACAACAATCTCTGTGAGTAGACAGAACCTGACAAACATTGGAACAACTTATTAAAACTACTTACCCCTAGAGACATTGCATGTGCTATACCAAACTTTGGAACATTTCGGGCCCAGAGCGGCTTAAAATGGTCAGTGAGACAGATCTTGCCTCCCCTGAAAACAGATTGTAGTGTACCCTGTCACAATTATATCATAGTGTATGCAACATCCAGGTCTGCTGAAAAGAGAGATTTAATAGCAAAGAATTCTGCTACAGCCAGACTAGGATAAATGTTGTTACCATGCATACAGTGTACAAGTAGCTAGTTTATTGAAATGATATATGTCACTATTAATATCCCCAGTTCGCTATAAAGCTGTTGATAATTTAGATAAACAGAAAGGAGCTGAAAATTTAAATAAACAGAAAGGAGCTGAAAATTTAGATAAACAGAAAGGAGCTGAAAATTTAGATAAACAGAAAGGAGCTGAAAATTTAGATAAACAGAAAGGAGCTGAAAATTTAGATAAACAGAAAGGAGCTGAAAATTTAGATAAACAGAAAGGTGCTGATAATTTAGATAAACAGAAAGGTGCTGATAATTTAGATAAACAGAAAGGTACTGATAATTTAGATAAACAGAAAGGTGCTGATAATGTAGATAAACAGAAAGGTGCTGATAATTTAGATAAACAGAAAGGTACTGATAATTTAGATAAACAGATAGCTAACTAATCTGGCATATTTTACAGCAAGTTTCTTTGCATGGATAGAAGGACCAGACATTTGAACAAGGAATTAGTGCATTTAATTTGCACTAGAGGAAGCATGCTTAGAGTACAGAGTAGAATGCAAATCATTGTAAATGTAACAAATATTATTGATTTACGGCCATCTCTTACATTGTTATTAATAGAAACATTTGTGTTTTCCAGCAATTCTAGGGCAGTAACTCGAGAGACACCCAGAAGTACAAATTAAACTGTACAATAGAATGTGCAAGGACACAATAAGGTACATGTCGACGGGTGCACAGACAGACAAAGACTGACAGAGTTAGAGGAGTTGATGGGTACACAGATGGACAAAGACTGATAGAGTTAGAGGAGTTGATGGGTGCACAGATGGACAAAGACTGATAGAGTTAGAGGAGTTGATGGGTGCACAGATGGACAAAGACTGATAGAGTTAGAGGAGTTGATGGGTGCACAGATGGACAAAGACTGATAGAGTTAGAGGAGTTGATGGGTACACAGATGGACAAAGACTGATAGAGTTAGAGGAGTTAATGGGTGCACAGATGGACAAAGACTGATAGAGTTAGAGGAGTTAATGGGTGCACAGACTAACACAGATTGATAGAGTTAGAAGAGTTGATGGGTGCACAGATGGACAAAGACTGATAGAGTTAGAGGAGTTGATGGGTACACAGATGGACAAATACTGATAGAGTTAGAGGAGTTGATGGGTGCACAGATGGACAAAGACTGATAGAGTTAGAGGAGTTGATGGGTACACAGATGGACAAATACTGATAGAGTTAGAGGAGTTGATGGGTACACAGATGGACAAATACTGATAGAGTTAGAGGAGTTGATGGGTACACAGATGGACAAAGACTGATAGAGTCCAACAAGGCATTTTAAAGATGAAATACAGACATGCTTTGTGTTATAAAAATGTTCAAATGGCCGTAAACATGCCATAAATCACCCAACTGGAACGAGATTACAATATGCACAAATACATTACAGTATGACATCATACTAATGTTTTCTTCCAAGTTTGCTTCGTCTCCAAAGCCCCATGGTGGATTTTCACAATGACGAGGTAAAACGGACAAGCGGGCGACAAAGGCAAAATCAATGTCTTGCCATCATAATAAAGTTCTAAGTAAGGTTTCAATCTATTTAATGTGCATACACAAACTTTGGAAATATTGAAGTATGATGAATTACAAAAGTACAGAGAAACCAATAAATACCTCACCTGTACATTTTGGCAGTCTTTCCATCCAGTTCTGGTAGCGCTATCTCTGGAGCCGTTGTTGGGTATGTGACTGGTATCTGAAATATCAATGAGATAGTGTCATAACTGTATCACGTGAAGCACTGAGCCAGGATAATAAGTACCCACATTAAGCGGAGAGAGCTTATTGGATTAGTAATAATAACTAAAGGAAATTGCATATTATGGATGCTAAATTAAAATACCATCATGTGTAACTGTCCCACTTCTAACTTTTATGGTCATACTATGTCTTAACCCCTATTTTGTTGACATTTAATGATGCAATCACGCGCTTACTCATAAAATATTATGACCTAGAATGAGTCCTGGAATGATACAGCATTACTTGGACAATGATCAAGTTTATTGAACAATGTAACAGCACACCACAGCTATGTTCGCTCTTTTCAGCGAGACGGATAGACCGTCTTCATGGCCTATAGAGCGGGGAGGTCGAAGGTTCGAACCGCATAAGGGGTTAGTTCTGATATGGCCAGTTGGTGAGTCGCCAGCTAGTTCAATAATAGTTACTGATTGTCTATCAGCCTGGCCAACAAGCATAGGATTCGGGATGTTCATAAAAAAGGTTGTCTCATAAGTCAGTAATGGCTGGTCCTTTAAACAGGGGTGACACTATAATAAACAAGCACTTGACTTTTTATAGACATAGCACTAAAGCCACTATTCATTGATTATCAGGATAACATGCATGTGATGTCATAGAAATAAAACATTGTCTGCACCTGATACGTACATCAAATTCTACATCAAACTCGTACTTGAGAAGTTCATGTATATACCAGCACTTGCCAAACCATCTTGTTCCTTCTTTGTTAGACTCCAGTCGGAACCAGTCATTGTCAGCTTCCTTGTTATTTTGTACATACTGAAATAAAGAAAGAATAGAAGACACCAGTTGCAGTGGCCATGGCAAGCAGAATATGTACATCCGGTACAATTCACTATTGTGGCTAAGATTGGACGATGGTTTTGCTTCTACAATGTGTAGTGCTCTCTACCGATGTATTTTACATTCAAACTCTGGCAGGTTCTATGTGGCTAAATCTCATTGGAAGTGGGCATGGTTTGCTGATGCATTGTATCAAGTACTTGTCACTCAAATCGATCTTCTACCTGAAGTGCTCAGTCTACCAGATAGTTCCATAGTTAGGTGTTCAACAAACGGAAAGAACATGTTACGTGTCCAGTGATCGGAGATTGATTCTGACGATGTTGTTGCCTTCTTACATTAGGGAGAAGAACAATTTTTATTAGGTGCCCATGCCCATAATAGCGAGGGATCCACTGCCATTGCGACAGCCCTCTCGTATAGTACATTACATATGTCTGGATCATTTCTTTGCTGCGCTTTTTGAAAGTATGCATACATTGTACATGTAGTTCAAAGTATCGTGTGTTGTCCAGTGGATGAGTGTCGGATTTGGAATCGACCGGTCCTGTGTTCGGTCATGCCACGTATGTAGTGTCATTGACAAGCCACAGCACACACATTGCTTAGTACTGGTTAATCGTATGTGTCGCCAAATCATGCCCAGGAAAACAGGTCTAGGTCCCCGCAAGTGGTTCGACATTAATGGGACATACATATGTAGTGTCATTGAGCGAATGCAGGAGGTTTCGTCAACTGGAGGTTTCGTCAACAAGGCGATATAGAGGGAAATTGTTAAGAGGTTTCGATTATGTGAGAGGTTTCGTCAATTAGGCGATTAAGCAACAATAATTGAAGCTTGCAAGCGTACAATGTAAGCCCTTTTTTTCGAGATGCATGTCACATGCCAAAGCCAAGTAAAGATATATATTCCACTGGAATCTTAGTTTATACAAATTTATTTTAGCTCGATTGCGAAACAAGTTCTTTCAACTTATATAAATCGCTCTCGAGACCTCATTCCTGATGGAATCCATCGCCACGAGGGAGAGAAGAGGCAACGTGGAATTTAAATGCCTTGCCTAAGGACACAATCGTAACGGCTCCAGCGGGGCTCGAACTCCGGACCTTTCGCACCTGAAGCGAACGCGCATCCACTGCGCTATCACGACTTCCACTGGAATCAGCGGATCTACCGGAAGATTTCTACACTGGGACTGTCAGCCATCTATAACAAATATACATAAAAATCACATAAAAATGAAAATAACACATAGATCTAGTTAAATCATTAACAATTAATGTCCATAACTAAGTCCTTGCCAATTAATAACTTGCAAACATTTCACAATGTTAACGAAACCTCCAGGGTTGACGAAACCTCTAGTTGACGAAACCTCCGACACCCCATTGAGCAAGGCACCTCACACACATTGCTTAGTACTGGTTAAGCACTTAGGTCGGCTAAGCCTGCCCAGGAAAACATGTCTAGGTCCCCGCAAGGGGTTTGACATTAATGGAACATACATACATACATACTTTCCCGTATTACCCCACCCAGAAAGTATTCACTATATAATGTATTGACGTGTAACTGTGAGCGGCCTTTCCATATTTCTATGTTCTGTAAACAAGTGATGCAGCATACACATTCAATTTGATACCTTAATTAAAGATTGATATTCCTCCTTTAATCTGTTAACCCATAGTTCACCATCTCGCGGTCCAGCTTTCGTTTTAAGCAAAGGAATTTGTGCTAGATTTCGTTTTGTTGCCTCGTCAACCATATTGTTTCCGTGTAACGTAAGAATAACACAGCGTGTGAGTGGACACGGACCGGTTTTAATCATATAGCTGAATGTATGTATCATATCCACATCTTATAACCCGAAACAAGAAAGCTGATACTGACATATGGTTCAAGGTACCCAACAAAACAATAGCATGTATTTCTAGAATGTAATTTGACCTTTGGCCACCTGAGCTGTCAACACAAAGTTTGAGAAACAGTTGCAAAAATAATTAAATTAAACTGCTGAAGTAAACCATCGCCTATCTATGTATGTATGTTCCTATATTCAGAACAGTTTGTTGCTCCTCAAGTAACTAAGCTAAGTAAACCGTCGCCTATCTATGTATTTATGTTCCTATATTCAGAACAGTTTGTTGCTCCTCAAGTAAACCGTCGCCTATCTATGTATTTATGTTCCTATATTCAGAACAGTTTGTTGCTCCTCAAGTAAACCGTCGCCTATCTATGTATTTATGTTCCTATATTCAGAACAGTTTGTTGCTCCTCAAGTAAACCGTCGCCTATCTATGTATTTATGTTCCTATATTCAGAACAGTTTGTTGCTCCTCAAGTAAACCGTCGCCTATCTATGTATTTATGTTCCTATATTCAGAACAGTTTGTTGCTCCTCAAGTAAACCGTCGCCTATCTATGTATTTATGTTCCTTTAATGTCAAACCCCTCGCGGGGACTTAGACATGTTTTCCTGGGCTGGCTTAGCCGACCTAAGCGATTAACCAATACTAAGCAATGTGTGTGAGGTGCTTTGCTCAATGACACTACATACGTGGCCTGACCGAGTATCGAACCCGGGACTGTTCGATTCCAAATCCGACGCTCTACCACTGGACCACGGACGCCACATCTACTGTAGCTTTGTAGATCCTTTTAACATTGCACAGTTGGGCCTCCGTCCGTGGCTGAGTGTGTGTGTTTTACGTTTATTTATCGTCGTTACTGGTTGTCCATATGAGCGACGCCTCCTGAAGAGTTTCGTCATTTTAGATTTTGGAGGATAGTCCAATGATACAGCCAGAGACCTATTCCAGAATCTTCTCTGGTTCTTTTATGTCAACGGTTTAAAGCAACCACACAAGTCCGATCTGAAAGACTGTTAATATTATTAGGGTCAGGTGGGTGATAAAACCTGCGATCCATGGATTGGTTAGGGCTGTTGACTTCAAATGACTTGCCACTCACCGCTTGAGGTTTGAATCTCACTGGAAGGGTGTTGAATTATGACATGTTAAGAATATGCTTGCGATAGGTTGCTGGTTCTACTCGGATGCCTGTATGTGCCTGCAATACTGCTCGAAGGGGCACCCTTGTCTTCCTTCACCAATAATAGCTGGAGAGTGGCCATATGACCGTTAAGCTGTTGGTGCGACTTTGAACTCCAAAAACAAATATCAAACTTTGACCGAACAGTTAACTATTTCCTATCTATCTATCTTCCTTTAATGTCGAACCCCTCGCGGGGACGTAGACATGTTGCGCGTCAAAAACCGCAAAGAAGTTAAAGGTATGAGTAGTTAAAAGCATAATTTAAGAAAGTAATGAAAATAAGTTGTGGTAAAAGTTTCCTGCATGCCATCAGCACAGCTACTTGGAGTCAGACTTTTCTATGAGTATTACATGATCAATACCGGACATACCCCTCCCCATGTCTTGAACCAGGCGGACATACCGGCACCATCGCCAATAAAAACCCATGATATATAATCGACTTACAATCCCTCCCAATCAGATCCTACCCTATACAGTAACCCAGGACCGGGTGAATGTGTCCTCTTGCTGAACATGGGCAGGATGATGTCCAGGGAGTGGGTGGGGGTTCTCTCTATATCCCTATTTTAAAGATCCGAAACCCATGATGATGTAGATACATTTGGAATTTTCAACCTGTGTATACATTATTTTTTAAAATAGGGGAAGTTATATTATGGCGTCAAAGTTTAGCCACCTGCCTGAGATCAGCACCACACAGCCAGAGAGGCTTATCAAGTACAGGGTCAGTGAAGACCGATTCTCTGCCGAGGTTCTCCTCCCGGGTCTCGCATACACAGACTTTGACCAGAAAATTGGAGGTAAAGCAAGTTATATCTGACATTATTGATATCGATGAAATTGAAATATTGAGATTACAACCAGACATGGAAAAACATTTTCTGCGTGTCGGTAACATAACTATTCTCACATTACCTCCTGATGAACTAGTCTCACATACTCTCCTGATGAACTATTCTCACATACTCTCCTGATGAACTATTCTCACATACTCTCCTGATGAACTATTCTCACATTACCTCCTGATGAACTATTCTCACATACTCTCCTGATGAACTATTCTCACATTACCTCCTGATGAACTATTCTCATGTACTCTCCTGATGAACTATTCTCACATTATCTCCTGATGAACTATTCTCACATTACCTCCTGATGAACTATTCTCACATTACCTCCTGATGAACCATTCTCACATACTCTCCTGATGAACTATTCTCACATACTCTCCTGATGAACTATTCTCACATTATATCCTGATGAACTATTCTCATGTACTCTCGTGACTCTCAAAGCTTAGTCTTTGGGGAAAGTATTTGAGAGTGAAAGATTGCAATGCACAAGGAATAAATTGGTTCTTTGTCCTGAATTATAGTGTAGATCAAATTGTTCCTTGTTAATTGCTTGTCAAGCATTTGTGCTTTGTAGAGAATTTCATTTCCTTCATGATTTCCTTCAGATATGAAAACAATCATGGCTACAAGAATCCATTATGGAGACAGATATATATTTCAGATAATACACTGTGCAAGTTGACTTGTATGATTATGATGGTCAGCATTGAAGTAGGCAGTAATACGACAGCTATTGTTGTAGATCAAACACTTACATACATGACCAGTAATGTTAAATAATGTAGACCACCATCTAAACAGAATAAAGAGGTATTCAATAGAAAGGTAGGCAGCCTACACGGTGCCCAATATTCCACCTGATGCACTTCAGTATGAATTTAACGCCATGCATGGTGATAGCGATTCAAATCAGCATGTTTACCAAGCCATTTACCTAAAGTGATGTTCGGGTACGACACTACTGAGAGCGCATAATGGACATTCCTCCTACTTCAATATACACTTTAAACTATAACATTTGAAATCTACAGAGTGTCGTAATATCGGAGATGATATAGAGAATGACGTATGGGAGATTCACAATGTGAAGAGATGAACTACAAAATATTGCAGTTATAAGAAATGGCAACATTATTTTCATTTTGAAAATCAAACTTATATATCGGTAGAGCAACCAGCGTGTCACTTTGTCTTGAATCAACTTGTAGCTTGGGGGATTAATCAATATTATCATTTTGAAGCTGGGATTCTAGATGGGACAAAAAAATGTCATGAATTTTATTAATTATATTTCATTGTTAGACTTTGGAAGATTAATCAAAATAATAATTTATACCGTAGTAACACTTTCAAACCTAAATAATGTATGTGTGTTACATTTAATAGTTTATACCGTAGTAACACATTCAAACCTAAATAATGTATGTGTGTTACATTTAATAGTTTATACCGTAGTAACACATTCAAACCTAAATAATGTATGTGTGTTACATTTAATAGTTTATACCGTAGTAACACATTCAAACCTAAATAATGTATGTGTGTTACATTTAATAGTTTATACCGTAGTAACACATTCAAACCTAAATAATGTATGTGTGTTACATTTAATAGTTTATACCGTAGTAACACATTCAAACCTAAATAATGTATGTGTGTTACATTTAATAGTTTATACCGTAGTAACACATTCAAACCTAAATAATGTTTGTGTGTTACATTTAATAGTTTATACCGTAGTAACACTTTCAAACCTAAATATGTTTGTTTCATTGATACAGAAGTAACCATTCAAACCTTTTCCTAAAGACCAGAGCTAATTTCCTAAAATTAATATTTCATAAAGTCACACCTACACCTATTAATATAGGTCATCGTCTGTCTGTCCGTCTGTATATCTATCCACAATTTCTTCAAACAATATCTCCACCTGGCTAATGTTGCCCAACATGACAATAAGATGTGTGTAGCATGCATACGGGGCTTCATGGATGAGTGGTTACGATTGTGTATAGCATGCATACAGGGCTTCATGGACGAGTGGTTACGATTGTGTGTAGCATGCATACAGGGCTTCATGGACGAGTGGTTACGATTGTGTGTAGCATGCATACGGGGCTTCATGGACGAGTGGTTACGATTGTGTATAGCATGCATACAGGGCTTCATGGACGAGTGGTTACGGATGTGTGTAGCATGCATACGGGGCTTCATGGACCGAGTGGTTAGGGTTGTGTGTAGCATGCATACAGGGCTTCATGGACCGAGTGGTTAGGGTTGTGTGTAGCATGCATACAGGGCTTCATGGACCGAGTGGTTAGGGTTGTGTGTAGCATGCATACGGGGCTTCATTGACCGAGTGGTTACGATTGTTCAAATCACTTGACGCTCACCGCTATAGGTTGAATCCCACATCGGCTCTCAAATTATTTCATGTGCGGAAGCTATACAGCTGATGTTTGGAAAGCCGAAGCTGAAATACTGCAGGGACGTGCATCCACCCGCCGTCTTCCTGCACAAATACTGCAGGGACGTGCATCCACCCGCCGTCTTCCTGCGCAAATACTGCAGGGACGTGCATCCATCCGCCGTCTTCCTGCACAAATACTGCAGGGACGCGCATCCACCCGCCGTCTTCCTGCACAAATACTGCAGGGACATGCATCCACCCGCCGTCTTCCTGCACAAATACTGCAGGTACGTGCATCCACCCGCCGTCTTCCTGCACAAATACTGCAGGGACGTGCATCCACCCGCCATCTTCCTGCGCAAATACTGCAGGGACATGCATCCACCCGCCGTCTTCCTGCACAAATACTGCAGGTATGTGCATCCGCCCGCCGTCTTCCTGCGCAAATACTGCAGGGACATGCATCCACCCGCCGTCTTCCTGCACAAATACTGCAGGGACGTGCATCCACGAGCCGTCTTCCTGCGCAAATACTGCAGGGACGTGCATCCACCCGCCATCTTCCTGCACAAATACTGCAGGGACGTGCATCCACCCGCCGTCTTCCTGCACAAATACTGCAGGGACGTGCATCCACCCGCCGTCTTCCTGCACAAATAATGCAGGGACGTGCATCCACCCGCCATCTTCCTGCACAAATACTGCAGGGACGTGCATCCACCCGCCGTCTTCCTGCGCAAATACTGCAGGGACGTGCATCCACCCGCCGTCTTCCTGCACAAATAATAGCTAGAGGGTCGCTACATGAAATACTGCAGGGACGTGCAGGGACGTGCATCCACCCGCCGTCTTCCTGCACAAATACTGCAGGGACGTGCATCCACCCGCCGTCTTCCTGCACAAATACTGCAGGGACGTGCATCCACCCGCGTCTTCCTGCGCAAATAATAGCTAGAGGGTCGCTACATGAAATACTTCAGGGACGTGCAGGGACGTGCATCCACCCGCCGTCTTCCTGCACAAATACTGCAGGGACGTGCATCCACCCGCCGTCTTCCTGCACAAATAATGCAGGGACGTGCATCCACCCGCCATCTTCCTGCACAAATACTGCAGGGACATGCATCCACCCGCCGTCTTCCTGTGCAAATACTGCAGGGACGTGCATCCACCCGCCGTCTTCCTGCACAAATAATAGCTAGAGGGTCGCTACATGAAATACTGCAGGGACGTGCAGGGACGTGCATCCACCCGCCGTCTTCCTGCACAAATACTGCAGGGACGTGCATCCACCCGCCGTCTTCCTGCACAAATACTGCAGGGACGTGCATCCACCCGCCGTCTTCCTGCACAAATACTGCAGGGACGTGCATCCACCCGCCGTCTTCCTGCGCAAATAATAGCTAGAGGGTCGCTACATGAAATACTTCAGGGACGTGCAGGGACGTGCATCCACCCGCCGTCTTCCTGCACAAATACTGCAGGGACGTGCATCCACCCGCCGTCTTCCTGCACAAATACTGCAGGGATGTGCATCCACCCGCCGTCTTCCTGCACAAATACTGCAGGGACGTGCATCCACGAGCTGTCTTCCTGCGCAAATACTGCAGGGACGTGCATCCACCCGCCGTCTTCCTGCACAAATACTGCAGGGACGTGCATCCACCCGCCGTCTTCCTGCGCAAATAATAGCTAGAGGGTCGCTACATGAAATACTTCAGGGACGTGCAGGGACGTGCATCCACCCGCCGTCTTCCTGCACAAATACTGCAGGGACGTGCATCCACCCGCCGTCTTCCTGCACAAATACTGCAGGGACGTGCATCCACCCGCTGTCTTCCTGCACAAATACTGCAGGGACGTGCATCCACGAGCCGTCTTCCTGCGCAAATACTGCAGGGACGTGCATCCACCCGCCGTCTTCCTGCACAAATACTGCAGGGACGTGCATCCACCCGCCGTCTTCCTGCACAAATACTGCAGGGACGTGCATCCACCCGCCGTCTTCCTGCGCAAATAATAGCTAGAGGGTCGCTACATGAAATACTGCAGGGACGTGCATCCACCCGCCGTCTTCCTGCACAAATAATAGCTAGAGGGTCGCTACATGAAATACTGCAGGGACGTGCATCCACCCGCCGTCTTCCTGCACAAATAATAGCTAGAGGGTCGCTACATGAAATAATGCAGGGACGTGCATCCACCCGCCGTCTTCCTGCACAAATAATAGCTAGAGGGTCGCTACATGAAATACTGCAGGGACGTGCATCCACCCGCCGTCTTCCTGCACAAATAATAGCTAGAGGGTCGCTACATGAAATACTGCAGGGACGTGCATCCACCCGCCGTCTTCCTGCACAAATAATAGCTAGAGGGTCGCTACATGAAATACTGCAGGGACGTGCATCCACCCGCCGTCTTCCTGCACAAATAATAGCTAGAGGGTCGCTACATGAAATACTGCAGGGACGTGCATCCACACGCCGTCTTCCTGCACAAATAATAGCTAGAGGGTCGCTACATGAAATACTGCAGGGACGTGCATCCACCCGCCGTCTTCCTGCGCAAATAATAGCTAGAGGGTCGCTACATGAAATACTGCAGGGACGTGCATCCACCCGCCGTCTTCCTGCGCAAATAATAGCTAGAGGGTCGCTATATGACCTAAGCTGTTTATACGACTGTAAGCCCTCCAAGTTTAAACTATATTTATTTTACAATGATTACGAAGCAAGTTTTAACAACTTATATTAATCACTCTCATTGGCGTGGTCTGTTAGATTAGCGCAGTGGTTAGCGCGCTCGCTTCTCACCAATGCGACCCAGGTTCAATCCTCGGACAGGGAAGTATGTGAGATGGTACGATAGTCGCCAGATCGGACAGGTGGGTTTTCTCCAGGTACTCCGGTATCCTCCCACATGAACGACCACATATGCGCTTTCATCCGAGCCAACTAGAGTGATTAATATAAGTTGTTAAAACTTGCTTCGAAAGCACATTAGCAGGCACATCCATGAACTAATTACTTTACCTGATGCTTAAATATGGAACAATTAGTCATGGATCAGGATATATACAATCATGTAGCAAAATACGTGCATATAATGTACTCACACATTGTGCTCCAATCTTACAGGTAAAATGTCGATCTGGTCTCTGGGGAAGCTGTTTGAAAGCCTACGATGGCAGGGCTTGGCACACGGGTTAGGTCATTACAATGAGATTTTCGGGAGCAAGTCTGCCTATTTTGTTGCAAGTCAGTCTATATATCTGAGCAAAGAAATTAATGATATCTGCTATGAAAAGGAATTTGGTGTCAAGAGACCTTTTAGAGCTGTTCTCTACATTTCACACGTTGGAAGGACATCGTTTACTCTTTCTTTTGATTTATTTGATGACCAGTCTGGTTTGAAGTTAGGTTCCAATATGATTGTTTTAGTACGTGTGGATAAAACAATTAGGAAACCAGTCACTCTTCCAATAAATGACTTTAAAAATGTAAATGAGTACTTACAGAAAATTATAAATGGTACAATTGACAGAACTGCGATGCCCATTATACCTAGCACTGCATTCCAGCATAAAATCAAAGCCTTGCATAGTGATAGCGATATGAATGGACATGTCACACAAACTACTTATCCAAAGTGGTGTTCGGATGCCGCAGCAATGGGAGCGCATAAAGGTCATTTCTCCTACTTCAAGAAACACATTGATCTGTATCCACTGAAATGCATGGAGTTTCATTTTATTGGTGAAACAGCAGTAAATGACATAGTGACAGTACATGTTTGGGAGGGAGAGATCAGAATGCTGCAGTGTGCTGTTCTAAGGAGAGGACAAGTTATCTTCTCTTTGATAATGGAATTCTATGATGGTCAACCAACAGTTGTGCCACCTCATCTAACATCAAAATTGTGAGAGGATTATATTAACTGTTGATGATTCACTTTATACCTGTACCTACTTTATACCTGTACCTACTTTATACCCGTACCTACTTTATACCTGTACCTACTGTATACCTGTACCTACTTTATACCCGTACCTACTTTATACCTGTACCTACTGTATACCTGTACCTACTTTATACCCGTACCTACTGTATACCTGTACCTACTGTATACCTGTACCTACTTTATACCCGTACCTACTTTATACCTGTACCTACTGTATACCCGTACCTACTGTATACCCATACCTACTGTATACCTGTACCTACTTTATACCCGTACCTACTTTATACCTGTACCTACTGTATACCCGTACCTACTTTATACCCATACCTACTGTATACCCGTACCTACTTTATACCTGTACCTACTGTATACCCGTACCTACTGTATACCCGTACCTACTGTATACCCATACCTACTGTATACCCGTACCTACTGTATACCCGTACCTACTGTATACCTGTACCTACTGTATACCCATACCTACTGTATACCCGTACCTACTGTATACCCATACCTACTGTATACCCGTACCTACTGTATACCTGTACCTACTGTATACCCGTACCTACTGTATACCCGTACCTACTGTATACCCGTACCTACTTTATACCTGTACCTACTGTATACCCGTACCTACTTTATACCCGTACCTACTTTATACCTGTACCTACTGTATACCCGTACCTACTGTATACCCGTACCTACTGTATACCCGTACCTACTTTATACCTGTACCTACTGTATACCCATACCTACTGTATACCCGTACCTACTTTATACCTGTACCTACTGTATACCTGTACCTACTGTATACCCATACCTACTGTATACCCGTACCTACTTTATACCTGTACCTACTTTATATCTGTACCTACTGTATACCCGTACCTACTGTATACCCGTACCTACTTTATACCCGTACCTACTGTATACCTGTACCTACTTTATACCTGTACCTACTGTATACCCGTACCTACTGTATACCCGTACCTACTGTATACCTGTACCTACTGTATACCCATACCTACTGTATACCCGTACCTACTTTATACCTGTACCTACTTTATACCTGTACCTACTGTATACCTGTACCTACGTTATACCCGTACCTACGTTATACCCATACCTACTGTATACCCATACCTACTGTATACCCGTACCTACTGTATACCCGTACCTACTGTATACCTGTACATTCGTCATACCCGTACCAACTTTATGCCCATACCTACTTTATACCCGTACCTACTGTATACCTGTACCTACTTTATACCTGTATCTACTGTATACCTGTACCTACTGTATACCCATACCTACTTCATACCTGTACCTACTGTATACCCGTACCTACTGTATACCCGTACCTACTGTATACCTGTACCTACTTTATACCGATACCTACTGTATACCTGTACCTTCTTCATATCTGTACCTACTGTATACCTGTATCTTCTTCATATCTGTACCTACTGTATACCCGTACCTACTGTATACCCATACCTACTGTATACCCGTACCTACTGTATACCCCTACCTACTGTATACCCATACCTACTGTATACCCGTACCTACTGTATACCTGTACCTACTGTATACCTGTACCTACTGTATACCCGTACCTACGTTATACCCGTACCTACTTTATACCCGTACCTACTGTATACCTGTACATTCGTCATACCCGTACCAACTTTATGCCCATACCTACTTTATGCCCATACCTACTTTATACCCGTACCTACTTTATACCCGTACCTACTGTATACCTGTACCTACTGTATACCCATACCTACTTTATACCTGTACCTACTTTATACCTGTACCTACTGTATACCCGTATCTACTGTATACCCGTACCTACTGTATACCTGTACCTACTGTATACCCGTACCTACTGTATACCCATACCTACTGTATACCCGTACCTACTTTATACCCGTACCTACTGTATACCTGTACCTACTGTATACCCGTACCTACTTTATACCCGTACCTACCGTATACCTGTACCTACTGTATACCCGTACCTACTGTATACCTGTACCTACTGTATACCCATACCTACTGTATACCCATACCTACTGTATACCTGTACCTACTGTATACCTGTACCTACTGTATACCCGTACCTACTGTATACCCGTACCTACTTTATACCTGTACCTACTGTATACCTTTACTAACTTTATACCTGTACCTACTGTATACCTGTACCTACTTTATACCTGTACCTACTGTATTCCTGTACCTACTTTATACCTGTACCTACTGTATACCCGTACCTACTTTATACCTGTACCTACTGTATACCCATACCTACTGTATACCCGTACCTACTTTATACCCGTACCTACTGTATACCTGTACCTACTGTATACCCGTACCTACTGTATACCTGTACCTACTGTATACCCGCACCTACTGTATACCCATACCTACTGTATACCCATACCTACTGTATACCCGTACCTACTGTATACCTGTACCTACTGTATTCCTGTACCTACTTTATACCTGTACCTACTGTATACCCGTACCTACTTTATACCTGTACCTACTGTATACCCATACCTACTGTATACCCGTACCTACTTTATACCCGTACCTACTGTATACCTGTACCTACTGTATACCCGTACCTACTGTATACCCGTACCTACTGTATACCCGCACCTACTGTATACCCATACCTACTGTATACCCATACCTACTGTATACCCGTACCTACTGTATACCTGTACCTACTGTATACCCGTACCTACTGTATACCCGTACCTACTGTATATCCTGTACCTACTGTATACCTGTACCTACTGTATACCTGTACCTACTGTATACCTGTACCTACTGTATACCCGTACCTACTTTATACGCGTACCTACTGTATACCCATACCTACTGTATACCTGTACCTACTGTATACCTGTACCTACTGTATACCCGTACCTACTGTATACCTGTACCTACTTTATACCTGTACCTACTGTATACCCGTACCTACTGTATACCCGTACCTACTGTATACCTATACCTACTTTATACCGATACCTACTGTATACCTGTACCTTCTTCATATCTGTACCTACTGTATACCTGTATCTTCTTCATATCTGTACCTACTGTATACCCGTACCTACTGTATACCCATACCTACTGTATACCCGTACCTACTGTATACCCGTACCTACTGTATACCCATACCTACTGTATACCCGTACTTACTGTATACCTGTACCTACTGTATACCTGTACCTACTGTATACCCGTACCTACGTTATACCCGTACCTACTTTATACCCGTACCTACTGTATACCTGTACATTCGTCATACCCGTACCAACTTTATGCCCATACCTACTTTATGCCCATACCTACTTTATACCCGTACCTACTTTATACCCGTACCTACTGTATACCCGTACCTACTGTATACCCGTACCTACTGTATACCCGTACCTACTGTATACCCGTACCTACTGTATACCCGTACCTACTGTATACCCGTACCTACTGTATACCCGTACCTACTGTATACCTGTACCTACTGTATACCCGTACCTACTGTATACCTGTACCTACTGTATACCCGTACCTACTGTATACCCGTACCTACTTTATACCCGTACCTACTTTATACCCGTACCTACTGTATACCTGTACCTACTGTATACCTGTACCTACTGTATACCCGTACCTACTTTATACCTGTACCTACTGTATACCCGTACCTACTGTATACCCGTACCTACTGTATACCTGTACCTACTGTATACCCGTACCTACTGTATACCCGTACCTACTTTATACCCGTACCTACTGTATACCCGTACCTACTGTATACCCGTACCTACTTTATACCCGTACCTACTGTATACCTGTACCTACTGTATACCCGTACCTACTGTATACCTGTACCTACTGTATACCCATACCTACTGTATACCCATACCTACTGTATACCTGTACCTACTGTATACCTGTACCTACTGTATACCCGTACCTACTGTATACCCGTACCTACTTTATACCTGTACCTACTGTATACCTTTACTAACTTTATACCTGTACCTACTGTATACCTGTACCTACTTTATACCTGTACCTACTGTATTCCTGTACCTACTTTATACCTGTACCTACTGTATACCCGTACCTACTTTATACCTGTACCTACTGTATACCCATACCTACTGTATACCCGTACCTACTTTATACCCGTACCTACTGTATACCCGTACCTACTGTATACCCGTACCTACTGTATACCCGTACCTACTGTATACCCATACCTACTGTATACCCGTACCTACTGTATACCCATACCTACTGTATACCCGTACCTACTGTATACCCGTACCTACTGTATAATACCTGTACCTACTGTATACCTGTACCTACTGTATACCTGTACCTAATGTATACCTGTACCTACTGTATACCTGTACCTACTGTATACCCGTACCTACTTTATACGCGTACCTACTGTATACCCATACCTACTGTATACCTGTACCTACTGTATACCTGTACCTACTGTATACCCGTACCTACTGTATACCTGTACCTACTGTATACCCGTACCTACGTTATACCCGTACCATCTTCATTCCCATACCTACTTTATACCCGTACCTTCTTCATACCCGCACCTACTTTATACCGATACCTACTGTATACCTGTACCTTCTTCATATCTGTACCTACTGTATACCTGTACCTTCTTCATATCTGTACCTACTGTATACCCGTACCTACTGTATACCCGTACCTACTGTATACCCATACCTACTGTATACCCATACCTACTGTATACCCGTACCTACTGTATACCTGTACCTACTGTATACCTGTACCTACTATATACCCGTACCTACTGTATACCTGTACATTCGTCATACCCGTACCAACTTTATGCCCATACCTACTTTATGCCCATACCTACTTTATACCCGTACCTACTTTATACCCGTACCTACTGTATACCCGTACCTACTGTATACCCGTACCTACTGTATACCCGTACCTACTGTATACCCGTACCTACTGTATACCTGTACCTACTGTATACCCATACCTACTTTATACCTGTACCTACTTTATACCCGTACCTACTTTATACCTGTACCTACTGTATACCTGTACCTACTGTATACCTGTACCTACTGTATACCTGTACCTACTGTATACCTGTACCTACTGTATACCTGTACCTACTGTATACCCATACCTACTTTATACACGTACCTACTTTATACCCGTACCTACTTTATACCCGTACCTACTGTATACCCGTACCTACTGTATACCTGTACCTACTGTATACCTGTACCTACTGTATACCCGTACCTACTGTATACCCGTACCTACTTTATACCCGTACCTACTGTATACCTGTACCTACTGTATACCCATACCTACTTTATACCTGTACCTACTTTATACCCGTACCTACTTTATACCCGTACCTACTGTATACCTGTACCTACTGTATACCCGTACCTACTGTATACTTGTACCTACTGTATACCTGTACCTACTGTATACCCATACCTACTTTATACCTGTACCTACTGTATACCCGTACCTACTGTATACCTGTACCTACTGTATACCCGTACCTACTGTATACCCGTACCTACTTTATACCCATACCTACTGTATACCTGTACCTACTGTATACCCGTACCTACTTTATACCCGTACCTACTGTATACCTGTACCTACTGTATACCCGTACCTACTGTATACCTGTACCTACTGTATACCCATACCTACTGTATACCCATACCTACTGTATACCCGTACCTACTGTATACCTGTACCTACTGTATACCCGTACCTACTGTATACCCGTACCTACTTTATACGCGTACCTACTGTATACCCATACCTACTGTATACCTGTACCTACTGTATACCTGTACCTACTGTATACCCGTACCTACTGTATACCTGTACCTACTGTATACCCGTACCTACGTTATACCCGTACCATCTTCATTCCCATACCTACTTTATACCCGTACCTTCTTCATACCCGCACCTACTTTATACCGATACCTACTGTATACCTGTACCTTCTTCATATCTGTACCTACTGTATACCTGTACCTTCTTCATATCTGTACCTACTGTATACCCGTACCTACTGTATACCCATACCTACTGTATACCCGTACCTACTGTATACCTGTACCTACTGTATACCCGTACCTACTGTATACCTGTACCTACTGTATACCTGTACCTACTGTATACCCGTACCTACTTTATACCCGTACCTACTTTATACCCGTACCTACTGTATACCTGTACCTACGTATACCCGTACCTACTGTATACCCGTACCTACTTTATACCCATACCTACTGTATACCCGTACCTACTGTATACCCGTACCTACTGTATACCCGTACCTACTGTATACCCGTACCTACTGTATACCCATACCTACTGTATACCCGTACCTACTGTATACCCGTACCTACTGTATACCCGTACCTACTGTATACCGTACCTACTGTATACCCGTACCTACTGTATACCCGTACCTACTGTATACCCGTACCTACTGTATACCCGTACCTACTGTATACCTGTACCTACTGTATACCCGTACCTACTGTATACCCATACCTACTTTATACCCGTACCTACTTTATACCCGTACCTACTTTATACCTGTACCTACTGTATACCTGTACCTACTGTATACCTGTACCTACTGTATACCTGTACCTACTGTATACCTGTACCTACTGTATACCCGTACCTACTGTATACCCGTACCTACTTTATACCTACTTTATACCCGTACCTACTTTATACCTGTACCTACTGTATACCCGTACCTACTGTATACCTGTACCTACTGTATACCCGTACCTACTGTATACCCGTACCTACTGTATACCTGTACCTACTGTATACCCATACCTACTGTATACCCGTACCTACTTTATACCCGTACCTACTTTATACCTGTACCTACTGTATACCTGTACCTACGTTATACCCGTACCTACTTTATACCCATACCTACTGTATACCCATACCTACTGTATACCCGTACCTACTGTATACCCGTACCTACTGTATACCTGTACATTCGTCATACCCGTACCAACTTTATGCCCATACCTACTTTATACCCGTACCTACTGTATACCTGTACCTACTTTATACCTGTACCTACTGTATACCCGTACCTACTGTATACCCGTACCTACTGTATACCTATACCTACTTTATACCGATACCTACTGTATACCTGTACCTTCTTCATATCTGTACCTACTGTATACCTGTATCTTCTTCATATCTGTACCTACTGTATACCCGTACCTACTGTATACCCATACCTACTGTATACCCGTACCTACTGTATACCCGTACCTACTGTATACCCATACCTACTGTATACCCGTACCTACTGTATACCTGTACCTACTGTATACCTGTACCTACTGTATACCCGTACCTACTTTATACCCGTACCTACTTTATACCCGTACCTACTGTATACCTGTACATTCGTATACCCGTACCTACTTTATACCCGTACCTACTTTATGCCCATACCTACTTTATACCCGTACCTACTGTATACCCGTACCTACTGTATACCCGTACCTACTGTATACCCGTACCTACTGTATACCTGTACCTACTGTATACCCGTACCTACTGTACTACCACTTATACCTGTACCTACTGTATACCCGTACCTACTGTATACCTGTACCTACTGTATACCCGTACCTACTGTATACCTGTACCTACTGTATACCCGTACCTACTGTATACCTACCTACTGTATACCCGTACCTACTTTATACCCGTACCTACTGTATACCTGTACCTACTGTATACCTGTACCTACTGTATACCCGTACCTACTGTATACCCGTACCTACTGTATACCCGTACCTACTGTATACCCGTACCTACTGTATACCCGTACCTACTGTATACCCGTACCTACTGTATACCCGTACCTACTGTATACCCGTACCTACTGTATACCCGTACCTACTGTATACCCGTACCTACTTTATACCTGTACCTACTGTATACCTGTACCTACTGTATACCCGTACCTACTGTATACCTGTACCTACTGTATACCCATACCTACTGTATACCCATACCTACTGTATACCTGTACCTACTGTATACCTGTACCTACTGTATACCCGTACCTACTGTATACCCGTACCTACGTTATACCCGTACCATCTTCATTCCCATACCTACTTTATACCCGTACCTTCTTCATACCCGCACCTACTTTATACCGATACCTACTGTATACCTGTACCTTCTTCATATCTGTACCTACTGTATACCTGTACCTTCTTCATATCTGTACCTACTGTATACCCGTACCTACTGTATACCCGTACCTACTGTATACCCGTACCTACTGTATACCCATACCTACTGTATACCCGTACCTACTGTATACCTGTACCTACTGTATACCCGTACCTACTGTATACCTGTACCTACTGTATACCTGTACCTACTGTATACCCATACCTACTTTATACCTGTACCTACTTTATACCCGTACCTACTTTATACCCGTACCTACTGTATACCTGTACCTACTGTATACCTGTACCTACTGTATACCCGTACCTACTTTATACCTGTACCTACTGTATACCCGTACCTACTGTATACCCGTACCTACTGTATACCTGTACCTACTGTATACCCGTACCTACTGTATACCCGTACCTACTGTATACCCGTACCTACTGTATACCCGTACCTACTTTATACCCGTACCTACTGTATACCTGTACCTACTGTATACCCGTACCTACTTTATACCCGTACCTACTGTATACCTGTACCTACTGTATACCCGTACCTACTTTATACCTGTACCTACTGTATACCTTTACTAACTTTATACCTGTACCTACTGTATACCTGTACCTACTTTATACCTGTACCTACTGTATTCCTGTACCTACTTTATACCTGTACCTACTGTATACCCGTACCTACTTTATACCTGTACCTACTGTATACCCATACCTACTGTATACCCGTACCTACTTTATACCCGTACCTACTGTATACCTGTACCTACTGTATACCCGTACCTACTGTATACCCGTACCTACTGTATACCCGCACCTACTGTATACCCATACCTACTGTATACCCATACCTACTGTATACCCGTACCTACTGTATACCTGTACCTACTGTATACCCGTACCTACTGTATACCCGTACCTACTGTATAATACCTGTACCTACTGTATACCTGTACCTACTGTATACCTGTACCTACTGTATACCTGTACCTACTGTATACCCGTACCTACTTTATACGCGTACCTACTGTATACCCATACCTACTGTATACCCGTACCTACTTTATACCCGTACCTACTGTATACCTGTACATTCGTCATACCCGTACCAACTTTATGCCCATACCTACTTTATGCCCATACCTACTTTATACCCGTACCTACTTTATACCCGTACCTACTGTATACCCGTACCTACTGTATACCCGTACCTACTGTATACCCATACCTACTGTATACCCGTACCTACTGTATACCTGTACCTACTGTATACCCGTACCTACTGTATACCTGTACCTACTGTATACCTGTACCTACTGTATACCCGTACCTACGTTATACCCGTACCTACTTTATACCCGTACCTACTGTATACCTGTACATTCGTCATACCCGTACCAACTTTATGCCCATACCTACTTTATGCCCATACCTACTTTATACCCGTACCTACTTTATACCCGTACCTACTGTATACCCGTACCTACTGTATACCCGTACCTACTGTATACCCATACCTACTGTATACCCGTACCTACTGTATACCTGTACCTACTGTATACCCGTACCTACTGTATACCTGTACCTACTGTATACCCATACCTACTTTATACCCGTACCTACTTTATACCTGTACCTACTGTATACCTGTACCTACTGTATACCTGTACCTACTGTATACCTGTACCTACTGTATACCCATACCTACTTTATACCTGTACCTACTTTATACCTGTACCTACTTTATACCCGTACCTACTTTATACCCGTACCTACTTTATACCTGTACCTACTGTATACCTGTACCTACTGTATACCTGTACCTACTGTATACCTGTACCTACTGTATACCTGTACCTACTGTATACCCGTACCTACTGTATACCCGTACCTACTTTATACCTGTACCTACTTTATACCCGTACCTACTGTATACCTGTACCTACTGTATACCTGTACCTACTGTATACCCATACCTACTGTATACCCATACCTACTGTATACCTGTACCTACTGTATACCTGTACCTACTGTATACCCGTACCTACTTTATACCTGTACCTACTGTATACCTGTACCTACTGTATACCCGTACTTACTGTATACCCATACCTACTGTATACCCGTACCTACTGTATACCCGTACCTACTGTATACCTGTACCTACTGTATACCTGTACCTACTTTATACCTGTACCTACTGTATACCCGTACTTACTGTATACCCGTACCTACTGTATACCTGTACCTACTGTATACCCGTACCTACTGTATACCCGTACCTACTGTATACCTGTACCTACTGTATACCCGTACTTACTGTATTCCCGTACCTACTGTATACCCGTACCTACTGTATACCCATACCTACTGTATACCCGTACCTACTGTATACCCGTACCTACTGTATACCCGTACCTACTGTATACCCGTACCTACTTTATACCCATACCTACTGTATACCCATACCTACTGTATACCCGTACCTACTGTATACCCATACCTACTGTATACCCGTACCTACTGTATACCTGTACCTACTGTATACCCATACCTACTGTATACCCATACCTACTGTATACCCGTACCTACTTTATACCTGTACCTACTGTATACCTTTACTAACTTTATACCTGTACCTACTGTATACCCGTACCTACTTTATACCTGTACCTACTGTATACCTGTACCTACTTTATACCTATACCTACTGTATTCCTGTACCTA
This sequence comes from Archivesica marissinica, assembly GCA_014843695.1. NCBI lineage: Eukaryota > Metazoa > Mollusca > Bivalvia > Venerida > Vesicomyidae > Archivesica > Archivesica marissinica. Next base: position 6,809,302 of record CM026386.1, on the reverse strand, counting down.
CTTTATACCTGTACCTACTGTATACCCGTACCTACTTTATACCTGTACCTACTGTATACCCGTACCTACTTTATACCTGTACCTACTGTATACCCATACCTACTGTATACCCGTACCTACTTTATACCCGTACCTACTGTATACCTGTACCTACTGTATACCCGTACCTACTGTATACCCGTACCTACTGTATACCCATACCTACTGTATACCCATACCTACTGTATACCCATACCTACTGTATACCTGTACCTACTGTATACCCGTACCTACTGTATACCCATACCTACTGTATACCCGTACCTACTGTATAATACCTGTACCTACTGTATACCTGTACCTACTGTATACCTGTACCTACTGTATACCTGTACCTACTGTATACCTGTACCTACTGTATACCTGTACCTACTGTATACCCGTACCTACTTTATACGCGTACCTACTGTATACCCATACCTACTGTATACCTGTACCTACTGTATACCTGTACCTACTGTATACCCGTACCTACTTTATACCCGTACCTACTTTATACCCGTACCTACTGTATACCTGTACATTCGTCATACCCGTACCAACTTTATGCCCATACCTACTTTATACCCGTACCTACTGTATACCTGTACCTACTTTATACCTGTATCTACTGTATACCTGTACCTACTTTATACCTGTATCTACTTTATACCTGTACCATCTTCATTCCCATACCTACTTTATACCCGTACCTTCTTCATACCCGCACCTAATTTATACCTGTATCTTCTTAATACCCGCACCTACTTTATAGCAAACCTCTCTTTCTCACAAACTGATCAACCAATGTTCAAGAAACTCTACTTGAATTATCATTAGGGGAAGCATTTCCAAAGATAAATAAAATAAAGTTTCCCTGAAATCCAAGATGGCCACTGTCTAAATATAGCACACATTCTTAAAAAATCTTCAAACGAACCGCTGGCTGGATTTTGACGAATATTGGTAGGAATGATCGATGTTCATTAATCTTTCAAAATTGTTCAACAAATGGTGACCCGGCATCAAAAATGGGCGTTGCCCGTGATGTCGAGTAGATGTCAAATTTTATTTGGTCATTTCATATATCGAATCGAAGGTATCGATCGCTTTCGTGCAATTGCTGTGAAAATCAGATGATTGTGTCACCCATGATGGCCACCGAAATGTCAAAAGATCGTTCTTTTATTATAGATTTCTATATTCTATTTGGCCAATTGTAGCCAAATTTCACTGTCACAGGTTAAGCCTTTTCAGATTTGGTAAAATGGCGGTCACTGTCTAAAGATAGCACACATTCTTAGTAATTGATTGGTAATATCATCAATGTTTATCTAATCAGGAGCCATAACTCTGGTTTTACTTGTCCAATATGACCCTTTGTCAATCGTGTCCGAGATCTTATGGCCATGTACGAGTAATTAGGTTTTAACAATGTTCTTACGTATGTATACTACTAGAATCACCTATGCATGTATTACGAGAAATGGAAAATACATATTGAAGAAATAAAAAAATTATATTCAAAGTATACAACAACAATCGATAAGTCACGGTATAATAGTCGCAGGTAGTGAAATCAACTCTCGAATCTTATGTCGATGTAATCAACAGATGTATGAACACATTCTTCAAACATCTTCTCGCGAACCATCATTCGGATTGTGGCAATATTTGGTAGGAATGGCTATGCATGTACAATGCTCTTTCAAAATTGTCAAAATGGAATAAAATCGAGTCGTGTGAATGATACAGCGCCATCATAACCCTCTTGTTATATTTCCACTTGAATAGAAGCAAGCGGCATTATGTACTTATTGATTATAACTGTTGTAAAATCCACTATTTTCAGGTAAGATGAATCTTTGGTCAATGGCAAAGCTTTTTGAATGCATCCGTTACGCTGTCCTACCTCACGGCTTCGGGCATTTTGACAGATTGAAAGATGTTGAGCATTCTATATTCATGGCAAGCTCCTCGTATCATGTCACGGATCAGGGAAACCTACTTAATACAAACACCCACTTGGGGATGAAGTATCCTATGCATGGCTCCCTCAGTATAGTATATGCAGGATCATCCGCCTTCAGTTTTGAGATAAAGTTGAAAAACTATGTCACAGGTGAATTACTCATGTCTGCATGCATGACGTTTGTATATGTTGATTACAAAACGCGTAAACCCACTCAGTTTCCTTCATGGTACGATGAATTAAAAAATGTCAAACCCCTTGGTCCGGCTTTACCGAGACTTGCGACTCCCGACATTCCAGAAAACGTGTTCCAGTACGAGATAGGGTCCAGTTACAGTGACATTGACCATAACGGTCACGTGAATCAATCTGTATACGTCAAGTGGTGCACTGATGTCGGAACGGAGGCTGCTTTAAAAGGCTGTTACTCTGGGTTCACCGATAATATAGGTAAATACCCGCTGGATATCCTGCAAATGAAATACCTAGGAGAGGGACTGGTAGATGAACTGTTTATAATTAGCACGTGGCAGGATAGCACGTCTCCACTCGTACTACACTTTACAATTACAAAATTAGGAAAACTTACGTTTGTTGCAAAATTTACATACAGATCATCGGAAATTGGCGCTAGACTGTAGAGATCATATTTACAATATATGCTACATTTTAATTTAAATGTATTTTAGACACTACATGTATTATACTGTTGATGAGTTTTGTGTTTGTTTTTTTTAATGTAATGCTATTTTGTTGAAGACTAAAAAAAATTCAATTAAGAACAGTTGTTGAGAAATTCCATTATTTCTGTGTAAAACTGTACGCTTAATTTTGCAGTTTCATAGTTGCCTATTAGTAATAAATACTGATAAAAGTGAAACCCCCACGCATGCCGAGTTTCTTTAGGTCTAGGTTGTCTCTCGGGTTGAAATGCATGGATAATGACTTATGTATCTAAATGTGATCCTGTCCGAGACATTTACCGGCGTTTTTAACTATAATAGAGATATAGTACGCTGGACAAGGAGATCAATATAATACACCATTAGAGAATGGAATATCTATGATGGGATCTTTGTTTGTGTGTTGATTAGTATTTAATACGGTAAAGAACACATAACGACATCCCATGTTTACTAGAGATCTGCATTGTGTAAGATGTTCATGGCAGCTGTATATCCGTTGAATTCGGCTTATAATTGCCAGACCTGGAACAGATTAATTAGTGGTACACAGTAATGGCGGGTGTACGATTACGAAACATGTAGCTGGATCGGGGGTCGCACCCCGACATGTTTAAATGTGTTAATACAGTGGCATAGTTGTGTTGGATGTTGACTACTCTGGATTTGCACTTATACACCGGAGTGAAATGGCTACGGGAATATTTAATTAGATTGGGGTTCATTAAAGAGCGGTTCGTTGAATTGGAGTGATATATTGTTTGACATGATGGGCGTGAGGGTGAAGTGTGGGCTTTATAATCCTGGGTACGATCACAGTGTGTACACAAGAGAAACTATGGGCTGTTCAGTGCATTCATACCTGGACTTCAATTAGCATGTGTAATATATTCAGTGCACGTCACAGAGAGCACTCGGGCGATTAACATATTTATTAGATTAGATATTGTGCAATGCATCGGATATGGGATAAAAGTTGGATGACGTACTGTAAGTCTATTGGAATACATGTGTCCTGGATTATTAGAGATTAACGGTACATTTTTGGTATGTTCTGGATTTTTATAGAATGTGTATATATGGACATTGCTATGTAATAAAACTATAAACTCAATGGGAAGTATTAAATGGTTATTGCGACCGTCACTATCTACGATTTCATGAGCCCCCGTAGCCTGGGAACAGGCGTTGAAATATTTTGCCTGGTCAGTCATATAACTATATTTAACACCGAGACCATTCATTGGGCCGTATGTCATTTTGCCAGAAATAAATTAATAAAAAGTCGACAGACTGCAATCCAGGCTAGAGCCCCCCGGTGTCATGCGTTATGTGACACTTAGATGATGGCTTAAATCAAAATGATTGATTTGCACAGGCGTTTGTTTAGTGATATTTTTTCAGTCTTCAGAAATACCTCCAATTTAAACATTCACCTATCAAAGTTATATCTTCCAAGGTTACATCTTCCAAATTTCATATTCATTGACGGATTCTTTTCATATTTGAAGACCGCCGGCGATATAGCCCAAACTGGTGCTTTTGCAGGCGTAAAACCCGAAATATAACATAGCATATTCATATTTGAAGTATAGATATATATCATTGGCCTTTTCATATTTGAGGTATAGATATATACCATTGGCCTTTTCATATTTGAAGAATAGATATACCATTGGCCTTTTCATATTTGATGTATAGATATATACCATTGGCCTTTTCATATTTGATGTATAGATATATACCATTGGCCTTTTCATATTTGATGTATAGATATATACCATTGGCCTTTTCATATTTGATGTATAGATATATACCATTGGCCTTTTCATATTTGATGTATAGATATATACCATTGGCCTTTTCATATTTGATGTATAGATATATACCATTGGCCTTTTCATATTTGATGTATAGATATATACCATTGGCCTTTTCATATTTGATGTATAGATATATACCATTGGCCTTTTCATATTTGATGTATAGATAGATACCATTGGCCTTTTCATATTTGAGGTATAGATATATACCATTGGCCTTTTCATATTTGAGGTATAGATATATACCATTGGCCTTTTCATATTTGAGGTATAGATAGATATCATTGGCCTTTTCATATTTGAGGTATAGATAGATATCATTGGCCTTTTCATATTTGAGGTATAGATATATACCATTGGCCTTTTCATATTTGAGGTATAGATATATACCATTGGCCTTTTCATATTTGAGGTATAGATATATACCATTGGCCTTTTCATATTTGATGTATAGATATATACCATTGGCCTTTTCATATTTGAAGAATAGATATATACCATTGGCCTTTTCATATTTGATGTATAGATATATACCATTGGCCTTTTCATATTTGATGTATAGATAGATACCATTGGCCTTTTCATATTTGAGGTATAGATATATACCATTGGCCTTTTCATATTTGAGGTATAGATATATACCATTGGCCTTTTCATATTTGAGGTATAGATAGATATCATTGGCCTTTTCATATTTGAGGTATAGATATATATCATTGGCCTTTTCATATTTGAGGTATAGATATATACCATTGGCCTTTTCATATTTGAGGTATAGATATATACCATTGGCCTTTTCATATTTGAGGTATAGATAGATATCATTGGCCTTTTCATATTTGATGTATAGATATATACCATTGGCCTTTTCATATTTGATGTATAGATATATATCATTGGCCTTTTCATATTTGAGGTATAGATATATACCATTGGCCTTTTCATATTTGAAGAATAGATATACCATTGGCCTTTTCATATTTGATGTATAGATATATACCATTAGCCTTTTCATATTTGAAGAATAGATATATACCATTGGCCTTTTCATATTTGATGTATAGATATATACCATTGGCCTTTTCATATTTGATGTATAGATATATACCATTGGCCTTTTCATATTTGATGTATAGATATATACCATTGGCCTTTTCATATTTGATGTATAGATATATACCATTGGCCTTTTCATATTTGAGGTATAGATATATACCATTGGCCTTTTCATATTTGAGGTATAGATAGATATCATTGGCCTTTTCATATTTGATGTATAGATATATACCATTGGCCTTTTCATATTTGATGTATAGATATATCATTGGCCTTTTCATATTTGAGGTATAGATATATACCATTGGCCTTTTCATATTTGAAGAATAGATATACCATTGGCCTTTTCATATTTGATGTATATATATATACCATTAGCCTTTTCATATTTGAAGAATAGATATATACCATTGGCCTTTTCATATTTGATGTATAGATATATACCATTGGCCTTTTCATATTTGATGTATAGATATATACCATTGGCCTTTTCATATTTGATGTATAGATATATACCATTGGCCTTTTCATATTTGATGTATATATATATACCATTGGCCTTTTCATATTTGATGTATAGATATATACCATTGGCCTTTTCATATTTGAAGAATAGATATATACCATTGGCCTTTTCATATTTGATGTATAGATATATACCATTGGCCTTTTCATATTTGATGTATAGATAGATACCATTGGCCTTTTCATATTTGAGGTATAGATATATACCATTGGCCTTTTCATATTTGAGGTATAGATATATACCATTGGCCTTTTCATATTTGAGGTATAGATAGATATCATTGGCCTTTTCATATTTGAAGTATAGATAGATATCATTGGCCTTTTCATATTTGAGGTATAGATATATACCATTGGCCTTTTCATATTTGAGGTATAGATATATACCATTGGCCTTTTCATATTTGAGGTATAGATAGATATCATTGGCCTTTTCATATTTGATGTATAGATATATACCATTGGCCTTTTCATATTTGATGTATAGATATATATCATTGGCCTTTTCATATTTGAGGTATAGATATATACCATTGGCCTTTTCATATTTGAAGAATAGATATACCATTGGCCTTTTCATATTTGATGTATAGATATATACCATTGGCCTTTTCATATTTGAAGAATAGATATATACCATTGGCCTTTTCATATTTGATGTATAGATATATACCATTGGCCTTTTCATATTTGATGTATAGATATATACCATTGGCCTTTTCATATTTGATGTATAGATATATACCATTGGCCTTTTCATATTTGATGTATAGATATATACCATTGGCCTTTTCATATTTGATGTATAGATATATACCATTGGCCTTTTCATATTTGAAGTATAGATATATACCATTGGCCTTTTCATATTTGAGGTATAGATATATACCATTGGCCTTTTCATATTTGAGGTATAGATAGATATCATTGGCCTTTTCATATTTGATGTATAGATATATACCATTGGCCTTTTCATATTTGATGTATAGATATATACCATTGGCCTTTTCATATTTGAGGTATAGATAGATATCATTGGCCTTTTCATATTTGAGGTATAGATAGATATCATTGGCCTTTTCATATTTGAGGTATAGATATATACCATTGGCCTTTTCATATTTGAGGTATAGATATATACCATTGGCCTTTTCATATTTGAGGTATAGATAGATATCATTGGCCTTTTCATATTTGATGTATAGATATATACCATTGGCCTTTTCATATTTGATGTATAGATATATACCATTGGCCTTTTCATATTTGAGGTATAGATAGATATCATTGGCCTTTTCATATTTGAGGTATAGATAGATATCATTGGCCTTTTCATATTTGAGGTATAGATATATACCATTGGCCTTTTCATATTTGAGGTATAGATATATATCATTGGCCTTTTCATATTTGATGTATAGATATATACCATTGGCCTTTTCATATTTGAGGTATAGATAGATATCATTGGCCTTTTCATATTTGAGGTATAGATATATACCATTGGCCTTTTCATATTTGATGTATAGATATATACCATTGGCCTTTTCATATTTGAGGGTATAGATAGATACCATTGGCCTTTTCATATTTGAAGAATAGATATATACCATTGGCCTTTTCATATTTGAGGTATAGATATATACCATTGGCCTTTTCATATTTGAGGTATAGATATATACCATTGGCCTTTTCATATTTGAAGAATAGATATATACCATTGGCCTTTTCATATTTGAGGTATAGATAGATACCATTGGCCTTTTCATATTTGAAGAATAGATATATACCATTGGCCTTTTCATATTTGATGTATAGATATATACCATTGGCCTTTTCATATTTGATGTATAGATATATACCATTGGCCTTTTCATATTTGAGGTATAGATATATACCATTGGCCTTTTCATATTTGAGGTATAGATAGATATCATTGGCCTTTTCATATTTGATGTATAGATAGATATCATTGGCCTTTTCATATTTGAGGTATAGATAGATATCATTGGCCTTTTCATATTTGAGGTATAGATATATACCATTGGCCTTTTCATATTTGAGGTATAGATATATATCATTGGCCTTTTCATATTTGAGGTATAGATATATACCATTGGCCTTTTCATATTTGAGGTATAGATAGATATCATTGGCCTTTTCATATTTGAGGTATAGATATATACCATTGGCCTTTTCATATTTGATGTATAGATATATACCATTGGCCTTTTCATATTTGAGGGTATAGATAGATACCATTGGCCTTTTCATATTTGAAGAATAGATATATACCATTGGCCTTTTCATATTTGAGGTATAGATAGATACCATTGGCCTTTTCATATTTGATGTATAGATATATACCATTGGCCTTTTCATATTTGAGGTATAGATATATACCATTGGCCTTTTCATATTTGAGGTATAGATAGATATCATTGGCCTTTTCATATTTGAGGTATAGATAGATATCATTGGCCTTTTCATATTTGAGGTATAGATATATACCATTGGCCTTTTCATATTTGAGGTATAGATAGATATCATTGGCCTTTTCATATTTGAGGTATAGATATATACCATTGGCCTTTTCATATTTGAGGTATAGATAGATATCATTGGCCTTTTCATATTTGAGGTATATATAGATACCATTGGCGTTTTTATTTCGGGCATTCACCTGTTTTGACTATTTCTGCGTTTAGAACATTATGTGACGTTACAGTGTCTGTCTCACATGAATCATGCATCCTAACCTTACCAATTCTAAGCAATATAAGGGGTTTAGTGCAGCTCCCTGTCAATAGTATAGCAGTGTATTTTACCAATTACATAAATACAACAAATACGTGTTTCTGAGTTCAGGTAGCGCTGGAATAAAAACGACACACTGGTTCAATTAATGTTGAATTAGGAGTAATAGGAGCAAGTCTTATTGAAGGACAACTAAGAATTATGTACGTATTACAATCTTACAGTGTATGATGCACATATTGTATTCTGTATAAGCTGTTAGATAATGGTGTTATATTGAATCTATGTAAACTGTACGGTTCTGCTAGATGTTGGTGTTATATTGAATCTATGTAAACTGTACGGTTCTGCTAGATGTTGGTGTTATATTGAATCTATGTAAACTGTGAGGTTCTGCTAGATGTTGGTGATATATTGAATCTATGTAAACTATGAGTTCTGCTAGATGTTAGTGTTATATTGAATCTATGTAAACTGTGAGTTCTGCTAGATGTTGGTGATATATTGAATCTATGTAAACTGTGAGGTTCTGCTAGATGTTGGTGTTATATTAAATATATGTAAACTGTGAGGTTCTGCTAGATGTTGGTGTTATATTGAATCTATGTAAACTGTGAGTTCTGCTAGATGTTGGTGTTATATTGAATCTATATAAACTGTGAGTTCTGCTAGATGTTGGTGATATATTGAATCTATGTAAACTGTGAGGTTCTGTTAGATGTTGGTGTTATATTGAATCTATGTAAACTGTGAGGTTCTGCTAGATGTTGGTGATATATTGAATCTATGTAAACTGTGAGGTTCTGCTAGATGTTGGTGTTATATTAAATCTATGTAAACTGTGAGGTTCTGCTAGATGTTGGTGTTATATTGAATCTATGTAAACTGTGAGGTTCTGCTAGATGTTGGTGATATATTGAATCTATGTAAACTGTGAGGTTCTGTGAGATGTTGGTGATATATTGAATCTATGTAAACTGTGAGGTTCTGTTAGATGTTGGTGATATATTGAATCTATGTAAACTGTGAGATTCTGCTAGATGTTGGTGATATATTGAATCTATGTAAACTGTGAGGTTCTGCTAGATGTTGGTGTTATATTGAATCTGAGGTTCTGCTAGATGTTGGTGTTATATTAAATCTATGTAAACTGTGAGGTTCTGCTAGATGTTGGTGATATATTGAATCTATGTAAACTGAGTTCTGCTAGATGTTGGTGTTATATTGAATCTATGTAAACTGAGTTCTGCTAGATGTTGGTGTTATATTGAATCTATGTAAACTGAGTTCTGCTAGATGTTGGTGTTATATTGAATCTATGTAAACTGAGTTCTGCTAGATGTTGGTGATATATTGAATCTATGTAAACTGTGAGTTCTGCTAGATGTTGGTGTTATATTGAATCTATGTAAACTGTGAGTTCTGCTAGATGTTGGTGTTATATTGAATCTATGTAAACTGTGAGTTCTGCTAGATGTTGGTGATACATTGAATTTATGTAAACTGTGAGGTTCTGTTAGATGTTGGTGTTATATTAAATCTATGTAAACTGTGAGTTCTGCTAGATGTTGGTGTTATATTGAATCTATGTAAACTGTGAGGTTCTGCTAGATGTTGGTGTTATATTGAATCTATGTAAACTGTGAATTCTGCTAGATGTTGGTGATATATTGAATCTATGTAAACTGTGAGGTTCTGTTAGATGTTGGTGTTATATTGAATCTATGTAAACTGTGAGATTCTGTTAGATGTTGGTGTTATATTGAATCTATGTAAACTGTGAGTTCTGCTAGATGTTGGTGTTATATTGAATCTATGTAAACTGAGTTCTGCTAGATGTTGGTGATATATTGAATCTATGTAAACTGTGAGTTCTGCTAGATGTTGGTGTTATATTGAATCTATGTAAACTGTGAGTTCTGCTAGATGTTGGTGTTATATTGAATCTATGTAAACTGTGAGTTCTGCTAGATGTTGGTGTTATATTGAATCTATTTAAACTGAGTTCTGCTAGATGTTGGTGTTATATTGAATATATGTAAACTGAGTTCTGCTAGATGTTGGTGTTATATTGAATCTATGTAAACTGAGTTCTGCTAGATGTTGGTGTTATATTGAATCTATGTAAACTGAGTTCTGCTAGATGTTGGTGATATATTGAATCTATGTAAACTGTGAGTTCTGCTAGATGTTGGTGTTATATTGAATCTATGTAAACTGTGAGTTCTGCTAGATGTTGGTGTTATATTGAATCTATGTAAACTGTGAGTTCTGCTAGATGTTGGTGATATATTGAATCTATGTAAACTGTGAGTTCTGCTAGATGTTGGTGTTATATTGAATCTATGTAAACTGTGAGTTCTGCTAGATGTTGGTGTTATATTGAATCTATGTAAACTGTGAGTTCTGCTAGATGTTGGTTATATATTGAATCTATGTAAACTGTGAGCTTCTGTTAGATGTTGGTGTTATATTGAATCTTTGTAAACTGTGAGGTTCTGTTAGATGTTGGTGTTATATTGAATCTATGTAAACTGTGAGTTCTGCTAGATGTTGGTGTTATATTGAATCTATGTAAACTGAGTTCTGCTAGATGTTGGTGATATATTGAATCTATGTAAACTGTGAGTTCTGCTAGATGTTGGTGTTATATTGAATCTATGTAAACTGTGAGTTCTGCTAGATGTTGGTGTTATATTGAATCTATGTAAACTGTGAGTTCTGCTAGATGTTTGATATATTGAATCTATGTAAAATGTGAGGTTCTGTTAGATGTTGGTGTATATTGAATCTATGTAAACTGTGAGGTTCTGTTAGATGTTGGTGATATATTGAATCTATGTAAACTGTGAGTTCTGCTAGATGTTGGTGTTATATTGAATCTATGTAAACTGTGAGTTCTGCTAGATGTTGGTGTTATATTGAATCTATGTAAACTGAGTTCTGCTAGATGTTGGTGTTATATTGAATATATGTAAACTGAGTTCTGCTAGATGTTGGTGTTATATTGAATCTATGTAAACTGAGTTCTGCTAGATGTTGGTGTTATATTGAATCTATGTAAACTGAGTTCTGCTAGATGTTGGTGATATATTGAATCTATGTAAACTGTGAGTTCTGCTAGATGTTGGTGTTATATTGAATCTATGTAAACTGTGAGTTCTGCTAGATGTTGGTGTTATATTGAATCTATGTAAACTGAGTTCTGCTAGATGTTGGTGTTATATTGAATATATGTAAACTGAGTTCTGCTAGATGTTGGTGTTATATTGAATCTATGTAAACTGAGTTCTGCTAGATGTTGGTGTTATATTGAATCTATGTAAACTGAGTTCTGCTAGATGTTGGTGATATATTGAATCTATGTAAACTGTGAGTTCTGCTAGATGTTGGTGTTATATTGAATCTATGTAAACTGTGAGTTCTGCTAGATGTTGGTGTTATATTGAATCTATGTAAACTGTGAGTTCTGCTATATGTTGGTGATATATTGAATCTATGTAAACTGTGAGTTCTGCTAGATGTTGGTGTTATATTGAATCTATGTAAACTGTGAGGTTCTGTTAGATGTTGGTGTTATATTGAATCTATGTAAACTGTGAGGTTCTGTTAGATGTTGGTGTTATATTGAATCTATGTAAACTGTGAGTTCTGCTAGATGTTGGTGTTATATTGAATCTATGTAAACTGAGTTCTGCTAGATGTTGGTGATATATTGAATCTATGTAAACTGTGAGTTCTGCTAGATGTTGGTGTTATATTGAATCTATGTAAACTGTGAGTTCTGCTAGATGTTGGTGTTATATTGAATCTATGTAAACTGTGAGTTCTGCTAGATGTTGGTGATATATTGAATCTATGTAAACTGTGAGGTTCTATTAGATGTTGGTGATATATTGAATATATGTAACTGTGAGGTTCTGTTAGATGTTGGTGTTATATTGAATCTATGTAAACTGAGTTCTGCTAGATGTTGGTGTTATATTGAATCTATGTAACCTGAGTTCTGCTAGATGTTGGTGTTATATTGAATCTATGTAAACTGAGTTCTGCTAGATGTTGGTGTTATATTGAATCTATGTAAACTGAGTTCTGCTAGATGTTGGTGTTATATTGAATATATGTAAACTGAGTTCTGCTATATGTTGGTGATATATTGAATCTATGTAAACTGTGAGTTCTGCTAGATGCTGGTGTTATATTGAATCTATGTAAACTGTGAGTTCTGCTAGATGTTGGTGTTATATTGAATATATGTAAACTGTGAGTTCTGCTAGATGTTGGTGTTATATTGAATCTATATAAACTGTGAGTTCTGCTAGATGTTGGTGTTATATTGAATCTATGTAAACTATGAGTTCTGCTAGATGTTAGTGTTATATTGAATCTATGTAAACTGTGAGGTTCTGTTAGATGTTGGTGTTATATTGAATCTATGTAAACTATGAGTTTTGCTAGATGTTGGTGTTATATTGAATCTATGTAAACTGTGAGGTTCTGCTAGATGTTGGTGTTATATTGAATCTATGTAAACTGTGAGGTTCTGCTAGATGTTGGTGTTATATTGAATCTATGTAAACTGTGAGTTCTGCTAGATGTTGGTGTTATATTGAATCTATATAAACTGTGAGTTCTGCTAGATGTTGGTGATATATTGAATCTATGTAAACTGTGAGGTTCTGTTAGATGTTGGTGTTATATTGAATCTATGTAAACTGAGGTTCTGCTAGATGTTGGTGTTATATTGAATCTATGTAAACTGTGAGGTTCTGCTAGATGTTGGTGATATATTGAATCTATGTAAACTGTGAGGTTCTGCTAGATGTTGGTATTATATTAAATATATGTAAACTGTGAGGTTCTGCTAGATGTTGGTGTTATATTGAATATATGTAAACTGTGAGGTTCTGTTAGATGTTGGTGATATATTGAATCTATGTAAACTGTGAGGTTCTGCTAGATGTTGGTGTTATATTGAATCTATGTAAACTGTGAGGTTCTGTTAGATGTTGGTGATATATTGAATATATGTAAACTGTGAGGTTCTGCTAGATGTTGGTGATATATTGAATCTATGTAAACTGTGAGGTTCTGCTAGATGTTGGTGTTATATTGAATCTGAGGTTCTGCTAGATGTTGGTGTTATATTAAATCTATGTAAACTGTGAGGTTCTGCTAGATGTTGGTGATATATTGAATCTATGTAAACTGAGTTCTGCTAGATGTTGGTGTTATATTGAATCTATGTAAACTGAGTTCTGCTAGATGTTGGTGTTATATTGAATCTATGTAAACTGAGTTCTGCTAGATGTTGGTGTTATATTGAATCTATGTAAACTGAGTTCTGCTAGATGTTGGTGTTATATTGAATCTATGTAAACTGAGTTCTGCTAGATGTTGGTGTTATATTGAATCTATGTAAACTGAGTTCTGCTAGATGTTGGTGTTATATTGAATCTATGTAAACTGAGTTCTGCTAGATGTTGGTGTTATATTGAATCTATGTAAACTGAGTTCTGCTAGATGTTGGTGTTATATTGAATCTATGTAAACTGAGTTCTGCTAGATGTTGGTGTTATATTGAATCTATGTAAACTGAGTTCTGCTAGATGTTGGTGTTATATTGAATCTATGTAAACTGAGTTCTGCTAGATGTTGGTGTTATATTGAATCTATGTAAACTGAGTTCTGCTAGATGTTGGTGTTATATTGAATCTATGTAAACTGAGTTCTGCTAGATGTTGGTGTTATATTGAATCTGAGGTTCTGCTAGATGTTGGTGATATATTGAATCTATGTAAACTGTGAGTTCTGCTAGATGTTGGTGTTATATTGAATCTATGTAAACTGTGAGGTTCTGCTAGATGTTGGTGTTATATTGAATCTGAGGTTCTGCTAGATGTTGGTGATATATTGAATCTATGTAAACTGTGAGTTCTGCTAGATGTTGGTGTTATATTGAATCTATGTAAACTGTGAGGTTCTGCTAGATGTTGGTGTTATATTGAATCTGAGGTTCTGCTAGATGTTGGTGATATATTGAATCTATGTAAACTGTGAGTTCTGCTAGATGTTGGTGTTATATTGAATCTATGTAAACTGTGAGGTTCTGCTAGATGTTGGTGTTATATTGAATCTGAGGTTCTGCTAGATGTTGGTGTTATATTGAATCTATATAAACTGAGGTTCTGTTAGATGTTGGTGATATATTGAATCTATATAAACTGAGGTTCTGCTAGATGTTGGTGTTATATTGAATCTATGTAAACTGTTAAATATCCCTGATCATTTTTAAAGCGACCTCTCCTACGAAACTAGGTGAAAGTTTGATGAAGCGTGTGCTGAAGCATCCATGCATTGCTAGGTTCCCGACTACAGGTAGTAATGTAAGCAACACGCTTAGATGCCAAAGTTTTTATTCAATCTAGAATAGTTATAGAAGTGTTATATCATACATATCGATATAGTGAATACTGGTCTAATATAATTGACCAATCGTTATAGAATATATACAGTTTATGAGTTGAGGGGATAGTAAGAATTTATTACAGTCAATGTACAGTATGCAGCGCCAACATGAATTGTTAAAAGTGTTGGACTTTATTATATATTTCTACCATTTCTACACCATGAACTTGAATTCCAAGGGGGTCATTTAAAATAGTTATCTAGACCAAAGTAGAACAAACCGATATCAAGGTGACTATATTGTCTGATATTAAAGAATGTTTAGTCTCTCAGTGGGGGGGGGGGAGTTCACCTTGAATGGGCCACATCAAAATATGTATGCTCTGCGAGGGACAGATGACGCTGAATGCGGATACGCTCTCAGATACTACGCTGATACAAGAAAGAGAAACTGTGAGACATTGTGATTGCTTGGTGATATTATATAGAGATTTGTGCTGATGTTGTGCAATACTAGGAACAGTATGTTATATTCAATTAGATACTCCTTCACTACAAATGTACGTTGTCTTGTTAAGTTGAACATTTGATTGTAATTTTAGAAAATATGTTCAGTAGAAGTGAAATGTTTTTACTGGGATGTTGATTTTCCTGGGGGGGGGGGGTATTGCTTGAGAGGTGGTCGTTGGCACAGGTTGGACTGTAATTATTGGTGTAACTGTTCAGATATTACTGCAATCATGACATTGGTTACAGTTCCTTAGCAACATAATCCCAGCTTACAACGAGGTTAGAGTTCCTTAGCAACATAATCCCAGCTGACAACGAGGTTAGAGTTCCTTAGCAACATAATCCCAGCTGACAACGAGGTTAGAGTTCCTTAGCAACATAATCCCAGCTGACAACGAGGCCACCGTACGGTCCTATCTCTAGACTACCGAGCTCCACCTCGTCTTCTAGAGTGTACGATGAGCTGACGGCAAGCACCACCTCTGCTGTATCTGGTATAGTGTTGTGTGACCCTATGAAGTCACGTGTCTCTATGTTGGATCCAAAATTCACAGCAACCAAATACCTGAAAGAAATATATCTCACAAATCTGAATTTAGGAATATTTTCTTTCTAAAATTGTTTTCGGAATAGTTTATCTACATTGTTGTGTTATTGGTTTTATCTATATTACCGGTGTTATCATCTAGGTTATTGGTTTTATCTATATTACCGGTGTTATCATCTAGGTTATTGGTTTTATCTATATTACCGGTGTTATCATCTAGGTTATTGGTTTTATCTATATTACCGGTGTTATCATCTAGGTTATTGGTTTTATCTATATTACCGGTGTTATCATCTAGGTTATTGGTTTTATCTATATTACCGGTGTTATCATCTAGGTTATTGGTTTTATCTATATTACCGGTGTTATCATCTAGGTTATTGGTTTTATCTATATTACCG
The DNA here is from genome assembly GCA_014843695.1 of Archivesica marissinica. Lineage (NCBI taxonomy): Eukaryota > Metazoa > Mollusca > Bivalvia > Venerida > Vesicomyidae > Archivesica > Archivesica marissinica. The sequence continues at coordinate 6,792,602 of CM026386.1, read as the reverse complement.
GTGTTATCATCTAGGTTATTGGTTTTATCTATATTACCGGTGTTATCATCTAGGTTATTGGTTTTATCTATATTACCGGTGTTATCATCTAGGTTATTGGTTTTATCTATATTACCGGTGTTATCATCTAGGTTATTGGTTTTATCTATATTACCGGTGTTATCATCTAGGTTATTGGTTTTAACTATATTACTGATTTTATCAACACAAGATGTTTTATCTACATTACCAGTTTTATCTATATTACCAGTTTTATCTATATTACCAGTTTTATATATATTACCAGTTTTATCTATATTACCAGTTTTATCTATATTGCCAGTTATATCTACATTACCAGTTATATCTATATTACCAGTTTTATCTATATTACCAGTTTTATCAACACAACATGTTTTATCTATATTACCAGTTATATCTATATTGCCAGTTATATCTACATTACCAGTTTTATCTATATTACCAGTTTTATCTATATTACCAGTTTTATCTATATTGCCAGTTTTATATATATTACCAGTTTTATCTATATTACCAGTTTTATCTATATTACCAGTTGTATCTATATTGCCAGTTATATCTACATTACCAGTTATATCTATATTACCAGTTTTATATATATTACCAGTTTTATCTATATTACCAGTTTTATCTATATTGCCAGTTATATCTACATTACCAGTTATATCTATATTACCAGTTTTATCTATATTACCAGTTTTATCAACACAACATGTTTTATCTATATTACCAGTTATATCTATATTACCAGTTATATCTATATTGCCAGTTATATCTACATTACCAGTTATATCTATATTACCAGTTTTATCAACACAACATGTTTTATCTATATTGCCAGTTATATATATTACCAGTTATATCTATATTGCCAGTTATATCTATATTGCCAGTTATATATATATTACCAGTTATATCTATATTACCAGTTATATCTATATTACCAGTTTTATCAACACAACATGTTTTATCTATATTACCAGTTATATCTATATTACCAGTTATATCTATATTGCCAGTTATATATATATTACCAGTTATATCTATATTGCCAGTTATATATATATATTACCAGTTATATATATATTACCAGTTATATCTATATTACCAGTTGTATTTATATTACCAGTTGTATCTATATTGCCAGTTATATCTACATTACCAGTTATATCTATATTACCAGTTTTATATATATTACCAGTTTTATCTATATTACCAGTTTTATCTATATTGCCAGTTATATCTACATTACCAGTTATATCTATATTACCAGTTTTATCTATATTACCAGTTATATCTATATTGCCAGTTATATCTACATTACCAGTTATATCTATATTACCAGTTTTATCAACACAACATGTTTTATCTATATTGCCAGTTATATATATATTACCAGTTATATCTATATTGCCAGTTATATCTATATTGCCAGTTATATATATATTACCAGTTATATCTATATTACCAGTTATATCTATATTACCAGTTTTATCAACACAACATGTTTTATCTATATTACCAGTTATATCTATATTACCAGTTATATCTATATTGCCAGTTATATATATATTACCAGTTATATCTATATTGCCAGTTATATATATATATTACCAGTTATATATATATTACCAGTTATATCTATATTACCAGTTGTATTTATATTACCAGTTGTATCTATATTGCCAGTTATATATATATTACCAGTTATATCTATATTACCAGTTATATCTATATTGCCAGTTATATCTATATTGCCAGTTATATATATATTACCAGTTATATCTATATTACCAGTTATATCTATATTGCCAGTTATATATATATTACCAGTTATATCTATATTACCAGTTTTATCTATATTACCAGTTATATCTATATTGCCAGTTATATATATATTACCAGTTATATCTACATTACCAGTTATATCTACATTACCAGTTATATCTATATTCCTGGTTTTTTTTAAAAAGAACATGAATGTATTTAGAGATATCTAACCTTCGAGTATCATACATTCAATCCTGTTGACACACTATGTATTATATAAGACAATGTGTGTACACATATTGAAATTAAATATGGTTTAGACTAGTTATCATACAAGCATGTGTTAGATCATGGTGAGTCATAAAACACAGCCATATACTTTGTTTATGATAAATATTGCAACTGATTACCCGGTTTCTCCATCAAACTCCCTGACAAATGATACAACGTTATCTTCTCTCAATGCAGCAACATAGTCACCCACCCGGAACGACGGCTCAGATCTCAGTGTAACCAGATTTTTAATGAGGCTTGAAAACACATCCTGAAATGAGTAATTATATTCACTAGAAATAGTGCACGGCAGTAAGAACTTAAAATGTCATTTCTCAGAAAGGTATCACCATCATACAGGACGTTTGATCTAAACTAAAATCATGTAAATTTATTTGACAAACACGTGACGAGTTAATGAGTGCACATATTGCTACCACATCCAGCCCCTCGTCCAACTCCTCGTCTAACCCCTCATTCAGCTCATCGTCCTGCTCCTCATCCTACTCATCGTCCTGCTCCTGATTCCAATACGCATCTAGCTCCACATCCAGCCCCTCGTCCAACTCCTCGTCTAACCCCTCATTCAGCTCATCGTCCTGCTCCTCATCCTACTCATCGTCCTGCTCCTGATTCCAATACACATCCAGCTCCCCATCGCTCCTCGTACAGCTATTCGTCCAGCCCATCATCTCACCCGACTGCTCATCCATCGAGCTCTTCATCCAGCTTCTCGTCCAGCTTCCCAACTAGCTCCTCGTCCTGCTCCTCATCCAGCTCCTCAGCATGCTCCTCGTCTTGTTCATTATCATGTTCCTCGTCCATCTCATCATCCAGCTCGTAGTCCATATCGGCTTCCATCTCATCATCCATGTCGTCTTCCAGCTCCTCATGCTCTCCGTCCGGCTTCTCATCCAGCTCCCCATCCAACACCTCGTCCAACTCGCCGTCCAGCTCAACGGAGAGCAGCTCCCTGTTCAGCTCCTCATCCAGCCATTCGTCTTGCTCATCGCCCTGTTCGTAGTCCTGTTCCTCGTCCATCTCCTCATTATCTAGCTAATCGTCCAACTCCTCGAGACGCTCATCGTCCTTCACCATGTCCAGCTCATCGGGGAGCAGCTCCAGCATTCAGACATTTGTCTTGCTCCTCGCCCTGTTCCTCATCTAGCTCGCCGTCCATTTCATCATCCAGCTCCTCGTCCAGCTTTCCATCACACTCCCCACCCAGCCGCCCTTTATAATAGAATCAAATTACAATAACGAAGAATCAATTAGGCACTCACCTGAATAGCCCCAGTAGACACGTCACCGACGCTCGTCCACGGAGAACACGTGCCGTTACAGAATCCGCCGTTAGTGGAATTGTCCCAATGCATGACAGCACGCATTGGCTGGTTGCGTTCCCACGGGTTGGTACTTCCGGTGGTGTCCACCAAGTTTATCTCATCACCATAATAGAGGAGAGGTGTTCCGGGCAATAAGAATGTCAGCACGGTATATGCTTGGATAAACTTGGTATCGAACCGTGACGCAAACCTCTCCGATTCGTCATTGCTGGCCTGCAATTTATGTCAACTTCACGTCAACAAACATGTACAATTCCCACTTATTGTAGAAAAAAATGAAAATGAATTAAATTAAACTGCTTAAATAAATTCTTTAACTCATAGCTATTTATAGAGCTTAACTCATAGTTATTTATTGAGGTTGACTCATAGCTATTTATAGAGTGTAGCTCATAGCTATTTATAGAGGGTAACTCATAGCTATTTATAGAGGGTAACTAGTATGTACATACAATTCTATGAATCATACAAGCAGCGCATGTATGAATGATATAGGAGCCTACAACCGAAAACATAGTTACGGCTTCAGTATACCGTAGTTATAATCTGCAATGCTGCGATTATCTAATTTGCATCCATTTTAGGCAGTTATTTTTAATAATGAATAAAATGGCATGTATGCATCATACAATTATTAGATTATAATTATGAGGCTGTACGTTATCTATATATAATAAATGAAGAACAAATATAATTATTAATTATGATATATCAATATTTTGTAATCCCGCATTTGTTGTTAATGTTTACTGTTACAAGAATCAGTGTTACCATCCAGTTGGCCCATTTCCCGCTAGGAACACTGTTCATCCAGTTGTCCACGTACTGAGTTATACAACTTCCGTCACAGGGCGTTTTCTTTCCCGCCATGAGAACATTTATCGGCATCTGTATCCCTCTCTGGTCACAATCACTGTACAGTTCTGTGACATCTAACCCACCTTCTACACTAGTCATCAACAACCTGAAAGAGCATTGATCAGTGAATCATCATAGCAAGATCAACTAGAGACGAGCACGCGGTGATCACTTAATCATCATAGCAAGATCAACTAGAGACGAGCACGCGGTGATCACTTAATCATCATAGCAAGATCAACTAGAGACGAGCACGCGGTGATCACTTAATCATCATAGCAAGATCAACTAGAGACGAGCACGCGGTGATCACTTAATCATCATAGCAAGATCAACTAGAGACGAGCACGCGGTGATCACTTAATCATCATAGCAAGATCAACTAGAGACGAGCACGCGGTGATCACTTAATCATCATAGCAAGATCAACTAGAGACGAGCACGCGGTGATCACTTAATCATCATAGCAAGATCAACTAGAGACGAGCACGCGGTGATCACTTAATCATCATAGCAAGATCAACTAGAGACGAGCACGCGGTGATCACTTAATCATCATAGCAAGATCAACTAGAGACGAGCACGCGGTGATCACTTAATCATCATAGCAAGATCAACTAGAGACGAGCACGCGGTGATCACTTAATCATCATAGCAAGATCAACTAGAGACGAGCACGCGGTGATCACTTAATCATCATAGCAAGATCAACTAGAGACGAGCACGCGGTGATCACTTAATCATCATAGCAAGATCAACTGGAGACGAGCACGCGGTGATCACTTAATCATCATAGCAAGATCAACTAGAGACGAGCACGCGGTGATCACTTAATCATCATAGCAAGATCAACTAGAGACGAGCATGCGGTGATCACTTAATCATCATAGCAAGATCAACTAGAGACGAGCACGCGGTGATCACTTAATCATCATAGCAAGATCAACTAGAGACGAGCACGCGGTGATCACTTAATCATAGCAAGATCAACTAGAGACGAGCACGCGGTGATCACTTAATCATCATAGCAAGATCAACTGGAGACGAGCACGCGGTGATCACTTAATCATCATAGCAAGATCAACTAGAGACGAGCACGCGGTGATCACTTAATCATCATAGCAAGATCAACTAGAGACGAGCACGCGGTGATCACTTAATCATCATAGCAAGATCAACTGGAGATGAGCACGCGGTGATCACTTAATCATCATAGCAAGATCAACTAGAGACGAGCACGCGGTGATCACTTAATCATCATAGCAAGATCAACTAGAGACGAGCACGCGGTGATCACTTAATCATCATAGCAAGATCAACTGGAGACGAGCACGCGGTGATCAGTGAATCATCATAGAACGATCAACTAGAGATGAGCACGCGGAGAGATGCACACCCCACGCTGGTATATGCAACATTGAACTTCGCTGTCATAACAAGATCAACTAGAGACGAGCACGCGGAGAGATGCACACCCCACGTTGGTATATGCAACATTGAACTTCGCTGTCATAACAAGATCAACTAGAGACGAGCACGCGGAGAGATGCACACCCCACGTTGGTATATGCCACCCGGAGAGATGCACACCCCCTCGCGGGTATATGCAACATTGAACTTCGCTGTCATAACAAGATCAACTAGAGACGAGCACGCGGAGAGATGCACACCCCACGCTGGTATATGCCACCCGGAGAGATGCACACCCCACGCTGGTATATGCCACCCGGAGAGATGCACACCCCCACGCGGGTATATGCCACCCAGAGAGATGCACACCCCCACGCTGGTATATGCCACCCGGAGAGATGCACACCCCCACGCGGGTATATGCCACCCGGAGAGATGCACACCCCCACGCGGGTATATGCCACCCGGAGAGATGCACACCCCCACGCTGGTATATGCCACCCGGAGAGATGCACACCCCCACGCGGGTATATGCCACCCGGAGAGATGCAAACCCCCACGCTGGTATATGCAACATTAACACTTCGCTGACTGCCCTGATCACATGCGTTGACCGATTTCTCCTAATATCTTACCACTTCCTCCGAGACCTACCTACCTATGTATCCACAAAGTTTAATGAGTTCACGAGGCATTGCCTGGTAGAATCACCGACCTTCCGCATGCCAGCTATTTCATATATAGCTTCCTCACAGCTATTTCATATATAGCTTCCTCACAGCTATTTCATATATAGCTTCCTCACAGCTATTTCATATATAGCTTCCTCACAGCTATTTCATATATAGCTTCCTCACAGCTATTTCATATATAGCTTCCTCACAGCTATTTCATATATAGCTTCCTCACAGCTATTTCATATATAGCTTCCTCACAGCTATTTCATATATAGCTTCCTCACAGCTATTTCATATATAGCTTCCGCACAGCTATTTCATATATAGCTTCCTCACAGCTATTTCATATATAGCTTCCTCACAGCTATTTCATATATAGCTTCCTCACAGCTATTTCATATATAGCTTCCTCACAGCTATTTCATATATAGCTTCCGCACAGCTATTTCATATATAGCTTCCGCACAGCTATTTCATATATAGCTTCCTCACAGCTATTTCATATATAGCTTCCTCACAGCTATTTCATATATAGCTTCCTCACAGCTATTTCATATATAGCTTCCTCACAGCTATTTCATATATAGCTTCCTCACAGGAAATAATGTTACACTCTCATTGGGATATCAATATTATAATTATTTATATTACAAACACTTACTTTTCTGTGGTTGTATAGTTATGTGCTCGTACCAGGTTCCTCCAGCGCTGCAGGACAGTGTACACCTCGGGTTGGCTACTTGTGTATGTGTGTACATAATCATTATATGTATGCTGTAAACGACAATATGTTATTAAACAAAACGTTCCATCCATTTCATATTACAAACAATTCTATCTAAATCATATAACTATATATAACATAACACTCAATTCTATCTAAATCATAAAATAAACAGTTCTATCTAAATCATAAAACAAATAGTTCTATCTAAATCATAAAATAAACCGTTCTTTCTAAATCATATGAAACAAATAATTATATCTAAATAATAAAACAAGCAATGCTATCTAATTCATAAAACAAAGAGCTATATCTAAATCAAGAATAACATATCAGATTTTCATTAAATTTATAAACACATGTGTGCTTATTAAGTCTAACTATATGTTCAAATGATGTACTCACATTATTGGAGCCGACCCCTTGTTTCAGAGGAACTCTTTGTTCAAATGGTGTACTCACATTACTGGAGCCAGCCCCTTGTTTCAGAGGAACTCTTTGTTCAAATGATGTACTCACATTACTGGAGCCAGCCCCTTGATTCAGAGGAACTCTTTGTTCAAATGGTGTACTCACATTACTGGAGCCGACCCCTTGTTTCAGAGGTACTCTTTGTTCAAATGATGTACTCACATTACTGGAGCGAGCCCCTTGTTTCAGAGGAACTCTTTGTTCAAATGGTGTACTCACATTACTGGAGCCAGCCCCTTGTTTCAGAGGAACTCTTTGTTCAAATGATGTACTCACATTACTGGAGCCAGCCCCTTGTTTCAGAGGAACTCTTTGTTCAAATGGTGTACTCCCATTACTGGAGCCGACCCCTTGTTTCAGAGGTACTCTTTGTTCAAATGATGTACTCACATTACTGGAGCCAGCCCCTTGTTTCAGAGGAACTCTTTGTTCAAATGGTGTACTCACATTACTGGAGCCAGCCCCTTGTTTCAGAGGAACTCTTTGTTCAAATGGTGTACTCCCATTACTGGAGCCGACCCCTTGTTTCAGAGGTACTCTTTGTTCAAATGATGTACTGACATTACTGGAGCCAGCCCCTTGTTTCAGAGGAACTCTTTGTTCAAATGGTGTACTCACATTACTGGAGCCAGCCCCTTGTTTCAGTGGAACTCTTTGTTCAAATGATGTACTCACATTGCTGGAGCCAGCCCCTTGTTTCAGTGGCTCATCCCTTAAATCATAGTCCTCATACAAAAAGGCGGAGTTTCGGATATTGAAGCCATCCACGCCACGGTCCAACCAAAACGTCAGTATAGCCTGGAAAAACAACCACCTTCAATTCACAATACAGTCGGTGTACGCACATTTCATATTTAACTTCAGTATCAGCCTTACATCTATGCATATATCACATTTACATAGATATACATAACATTGCAACATTATAAATCGTAAGCGACAATGCAACACACATATATCAATATTACAGTTATTACATAGAAGATCTTGAGTGGTCCATGCGAGTAATCAAATAGAATGGTGGAACCTATGCTCGGCGTATTCCTATGCTCGGCGTATTTTCCATTTTCATCCCTATTTAAAATATTTATATAGCTCTAGGCTAATTTCGCCGACAGAGCTGAAACATGGTTCAATAGCATTCTGTTGAGTGTATCGGTAGGCTGATGCAACTGTCACATGACTTGTCCAGCAGACGAATATAAACAATTGGGAGAATATTTCCACCGAAACTGTTACGGTGTGTGAGCAATTACGGTAGCTATCCGAATTTAAAAATTCTACACCTAACCCGAAAAATAGTTTCTATACCATTTCTGATTAAGACCAATAAATGATTTTACTTAATGATGTACTATATCAAAATAAGATATTCAACAAGTTATGGTGGATAAATAAAAAATAAAAAACAAGTACGCCGTGCATAGGTTCCCTGAAGTCTTCAGTTCCCCATATAAACGGGTGCCGACCGACACCGTTGCGATAGCTGTATTGAGCAGCAAGGTCCCGTGATGAAGCCAAAACTGTCGACAAGAGTGTTTTGAAAGTTGTTTTCACGACTTAAGAAAATAATAATATACGGCATGTGCAATTAACATTTTATACTGGTCATTATATGTGGGATTTACGCCGAGCATAGGTTCCACCACTCTACAGTAATACAGATGTCTAAGCAATTATGTCTCACCCACACGCCATCTTCAGCCGTAACCGATTTAATACTAACATCTTTGATTTGAATACATACTTACTATGATCATTGAGCAACGTTCATTTTTATATCTCACTAGGTTGGATAGAAGTTGTTGTTGTTGTTGTTGTTTAAAGTCGCACAAACAGGCTAGGTCACATGGCGACTCAACATCTATTATTGTTGGAAGAAGTCCTCGATTGCCAGTCCGAGCAGTATTTCAGGCATGGACAGACTCCGGGGTAGAACCACCGACCTTCCATAAGCCAGCTTGATAGCTCAGTGCATGACTGAATATACATGTATATATTTAATGGGATTAGCAGAGATCAGTACCTCGAGTTCGTCCAAAACCATGGAACTTCTGAGGTTGAGATCCGGTGTTTCTGGTCTATACTGGTGCAGATACATCTGGTTCCTGTGTACGTCGTGTGTCCATGCTGAACCACCATACTGACTTAGCTGTCAAACAAATACACGAAGTAATGGCATGCATAATGTCTGATCGTGTATGCCATATACAAGTGTAAGACACACAGACGCAACTATCATTTCCGTTTAAATGAGGGGAGGAGTGTGTTCACACTCTATGGACACATACAATAGCTTGTATTTCGTTTTCTAATGACAAACATTAATTTACTCGTTGGTGATGGACACCATCTACCTGTTATAACAGTCAATTTCGGACAATAAATATAGGATAGAACACCACACACATTCTCTGGGTAACGACCAGTAGTCCGCCCTCGGCCTTCCGCAAGCGATTGCTAACGCTTCTCACAACTTGGTATTGGCGTAGAGTGAACTCGCGGTCCTATCTAGGAGCTGGTGTGGGTCTGGGGGAATCATAGAACGTCGCCCATGGACTCTGATGTATTTCAATGTACGTGTTAAACGTTAAAAGTTTTTCAAAATGATACCAAATCGAGTCTAATACATGGAGATGAAATGTAACATTGACAACAAAACATATGATCGCGTCGTGAGATATGTGACCGCCAGATTATATGCCATACAGACATGCTAATACCCACTCCACTTTTTTATTCCATTTTGGCTTACTTTGAGTTTCCATTTCCTGTAACAAACAGCAGGCCCAGGTCTTCAATGCCTGCAGTGTCGACCTCCTAAATGACCGTGACAAAGTGGTATATCACTCGTGCCAGGGCAATAGTTATTTAGAAACTGTGATGTAAGTAAATGTGTCTGTAAGTGAGTAATATTGAACATCTTACCCAGTTGTTAGGAATGTTGGGACCGTCTGCCCAGATATAGAAGTTCGTCTTGTCCGTGCTACTTTGGCTGTTGAGGAACCACGGGTGCTGGTCGCTGGTATGATTTGGTATGAAATCCAAAATCACGTACACGCCTAATGAATAGACAAGTTAGCATATTAAATTGAAGTGTATCGGATGGGTTGTATGTGTACAGTATGCTGAAGAACCAACGTCTGTGTATCTGCCCCTTTACGACCAATCTATACTATGTTTGTAGATTACAATATGTGTACTTAGTTTCCTAAAGACATATGTATTTATATTCTTATGCGTTGGTCTTCTTAGTCTGATTCAACCAGGTGTTCCGAATCAGATTCAACCAGGTGTTCCGAATCTGATTCAACCAGGTGTTCCGAATCAGATTCAACCAGGTGTTCCGAATCTGATTCAACCAGGTGTTCCGAATCTGATTCAACCAGGTGTTCCGAATCTGATTCAACCAGGTGTTCCGAATCTGATTCAATCAGATGTTCCGAATCAGATTCAACCAGGTGTTCCGAATCTGATTCAACCAGGTGTTCCGAATCAGATTCAACCAGATGTTCTGAATCAGATTCAACCAGGTGTTCCGAATCTGATTTAACCAGGTGTTCCGAATCTGATTCAACCAGGTGTTCTGAATCAGATTCAACCAGGTGTTCCGAATCTGATTCAACCAGGTGTTCCGAATTAGATTCAACCAGGTGTACCGAATCAGATTCAACCAGGTGTTCCTGGTCAGATTCAATTAGGAGTGAACGTTTTTAATACAACCATGTTTCATCTCTTTTCATTTAATTGCAAACGAAATCAGTGTCTTGCCCATACATGTAGCGATTCAACTATAGTAATGAAGACTTATAGAATAATAAATAGTTTAATGTCTTGCCTTTGTCATGTGCAGCCTGCAAAAGACTATCGAAGTCGGTCATTGTTCCGTACTTGGTATGTACATTCGTGTGGTTGGTAATTGCCTCATCATTACCAGCATCGAAGGTCGCACCTGGTGTCACGCTGTAGAACGGACTCAGAGAAATGATGCCAATACCAAGGTCCTTGATGTAGTCCAGTTTTGATTCAATACCTAACGAACAAACAAATGTTTCGGTTATTTTGTCACCGCAGATTTATTAAACTGTCCAACTTCCTAAATGTCACATTTGCGATCATGTACATTATTATGTTTATCATAGTAGTATTTCGTATCATGTATGTATTTATCATGCATAATCATGCATTATTCTTAGATACATACCATCTACATCTAGGCGAGTCCACGTTCTATACCTACACGTATATAGATACATACCATCTACATCTAGGCGAGTCCACGTTCTATACCTACACGTATATAGATACATACCATCTACATCTAGGCGAGTCCACGTTCTATACCTACACGTATATAGATACATACCATCTACATCTAGGCGAGTCCACGTTCTATACCTACACGTATATAGATACATACCATCTACATCTAGGCGAGTCCACGTTCTATACCTACACGTATATAGATACATACCATCTACATCTAGGCGAGTCCACGTTCTATACCTACACGTATATAGATACATACCATCTACATCTAGGCGAGTCCACGTTCTATACCTACACGTATATAGATACATACCATCTACATCTAGGCGAGTCCACGTTCTATACCTGCACGTATATAGATACATACCATCTACATCTAGGCGAGTCCACGTTCTATACCTACACGCCAGCTATGACAGCTCCTCTACTCAGTCGTGTGCAACATTTACATATTGCAAACATACCAGCAAGATCTCCGACACCATCAGCATCGCTGTCCTTAAAACTTGGTACGTAGATTCTGTACACTGCCTCCGTTTGCCACCATGACCTTGATACCGGGTCTCTGCAGCGTGGATACGCCAGCACGAGCGCCAGCACGGTGAATATGAGGGCCAGCCATCCCAAGACGACAATGGCAACGCAGATCATTCGAAGGCGTCTCCAGAATGGTTGGGTGGAGAAATGTAGGAGATCTTCCTTCCCCATGCCTCTGTAAGGTGCACTCGGTACAGGCTTCACCGCCATGTTGTTCACGCCACTATTCGCACTGAAAGTTGTAATAGATATTGTACAACGTACACCTCATAAAGCTGCTCTATCTCTCTAATATGTCCTCTCCCCATCTACCTCATAAAGCTGCTCTCTCTATCTCTCTAACATGTCCTCTCCCCATCTACCTCATAAACCTGCTCTCTCTCTCTCTCTCTAACATGTCATTCTCTCCCCGTCTACCTCATAAAGCTGCTCTCTCTAACATGTCATTCTCTCCCCGTCTACCTCATAAAGCTGCTCTCTCTAACATGTCATTATCTCCCCGTCTACCTCATAAAGCTGCTCTATCTCTCTAACATGTCAATCCCTCCCCGCCTACCTCATAAAGCTGCTCTCTAACAGGATTACATTGACTCACCAGTTAGTATGACATCAAGTTAAAGATACAAACCTGTAGCAAGGATTGAACGTATAAATGTTGTAACATAAAACTGTATTTGTGAATCTGGTTTTGATTTCATGAAACTAGTAAAATTAAGATATATCCATGATGTAGCTAAATACGTTTACTTACTTAAACGAGATCTTTGTGTCGGTCGGTTGGAAAGCCTGGTTGTCATGCACCTGTTTATCAGGCGTATCCTCTTCCACTGACTTTGCAGAAACGAGATACACCCCAGTTCGTCCAGACATGGTTGCGAGAGTACAGGATTCTGCTATTGTATGTATGTTGTTCTGTAATATGTACTATATATATAGCTTTAAAAATATGAAAACTACTGATATTTAAGCCCAACACAATATGTCCCATGTGTCGTGGCCATATTGTATTACATATATAAGGTCGAGTCATACCTCGTGGCCATTTAATTATATATTATATATACATGAGGTTAATTAGTCGGTTATCCGTTTTATCTTTCCTTTGGGTGCCTGTACGTGTGTGATTATACAGTATATATCTACTATAATGAGATGTAATAGCTTGTAAACAATCAAAGTATAGTATTGTGAGTTCGACCACAGTACCAACTCTCGACCATTTTTCATATGTGTCCAGATTTCTATAGTAAACCCCATTATTTTCACAATAATCTTACACCAAACTAATTTCATCTGCTGGTAATAAAGAGGTTCAAGCCTCTCTTTGAATATCGGTGTTCAGTAGAATATTACTAGAAATCCTAGAACACCACTTCATTCCAGAAAGGAGGTTAAATTTAAATGTGGAAATTAGTATCAAGTACTATGCAATAATATTCATACCAGAAAACAAAGTGTAACCATGCCTCAGTAGAATATTACTGAAAACTGGGGAAAGTATGTCATTCAGATTGAAAGTGAAAGTACTGACACACATTGGGAATATAGCCGTGCTCTACGGGTAGGAAGTCGTGCAGTATGTATGTCATTCAGATTGAAAGTGAAAGTACTGACACACATTGGGAATATAGCCGTGCTCTACGGGTAGGAAGTTGTGCAGTATGTATGTCATTCAGATTGAAAGTGAAAGTACTGACACACATTGGGAATATAGCCGTGCTCTACGGGTAGGAAGTTGTGCAGTATGTGTGTCATCCAGAGTGAAAGTGAAAGTACTGACACACATTGGGAATATAGCCGTGCTCTACGGGTAGGAAGTCGTGCAGTATGTATGTCATTCAGATTGAAAGTGAAAGTACTGACACACATTGGGGAATATAGCCGTGCTCTACAGATAGGAAGTCGTGCAGTATGTATGTCATTCAGATTGAAAGTGAAAGTACTGACACACATTGGGGAATATAGCCGTGCTCTACGGGTAGGAAGTCGTGCAGTATGTATGTCATTCAGATTGAAAGTGAAAGTACTGACACACATTGGGAATATAGCCGTGCTCTACGGGTAGGAAGTCGTGCAGTATGTATGTCATTCAGATTGAAAGTGAAAGTACTGACACACATTGGGAATATAGCCGTGCTCTACGGGTAGGAAGTCGTGCAGTATGTATGTCATTCAGATTGAAAGTGAAAGTACTGACACACATTGGGAATATAGCCGTGCTCTACGGGTAGGAAGTCGTGCAGTATGTATGTCATTCAGATTGAAAGTGAAAGTACTGACACACATTGGGAATATAGCCGTGCTCTACGGGTAGGAAGTCGTGCAGTATGTATGTCATTCAGATTGAAAGTGAAAGTACTGACACACATTGGGAATATAGCCGTGCTCTACGGGTAGGAAGTCGTGCAGTATGTATGTCATTCAGATTGAAAGTGAAAGTACTGACACACATTGGGAATATAGCCGTGCTCTACGGGTAGGAAGTTGTGCAGTATGTATGTCATTCAGATTGAAAGTGAAAGTACTGACACACATTGGGAATATAGCCGTGCTCTACGGGTAGGAAGTTGTGCAGTATGTATGTCATTCAGATTGAAAGTGAAAGTACTGACACACATTGGGAATATAGCCGTGCTCTACGGGTAGGAAGTCGTGCAGTATGTATGTCATTCAGATTGAAAGTGAAAGTACTGACACACATTGGGAATATAGCCGTGCTCTACGGGTAGGAAGTTGTGCAGTATGTGTGTCATCCAGACTGAAAGTGAAAGTACTGACACACATTGGGAATATAGCCGTGCTCTACAGATAGGAAGTCGTGCAGTATGTATGTCATTCAGATTGAAAGTGAAAGTACTGACACACATTGGGGAATATAGCCGTGCTCTACAGATAGGAAGTCGTGCAGTATGTATGTCATTCAGATTGAAAGTGAAAGTACTGACACACATTGGGGAATATAGCCGTGCTCTACAGGTAGGAAGTTGCGCAGTATTTATTACTTCACTAACTGTCAACAAATACAGATGAGTGCTATTGTGGGCAGGTAGAATAACTCGATCTGTCACTGCCTGTTTTAGTATGTGCATAGTGAATATATTAGTGAAGTGTTACTTACCTGTTTTAGTATGTGCATAGTGAATATATTAGTGAAGTGTTACTTACCTGTTTTATGCACTCTCTTAATAGTAGTGGGTGTAGGTTTAGTTTATTTATTTAGCAAGATTTAGTGAAAGTCGAATAGTGGTTCCCTCAACATGTGTCAATCAAACATACCAGTATTAAACACGTTACAATACGTAATACGGAAGGTACTGCAGAGGTAATAAAATAGAACATGTCAACTTTGTACGGAAGCCTACAAGGGCCATTTTGACTTACAACTTAGAGCTTAGGAGTTATGTGTTAGGAGTTAGGACTTAGAACTAAGTAACGCGGCCATTTACAGGAGAACACATGTGCAGACCAGTGAGTCCAGACCGACTTTATATGAAAAAGGTAACTGGTTCTTGTATTTATATATAGTATTACCATGTAAATGGCCGCGTTACTTAGTTCTAAGTCCTAACTCCTAACACCTAACTCCTAAGCTCTAAGTTGTACAGGGGCCATTTTGACTTATGACTTACAACTTAGATCTTAGGACATAGGACTTAGAACTTAGATGTTAGGACTTACGACTTAGACGTAAAGCATCGGTGAGTGCGTGCATGCGTGCATCGGTGAGTGTGTGTGAGTGTGTGAGTGCGTGAGTGCGTGAGTGTGTAAGTGTGTGAGTGCGTGGGTGCGTGAGTGTGTGAGTGTGTGGGTGTGTAAGTGTGTGAGTGCGTGGGTGCATCGGTGAGTGTGTGAGTGTGTGAGTGCGTGAGTGTGTAAGTGTGTGAGTGCGTGGGTGCGTGAGTGAGTGCGTGCATCGGTGAGTGCGTGCATGCGTGCATCTGTGAGTGCGTGCATGCGTGCATCGGTGAGTGTGTGAGTGTGTGAGTGTGTGAGTGCGTGCATCATTGAGTGCGTGCATCGGTGAGTGCGTGAGTGCGTGCATCATTGAGTGCGCACTCACCGATGCACGCACTCACCGATGCACGCACTCAATGATGCACGCACTCACGCACTCACCGATGCACGCACTCACCGATGCACGCACTCACCGATGCACCACTCACGCACTCACCGATGCACGCATGCACGCACTCACCGATGCACGCACTCACTCACGCACCCACGCACTCACACACTTACACACTCACGCACTCACACACTCACACACTCACACACTCACCGATGCACGCATGCACGCACTCACTCACCGATGCTTTACGTCTAAGTCGTAAGTCCTAACATCTAAGTTCTAAGTCCTAAGTTCTAAGTCCTAAGATCTAAGTTGTAAGTCATAAGTCAAAATGGCCCCTGTAGGCTTCCGTAACTTTGCGAGTCAGGAGACATAGCGGATGAATTTCATTTTATTTTCAAATACAATGTATATGCTGATTTAAGGGAAACATATATTAAACGTTATTATCGAGTTAGTCCGAGTATGTTGAAATTTGTTGAAATGCTCAATACTTATAGTATAGTAATAACAAAATTTCAATTCCACTTGATAACTATATTGGATTTGCTCCAAAAAGAAGGAACTAGGTGCTAGTTGGATAATATGAAATTACTATATAACATTTGAATTGGACTTTTGTATTATATGCGATATCAAAAATGACACTGTCCATTCTCCATATATCAAAGTGCATGCCTGCAACACGCATGCGCGTGTAATCTAAACATTATACTAGTCATGTGATATGTATATTGATGTAATCTAAACATTATAATAGTCATGTGATATGTATTTTGATATGTTGGTAGTTGCATACTTTGTACATTAATGTACATGTGTAACCATATACCTGGATATACGATAATAAATGTATGTTCTGTTCATAATATAGTTTTATTCAACTCCTCCAGAAAAAACAGTCCTCCTAACTCATTTCATAAACGTTCATATGAAATGAAAACTCATTTGGGACACATACATTCTGTATGTATACTGGACGGCATTAAAAACGCAACATTTTAGAATTTTATTTTCTATGTACATATTCTATATTGCAAATAACGATACAATTTAACTGCGACTTATTACATAAAACTGTGAGAAATGGATTACATGTATTTTAGGTGATTGTCTAGTGCATTGACTGGTTTAATGAAACTAATAATTATATGAGTTGAAATTCAATGTTGATTATTTAATATTCTTATGTATATGGTTGCGTGTCTATTGCGTTTAAGTATATAATGTATGCATCATCTAACAAGATACATGTTATGTCTACGTTAATAGTCTCTATGAGAGTTCGAGCTCCGCCAGAACCAGATCGAGCTCCGCCAGAACCAGATCAAGCTCCGCCAGAACCAGATCGAGCCCCGCCAGAACCAGATCAAGCCCCCGCCAGAACCACAGCTGTGGTGTTATTAGGCAATATGCTTAGATCCATATCTAATGTCTCTTCTTTGTCAATAACATGTGTCAACTAACATCATACTCAATAGCATAATCAATAGCATAATCAATAGAATAATCAATAGCATAATCAATAGCATAATCAATAGCATAATCAATAGCCTAATCAATAGCATAATCAATAGCATAATCAATAGCATAATCAATAGAATAATCAAGAGCATAATCAATAGAAATATGTGAAATGATACTATAGAACGTATGTACCTTGTAGTCCAGTCCGCCTCCGTGGTCGAGTGGTTAAGGTCGCTGACTTGTATACCACTGTAACCTATCATCACTGATGGTCACGGGTTCGAGCCCCGCTCAGACCGTGTCTCATTTATATGAAAAAGTTGGCAGTTTCTTACGGAGGTTGGTGCACCCAAGTACTGGTTCACCGCTGGAGCCTGCCCAGGAAAGGTGTTGTTAGGTAAACTGCTCGCCGGCGATATAGCCCAAAATGGTGCTGATGCAGGCGTAAAACCCGAAACATAACATAACATAACCTTGTAGTCCAGTCATAAAGTATACCTGTCTATCTTGTAGAATAACCTCAACTTTCCAATTACAAACTCGTACGATGTCTGTGCTGGTGCAGTTAATTTACATATAATGTACTCGCTTGTCTTATGCATAGTGCATTCAATTCAGTGACAAAATATTGTCTTATTTACCAATGTGTTTGGTTTTCTCGCAGCCTGACTCCTATATATGGATGCAATGCGCATAAATACACAAGACAATTAAAGCTTAAATGCAAATACAAGCACAATTATAAAATTGCATACCTGAGTTAAGATGACGGTGTTGAACGAATGATGTGTTCACCGGGACTGAACGTAACTAGGTCGAGACGGAGTGTAATGTAAACAGGTAACTTTAAATCTACCTGCACAACAAATAACTACATTAAGCAGTAAACACAGACACGGTCTTAAAGGGGAAATGTTAACAACGTTTTCATGGCCTGCAATCGATAAAGCACTATTAGTATACCTTTTCAGAGATGTCTTCGTAATATTCTTAAACCACAAACGAATATTGTACAGTAATTCATTACTAAATTAGTGATGCGACAGAGATAGAGACGGTCGAAATTGAGATCAAACCGCATTTTTATTCACAGAAACGTTAAATTTGTGTGCAATGAAGCCTCTTGTCATATTTGTTTTGGGGTTAAAGTCGTAGCTTATTCAGCAGGCGACTCTCCAGCTAGTATTGGTAGAGGAAGACCCGAGTGTCATTTCGAGTAGCATTACAGGCCTGGTCGGGTACGCGGATATACCCACCGACCTTCCGGGGGTCAGTTGGACTGCTTTATCCTGTTGCAATATAATTTTGAGCATGGATATACGGAACACTAATACACACATAAATACACTTGAAAGCAGCAGCAGTGTTTCTTTTCAAGTATTATCTTGTCAGGATGATTCGTAACTAGTGTTGGTAGAACTTGTGGCCCGATCTTTTCTTTAAATTCTCATCTTTTCAGAGATTTGTAAAATGAATATAGCAATAAAATATGAGTAAGCTCAGCTAAGCAACACTGTATCAGACGACGTGTTTTGAAGACATTGTACCTGTGCAAACGGTCTCATTATTCCCAGAATTGACGAACATACATGTATATGTTTTGCATAGAATATTTGACAGTCGGCGACGTTGAGGATACAGCATGCATAATATAATGTTGCATCCATATTGTTGAATCCTGCTGTTTAAGATTCGCATATATTCAAATAATGGGGTACAAAGGGAATCGTGGTCATGACGTCACAACAACCTTGCAAAGTTATAAAAGCTAAAGTAATCCGAGTGAGTTACTTCCACAATAATAGTGAGAGGCTGAACTCTAGCCCGTGATATAATTATTTTGCAATAGCTGTGGATATTTCCAAGTTATAAACTCCTACCTTTATGTTTCTTAAAAATAGTTTATCACTGCCAAACATATTGAACATGATGATATATATAGCTTCAAATTAAGAGCATCGTTACCCGTGTTGATGTTTTTCCTTTAATACAAATGCGGGTATTAACATATCTACATCCCCGCGAGATAAATAGATATGCCGCTTACCACGTTAGATACAGTAGTATGCCATTTACAATAAGATCATAGATAAGATAGGATTTATTTAATGTATAGTTTCTGTAGATACTGTAGGTGTAATTGTTTATAGAAATTGTATACTGTATTCATTGAAATAACTCATCCCCCCCCCCCCCCATTACACATCTATAACAATATATATTCAGAGTTATGGTTTTGTTGCGGTGCATTCGGTTGCACAATGACGACCGGATCTCTCTGACCTGAACGAACATTGGAACGTAAACAATAGTTTGGAGGTCAGAGTGGATTGATTGGTTAAATGCGTTTACTTAGAGTAAGCTGCATGCCAATATATTGTAAGGAGCGGATGATTAGATATTGTGATTATAATTATTATTGTCTTATATTTTCATTTTTCAATAATAAATTATTACGATAAAAAGTAAAATTTGGAAAATATGTCCCCAAACAAACCTGCTTTTGTGACATTATCATTTGTAAATGACCTCTCTTTAACGACATTATTGTTACAAAATCACAAATAACTCCGTGTATAGTGGTTTAATACAGTTAACAATGGGATAATAAAAAACGACTTTAACTTTGGGAGGTCCTGACAATTTTGCCATTCACAATTGGGGGATTCAAATTAAGCGTAATTCGGAGAGTACCGGAGAGCTTGAGAGCTATGCTTGGTAATGAATGAGATTCCTGTCTGAGATAACGGAGAGCCTTCCTTGACTCTGAATGTAACATAGTTTTCCTGGGACAGCTACAACGAATACATAGTCGATGGACGAACACACATTGTCTGATTAGCGCAGTGGTTAGCGCGCTCGCTTCTCACCAATGCAAACCGGGCTCGATCCTCGGACTGGGAAGATATGAGATGGTACGATGGTCGCCAGATCGGACAGGTGGGTTTTCTCCGGCTACTCCGATTTCCTCCCACTCAAATGATCACATTTGCGCTTTCATCCGCGCCAACGAGAGTGATTAATATAAGTTGTTAAAACTTGCTTTGCAATCGTTGTAAAATAAATAACGTTTAACTTTTAACATACAATGTAGTTGCCCTAAATTGGCGAAAATCGCTTCGTTCTCTGGAATTTAATTACCTTGCGTAAGGGCACATTTGTAACTGCTACAGATGTGAGTGAATTCTGGGCCTTTAGCACATGAAGCAAATGTGCTACTACTGCGCTATCACGACTTCCACAGCAATGATGACCAGTCTGTATTGAGAAATGTGGATTTCTCTCGTCAAATGTCCCCACACCATTGATCTCACTTATGAGTGCATATCTTGACTCGTCGAACAGGTGCTCTTCCAAGTGACACAGTCAGTGACCAGACGCAACAGAAATTTGCTGATGTACAATTCGTCAGAAGAATCAGCTACATACGTGACATGTATGGTTCATGTTTGCCTGAAATACGTGGAGTGAGTACAGTGGCATCGAGGACACGTGCGCCTGTTCGTTGTCAGAGCAATAATGTGACACTGACGCATGCGGCGGTTATGGATAGCTTTAATATAAGTATGACAATACTCCTCGTGAAACGTCTTCTCCTATCCCACCAGTGTACACAGTCATGCAGTTGGTACACCCGATTGTATCCGGTAGTTGTTGAATTAGTGATTAGTGATGATGTCTTCGTTGTTTGACGATAATTTCAGTATCACCAGGCTAGTGCAATATGTGATGAGGCACGTCAGGTGAGAGTTAAACCCATAAAGGTATCCCAGTTGAGCCAATAGTGAAACACGGAACGGAACGTTCAATACTACTGTAATTTATTGTATTTCGAGCATGTCAAGGGAGGTAAACACTTTCATTTCCGGTGTCAAAGGATTCACGCGCGAGAAATATTTATAAATTTTAGAACATTGGATCGATCAGGTTTGAGAATATAGCTATATAAATAAAATGGGGCCGAAACCTAAATTTCAAGACAGCGAGAGAGTGCTATGCTTTCATGGCCCGTTACTTTACGAAGCAAAATGTGTAAAAACTGAAGTCAAAGAGAGAGCCCAGCACTATTTTGTACACTACAACGGATGGAACAAAAACTGGGACGAATGGGTACCAGAAACAAGAATTTTAAAATATAACGATGCAGGTTTACAAAAACAGAAAGAATGCCTTGCAGCATTAAAAATACAGCGAGCTAAAGACCGTGAAAAAGCAAAAGAAGCCAAGGATAGCGGACTCCTGCCTGTCAAAAAAGATAAGAAAAAAAGTGAAAAAGAATCCAAAGATAGATCTGCAACACCCACTGTTGATCAGCCCAAAAGTAAACAGAAAGTAACTGATAAAGAAAAGAGTACCCCTGAACCAAGTGGCAAGTCGAAACTTCGAGAGAAAGTGCCGCCACTGGTAAGGAATTCAAAATTTCAAACAAAGCGTAGAACAATCCCACAGTAGCAGTCCTATAGATGAATATAATTTTTTTCTCGATCTGTTATTTCGAGGTACTGACCATGATTTTGAAGCTTTCTGTGTGGCGTCCGTGGTACTTCGATACTCGGACAGGCCACGTATGTAGTGTCATTGAGCAAGGCACCTCACACACATTGCTTAGTACTGGTTAATCGCTTAGGTCGGTAAGTCTGCCCAGGTAAACATGTCTAGGTCCCCGAGAGCGATTTGACATTAATGTAGCAACATTCAATGATTTTATTAACAGCTATAATACATGTAAAACTATACATTTTCTGGTAGATCTCATCAAACCATTTGCAAAAATGTATAGTTTAACTTTGTTACACCACAAATTTTTAAATTAATATACTTGTAAATGATGACAAATTGCAGTCGGAAAAGGCTTGATTTTTAATTTCTTAAAAAAGTTGACCCCAGCTTATTACTTGATCATGAAACGGTATTCTACATAGTAGTCAGTGTTATTTTCTTCTATAAACATTTCTCACCTGTTCTGTAACAATTGTATGCACACAGTACTTACAACACACTTATAAATTAATATAGTTTTAATATACTGACTCGTAACCGAGTACGAATGAACGGTGTACGGTAACCGAGTACGAATGAACGGTGTACGAACAGCCATTTTGATTTTAGAAAATTGCAAATACAAGCTAATTAATCTTCAGTGAGCGCAAATGCATATTTGCATTTATTCCAAACCACAATACCGTATCTATTTATACCTCAATCGAGCTTGAGAGGACACACTTTGCAATATTTTAATGTTTTTTTTTACTCTGCATGAATTAGGATTCGGGACGGCGGAAGTGGAATATTAGTAATGGTTAAGTTTGATTACTTCCCTTGTCTGGTGAGACTTGTCATGTCACTCGGATGCGAGCCAAATAAACAGGATATACCAGTCTGCGAAATTAGCCGGATGCCCGAGACGTGTAGAAATCGGGACGGATGTGTACATTTTGCAATCTCACATGCCCGACAGGCACCTGTTTTTTAAAAAAAAAATTATTAATTGGGGTTTTACCCGGGACTCTAACCACCGCGGTTAGAGGTTAGTGATCTCACAGCCAGCGCTTTAGACCACGGAGGCCCCTGTAATAAACTGGACAGTAGAAATGTTTTTCTAAATTCTTTACAATTACGAATTGTTTACACCGGAATTGAAAGTCGTCTATAAGCGGACAGGTGTAAATTCGCGTTTTCGCTTACTGACATCTCGGCCCTATGACGAATCGGCCGATCGATGCATTATATCATCAAATTTGGTAAAAAAAATCACGTGTCGTGTCGCTCAGTACGAAATCTATAATTCTGGGGGGAAACGACCCACCTCCAGACTATTTTCACACATTCTGCCCGATATCTATGTTTATGGCGAAACAACCCGGTGCGAACGGGAATTAGTGCGAAACGATCCGATACCGCTTAGGTCATTTCCTGTTAACAAATGAAAACAACTGCATGGAAACATGTCCGGTTTCATGCGATATGTCGAGGGCGTAAAGCCGGGGAAGACACGGCCATCTGAACGACAGGCGTCATCAAAAACAGAGTATGAAGCAAAAAGAAAACGTAGCTTCCAGCCGCAATGATTGAACAATCGTAAAATATTAATAATAATAAAACATTAGTTTGTCTTTATACATTGTTTACTCATATGGCCATATTATAAGTATTACTAATAAATGCATGATATGCCACATTATGTTACATATACTACTATACATTTAACCGCCAATAAGCGAGTAAAATTCTGCAAATATATGGGCACCTAAAAACAGGTGCCCGTCGGGCATGTGAGATTGCAAAATTTACACGTCCGTCCCGATTTCTACACGTCTCGGGCATCGGGCACCCGGCTAATTTCGCAGACTGCATTATACTATCCAGGCTGTTTTCAAAGTCTAAACCTCAATTACGCGTAGCATATTTTATATTCTAAAAAGTTGTTTTTATAAATGAAAATTATTAACAAGATGAACACACATACCGTTGTTTGAATTCTGCACAGTCTATAACGGTACTTGACACAATATTATACATGAAATCAACGTTTAAATTTCATGGCAGTGTTTTGCCATTTTGAATATAAAAATTATTGCGAAAAATAATGCCATTAGGGTGAACCAAATAAGATTTTGTTTAATATCCAATTGTTCATACGCATGAAATGTACTAAATAATAAATCATTCGGATTTCTTTTGTGAAGACTGCGCAGAAAAATTGGGAGAATTTCACCTGTCGACTTAAAACAGCTAAATGACCTGCTAATACAATATAATTTTAACGTTATTAATATCTATATTAAATAGGATTATTCTTAACACCAATGCACACATTTATAACCGTTCATGTCCGAAGAGCTTCAAATTATTGGTCAGAAATCCCGCCATCGGATCACGGGAGATAAATCTTGTAAACAATTTCGTCTAATGATTTCTATTTTGGCTTTTCGTAATAACCAAAATGGACGAAATGGAATGGTTAAACTCTCCCATGAAATTTAAACGTTAATTGTTTGTATAATAATTAATATTGTGTCAAGAGACGTTATAGACTGTGTAGAATTCAAACAACGGTATGTGTGTGTTCATCTTGATAACAATTTTAATTTATAAAAACAAGTTTTTAGAATACAAAATATGCTACGCGTAATTGAGGTTAGCGCGTAATTGAGGTTAGCGTTTAGACTTTGAAAAATGCCTTGATAGTAAAATGTTACATTTTTCAAGTCTAAATATTTGGACTACCACAGTAGATGCAATGCAATACCTCATGTTCACCTGTTTGTCCACACAACATCCTTAGAAATTCTACCTACTCAATTAGGTTAATACGATGGTGCTAATCCACTAATTAAACTTGTTAATGTTCATTGTATTTCATAAAGGCAATGTGGCATCAAATTTGGAGTCAAACAGTCCCGAGTTCGATACTCGGTCATGTATGAAGTGTAATTGATCAAAGCACCTCACACACATTGCTTAGTACTTGTTAACCGCTTAGGTCTCAGCTAAACTTGTCCAGGAAAACATGTCTAGGTACACGCAAGGGGTTTGACATTAATGGAACATACATATATAATGATGATACAAGACCCCGTAATTTATTTATAATGCATATAAATAATCAGCCAGTCATTGCTCATATATGTTAATGTATCAGGGTTTCTCGGCAGGAAGAATCATTGAAGTCATTGTTTATTTAATCGCTTTATTGGGGGCTATAATTTAGGTGTTACTGCGACCTAATGGGTTGTAAACAACAGACAATAAAGGTATGATTGATTGAATTAGTTACCAGGCCTGGTAATTTTTACGAAGGTTGTCTCCAAGACCGGCAATGGCGCAAATTAAAAATAATTCAACAGGCCAAGATTTTTATAGACAGGCCCAACTTTGATTTTGAGTGGGTCCGGCTGTCCAATTTTTCAAGCATAGGTTTATAGGTAGTGGTCTGCTTTATAGGTTGTCTGTAAAACATGGTTGGCCTTTCTGTCCAGTGTGAACCAAGTCGTTTGCATGTTCGACATGTCTGTATTTTTCTATATCAGGAGACTGAGAAAGAAACATCACGTGCATCAACACCAACAACATCAACCAAACGACAGAAAGAAGCTGTTGTAGAGAAAGATCGTTCGTCCCGTTCATCAACCCCTACCACTGTACAAACATCTAAAACGCGTCAAAAAAATGAGAAAGCAGCCAGTGCAACAGCGTCCCAGCCAAGTTCTCAAGACTCGACGATCTCTTCCACTCCCAATTCACAGGCTTCAACAGAACAGAAAAGAAAACGTGCTCGTCTTGATCCGACTATAGAGTCGGAAGAGTCGTACCTGACAAAGATCGAAGTGAAAGTGAAACTTCCAGAGGAACTCAAACCGTGGCTTGTAGATGACTGGGATCTAGTGACCAGACAGAATCAACTCGTGACATTGCCGTGTAAACACACTGTCGACGGTATTCTTGATGATTATCTACGACTGAAACTCACCAAGCCTAATCATCCGAATAAAGACACAATAATTGAAGTGAACAACGGGATCCGAGAATATTTTAATGTGATGTTGGGAACTCAGTTACTGTACAAGTTTGAGCGCCCCCAATACGGCCAGGTATGCATACATGTACTATCTGTTCTCTTCATATATTAAACTGCAATATGTACATGTACGGTGATGATGTACATAATATGCTCATTTACTATTTGTTATGGTTACTTACATGTGTGTATTTACAATTATTTTTATAATTAATACCTTAAAACCCCTCAAAACCAGAACCCTTCCAAACTGGACAATTTTCCAGGTCCCGATATTTTACCGTTATTCATTGTAAAAATCTCTATAAACCGGAACCCCCTCTTTTCCGAATACCAGACAAGTTTTCGGAACAATTTGTGCAAATTTCTATTGCAAGTTACCCCTGAAAACCGAACAGCTGGCGGTGAAAAATCCAGATCCACACGGCCTTTGTTTCACCTGAAACTTAACACCTTCCCTGTTTTTACAAGTCAATAAATCAGTCGGCATATTGGTGGTCTACCCGTATTGTTTACATCTCATGCAGTGTTGTGAGAACATAAACTCGTGATAAAAACAAATAGATGTTGCAAATTTGTTTTAATTACGTTGATTGTTTTCAAATGGATTACCACTTGACACTATTTAATCATGTCCTTTGTAAGGAATCGGAGGTTTGTTAATCTGTTTTCATGTTTGAAATATTAGTTTTAATACGATCTAATGTTATGTGAACAGTAATTAGTCTTGGATCATTATGCATCAAATACGAAACTAACGAGGCATTTCATACAAACAAATTTTAGCTTATTTTTTCGTCATTATATTTTGTTCCACAATTTGTTCAAAACTTTATCCATCCTTCGAAAACCCCTCTAAACCGAAAACCCCTCCAAACCGAACTTCTCTTCTGATCCGGAATCCGTATTAGCTTATTTTTTCGTCATTATATTTTGTTCCACAATTTGTTCAAAACTTTATCCCCCCTCCAAAAACCCCTCTAAACCGAAAACCCCTCCAAACCAAACTTCTCTTCTGATCCGGAATCCGTTAGGTTTAGAGAGGTTTCACTGTACTTGTAATTTATACTGTTCACGGTGTGTATTGTCTTATATCCATGACAAACCACATATATTCATAGGATATCTCCTACTGGTGATTTAAAAACTATAGGACAGACCACAGTCCACTCTAAAACCTACTATGATACATGTATGTTGAAGGGTTTAAAATCATTTCAGAAGATTACAGTAACATCAATTTGAATGAGTTGACAATTAAATTCAAACTTTATTTATTGTCGGGCTGTTTACAAAGTGAAACAAATAACAAATAGCATCTATTTACCGACATAAAATAATATATCAACATTCATTATGTATTATTCAAGGGATTAAAATGTCAAGATACAAAAACACTACATATTAAGATTTAAGATGAAACATTGGGCGTGATGGACAATGATGAAATAATCTTTTATTGGGTATCTAACCATGTGATACATGTTTACATGTATGTCCTATGAATTCAAACATATTGCATGAAGCCGTCACCTCACCCTCCCATTTATAACATTGTATACATACTGCACAGACATCATTGTGCTTATCTCAATACATGTATTTCATATATATTTGTTTTAGATTCTGGGTGACAATGAAGGCAAGGCTATGTCCAGTGTTTATGGGGCCACACACCTCCTCCGGTTGTTTGTTAAGCTAGGCAGCATGCTGGCCTATACGGCGCTGGACGAGAAGAGCATTCAGATCTTGTTACATCACATCCATGACTTCCTGCGCTACCTACAGAGGAACGCCGTCACGTTGTTCACACTCTCAGATTACTACGTTGCTTCACCAGAATATCATAGAAAAGCTTTGTGAATTCTGAACAAAACCGGATTACCGGAGCATGCAAGAACTCTGAAATCAATTTTAACCCGTTCCCACTTAGAAGTTAGAGAGACTCCACTGATTATATGCCATTGAGGGGAATAGAGTTATATTGGAGTCAAAGGACTAGAGTACATACTCGATGTATAACTACATGTAAGTACATACTCGCTGTATACTCGCTGTATAACTACATGTAAGAGTACATACTCGATGTATAACTACATGTAAGAGTACATACTCGCTGTATAACTACATGTAAGTACATACTCGCTGTATAACTACATGTAAGTACATACTCGCTGTATAACTACATGTAAGAGTACATACTCGATGTATAACTACATGTAAGAGTACATACTCGCTGTATAACTACATGTAAGAGTACATACTCGCTGTATAACTACATGTAAGAGTACATACTCGCTGTATAACTACATGTAAGAGTACATACTCACTGTATAACTACATGTAAGAGTACATACTCGCTGTATAACTACATGTAAGAGTACATACTCGCTGTATAACTACATGTAAGAGTACATACTCGCTGTATAACTGCATGTAAGAGTACATACTCGCTGTATAACTACATGTAAGAGTACATACTCGCTGTATAACTAAGAGTACATACTTGCTAAAGTGTAAATATTTTTAACATGCCTGTATAAAGATCTCATAGAAGGTTGAGATGCGGTGTATTACTACAGTGCTACAGATGCTATGTGTGAGCTCTCCCAGCGCTACATATGCTATGTTTGAGCGCTCCCAGTGCTACAGATGCTATGTGCGAGCGCTCCCAGTGCTACAGATGCTATGTGCGAGCGCTCCCAGCGCTACAGATGCTATGTGCGAGCGCTCCCAGTGCTACATATGCTATGTGTGAGTGCTCCCAGTGCTACAGATACTATGTGTGAGCGCTCCCAGTGCTACGGATGCTATGTGCGAGCGCTCCCAGTGCTACAGATGCTATGTGCGAGCCCTCCCAGTGCTACAGATGCTATGTGCGAGCGCTCCCAGTGCTACAGATGCTATGTGTGAGCGCTACAGATGCTATGTGCGAGCGCTCCCAGTGCTACAGATGCTATGTGCGAGCGCTCCCAGTGCTACAGATGCTATGTGCGAGCGCTCCCAGTGCTACAGCTGCTATGTGCGACCCAGTGCTACAGCTGCTATGTGTGAGCGCTCCCAATGCTACAGCTGCTATGTGTGAGCGCTCCCAGTGCTACAGATGCTATGTGTGAGCTCTCCCAATGCTACAGATGCTATGTGCGAGCGCTCCCAGTGCTACAGATGCTATGTGTGAGTGCTCCCAGTGCTACAGATGCTATGTGTGAGCGCTCCCAGTGCTACAGATGCTATGTGCGAGTGCTACGGATGCTATGTGTGAGTGCTCCCAGTGCTACAGATGCTATGTGCGAGCGCTCCCAGTGCTACAGATGCTATGTGCGAGCGCTCCCAGTGCTACAGATGCTATGTGTGAGTGCTCCCAGTGCTACAGATGCTATGTGCGAGCGCTCCCAGTGCTACAGATGCTATGTGTGAGTGCTACAGATGCTATGTGCGAGCGCTCCCAGTGCTACAGATGCTATGTGCGAGGTTGTGAGTTTGAACCCTGCTAGAACCACAGTGGTTGTGTCCTTATGCAATATTCCTAAAATCCACGATGCCTCTTCTCTCTCCCTCAGGACGATGGATTCCATCAGGAACGAGGTCTCGAGAGCGATTAACTAGTTTCGTAATCTGGCTAAATTAATTTGTGTCGACTAAACAAAACAGACAGTGATCTATCGGCTGAAATGTACCGTAATCTGTTTCCATAGTTAAATTTAATTGAAAACCAGGACATCTCTTGATGTGTTTGTCTTTTTCAAATAAAATTGATCGTTGTGTAATTTTCTGATGTAAAGGTGACCCTTAGCTTGTAAAGGTCAGTAATACGTGCAATAATGTGTGTCTGCTCCAGGAGCTTGAAACCAATGTTTTGGGTCTGCTCCAGGAGCTTGGAACCAATGTTTTGTGTCTGCTCCAGGAGCTTGAAACCAATGTTTTGTGTCTGCTCCAGGAGCTTGAAACCAATGTTTTGTATCTGCTTAATGAGCTTGAAACCAATGTGTGTCTGCTCCAGGAGCTTGGAACCAATGTTTTGTGTCTGCTCCAGGAGCTTGAAACCAATGTTTTGTGTCTGCTCCAGGAGCTTGGAACCAATGTTTTGTGTCTGCTCCAGGAGCTTGAAACCAATGTTTTGTGTCTGCTCCAGGAGCTTGGAACCAATGTTTTGTGTCTGCTCCAGGAGCTTGAAACCAATGTTTTGTGTCTGCTCCAGGAGCTTGGAACCAATGTTTTGTGTCTGCTCCAGGAGCTTGAAACCAATGTTTTGTGTCTGCTCAATGAGCTTGAAACCAATGTTTTGTGTCTGCTCCAGGAACTTGGAACCAATGTTTTGTGTCTGCTCCAGGAGCTTGAAACCAATGTTTGGTATCTGCTCCAGGAGCTTGGAACCAATGTTTTGTGTCTGCTCCATGAGCTTGGAACCAATGTTTTGGGTCTGCTCCATGAGCTTGGAACCAATGTTTTGTGTCTGCTCCAGGAGCTTGAAACCAATGTTTTGTATCTGCTTAATGAGCTTGAAACCAATGTGTGTCTGCTCCAGGAGCTTGGAACCAATGTTTTGTGTCTGCTCCAGGAGCTTGAAACCAATGTTTTGTGTCTGCTCCAGGAGCTTGGAACCAATGTTTTGTGTCTGCTCCAGGAGCTTGAAACCAATGTTTTGTGTCTGCTCCAGGAGCTTGGAACCAATGTTTTGTGTCTGCTCCAGGAGCTTGAAACCAATGTGTTGTGTCTGCTCCAGGAGCTTGAAACCAATGTTTTGTGTCTGCTCCAGGAGCTTGAAACCAATGTTTTGTGTCTGCTCCAGGAGCTTGGAACCAATGTTTTGTGTCTGCTCCAGGAGCTTGAAACCAATGTTTTGTGTCTGCTCCAGGAGCTTGGAACCAATGTTTTGTGTCTGCTCCAGACTTGAACCAATGTTTTGTGTCTGCTCCAGGAGCTTGGAACCAATGTTTTGTGTCTGCTCCAGGAGCTTGGAACCAATGTTTTGTGTCTGCTCCATGAGCTTAAAACCAATGTGTGTCTGCTCCAGGAGCATGAAACCAATGTTTTGTCTGCTCCAGGAGCTTGGAACCAATGTGTGTCTGCTCCAGGAGCTTGGAACCAATGTTTTGTATCTGCTCCAGGAGCTTGAAACCAATGTTTTGTGTCTGCTCCATGAGCTTGAAACCAATGTTTTGTATCTGCTCTGGGAGCTTTAAACCAATGTGTGTCTGCTCCATGAGCTTGAAACCAATGTTTTGTGTCTGCTCCGGGAGCTTTAAACCAATGTGTGTCTGCTCCATGAGCGTGACACCAATGTTTTGTATCTGCTCCAGGAGCTTGGAACCAATGTTTTGTGTCTGCTCCATGAGCATGAAACCAATGTTTTGTATCTGCTCCATGAGCTTGAAACTGATATTTTGTGTCTGCTCCATGAGCTTGGAACCAATGTTTTGTATCTGCTCCAGGAGCTTTAAACCAATGTGTGTCTGCTCCATGAGCTTGAAACTAATGTTTTGTATCTGCTCCAGGAGCTTGGAACCAATGTTTTGTGTCTGCTCCATGAGCATGAAACCAATGTTTTGTATCTGCTCCAGGAGCTTGAAACCAATGTTTTGTGTCTGCTCCGGGAGCTTTAAACCAATGTGTGTCTGCTCCATGAGCGTGACACCAATGTTTTGTATCTGCTCCAGGAGCTTGGAACCAATGTTTTGTGTCTGCTCCATGAGCATGAAACCAATGTTTTGTATCTGCTCCATGAGCTTAAAACCAATGTGTGTCTGCTCCATGAGCATGACACCAATGTTTTGTGTCTGCTCCATGAGCGTGACACCAATGTTTTGTGTCTGCTCCATGAGCTTGAAACTAATGTTTGCCATCTTTCAAGGGATCTGTCCTGTGATGGTGCATCTTTCAAGGGATCTGTCCTGTGAAGGTACGCCTTTCAAGGGATCTGTCCTGTGATGGTGCATCTTTCAAGGGATCTGTCCTGTGATGGTGCATCTTTCAAGGGATCTGTCCAGTGATGGTGCATCTTTCAAGGGATCTGTCCTGTGAAGGTACGCCTTTCAAAGGATCTGTCCTGTGATGGTGCATCTTTCAAGGGATCTGTCCTGTGAAGGTACGCCTTTCAAGGGATCTTGTCCTGTGAAGGTGCATCTTTCAAGTGATCTGTCCTGTGAAGGTGTGTCTATCAAGGGATCTGTCCTGTAAATGTGTGTCTTTCAAGTGATCTGTCCATAAAGGTGCGGCTTTCAAGGGATCTGTCCTGAAAGGTGCGTCTTTCAAGGGATCTGTCCTGAAAGGTGCGGCTTTCAAGGGATCTGTACTGAAAGGTGCGTCTTTCAAGGGATCTCTCCTGTGAAGGTGCTTCTTTCAAGGGATCTGTCCTGAAAGGTGTGTCTTTCAATGGATATGTCCTGAAAGGTGTGTCTTTCAATGGATATGTCCTGAAAGGTGTCTTTCAAGGGATATGTCCTGAAAGGTGTGTCTTTCAATGGATATGTCCTGAAAGGTGCATCTTTCAAGGGATTTGTACTGTGAAGGTGCATGTTTCAAGGGATCTGTCCTGTGAAGGTGCGTCTATCAAGGGATCTGTACTGAAAGGTGTGTCTTTCAAGGGATCTGTACTGAAAGGTGTGGTACGTCTTTCAAGGGATCTGTCCTGAAAAGGTGCGTCTTTCAAGGGATCTGTCCTGAAAAGGTGCGTCTTTCAAGGGATCTGTCCTGAAAAGGTGCATTTTTCAAGGGATCTGTCCTGAAAAGGTGCGGCTTTCAAGGGATCTGTCCTGAAAGGTGCGTCTTTCAAGTGATCTGTCCTGAAAAGGTGTGGCTTTCAAGGGATCTGTCATGTGAAGGTGCAGCTTTCAAGGGATCTGTACTGGAAGGTGTATATCTATCAGTTAAATCAAGACAGATGGCAAAGACATAATCAGGTTATCAATTTAATGTCATAGAATAAATATAAATTAAACAGGTATAATAATTCTAAATATTAAAATTTGGACGGAAAAACTGAGTAATATACGAATGCAGCCGATTCTAAGTCTTACATGTTAGAATAACGCTTGCTCGTCATTGTTTGTTCAGGTTTTACGCCTTCATCACGACCTGAGCAGGGCTCATCAGTGATGATAGGTTACAGTGGTATAGAAGTCAGCGACCTTACCATTCGATCACGGAGACGAACCATTGTCACATATATACCGAGCACTTGCTCTTTGTATCGGTGATCAACATATATACCGAGCACTTGCTCTTTGTATCGGTGATCAACATATATACCGAACACTGGTTCTTTGTATCGGTGATATACCGAACACTGGTTCTTTGTATCGGTGATCTACCTATATACTGAACACTGGCTCTTTGTATTGGTGATCTACATATATACTGAACACTTGCTCTTTGTATCGGTGATCTACCTATATGCTCTTTGTATCGGTGATCTACCTATATACTGAACACTGGCTCTTTGTATCGGTGATCTACATATATATATATACTGAACACTTGCTCTTTGTATTGGTGAAAATATATATATATATATATACTGAACACTTGCTCTTTGTATTGGTGATCTACATTGCTCGGTCACATCAGAGATCTCAAAGTTTACTAACGTTTTTGACGCAATGTATGGAAACAAAACTACCATATTTATATTGTCGTTGGTTCAATAAGCAATGAGAGAAGTAGATAATATATAATCCTCTCGCTGAAGTTCCGGTGAAGATTTGTACCCGGCATCAGTAACTATGAAAAGTAAAATATATCAACGCTGCAACACAACAATACTGTCACAACCAGATCACGTCGATGCTAACTGGGAAATCTCACAACCAGATCACGTCGATGCTAACGGGGAAATCTCACAACCAGATCACGTCGATGCTAACTGGGAAATCTCACGTCAATGCTAACTGGGAAATCTCACAACCAGATCACGTCGATGCTAACGGGGAAATCTCACAACCAGATCACGTCAATGCTAACGGGGAAATCTCACAACCAGATCACGTCAATACTGGGAAATCTCACAACCAGATCAGCATGTCTAATATATTAAAGTACAATAACCGTGTTAGGGTTTATTCTAGAGTGGAAAAAAAAGGTGCATTTTGAGCCACGGTGAGGGAGGGAATATTTTGGGGTTTGCAAATTTGCTAAATTACGGTGATTGACCAAAGGCAGTACATATTGGTGAAAAGAGCAGAAGTTATATAGGACTGCCCCCAGAAGTTATATATAGGTCTGCCCCCAGAAGTTATATATAGGACTGCCCCCAGAAGTTATATATAGGTCTGCCCCCAGAAGTTATATATAGGACTGCCCCCAGAAGACACATCATTTTTTAAAAAGGCAAATGGGTCATTCCGCTCTAGAAAAAACCTCTACTTGGTTTTTGATCAGAACAAAATTGATAGCACTGAAAGCCTACCCAATACTCGTCACCTGAAGATTATCATACTATGAATGAACATATGGAGTTCTTCATTATGCTGTATCTAACATTTATTGGAGTTCCTCATTATGCTGTATCTAACATTTATTGGAGTTCCTCATTATGCTGTATCTAACATTTATTGGAGTTCTTCATTATGCTGTATCTAACATTTATTGGACAGCCATTTGTTGAGCAGTTATTCTGCATGAATGTACTTGGATAAACTATAGCACTGACATAACCTATATACTGGACATCTGTGCAGAAATACATACTGGACATCTGTGCAGAAATACATAACCTACATACTGGACATCTGTGCAGAAATACATAACCTACATACTGGACATCTGTGCAGAAATACATAACCTACATACTGGACATCTGTGCAGAAATACATAACCTACATACTGGACATCTGTGCAGAAATACATAACCTATATACTGGACATCTGTGCAGAAATACATAACTTATATACTGGACATCTGTGCAGAAATACATAACCTACATACTGGACATCTGTGCAGAAATACATAACCTATATACTGGACATCTGTGCAGAAATACATAACCTACATACTGGACATCTGTGCAGAAATACATAACCTACATACTGGACATCTGTGCAGAAATACATAACCTATATACTGGACATCTGTGCAGAAATACATAACTTATATACTGGACATCTGTGCAGAAATACATAACCTACATACTGGACATCTGTGCAGAAATACATAACCTATATACTGGACATCTGTGCAGAAATACATAACCTACATACTGGACATCTGTGCAGAAATACATAACCTACATACTGGACATCTGTGCAGAAATACATAACCTATATACTGGACATCTGTGCAGAAATACATAACTTATATACTGGACATCTGTGCAGAAATACATAACCTACATACTGGACATCTGTGCAGAAATACATAACCTATATACTGGACATCTGTGCAGAAATACATGTATGTTATTCACAAATGGCGAGTGATTGACCACAACTTGACGACAAGAACACAAAACGTGCAGCTGCTATTGTAGTGGCAGTAATATCTTGGGAAGCTTCAGTTATTGGTTGTAGTACATTTCAATGGTGCTATTCTACTTTTGTTCAAACTCGTAAACTCTGCCTGGCTTTATCCAGGATTTCTTTTTTGATCTTCGGATATTGCGGATGGCTAGCCAGTACCTGTAACATACAAACATCTGGATAATGTGGATGGCTAGCCAAGTACCGGTAATATACAAACATGCAGATGGCTAGCCAGTACCTGTAATATACAAACATCCGGATAATGTGGCTGGCTAGCCAGTACCTGTAATATACAAACATGTGGATGGCTAGCCAGTACCTGTAATATACAAACATCCGGATAATGTGGATGGCTAGCCAGTACCTGTAATATACAAACATCCGGATAATGTGGATGGCTAGCCAGTACCTGTAATATACAAACATGTGGATGGCTAGCCAGTACCTGTAATATACAAACATCCGGATAATGTGGATGGCTAGCCAGTACCTGTAATATACAAACATCCAGATAATGTGGATGGCTAGCCAGTACCTGTAATATACAAACATGCGGATGGCTAGCCAGTACCTGTAAAATACACACATCCGGATGGCTAGCCAGTACCTGTAATATACAAACATCCGGATAATGTGGATGGCTAGCCAGTACCTGTAATATACAAACATCCAGATAATGTGGATGGCTAGCCAGTACCTGTAATATACAAACATGCGGATGGCTAGCCAGTACCTGTAATATACAAACATGCGGATGGCTAGCCAGTACCTGTAATATACAAACATGTGGATGGCTAGCCAGTACATGTAGTATACAAACATGCGGATGGCTAGCCAGTACCTGTAATATACAAACATCCGGATAATGTGGATGGCTAGCCAGTACCTGTAATATACAAACATCTGGATAATGTGGATGGCTAGCCAGTATCTGTAATATATAAACATCCGGATAATGTGGATGGCTAGCCAGTATCTGTAATATACAAACATCCGGATAATGTGGATGGCTAGCCAGTTCCTGTAATATACAAACATCCGGATAATGTGGATGGCTAGCCAGTACCTGTAATATACATACATCCGGATAATGTGGATGGCTAGCCAGTATCTGTAATATATAAACATCCGGATAATGTGGATGGCTAGCCAGTATCTGTAATATACAAACATCCGGATAATGTGGATGGCTAGCCAGTTCCTGTAATATACAAACATCTGGATAATGTGGATGGCTAGCCAGTACCTGTAATATACATACATCCGGATAATGTGGATGGCTAGCCAGTACCTGTAATATACAAACATCCGGATAATGTGGATGGCTAGCCAAGTACCGGTAATATGTGGATGGCTAGCCAGTACCTGTAATATACAAACATCCGGATAATGTGGATGGCTAGCCAGTACCTGTAATATACACACATGCGGATGGCTAGCCAGTACCTGTAATATACATACATCCGGATAATGTGGATGGCTAGCCAGTACCTGTAATATACAAACATCCGGATAATGTGGATGGCTAGCCAGTACCTGTAATATACACACATGCGGATGGCTAGCCAGTACCTGTAAAATACACACATCCGGATGGCTAGCCAGTACCTGTAATATACAAACATCCGGATAATGTGGATGGCTAGCCAGTACCTGTAATATACAAACATCCGGATAATGTGGATGGCTAGCCAG
This sequence comes from Archivesica marissinica, assembly GCA_014843695.1. NCBI lineage: Eukaryota > Metazoa > Mollusca > Bivalvia > Venerida > Vesicomyidae > Archivesica > Archivesica marissinica. The sequence goes on along the minus strand of CM026386.1, from coordinate 6,755,041 downwards.
TACCTGTAATATACAAACATGCGGATGGCTAGCCAGTACCTGTAATATACAAACATGCGGATGGCTAGCCAGTACCTGTAATATACAAACATGTGGATGGCTAGCCAGTACATGTAGTATACAAACATGCGGATGGCTAGCCAGTACCTGTAATATACAAACATCCGGATAATGTGGATGGCTAGCCAGTACCTGTAATATACAAACATCTGGATAATGTGGATGGCTAGCCAGTTCCTGTAATATACAAACATCCGGATAATGTGGATGGCTAGCCAGTTCCTGTAATATATAAACATCCGGATAATGTGGATGGCTAGCCAGTATCTGTAATATACAAACATCCGGATAATGTGGATGGCTAGCCAGTTCCTGTAATATACAAACATCCGGATAATGTGGATGGCTAGCCAGTACCTGTAATATACATACATCCGGATAATGTGGATGGCTAGCCAGTATCTGTAATATATAAACATCCGGATAATGTGGATGGCTAGCCAGTATCTGTAATATACAAACATCCGGATAATGTGGATGGCTAGCCAGTTCCTGTAATATACAAACATCTGGATAATGTGGATGGCTAGCCAGTACCTGTAATATACATACATCCGGATAATGTGGATGGCTAGCCAGTACCTGTAATATACAAACATCCGGATAATGTGGATGGCTAGCCAAGTACCGGTAATATGTGGATGGCTAGCCAGTACCTGTAATATACAAACATCCGGATAATGTGGATGGCTAGCCAGTACCTGTAATATACACACATGCGGATGGCTAGCCAGTACCTGTAATATACATACATCCGGATAATGTGGATGGCTAGCCAGTACCTGTAATATACAAACATCCGGATAATGTGGATGGCTAGCCAGTACCTGTAATATACACACATGCGGATGGCTAGCCAGTACCTGTAATATACACACATGCGGATGGCTAGCCAGTACCTGTAATATACACACATGCGGATGGCTAGCCAGTACCTGTAAAATACACACATCCGGATGGCTAGCCAGTACCTGTTGGTTATAACAATTTCCTAAATTCTTGTTCAGTCTTGAGCTTGCTTTCTGATTGGTTGAACCAAGGATCTGTGATTCACTAATCATTACTTGAGATGGAGTTGTACCAATATTAGGAAAGCACACAAGAAGAGACTTGAGAATTCTGAGAAGATTTCATATCTGGCTTGAACAGCTGTATGTAGAGGGCAGACATCACAATATGTTGAACATCGCGGAGCAAGTGTTACCAAGATGATCAGGGTGGTTGGCAAAATTTACAAAAACATAACAATAAATCTCGAGACTTCATTAAGAGATGAACATTTTAAATGTACACTTACATGATGACATATATCTATTGCATCCACATTTCTCTTGGCCTTCAGGTAGTTAAAAGCCAGCTTAAAACCTAAAACAGAAAACGAACAGTGTTATGGTTACATGGGATATATGAGTGCTCATTTGTTATTGAATTTATTGTATTCGTTTTCTAAATACGAGCCTCACTGGCGGCGAGTTTTTAGAAGACAATTCAATAAGAAACAAGAATATAAGATGATCGTACAGATAACATAATCGTGCAAACAGCTGTAAATTCACTGAAATGCAAAAGTTTCATTACAACCAATGAAGTGTGATCGCTGGTACATTAATAGTAAACCAAATAGTTAACATGTGCATCACAATTTATTTGTAATTGTCGTAATTAATTACTTTGCTTCACTTCTGTAATAATTCATACATTATTCCAATTGGTCAGTCCTCCATGAACAAATTGTGTTATAGATTTAGTTACATAGTCAAAGATACTGGTACATCATGTATACACAAATCTAATTATCCACAGAAACTATTCAATATAGTATATCATTCCATAAAATACTATACCTATGACAGGATTATTTTTGTTGCCATATTTCCAGGCATTCTCATAACTCCTGGCAGCATCTTTATACGACTGTTCTTTCTCCATGATAAATCCCTGGTACTCGTATCCTTTACAGCAAGACTGAAACATTCATCTAAACCATGATAAATCCCTGGTACTCGTATCCTTTACAGCATGACTGAAACATTCATCTAAACCATGATAAATCCCTGGTACTCGTATCCTTTACAGCAAGACTGAAACATTCATCTAAACCATGATAAATCCCTGGTACTCGTATCCTTTACAGCATGACTGAAACATTCATCTAAACCATGATAAATCCCTGGTACTCGTATCCTTTACAGCAAGACTGAAACATTCATCTAAACCATGATACATCCCTGGTACTCGTATCCTTTACAGCATGACTGAAACATTCATCTAAACCATGATAAATCCCTGGTACTCGTATCCTTTACAGCAAGACTGAAACATTCATCTAAACCATGATACATCCCTGGTACTCGTATCCTTTACAGCATGACTGAAACATTCATCTAAACCATGATAAATCCCTGGTACTCGTATCCTTTACAGCAAAACTGAAACATTCATCTAAACCATGATAAATCCCTGGTACTCGTATCGTATCCTTTACAGCAAGACTGAAACATTCATCTAAACCATGATAAATCCCTGGTACTCGTATCGTATCCTTTACAGCAAGACTGAAACATTCATCTAAACCATGATAAATCCCTGGTACTCGTATCCTTTACAGCAAGACTGAAACATTCATCTAAACCATGATAAATCCCTGGTACTCGTATCGTATCCTTTACAGCAAGACTGAAACATTCATCTAAACCATGATAAATCCTTGGTACTCGTATCCTTTACAGCAAGACTGAAACATTCATCTAAACCATGATACATCCCTGGTACTCGTATCCTTTACAGCATGACTGAAACATTCATCTAAACCATGATAAATCCCTGGTACTCGTATCCTTTACAGCAAGACTGAAACATTCATCTAAACCATGATAAATCCCTGGTACTCGTATCCTTTACAGCAAGACTGAAACATTCATCTAAACCATGATAAATCCCTGGTACTCGTATCCTTTACAGCAAGACTGAAACATTCATCTAAACCATGATAAATCCCCGGTACTCGTATCCTTTACAGCAAGACTGAAACATTCATCTAAACCATGATACATCCCTGGTACTCGTATCCTTTACAGCAAAACTGAAACATTCATCTAAACCATGATAAATCCCTGGTACTCTTATCCTTTACAGCAAGACTGAAACATTCATCTAAACCATGATACATCCCTGGTACTCGTATCCTTTACAGCATGACTGAAACATTCATCTAAACCATGATAAATCCCTGGTACTCGTATCCTTTACAGCAAGACTGAAACATTCATCTAAACCATGATAAATCCCTGGTACTCGTATCCTTTACAGCATGACTGAAACATTCATCTAAACCATGATAAATCCCTGGTACTCGTATCCTTTACAGCATGACTGAAACATTCATCTAAACCATGATAAATCCCTGGTACTCGTATCCTTTACAGCATGACTGAAACATTCATCTAAACCATGATAAATCCCTGGTACTCTTATCCTTTACAGCATGACTGAAACATTCATCTAAACCATGATAAATCCCTGGTACTCGTGATTCATTCAACAGCCTGGTATGCCAGTTGGTCCAGTGATTCATTCAACAGCCTGGTATGCCAGTTGGTCCAGTGATTCATTCAACAGCCTGGTATGCCAGTTGGTCCAGTGATTCATTCAACAGCCTGGTATGCCAGTTGGTCCAGTGATTCATTCAACAGCCTGGTATGCCAGTTGGTCCAGTGATTCATTCAACAGCCTGGTATGCCAGTTGGTCCAGTGATTCATTCAACAGCCTGGTATGCCAGTTGGTCCAGTGATTCATTCAACAGCCTGGTATGCCAGTTGGTCCAGTGATTCATTCAACAGCCTGGTATGCCAGTTGGTCCAGTGATTCATTCAACAGCCTGGTATGCCAGTTGGTCCAGTGATTCATTCAACAGCCTGGTATGCCAGTTGGTCCAGTGATTCATTCAACAGCCTGGTATGCCAGTTGGTCCAGTGATTCATTCAACAGCCTGGTATGCCAGTTGGTCCAGTGATTCATTCAACAGCCTGGTATGCCAGTTGGTCCAGTGATTCATTCAACAGCCTGGTATGCCAGTTGGTCCAGTGATTCATTCAACAGCCTGGTATGCCAGTTGGTCCAGTGATTCATTCAACAGCCTGGTATGCCAGTTGGTCCAGTGATTCATTCAACAGCCTGGTATGCCAGTTGGTCCAGTGATTCATTCAACAGCCTGGTATGCCAGTTGGTCCAGTGATTCATTCAACAACCCGGTATGCCAGTCCAGTGATTCATTCAACAACCCGGTATGCCAGTCCAGTGATTCATTCAACAGACTGGTATGCCAGTCAGTCCAGTGATTCATTCAACAGCCTGGTATGCCAGTCGGTCCAGTGATTCATTCAACAGCCTGGTATGCCAGTTGGTCCAGTGATTCATTCAACAGCCTGGTATGCCAGTTGGTCCAGTGATTCATTCAACAGCCTGGTATGCCAGTTGGTCCAGTGATTCATTCAACAGCCTGGTATGCCAGTCCAGTGATTCATTCAACAACCCGGTATGCCAGTCCAGTGATTCATTCAACAGACTGGTATGCCAGTTGGTCCAGTGATTCATTCAACAGCCTGGTATGCCAGTTGGTCCAGTGATTCATTCAACAGCCTGGTATGCCAGTTGGTCCAGTGATTCATTCAACAGCCTGGTATGCCAATTGGTCCAGTGATTCATTCAACAGCCTGGTATGCCAGTCCAGTGATTCATTCAACAGCCCGGTATGCCAGTTGGTCCAGTGATTCATTCAACAGCCTGGTATGCCAGTTGGTCCAGTGATTCATTCAACAGCCTGGTATGCCAGTTGGTCCAGTGATTCATTCAGCAGCCTGGTATGCCAGTTGGTCCAGTGATTCATTCAACAGCCTGGTATGCCAGTTGGTCCAGTGATTCATTCAACAGCCTGGTATGGCAGTTGGTCCAGTGATTCATTCAACAGCCTGGTATGGCAGTTGGTCCAGTGATTCATTCAACAGCCCGGTATGGCAGTTGGTCCATATCATCTCAAAACATGTTATCGTGTTAATGCATGTGTTTACATGTACTCTGTGTTTACATGTACTCTGTGTTTACATGTACTCTGTGTTTACATGTACTCTGTGTTCACTTACCTTATTGTGTTGAAGAACTCGCTTCAGTAATTCAGTTGCCATGTCATATTTAGCAGACTAAAAAGTAGAAATCATGAGATACATGTAAGACAATTATTTTGCTTTCACCAGTTTCCCGGTTAGTTCAAAAAGTGTGAATTTATTATTCCAAAGTTTCCAGAGCCTGAGGTAATCAACTGTGCAGTTTCCAGAGTCCAAGGTTACTAACTGAAGTTTCCAGAGCCCAAGGTCACTAACTGTGCAGTTTCCAGAGCCCAAGGTCACTAACTGTGCAGTTTCCAGAGCCCAAGGTCACTAACTGTGCAGTTTCCAGAGCCCAAGGTCACTAACTGTGAAGTTTCCAGAGCCCAAGGTTGTTAACTGTGCAGTTTCCAGAGCCCAATATCACTAACTGTGAAGTTTCCAGAGCCCAAGGTAACTAACTGTGCAGTTTCCAGAGCCCAAGGTCACTAACTGTGCAGTTTCCAGAGCCCAAGGTTACTAACTGAAGTTTCCAGAGCCCAAGGTCACTAACTGTGAAGTTTCCAGAGCCCAAGGTTGTTAACTGTGCAGTTTCAAGAGCCCAATATCACTAACTGTGAAGTTTCCAGAGCCCAAGGTAACTAACTGTGCAGTTTACAGAGCCCAAGGTAACTAATTGTGCAGGCTTCCAGAGCCCAAGGTCACTAACTGTGCAGGCTTCCAGAGCCCAGGGTTACTAACTGAAGTTTCCAGAGCCCAAGGTCACTAACTGTGCAGTTTCCAGAGCCCAAGGTCACTAACTGTGAAGTTTCCAGAGCCCAAGGTTGTTAACTGTGCAGTTTCCAGAGCCCAATATCACTAACTGTGAAGTTTCCAGAGCCCAAGGTAACTAACTGTGCAGTTTACAGAGCCCAAGGTAACTAACTGTGCAGGCTTCCAGAGCCCAAGGTCACTAACTGTGCAGGCTTCCAGAGCCCAGGGTTACTAACTGAAGTTTCCAGAGCCCAAGATCACTAACTGTGCAGTTTCCAGAGCTCAAGGTCACTAACTGTGAAGTTTCCAGAGCCCAAGGTTGTTAACTGTGCAGTTTCCAGAGCCCAATATCACTAACTGTGAAGTTTCCAGAGCCCAAGATCACTAACTGTGAAGTTTCCAGAGCCCAAGGTCACTAACTGCAGTTTCCAGAGCCCAGGATCACCAACTGCAGTTTCCAAAGCCCAAGGTCACTAACTGTGCAGGCTTCCAGAGCCCAGGGTCACTAACTGTGAAGTTTCCAGAGCCCAAGGTCACTAACTGTGAAGTTTCCAGAGCCCAAGATCACTAACTGTGCAGGCTTCCAGAGCCCAAGGTCACTAAATGTGCAGGCTTCCAGAGCCCAAGGTAACTAACTGTGCAGGCTTCCAGAGCCCAAGGTCACTAACTGTGCAGGCTTCCAGGGTCACTAAATGTGCAGGCTTACAGAGCCCAAGGTCACTAACTGTGCAGATTTCCAGAGCCCAAGGTCACTAACTGTGCAGGCTTCCAGAGCCCAGGGTAACTAACTGTGCAGCTTACAGAGCCCAAGATCACTAACTGTGAAGTTTACAGAGCCCAAGGTCACTAACTGTGAAGATTACAGAGCCCAAGATCACTAACTGTGAAGATTACAGAGCCCAAGATCACTAACTGTGAAGTTTCCAGAGCCCAAGGTCACTAACTGTGCAGGCTTCCAGAGCCCAAGGTCACTAACTGTGCAGGCTTCCAGAGCCCAAGGTCACTAACTGTGCAGGCTTCCAGAGCCCAAGGTAACTAACTGTGCAGGCTTCCAGAGCCCAAGATCACTAACTGTGAAGTTTACAGAGCCCAAGATCACTAACTGTGCAGTTTCCAGAGCCCACGATCACTAACTGTGCAGTTTCCAGAGCCCAAGATCACTAACTGTGAAGTTTCCAGAGCCCAAGGTCACTAACTGTGAAGTTTCCAGAGCCCAATATCACTAACTGTGAAGTTACCAGAGCCCAAGGTCACTAACTGTGCAGTTTCCAGAGCCCAAGGTCACTAACTGTGCAGTTTCCAGAGCCCAAGGTCACTAACTGTGCAGTTTACAGAGCCCAAGGTCACTAACTGTGAAGTTTACAGAGCCCAAGATCACTAACTGTGCAGTTTCCAGAGCCCAAGGTCACTAACTGTGAAGTTTCCAGAGCCCAAGGTTGTTAACTGTGCAGTTTCCAGAGCCCAATATCACTAACTGTGAAGTTTCCAGAGCCCAAGGTAACTAACTGTGCAGGCTTCCAGAGCCCGGGGTAACTAACTGTGCAGTTTACAGAGCCCAAGATCACTAACTGTGAAGTTTCCAGAGCCCAAGGTCACTAACTGTGCAGTTTCCAGAGCCCAAGATCACCAACTGCAGTTTCCAGAGCCCAAGGTCACTAACTATTCAGGCTTCCAGAGCCCAGGGTCACTAACTGTGAAGTTTCCAGAGACCAAGGTCACTAACTGTGAAGTTTCCAGAGCCCAAGATCACTAACTGTGCAGGCTTCCAGAGCCCAAGGTCACTAAATGTGCAGGCTTCCAGAGCCCAAGGTAACTAACTGTGCAGGCTTCCAGAGACCAAGGTCACTAACTGTGCAGGCTTCCAGGGTCACTAAATGTGCAGGCTTCCAGAGCCCAAGGTAACTAACTGTGCAGGCTTCCAGAGTCCAAGGTAACTAACTGTGCAGGCTTCCAGAGCCCAAGGTCACTAACTGTGCAGGCTTCCAGAGCCCAGGGTCACTAAATGTGCAGATTTCCAGAGCTCAAGGTCACCATAGGTACAGGTCTAGACAATATGTACAGGTCTGGAGAACTTTATGTCATAGTATGTACAGGTCTTATATTATATGTTATATGTCCTGAATATAGATGAGATATATCACACATGTGTACCTGAATGTAGATGAGATATATCACACATGTGTACCTGAATGTAGATGAGATATATCACACATGTGTACCTGAATGTAGATGAGATATATCACACATGTGTACCTGAATGTAGATGGAGATATATCACACATGTGTACCTGAATGTAGATGAGATATATCACACATGTGTACCTGAATGTAGATGAGATATATTGCACATGTGTACCTGAATGTAGATGAGATATATCGCACATGTGTACCTGAATGTAGATGAGATATATTGCACATGTGTACCTGAATGTAGATGAGATATATCACACATGTGTACCTGAATGTAGATAAGATATATCACACATGTGTACCTGAATGTAGATGAGATATATCACACATATGTACCTGAATGTAGATGAGATATATCACACATGTGTACCTGAATGTAGATGGAGATATATCACACATGTGTAGCTGAATGTAGATGAGATATATCGCACATGTGTACCTGAATGTAGATGAGATAGATCACACATGTGTACCTGAATGTAGATGAGATAGATCACACATATGTACCTGAATGTAGATGAGATATATCACACATGTGTACCTGAATGTAGATGAGATAGATCACACATATGTACCTGAATGTAGATGAGATATATCACACATGTGTACCTGAATGTAGATGAGATATAAAAACACATATGTACCTGAATGTAGATGTCTGCCAACAACAACCAAGCTTTTTCCAAATCTTCAGCATCCTGAAATAAAGATCGCAAACTGGACAAATAACATTTACTGATTCTACACATACCAACATTACTGTTTACTGTTTATATCATGAATGTTTCCAATTAACAGCATATGGAAAATAGCTTACTAGTTAATGTTATTTGTATACAAGATACAAAATTTATTTTGAGTCGGCATGATTTAACAATGAACATTAGCTATGCATAGCTATTAACCGACATGATAAACATATAGTATAAGTTTAACAAATGTATATATAACAGAAATGAAGAAAGTATTTGAGATGTCTAGCATTTTAAACTCAAATGATTAATAAATAACTTGTAAATTAGATTATAACTTAGTGCAAGGCAAGCATGCTCCAGTTTACAAGGGGTAGCAAATATAACTATAAATCAAAGCAAAGTATATGTAATCGGACGTTAAATAAAGCTTCTTGTATTATGGGTACCCGAGTGTTTAACATCCGCACATGTAATATGGTTCCTTCTACACGTAAAATGTGACAGATAATATGTGGACCCTTTCTTTGTGCAAATGGTGGCTATGTTATGAGGGCCCTGTCCTTGTGCTAGATGTGATATTTATGGAGAGCCATGTCTATGTGCTAAGTGTATTTATGGAGAGCCATGTCTATGTACTAAATGTATTTATGGAGAGCCATGTCTATGTACTAAATGTATTTATGGAGAGCCATGTCTATGTACTAAATGTATTTATGGAGAGCCCTGTCTATGTACTAACTGTATTTATGGAGAGCCCTGTCGATGTACTAAATGTATTTATGGAGAGCCCTGTCTATGTACTAAATGTATTTATGGAGAGCCCTGTCTATGTACTAACTGTATTTATGGAGAGCCCTGTCGATACTAAATGTATTTATGGAGAGCCCTGTCTATGTATTTATGGAGAACCCTGTCTATGTACTAACTGTATTTATGGAGAGCCCTGTCGATGTACTAAGTGTATTTATGGAGAGCACAATCGATGTACTAAATGTATTTATGGAGAACCCCATCAAAGTACTACATGTATTTATGGAGAGCATAATCTATGTACTAAATGTATTTATAGAGAGCACAATCTATGTACTAAGTGTATTTATGGAGAGCACTGTCTAAGTACCAAGTGTGATATTTACTAAGATCCCTGTCCAAGAGCTAAGTGTGACATCCACGGAGAGCCCCGTCTTTGTGGTAAGTGTAACATTTATGGAGAGCCCCATCTTTGTGGTAAGTGTGACATTTACGGAGAGCCCCATTTTGTGGTAAGTGTGACATTTACGGAGAACCCCGTCTTTGTGGTAGCTGTGACAATTATGGAGGGCCTCCCCTTGTGACTAACCTGCATGGTCCAGTTACTCTTGGAAACTCTCTTCAGTTGGTTCCTAGCTCTTGGGGTTTGCTTAAGAACCATATATGCTGCTGCCATACCATAGAGTGCCCCCACATTCTCCCGAGCCTGTAATCAGAGAGTATACATGTATCTGTGTAATCAGAGAGTATACATGTATCTGTGTAATCAGAGAGTATACATGTATCTGTGTAATAAGAGAGTATACATGTATCTATGTAATCAGAGAGTATACATGTATCTGTGTAACGAGAGAGTATACATGTATCTGTGTAACGAGAGAGTATACATGTATCTGTGTAACGAGAGAGTATACATGTATCTGTGTACTCAGAGAGTATACATGTATCTATGTAATCAGAGAGTATACATGTATCTATGTAATCAGAGAGTATACATGTATCTATGTAATCAGAGAGTATACATGTATCTGTGTAATCAGAGAGTATACATGTATCTATGTAATCAGAGAGTATACATGTATCTATGTAATCAGAGAGTATACATGTATCTGTGTAATAAGAGAGTATACATGTATCTGTGTAATCATAGAGTATACATGTATCTGTGTAACAAGAGAGTATACATGTATCTGTGTAATCAGAGAGTATACATGTATCTATGTAATCAGAGAGTATACATGTATCTGTGTAACGAGAGAGTATACATGTATCTGTGTAATAAAAGAGTATACATGTATCTGTGTAATCATAGAGTATACATGTATCTGTGTAACGAGAGAGTATACATGTATCTGTGTAACGAGAGAGTATACATGTATCTGTGTAACGAGAGAGTATACATGTATCTGTGTAATCAGAGAGTATACATGTATCTATGTAATCAGAGAGTATACATGTATCTATGTAATCAGAGAGTATACATGTATCTGTGTAATCAGAGAGTATACATGTATCTATGTAATCAGAGAGTATACATGTATCTGTGTACTCAGAGAGTATACATGTATCTGTGTAATCAGAGAGTATACATGTATCTATGTAATCAGAGAGTATACATGTATCTGTGTAATCAGAGAGTATACATGTATCTATGTAATCAGAGAGTATACATGTATCTATGTAATCAGAGAGTATACATGTATCTGTGTAATAAGAGAGTATACATGTATCTGTGTAACGAGACAGTATACATGTATCTGTGTAACGAGAGAGTATACATGTATCTGTGTAATCAGAGAGTATACATGTATCTGTGTAATGAGAGAGTATACATGTATCTGTGTAACGAGAGAGTATACATGTATCTGTGTAATCAGAGAGTATACATGTATCTATGTAATCATAGAGTATACATGTATCTATGTAATCAGAGAGTATACATGTATCTGTGTAATCAGAGAGTATACATGTATCTGTGTAATCAGAGAGTATACATGTATCTATGTAATCATAGAGTATACATGTATCTATGTAATCAGAGAGTATACATTTATCTGTGTAATCAGAGAGTATACATGTATCTATGTAATCAGAGAGTATACATGTATCTGTGTAATCAGAGAGTATACATGTATCTATGTAATCAGAGAGTATACATGTATCTATGTAATCAGAGAGTATACATGTATCTATGTAATCAGAGAGTATACATGTATCTATGTAATCAGAGAGTATACATTTATCTGTGTACTCAGAGAGTATACATGTATCTATGTACTCAGAGAGTATACATGTATCTATGTAATCAGTGAGTATACATGTATCTATGTAATCAGAGAGTATACATGTATCTATGTAATCAGAGTATACATGTATCTGTGTAATCAGAGAGTATACATGTATCTATGTAATCAGAGAGTATACATTTATCTGTGTACTCAGAGAGTATACATGTATCTATGTACTCAGAGAGTATACATGTATCTATGTAATCAGAGAGTATACATGTATCTATGTAATCAGAGAGTATACATGTATCTATGTAATCAGAGTATACATGTATCTGTGTAATCAGAGAGTATACATGTATCTATGTAATCAGAGAGTATACATTTATCTGTGTACTCAGAGAGTATACATGTATCTGTGTAATCAGAGAGTATACATGTATCTGTGTAATCAGAGAGTATACATGTATCTATGTAATCAGAGAGTATACATGTATCTGTGTAATCAGAGAGTATACATGTATCTGTGTAATCAGAGAGTATACATGTATCTATGTAATCAGAGAGTATACATTTATCTGTGTAATCAGAGAGTATACATGTATCATGGTACCATTATAGCATTAGTGTGGAGGCAGTGCATAGGATACCTCTTAAAGCGACATTTACATCACATATATCAAAATAATATACACATTTTACATATAAATAGCAATGTTACTACAAATAATATACACATTTTACATATAAATAGCAATGTTACTACAAATAATATACACATTTTACATATAAATAGCAATGTTACTACAAATAATATACACATAAATGTTACTACAAATAATATACACATTTTACATATAAATGTTATTACAAATAATATACACATTTTACATATAAATGTTACTACAAATAATATACACATTTTACATATAAATGTTACTACAAATAATATACACATTTTACATATAAATGTTACTACAAATAATATACACATTTTACATATAAATGTTACTACAAATAATATACACATTTTACATATAAATGTTACTACAAATAATATACACATTTTACATATAAATGTTACTACAAATAATATACACATTTTACATATAAATGTTACTACAAATAATATACACATTTTACATATAAATGTTACTACAAATAATATACACATTTTACATATAAATGTTACTACAAATAATATACACATTTTACATATAAATGTTACTACAAATAATATACACATTTTACATATAAATGTTACTACAAATAATATACACATTTTACATATAAATGTTACTACAAATAATATACACATTTTACATATAAATGTTACTACAAATAATATACACATTTTACATATAAATGTTACTACAAATAATATACACATTTTACATATAAATGTTACTACAAATAATATACACATTTTACATATAAATGTTACTACAAATAATATACACATTTTACATATAAATGTTACTACAAATAATATACACATTTTACATATAAATGTTACTACAAATAATATACACATTTTACATATAAATGTTACTACAAATAATATACACATTTTACATATAAATGTTACTACAAATAATATACACATTTTACATATAAATGTTACTACAAATAAGTCCGAAATAATTCCAATACTTTCAATCAATAAACAGTGTTTTTACCATCTACAAACTCTCAAAAGTGAAAGTAGGATTTCATATAACGGTTAGTTAAGATCTTCAATTATTACTGGAGTCAATACGAAATGCACGATATTGTCGTTCATAGCTACTTTAAATCTGATAAGTCAAGGAATTTGCACAAATGTTTGATATAACGGTAAATCTGTACCTTAAATGTTGTTATTAATGATACATGTGTTGTATGATACATGTGTTGTATTATTCATGATGTTGACCCTATTTACATTATGTCAACATACGTCGTATACGACGCTTGTTTATTAGTTGAAATACTCTGATACTAAGATTCTGTGACAAATATTTGGAAAATAATTATACCATATAATAGGAAATTACATTCTGTAGAAATTTGCTTTTTCCACAATGTAATGTTGCTTTAATTGTATGCATATACAGAAATCAACTTTATAATATAAACAGATTTATAACATGGCAGAGGTGTATAACAATGACATTCATTGTAAGTTTATAAAGTTAGAATGAGGGTAAAATTTCTATCATATCATGCATATATATATATATATAGACAGTCAATTGTAAAGTAAATGATACTTGGGGTTTATGCAAAGAAGAAATGTTGATCAACAATAAGCTTGACTCCGACAGCTGCGGATTCATCTTCCCTGTTCCTGTTGCTATTAGAGTTAGGACGTAGGGTATGCCTCAATAGTACATGACATATCCTGTAAGTAGGATGACAGCTGCGGGTTCATCTTCCCTGTTCCTGTTGCTATTAGAGTTAGGACGTAGGGTATGCCTCAATAGTACATGACATATCCTGTAAGTAGGATGACAGCTGCGGATTCATCTTCCCTGTTCCTGTTGCTATTAGAGTTAGGACGTAGGGTATGCCTCAATAGTACATGACATATCCTGTAAGTAGGATGACAGCTGCGGGTTCATCTTCCCTGTTCCTGTTGCTATTAGAGTTAGGACGTAGGGTATGCCTCAATAGTACATGACATATCCTGTAAGTAGGATGACAGCTGCGGGTTCATCTTCCCTGTTCCTGTTGCTATTAGAGATGGGATGTAGGGTATGCCTCAATAGTACATGACATATCCTGTAAGTAGGATGACAGCTGCGGGTTCATCTTCCCTGTTCCTGTTGCTATTAGAGATGGGATGTAGGGTATGCCTCAATAGTACATGACATATCCTGTAAGTAGGATGACAGCTGCGGGTTCATCTTCCCTGTTCCTGTTGCTATTAGAGATGGGATGTAGGGTATGCCTCAATAGTACATGACATATCCTGTAAGTAGGATGACAGCTGCGGGTTCATCTTCCCTGTTCCTGTTGCTATTAGAGTTAGGACGTAGGGTATGCCTCAATAGTACATGACATATCCTGTAAGTAGGATGACAGCTGCGGGTTCATCTTCCCTGTTCCTGTTGCTATTAGAGTTAGGACGTAGGGTATGCCTCAATAGTACATGACATATCCTGTAAGTAGGATGACAGCTGCGGGTTCATCTTCCCTGTTCCTGTTGCTATTAGAGATGGGATGTAGGGTATGCCTCAATAGTACATGACATATCCTGTAAGTAGGATGACAGCTGCGGGTTCATCTTCCCTGTTCCTGTTGCTATTAGAGATGGGATGTAGGGTATGCCTCAATAGTACATGACATATCCTGTAAGTAGGATGACAGCTGCGGGTTCATCTTCCCTGTTCCTGTTGCTATTAGAGATGGGATGTAGGGTATGCCTCAATAGTACATGACATATCCTGTAAGTAGGATGACAGCTGCGGGTTCATCTTCCCTGTTCCTGTTGCTATTAGAGTTAGGACGTAGGGTATGCCTCAATAGTACATGACATATCCTGTAAGTAGGATGACAGCTGCGGGTTCATCTTCCCTGTTCCTGTTGCTATTAGAGTTAGGACGTAGGGTATGCCTCAATAGTACATGACATATCCTGTAAGTAGGATGACAGCTGCGGGTTCATCTTCCCTGTTCCTGTTGCTATTAGAGATGGGATGTAGGGTATGCCTCAATAGTACATGACATATCCTGTAAGTAGGATGACAGCTGCGGGTTCATCTTCCCTGTTCCTGTTGCTATTAGAGATGGGATGTAGGGTATGCCTCAATAGTACATGACATATCCTGTAAGTAGGATGACAGCTGCGGGTTCATCTTCCCTGTTCCTGTTGCTATTAGAGATGGGTTGTAGGGTATGCCTCAATAGTACATGACATATCCTGTAAGTAGGATGACAGCTGCGGGTTCATCTTCCCTGTTCCTGTTGCTATTAGAGTTAGGACGTAGGGTATGCCTCAATAGTACATGACATATCGTGTAAGTAGGATGACAGCTGCGGGTTCATCTTCCCTGTTCCTGTTGCTATTAGAGTTAGGACGTAGGGTATGCCTCAATAGTACATGACATATCCTGTAAGTAGGATGACAGCTGTGGGTTCATCTTCCCTGTTCCTGTTGCTATTAGAGTTAGGACGTAGGGTATGCCTCAATAGTACATGACATATCGTGTAAGCAGGATGACAGTTGAGAACTGTCTCTCGATAATACCACATACATGCCTACCAAATCCATAACACACACATACATCTATCCATGCATACCACACACATACATACAACATCCATACCACACACATCCATCCATACATACCACACACATACACACCACATCCATCCATACCACACACATCCATCCATCCATACCACACACATCCATCCATACCACACACATACACATACACACCACATCCATCCACACCACATACATACCACACACATCCATCCATACCACACACATCCATCCATCCATACCACACACATCCATCCATCCATACCACACACATCCATCCATACCACACACATCCATCCATTCATACCACACACATCCATCCATATCACACACATACACACCACATCCATACCACACACATCCATCCATACCACACACATACACACCACATCCATCCACACCACATACATTCATACATACCACATCCATCCATACCTCACACATCCATCCATACCACACACATACACACCACATCCATCCACACCACATACATTCATCCATACCACACACATCCATACATACCACATCCATCCATACATACCACATCCATCCATACCAATACACATCCATCCATACATACCACATCCATCCATACCACACACATCCATCCATCCATACCACATCCATCCATACCACACACATCCATCCATCCATACCACACACATACACGCCACATCCATACCACCACATACCACATCTATACTGCATACATTGATACATTAGCAGTCAAGCAAAGGAACACACTAACAACAAATGTCAGCATAGCATAGTGGATACAACCTGTAAAAATAGTTTCAGTAATATCTATGGAGGTTGTGGTAGATCAGATAACTGATATAGTTTCAGTAATATCTATGGAGGTTGTGGTAGATCAGATAACTGATATAGTTTCAGTAATATCTATGGAGGTTGGGGTAGATCAGATAACTGATATAGTTTCAGTAATATCTATGGAGGTTGTGGTAGATCAGATAACTGATATAGTTTCAGTAATATCTATGGAGGTTGTGGTAGATCAGATAACTGATATAGTTTCAGTAATATCTATGGAGGTTGGGGTAGATCAGATAACTGATATAGTTTCAGTAATATCTATGGAGGTTGTGGTAGATCAGATAACTGATACTGATCCACTGCTTATAATCATGTATGTCTGGAGATATAGTATCATACACATGTACGCCACAAGGAGGGACTTTCACCCCTACTCGAATCACAGATCTACCATAAAACACCCTGACGTTTGATATAATGTTGAAACATACAAGCCAGCATAGATAAAAACAATTATTGCTTAGATATGAATTTTAGCTTTACTTTTTGGCGTTATTTGCCTACCAAAATACTGTCTACCACCCAGACTGTGTTTTCCAGTCTGATATTACGTTTGCTGTATCAAACTAGAAAAAGCCATATCATAACTAGTTCCTGAGAAAGAAACACATGCACACTCTGTGCTAGTTGTTTACTTCCTGTATTGTGTCAAATTTGACAGATAACAGCAGGGTTCATTCTAGGTCAGAATGTTTGGGAGAAGATAGAACGAGCATGATCACGTCCTTAAATGGTGTTATTTAATAAATTTCTATAAAATATGGTTAAAATGCACAGTATGACCATTAAATACAATATTTGAATAGAAGGAGTGCTTTATATTGGGCCAGTGTATCTTAGGGTGACTATTTCGCCCACATCACCCTCTAGAATGACGCCTGATAACAGATGTCTGTAGTTCCATGGTAATATTTTAATCGTTTTGCGTGTTTCTAATTCAGTAATTGTGATTTATTAATGGATAACGGAGAGCATGATTTTGATCATTAAATGTTCAAATTCATATCAAAGTAATAAAGACGTTAACATGTTATATGGCTAGTTTCATATCAGCCTAGTTATCGATCTTGGTAACTTGATATCACACGCTGTTTTACGGTATTACACGCTGTTTTACGGTATTACACGATTACCAAACAATAAAGACAGACATGAGGAATGATGCAGAGAGAAGCATGCTGAGTAACGTATAAACACATTTAACTTGGCTACCTTGGTTTTTTTCTTCCGCTGAAAATCATTTTGTGAAAATAAAGTTGAGACAGTAAAAACAAAACCATGATTAGAAACAAGAGGAACACAGAGAGTGATGTGATAATCATGAAATCTAACATACATACATTATCAGGTAATAATTTCAATGTATTTCCTTACTGGTTTGATATATGTGATGGGAAACATGGTAGGTCTGTTTATATCAATCAATCAGTCAGAGAAGTTGTGATAGCGCAGTGTGTGAACGGTCCGGAGTTCAAGCCCTGCTGGAGCTGTTACGATTGTGCCCTTAGGCAACATTTAAATTCCACGTTGCCTCTGAGAGTGATTAATATAAGTTGTAAGAACGCGTAACGTGTTTCGCAATCGAGCAAAAATAAATTTCTATAAACAAAAATCAGTCAGAGAAATAGGATAGGTCTGTTTATATCAATCAAATAGTCAGGGTATTTTCCTCTCCACGCAGTATTTCAGGCATGGATGGTGGAGGAAGGTACCGACTTCCTCTCTGAGCAGTATGTCAGGCATGGATGGTGGAGGAAGATACCAACTTCCTCTCTGAGCAGTATGTCAGGCATGGATGGTGGAGGAAGGTACCGACTTCCTCTCTGAGCAGTATGTCAGGCATGGATGGTGGAGGAAGATACCGACTTCCTCTCTGAGCAGTATATCAGGTACAGATGGTGGAGGAAGATACCGACTTCCTCACTGAGCAGTATCAGGCATGGATGGTGGAGGAAGGTACCGACTTCCTCACTGAGCAGTATGTCAGGCATGGATGGTGGAGGAAGGTATCGACTTCCTCACTGAGCAGTATATCAGGCACGGATGGTGGAGGAAGGTACCGACTTCCTCACTGAGCAGTATGTCAGGCACGGATGGTGGAGGAAGGTACCGACTTCCTCAGTGAGCAGTATATCAGGCACGGATGGTGGAGGAAGGTACCGACTTCCTCACTGAGCAGTATGTCAGGCACGGATGGTGGAGGAAGGTACCGACTTCCTCACTGAGCAGTATGTCAGGCATGGATGGTGGAGGAAGGTACCGACTTCCTCACTGAGCAGTATGTCAGGCACGGATGGTGGAGGAAGGTACCGACTTCCTCAGTGAGCAGTATATCAGGCACGGATGGTGGAGGAAGGTACCGACTTCCTCACTGAGCAGTATGTCAGGCACGGATGGTGGAGGAAGGTACCGACTTCCTCACTGAGCAGTATGTCAGGCATGGATGGTGGAGGAAGGTACCGACTTCCTCACTGAGCAGTATATCAGGTACAGATGGTGGAGGAAGATACCGACTTCCTCTCTGAGCAGTATGTCAGGCACGGATGGTGGAGGAAGATACCGACTTCCTCAGTGAGCAGTATGTCAGGCATGGATGGTGGAGGAAGATACCGACTTCCTCAGTGAGCAGTATATCAGGCATGGATGGTGGAGGAAGATACCGACTTCCTCTCTGAGCAGTATGTCAGGTACGGATGGTGGAGGAAGATACCGACTTCCTCTCCACGCAGTATATCAGGCACGGATGGTGGAGGAAGATACCGACTTCCTCACTGAGCAGTATGTCAGGCATGGATGGTGGAGGAAGATACCGACTTCCTCACTGAGCAGTATGTCAGGCATGGATGGTGGAGGAAGATACCAACTTCCTCTCTGAGCAGTATGTCGGGTACGGATGGTGGAGGAAGACACCGACTTCCTCTCTGAGCAGTATGTCAGGTACGGATGGTGGAGGAAGATACCGACTTCCTCTCTGAGCAGTATGTCAGGCATGGATGGTGGAGGAAGATACCGACTTCCTCTCTGAGCAGTATGTCAGGCATGGATGGTGGAGGAAGATACCGACTTCCTCTCTGAGCAGTATGTCAGGCATGGATGGTGGAGGAAGATACCGACTTCCTCTCTGAGCAGTATGTCAGGCATGGATGGTGGAGGAAGATACCGACTTCCTCTCTGAGCAGTATGTCAGGCATGGATGGTGGAGGAAGATACCGACTTCCTCTCTGAGCAGTATGTCAGGCATGGATGGTGGAGGAAGATACCGACTTCCTCTCTGAGCAGTATGTCAGGCATGGATGGTGGAGGAAGATACCGACTTCCTCTCTGAGCAGTATGTCAGGCATGGATGGTGGAGGAAGATACCGACTTCCTCTCTGAGCAGTATGTCAGGCATGGATGGTAGATGAGCAATCAAGAAGAATCACTGATCATCAACAAATCAACTGAAACAATACCTCAGATGAAACACCCTCGGTGGGGATTCAAACTTACAGCGGCAAGGAGCAAGTGATTGAAGTCAATGACTAAGGAGGGCACGGAGGCCCCTCCAGTAACCATACATGCGATTCTTCATGCACTGAGGTAAAGGATAACACAAGTTTGATGGGTGGAGTGGTCAATGACCATAAACTATTGTACGTATGGTGATTGTATGAACAATGATGTGCGAGACAAGATTTTACCTCATCTGATGCCATCTCCATGAAATTATTGAGAGCCTTCTCCACTCCTGGCTTCTGTTTCGTCGCTATCAATGCCATATTCTCCAGGAACTTTGATCTCTGGTCTCCCGGCTTGGGCTTAAGCTCCTACAAATGTTCAGTTAAACTGTGCTAACAACAACAAGTCTTATACTCAACTATTTATCATTTATATGCAATTTTACATTTAAAAGATCATCTCAATTAGTCGAACTTCGTTGCCTCAAACTCGGCTAACTAGAACACCCCTGTTTGCTCGAATACATTGTCTGGTCCCGGCAATAATCTCTATATAATACATATTGTTCTACCTTTAATGATTCGAACACGTCGTCTGGTCCCGGCAATAATCTCTATATAATACATATTGTTCTACCTTTAATGATTCGAACACGGATGACTAGAACACTCGAACTGGTCCCACGAAATCCAACTACTTCAATTGCCAGAACAAGGCATTACCCTGTGCATATAAAGTCAGTAGTAAAACTATTTTAATTGGAAACTGTACCTTGAGTAGTTTCTCCGCAGTACGCACGGCCATCTGTTCACTGTCCGACTTCTCCCTATTCTCACTGACACTACAAATAAATTCCTGGCCATTAATCTCTCTCAATGTTTGTGGAAATGTCCAAATGTAGTGTAATATACAACAGCCTAATGCTTATCATAATACCTGGAATATAATGCACTGTAATATCCTTTACATGTATCAACTAGGGAGTGTTTTTGAAAGAATCGTATGTCTCCCCACTCACTGTTAATTCAGTGGAGAATAAATGTATGTCTCCCCACTCACTGTTAATTCAGTGGAGAATAAACGTATGTCTCCCCACTCACTGTTAATTCAGTGGAGAATAAACGTATGTCTCCCCACTCACTGTTAATTCAGTTAAGAATAAACGTATGTCTCCCCACTCACTGTTAATTCAGTGGAGAATAAACGTATGTCTCCCCACTCACTGTTAATTCAGTTAAGAATAAACGTATGTCTCCCCACTCACTGTTAATTCAGTGGAGAATAAACGTATGTCTCCCCACTCACTGTTAATTCAGTTAAGAATAAACGTATGTCTCCCCACTCACTGTTAATTCAGTGGAGAATAAACGTATGTCTCCCCACTCACTGTTAATTCAGTTAAGAATAAACGTATGTCTCCCCACTCACTGTTAATTCAGTGGAGAATAAACGTATGTCTCCCCACTCACTGTTAATTCAGTTAAGAATAAACGTATGTCTCCCCACTCACTGTTAATTCAGTGGAGAATAAACGTATGTCTCCCCACTCACTGTTAATTCAGTTAAGAATAAACGTATGTCTCCCCACTCACTGTTAATTCAGTGGAGAATAAACGTATGTCTCCCCACTCACTGTTAATTCAGTGAAGAATAAACGTATGTCTCCCCACTCACTGTTAATTCAGTGAAGAATAAACGTATGTCTCCCCACTCACTGTTAATTCAGTGGAGAATAAACGTATGTCTCCCCTTGTTTGTTCAGTGGAGAATAAACTATGTCTCCCCACTCACTGTTAATTCAGTGGAGAATAAACGTATGTCTCCCCACTCACTGTTAATTCAGTGGAGAATAAACGTATGTCTCCCCACTCACTGTTAATTCAGTGGAGAATAAACGTATGTCTCCCCACTCACTGTTAATTCAGTGGAGAATAAACGTATGTCTCCCCACTCACTGTTAATTCAGTGGAGAATAAACGTATGTCTCCCCACTCATTGTTTGTTCAGTGGAGAATAAACATATGTCTCCCCACTCATTGTTTGTTCAGTGGAGAATAAACGTATGTCTCCCCACTCATTGTTTGTTCAGTGGAGAATAAACGTATGTCTCCCCACTCATTGTTTGTTCAGTGGAGAATAAACGTATGTCTCCCCACTCATTGTTTGTTCAGTGGAGAATAAACGTATGTCTCCCCACTCATGTATGGATGTTAAATATTTGGGGTCATTGCAATAACAAGTCATATTAGTATTATGAAGTGTTGAAAATGAAGCATGGACAAGTTTTGTGTTATAAAAATGTACAATTGGCCATAATTCCGGCAAAAATCATCCAACCAGAATGGGATTTAAATATGCACAACTAGACATCATACCAATGCTTCCTGCCAAGTTTGGTGACAATCCAACAAGGGGTTATGAAGAACATGCATGGACTAGGTAAAGAGGAGAGACAGACGGACATATGGCATAAACAATATGTTGGATGACATAATTACCTGAAGGCAGTTGTAAACAAATGAGACTGTCAAATTAGCGCTTTGGTTAGCACGCTGACTTCTCATGAATGCAACCTGGGTTCGATCCTCGGACTGGGAAGTATGTGAGATGGTACGGTGGACGCCAGATCGGACAGGTGGGTTTTCTCCTCCAGGTACCTCCCACATATACGCTTTCATCCGCTCCAACGAGAGTGATTAATATAAGTTGCTAAAACTTGATTTGAAATCGTTGTAAAATAAGTAAAGTTTAAACTAAAGAAATGAGACGTGTTCTTCTTCTTATGCAAGGTGAAATAACGAATGGAAATGCTACAAGCATGGCTGCAAATGGAACTATCGGATATCAGATACAGCCTTTATTAGACATGACTCAATGCTTAGTAACTGCCTTAGGTAGCAAGTCAGGCTGGCCATGGCTCAATGCTTAGTAACTGCATTAGGTAGCAAGTCAGGCTGGCCACGGCTCAATGCTTAGTAACTGCTTTAGGTAGCAAGTCAGGCTGGCCACGGCTCAATGCTTAGTAACTGCTTTAGGTAGCAAGTCAGGCTGGCCACGGCTCAATGATTAGTAACTGCTTTAGGTAGCAAGTCAGGCTGACCATGGTTCAATGCTTAGTAACTGCTTTAGTTAGCAAGTCAGGCTGGCTATGGCTCAATGCTTAGTAACTGCTTTAGGTAGCAAGTCAGGCTGGCCATGGTTCAATGCTTAGTAACTGTTTTAGGTAGCAAGTCAGGCTGGCCACGGCTCAATGCTTAGTAACTGTTTTAGGTAGCAAGTCAGGCTGGCTATTATTTACAGGAATACAGAACAAGTGTGTCAGTCAGTCGAGACTTCAGCTACCACTTACTTAGTTTCTCCCTCCACACTTTCAAACACTTCGCCTTCAGTTAGCACTTACTAAGTTTCTCCCTCCACAGTTTAGAACACTTCGCCTTCAGTTACCACTTACTTAGTTTCTCCCTCCACACTTTCGAACACTTCGCCTTCAGTTACCACTTACTTAGTTTCTCCCTCCACACTTTCGAACACTTCGCCTTCAGCTACCACTTACTTAGTTTCTCCCTCCACACTTTCAAACACTTCGCCTTCAGTTAGCACTTACTAAGTTTCTCCCTCCACAGTTTAGAACACTTCGCCTTCAGTTACCACTTACTTAGTTTCTCCCTCCACACTTTCGAACACTTCGCCTTCAGTTACCACTTACTTAGTTTCTCCCTCCACACTTTCGAACACTTCGCCTCCGATTGTGTCACTATCAGGATTTAGGCATATCTCAGCCATGTTGTATGTGGCAAGAGTGCCCCAGTCCGAGTCCTTCCTGGCCATGTTGAACAATTTCAGCGCGGACGTAGGGTTACCCGTGTACCTGAATACAAACAGTTATTGTGCAGTTGTATCACAGATTTGGATCAATTACATATGTCACATTCCAAATACCTAGTCTCGAGAACACCTTAACTGATTTATACCTTATCAATTACATATGTCACATTCCAAATACTTAGTCTCGAGAACAACTTTAACTGACTTATACCTTATCAATTACATATGTCACATTCCAAATATCTAGTCTCGAGAACAACTTAACTGACTTATACCTTATCAATTACATATGTCACATTCCAAATACCTAGTCTCGAGAACAACTTATACCTTATCAATTACATATGTCACATTCCAAATATCTAGTCTCGAGAACAACTTAACTGACTTATACCTTATCAATTACATATGTCACATTCCAAATATCTAGTCTCGAGAACAACTTAACTGACTAATACCTTATCAATTACATATGTCACATTCCAAATATCTAGTCTCGAGAACAACTTTAACTGACTTATACCTTATCAATTACATATGTCACATTTTAATTTGAATAATATTTTCTAAAAACTCTGAATGTAGTGTGTGTTGTACCATTCATAGAGACCCTTGCAGTAGTTGAATCCAGCCTCCACTTTGGCTCTCGACGATGCATTCTCAGCTAGATCTAAGAACTTTGGTACCTCTTCCAGCTTACCAGCTCTCCTCATCAGATCTACCAACCTCGCCAATGCCTCGTAGTTATCTAAAAAGGAAAGCTGTGTAAATTGTACACTTGATAACAGAAGCATACATGAATAATATATTACTATACGCAACATCTGGATGAAACTCATTCAAACTTCTGTAATAATTGCTACTTGAACTTTGAGAGAGACAACAGAAGAGCAGATTAATATTCTCATGAACTTAATATACCAGCTTTATACTGCAGTGTGTAACACATACCAGCTTTATACTGTAGTGTGTAACACATACCAGCTTTACACTGCAGTGTGTAACACATACCAGCTCTATACTGTAGTAACTGTTGGTAGGAAAATGTGTAACACATACCAGCTTTAAACTGCAGTGTGTAACACATACCAGCTTTATACTGTAGTAACTGTTGGTAGGAAAGTGTGTAACACATACCAGCTTTATACTGTAGTAACTGTTGGTAGGAAAGTGTGTAACAAATACCAGCTTTAAACTGTAGTAACTGTTGGTAGGAAAGTGTGTAACACATACAAGCTTTATACTGTAGTAACTGTTGGTAGGAAAGTGTGTAACACATACCATCTTTATACTGTAGTAACTGTTGGTAGGAAAGTGTGTAACACATACCAGCTTTATACTGTAGTAACTGTTGGTAGGAAAGTGTGTAACACATACCATATTTATACTGTAGTAACTGTTGGTAGGAAAGTGTGTAACACATACCAGCTCTATACTGTAGTAACTGTTGGTAGGAAAGTGTGTAACACATACCAGCTTTATACTGCAGTGTATAACACATACCAGCTTCATACTGCAGTGTGTAACACATACCAGCTTTATACTGCAGTGTGTAACACATACCAGCTTCATACTGCAGTGTGTAACACATACCAGCTTTATACTGCAGTGAATAACACATACCAGCTTCATACTGCAGTGTGTAACACATACCAGCTTTATACTGTAGTGTGTAACACATACCAGCTTTACACTGCAGTGTGTAACACATACCAGCTTTATACTGTAGTAACTGTTGGTAGGAAAATGTGTAACACATACCAGCTTTAAACTGCAGTGTGTAACACATACCAGCTTTATACTGTAGTAACTGTTGGTAGGAAAGTGTGTAACACATACCAGCTTTATACTGTAGTAACTGTTGGTAGGAAAGTGTGTAACACATACCAGCTTTATACTGTAGTAACTGTTGGTAGGAAAGTGTGTAACACATACCATATTTATACTGTAGTAACTGTTGGTAGGAAAGTGTGTAACACATACCAGCTCTATACTGTAGTAACTGTTGGTAGGAAAGTGTGTAACACATACCAGCTTTATACTGCAGTGTATAACACATACCAGCTTCATACTGCAGTGTGTAACACATACCAGCTTTATACTGCAGTGTGTAACACATACCAGCTTCATACTGCAGTGTGTAACACATACCAGCTTTATACTGCAGTGAATAACACATACCAGCTTCATACTGCAGTGTGTAACACATACCAGCTTTATACTGTAGTGTGTAACACATACCAGCTTTACACTGCAGTGTGTAACACATACCAGCTTTATACTGTAGTAACTGTTGGTAGGAAAATGTGTAACACATACCAGCTTTAAACTGCAGTGTGTAACACATACCAGCTTTATACTGTAGTAACTGTTGGTAGGAAAGTGTGTAACACATACCAGCTTTATACTGTAGTAACTGTTGGTAGGAAAGTGTGTAACACATACCATATTTATACTGTAGTAACTGTTGGTAGGAAAGTGTGTAACACATACCAGCTCTATACTGTAGTAACTGTTGGTAGGAAAGTGTGTAACACATACCAGCTTTATACTGCAGTGTATAACACATACCAGCTTCATACTGCAGTGTGTAACACATACCAGCTTTATACTGCAGTGTGTAACACATACCAGCTTCATACTGCAGTGTGTAACACATACCAGCTTTATACTGTAGTAACTGTTGGTAGGAAAATGTGTAACACATACCAGTTTTAAACTGCAGTGTGTAACACATACCAGCTTTATACTGTAGTAACTGTTGGTAGGAAAGTGTGTAACACATACCAGCTTTATACTGTAGTAACTGTTGGTAGGAAAGTGTGTAACACATACCAGCTTTATACTGTAGTAACTGTTGGTAGGAAAGTGTGTAACAAATACCAGCTTTAAACTGTAGTAACTGTTGGTAGGAAAGTGTGTAACACATACAAGCTTTATACTGTAGTAACTGTTGGTAGGAAAGTGTGTAACACATACCATCTTTATACTGTAGTAACTGTTGGTAGGAAAGTGTGTAACACATACCAGCTTTATACTGTAGTAACTGTTGGTAGGAAAGTGTGTAACACATACCATATTTATACTGTAGTAACTGTTGGTAGGAAAGTGTGTAACACATACCAGCTCTATACTGTAGTAACTGTTGGTAGGAAAGTGTGTAACACATACCAGCTTTATACTGCAGTGTATAACACATACCAGCTTCATACTGCAGTGTGTAACACATACCAGCTTCATACTGCAGTGTGTAACACATACCAGCTTTATACTGCAGTGTGTAACACATACCAGCTTCATACTGCAGTGTGTAACACATACCAGCTTTATACTGCAGTGTATAACACATACCAGCTTTATACTGCAGTGTGCAACACATACCAGCTTTATACTGTAGTGTGTAACACATACCAGCTCTATACTGCAGTGTGTAACACATACCAGCTTTATACTGCAGTGTGTAACACATACCAGCTTTATACTGTAGTGTGTAACACATACCAGCTTTATACTGTAGTAACTGTTGGTAGGAAAGTGTGTAACACATACCAGCTTTAAACTGTAGTAACTGTTGGAAGTGGAACATGGCAGAGTCGTATTCATTCTTTCGGAACATCAGATCAGCCAACATCTGCAAATAAACATGTACAATGAGTACCCATACATGGACAATGAGTACTGGTACATGAACAATGAGTACTGGTACATGGACAATGAGTACTGGTACATGGACAATGAGTACTGGTACATGAACAATGAGTACTGGTACATGGACAATGAGTACTGGTACATGGACAATGAGTACTGGTACATGGACAATGAGTACTGGTACATGGACAATGAGTACTGGTACATGGACAATGAGTACTGGTACATGGACAATGAGTACTGGTACATGAACAATGAGTACTGGTACATGGACAATGAGTACCGGTACATGGACAATGAGTACTGGTACATGGACAATGAGTACTGGTACATGGACAATGAGTACTGGTACATGGACAATGAGTACTGGTACATGGACAATGAGTACTGGTACATGGACAATGAGTACTGGTACATGGACAATGAGTACAGGTACATGGACAATGAGTACTGGTACATGAACAATGAGTACTGGTACATGGACAATGAGTACCGGTACATGGACAATGAGTACTGGTACATGGACAATGAGTACTGGTACATGGACAATGAGTACCGGTACATGGACAATGAGTACAGGTACATGGACAATGAGTACCGGCACATGGACAATGAGTACAGGTACATGGACAATGAGTACATGTACATGGACAATGAGTACAGGTACATGGACAATGAGTACAGGTACATGGACAATGAGTACTGACTGGTACACGGACAATGAGTACTGACTGGTACACGGACAATGAGTACTGGTACAGGGGCAATGAGTACTGGTACATGGACAATGAGTACTGGTACACGGACAATGAGTACTGGTACATGGACAATGAGTACTGGTACATGGACAATGAGTACTGGTACATGGACAATGAGTACAGGTACATGGACAATGAGTACTGGTACATGGACAATGAGTACTGGTACATGGACAATGAGTACTGGTACATGGACAATGAGTACCCATACATGGACAATGAGTACCCATACATGGACAATGAGTACTGGTACATGGACAATGAGTACTGGTACATGGACAATGAGTACTGGTACATGGACAATGAGTACCGGTACATGGACAATGAGTACCCATACATGGACAATGAGTACAGGTACATGGACAATGAGTACTGGTACATGGACAATGAGTACCCATACATGAACAATGAGTACCCATACATGGACAATGAGTACAGGTACATGGACAATGAGTACTGGTACATGGACAATGAGTACCCATACATGGACAATGAGTACAGGTACATGGACAATGAGTACTGGTACATGGACAATGAGTACTGGTACATGGACAATGAGTACCCATACATGGACAATGAGTACAGGTACATGGACAATGAGTACAGGTACATGGACAACGAGTACTGGTACATGGACAATGAGTACCCATACATGGACAATGAGTACTGGTACATGGACAATGAGTACAGGTACATGGACAATGAGTACCCATACATGGACAATGGGTACAGGTACATGGACAATGAGTACCCATACATGGACAATGAGTACCCATACATGGACTATGAGTACCCATACATGGACAATGAGTACAGGTACATGGACAATGAGTACAGGTACATGGAC
Source organism: Archivesica marissinica (assembly GCA_014843695.1). Taxonomy (NCBI): domain Eukaryota; kingdom Metazoa; phylum Mollusca; class Bivalvia; order Venerida; family Vesicomyidae; genus Archivesica; species Archivesica marissinica. The sequence goes on along the minus strand of CM026386.1, from coordinate 6,725,664 downwards.
AATGAGTACAAGTACATGGACAATGAGTACTGGTACATGGACAATGAGTACTGGTACATGGACAATGAGTACCGGTACATGGACAATGAGTACCGGTACATGGACAATGAGTACCGGTACATGGACAATGAGTACCCATACATGGACAATGAGTACCGGTACATGGACAATGAGTACTGGTACATGGACAATGAGTACAGGTACATGGACAATGAGTACTGGTACATGGACAATGAGTACTGGTACATGGGCAATGAGTACCCATACATGGACAATGAGTACAAGTACATGGACAATGAGTACTGGTACATGGACAATGAGTACTGGTACATGGACAATGAGTACCGGTACATGGACAATGAGTACTGGTACATGGACAATGAGTACAGGTATATGGACAATGAGTACTGGTACATGGACAATGAGTACAGGTACATGGACAATGAGTACCGGTACATGTACAATGAGTACCCATACATGGACAATGAGTACAGGTGCATGGACAATGAGTACTGGTACATGGACAATGAGTACAGGTACATGGACAATGAGTACAGGTACATGGACAATGAGTACAGGTACATGGACAATGAGTACCCATACATGGACAATGAGTACAGGTACATGGACAATGAGTACCCATACATGGACAATGAGTACTGGTACATGGACAATGAGTACCCATACATGGACAATGAGTACAAGTACATGGACAATGAGTACTGGTACATGGACAATGAGTACTGGTACATGGACAATGAGTATCGGTACATGGACAATGAGTACCCATACATGGACAATGAGTACCGGTACATGGACAATGAGTACTGGTACATGGACAATGAGTACTGGTACATGGACAATGAGTACTGGTACATGGACAATGAGTACCCATACATGGACAATGAGTACAAGTACATGGACAATGAGTACTGGTACATGGACAATGAGTACCGGTACATGGACAATGAGTACTGGTACATGGACAATGAGTACCGGTACATGGACAATGAGTACTGGTACATGGACAATGAGTACCCATACATGGACAATGAGTACAGGTACATGGACAATGAGTACAGGTACATGGACAATGAGTACAGGTACATGGACAACGAGTACTGGTACATGGACAATGAGTACCGGTACATGGACAATGAGTACCGGTACATGGACAATGAGTACTGGTACATGGACAATGAGTACCGGTACATGGACAATGAGTACTGGTACATGGACAATGAGTACAGGTACATGGACAATGAGTACTGGTACATGGACAATGAGTACCGGTACATGGACAATGAGTACCCATACATGGACAATGAGTACAGGTGCATGGACAATGAGTACTGGTACATGGACAATGAGTACAGGTACATGGACAATGAGTACTGGTACATGGACAATGAGTACCGGTACATGGACAATGAGTACTGGTACATGGACAATGAGTACCGGTACATGGACAATGAGTACCCATACATGGACAATGAGTACTGGTACATGGACAATGAGTACTGGTACATGGACAATGAGTACCCATACATGGACAATGAGTACTGGTACATGGACAATGAGTACTGGTACATGGACAATGAGTACCGGTACATGGACAATGAGTACTGGTACATGGACAATGAGTACCGGTACATGGACAATGAGTACCGGTACATGGACAATGAGTACCCATACATGGACAATGAGTACAGGTACATGGACAATGAGTACAGGTACATGGACAATGAGTACTGGTACATGGACAATGAGTACTGGTACATGGACAATGAGTACCCATACATGGACAATGAGTACTGGTACATGGACAATGAGTACTGGTACATGGACAATGAGTACTGGTACATGGACAATGAGTACCCATACATGGACAATGAGTACCCATACATGGACAATGAGTACCCATACATGGACAATGAGTACCCATACATGGACAATGAGTACTGGTACATGGACAATGAGTACTGGTACATGGACAATGAGTACAGGTACATGGACAATGAGTACCGGTACATGGACAATGAGTACTGGTACATGGGCAATGAGTACCCATACATGGACAATGAGTACTGGTACATGGACAATGAGTACTGGTACATGGACAATGAGTACCCATACATGGACAATGAGTACTGGTACATGGACAATGAGTACCCATACATGGACAATGAGTACCCATACATGGACAATGAGTACTGGTACATGGACAATGAGTACCGGTACATGGACAATGAGTACTGGTACATGGACAATGAGTACCCATACATGGACAATGAGTACCCATACATGGACAATGAGTACAGGTACATGGACAATGAGTACCCATACATGGATAATGAGTACCGGTACATGGACAATGAGTTCCCATACATGGACAATGAGTACCGGTACATGGACAATGAGTACCCATACATGGACAATGAGTACCGGTACATGGACAATGAGTTCCCATACATGGACAATGAGTACAGGTACATGGACAATGAGTACAGGTACATGGACAATGAGTACTGGTACATGGACAATGAGTACCCATACATGGACAATGAGTACAGGTACATGGACGATGAGTACTGACTGGTACACAGACAATGAGTACAGGTACATGGACAATGAGTACAGGTACATGGACGATGAGTACTGACTGGTACACAGACAATGAGTACAGGTACATGGACAATGAGTACAGGTACATGGACAATGAGTACAGGTACATGGACAATTAGTACAGGTACATGGACAATGAGTACTGGTACATGGACAATGAGTACAGGTACATGGACAATGAGTACAGGTATATGGACAATGAGTACCGGTACATGGACAATGAGTACTGGTACATGGACAATGAGTACTGGTACATGGACAATGAGTACCCATACATGGACAATGAGTACTGGTACATGGACAATGAGTACTGGTACATGGACAATGAGTACTGGTACATGGACAATGAGTACCCATACATGGACAATGAGTACCCATACATGGACAATGAGTACCCATACATGGACAATGAGTACCCATACATGGACAATGAGTACTGGTACATGGACAATGAGTACTGGTACATGGACAATGAGTACAGGTACATGGACAATGAGTACCGGTACATGGACAATGAGTACTGGTACATGGGCAATGAGTACCCATACATGGACAATGAGTACTGGTACATGGACAATGAGTACTGGTACATGGACAATGAGTACCCATACATGGACAATGAGTACTGGTACATGGACAATGAGTACCCATACATGGACAATGAGTACCCATACATGGACAATGAGTACTGGTACATGGACAATGAGTACCGGTACATGGACAATGAGTACTGGTACATGGACAATGAGTACCCATACATGGACAATGAGTACCCATACATGGACAATGAGTACAGGTACATGGACAATGAGTACCCATACATGGATAATGAGTACCGGTACATGGACAATGAGTTCCCATACATGGACAATGAGTACCGGTACATGGACAATGAGTACCCATACATGGACAATGAGTACCGGTACATGGACAATGAGTTCCCATACATGGACAATGAGTACAGGTACATGGACAATGAGTACAGGTACATGGACAATGAGTACTGGTACATGGACAATGAGTACCCATACATGGACAATGAGTACAGGTACATGGACGATGAGTACTGACTGGTACACAGACAATGAGTACAGGTACATGGACAATGAGTACAGGTACATGGACGATGAGTACTGACTGGTACACAGACAATGAGTACAGGTACATGGACAATGAGTACAGGTACATGGACAATGAGTACAGGTACATGGACAATTAGTACAGGTACATGGACAATGAGTACTGGTACATGGACAATGAGTACAGGTACATGGACAATGAGTACAGGTATATGGACAATGAGTACCGGTACATGGACAATGAGTACTGGTACATTGACAATGAGTACAGGTACATGGACAATGAGTACAGGTACATGGACAATGAGTACAGGTACATGGGCAATGAGTACTGGTACATGGACAATGAGCACAGGTACATGGACAATGAGTACAGGTACATGGGCAATGAGTACTGGTACATGGACAATGAGTACTGGTACATGGACAATGAGTACCGGTACATGGACAATGAGTACCGGTACATGGACAATGAGTACTGGTACATGGACAATGAGTACCCATACATGGACAATGAGTACTGGTACATGGACAATGAGTACCGGTACATGGACAATGAGTACCCATACATGGACAATGAGTACCCATACATGGACAATGAGTACCCATACATGGACAATGAGTACCCATACATGGACAATGAGTACCGGTACATGGACAATGAGTACTGGTACATGGACAATGAGTACTGGTACATGGACAATGAGTACCCATACATGGACAATGAGTACAGGTACATGGACAATGAGTACCGGCACATGGACAATGAGCACAGGTACATGGACAATGAGTACCGGCACATGGACAATGAGTACAGGTACATGGACAATGAGTACTGGTACATGGACAATGAGTACCCATACATGGACAATGAGTACTGGTACATGGACAATGAGTACCGGTACATGGACAATGAGTACCCATACATGGACAATGAGTACTGGTACATGGACAATGAGTACCCATACATGGACAATGAGTACCCATACATGGACAATGAGTACCCATACATGGACAATGAGTACAGGTACATGGACAATGAGTACAGGTACATGGGCAATGAGTACAGGTACATGAACAATGAGTACTGGTACATGGACAATGAGTACTGGTACATGGACAATGAGTACTGGTACATGGACAATGAGTACCGGTACATGGACAATGAGTACAGGTACATGGACAATGAGTACAGGTACATGGACAATGAGTACAGGTACATGGACAATGAGTACCGGTACATGGACAATGAGTACTGGTACATGGACAATGAGTACTGGTACATGGACAATGAGTACCCATACATGGACAATGAGTACTGGTACATGGACTATGAGTACCCATACATGGACAATGAGTACTGGTACATGGACAATGAGTACTGGTACATGGACAATGTGTACAGGTACATGGACAATGAGTACTGGTACATGGACAATGAGTACTGGTACATGGACAATGAGTACTGGTACATGGACAATGAGTACCCATACATGGACAATGAGTACAGGTACATGGACAATGAGTACCAGTACATGGACAATGAGTACCGGTACATGGACAATGAGTACAGGTACATGGACAATGAGTACTGGTACATGGACAATGAGTACCCATACATGGACAATGAGTACTGGTACATGGACAATGAGTACCCATACATGGACAATGAGTACTGGTACATGGACAATGAGTACCCATACATGGACAATGAGTACTGGTACATGGACAATGAGTACCCATACATGGACAATGAGTACTGGTACATGGACAATGAGTACTGGTACATGGACAATGAGTACAGGTACATGGACAATGAGTACAGGTACATGGACAATGAGTACTGGTACATGGACAATGAGTACATGTACATGGACAATGAGTACTGGTACATGGACAATGAGTACCCATACATGGACAATGAGTACTGGTACATGGACAATGAGTACCGGTACATGGACAATGAGTACTGGTACATGGACAATGAGTACCCATACATGAACAATGAGTACCCATACATGGACAATGAGTACCGGTACATGAACAATGAGTACTGGTACATGGACAATGAGTACCGGTACATGGACAATGAGTACCGGTACATGGACAATGAGTACCGGTACATGAACAATGAGTACAGGTACGTGGACAATGAGTACCGGTACATGGACAATGAGTACCCATACATGGACAATGAGTACCGGTACATGGACAATGAGTACCGGCACATGGACAATGAGTACCCATACATGGACAATGAGTACTGGTACATGGACAATGAGTACCCATACATGGACAATGAGTACTGGTACATGGACAATGAGTACCCATACATGGACAATGAGTACTGGTACATGGACAATGAGTACTGGTACATGGACAATGAGTACTGGTACATGGACAATGAGTACTGGTACATGGACAATGAGTACCGGTACATGGACAATGAGTACCGGTACATGGACGATGAGTACCGGTTCACGGCGTACAATTTACAATTTCCTCTATCTGTGTCCATCAAATAGAGTGCATAGCAGTAATCATTTATTAGTGCATTTAATTATGAGCAACCTCACCTGCCTTTGTTAATTGGAATTGAAAAACTTAATTTCCATTTTATTAATATTCGAATACGATTTTAACATTCGAATATTTGATTATTAATGCTATCCCTAGTTTATACAGATTGGATAACAGCTAAAGGAATTAGCAACCTATTTAGGATACTAAATGCAGGTTAGTTTTATGTTTTCGAATGCATACGGACAGGTATACCACTTTATGCCTGCTTTCAAGTCTTTGAACAATAAAAACAGGAGCAAAACAATTGTGCTGAACAACAGAGAAATATCATAAATTAGTTACAATTGTTGCCGAATCATTTTCTTTGTCACTTTTAAGCAGCGTCATGAGTTGATGTTGGCAGGCATCCAGATCTCCTGTAGACAGATATAGGCCGGCTACGTCCAACATTATCTGTGAACATACAACGTAAAGGCAACCATTCAAACTGTTATCTGTGAACATACAACGTAGAGGCAACCATTCAAACTGTTATCTGTGAACATACAACGTAAAGCAACCATTCAAACTGTTATCTCTGAACATACAACATAAAGCAACCATTCAAACTGTAATCTGTGAACATACAACGTAAAGCAACCATTCAAACTGTAATCTGTGAACATACAACATAAAGCAACCATTCAAACTGTAATCTGTGAACATACAACGTAAAGGCAACCATTCAAACTGTTATCTGTGAACATACAACGTAAAGCAACCATTCAAACTGTAATCTGTGAACATACAACGTAAAGCAACCATTCAAACTGTTATCTGTGAACATACAACGTAAAGCAACCATTCAAACTGTTATCTCTGAACATACAACATAAAGCAACCATTCAAACTGTAATCTGTGAACATACAACGTAAAGCAACCATTCAAACTGTAATCTGTGAACATACAACATAAAGCAACCATTCAAACTGTAATCTGTGAACATACAACGTAAAGGCAACCATTCAAACTGTTATCTGTGAACATACAACGTAAAGCAACCATTCAAACTGTAATCTGTGAACATACAACGTAAAGCAACCATTCAAACTGTAATCTGTGAACATACAACGTAAAGGCAACCATTCAAACTGTAATCTGTGAACATACAACGTAAAGCAACCATTCAAACTGTTATCTGTGAACATACAACGTAAAGCAACCATTCAAACTGTTATCTGTGAACATACAACGTAGAGCAACCATTCAAACTGTCAGTATACATGTTTCTAGCATAAAACAAGAAAATATCAACCTTTTACTCACAAGAGATGTCTACTCGTCCCACAAGAGATGTTTACTCGTCCCATAAGAGATGTTTACTCGTCCCATAAGAGATGTTTACTCGTCCCACAAGAGATGTCTACTCGTCCCATAAGAGATGTCTACTCGTCCCATAAGAGATGTTTACTCGTCCCATAAGAGATGTTTACTCGTCCCATAAGAGATGTTTACTCGTCCCATAAGAGATGTTTACTCGTCCCATAAGAGATGTTTACTCGTCCCATAAGAGATGTTTACTCGTCCCATAAGAGATGTTTACTCGTCCCACAAGAGATGTTTACTCGTCCCACAAGAGATGTTTTCTTGTCCCATAAGAGATGTTTACTCGTCCCATGTGTATTTAGTGTTACAAGTGGTGTTTATCATGTGTATTTAGTGTTACAAGTGATGTTTATCATGTGTATATAGTGTTACAAGTGATGTTTATCATGTGTATTTAGTGTTACAAGTGATGTTTATGTGTTACAAGTGATGTTTACCATGTGTGTATAGTGTTACAAGTGATGTTTACCATGTGTGTATAGTGTTACAAGTGATGTTTATCATGTGTGTATAGTGTTACAAGTGATGTTTACCATGTGTATATAGTGTTACAAGTGATGTTTACCATGTGTATTTAGTGTTACAAGTGATGTTTATGTGTTACAAGTGATGTTTATCATGTGTATTTAGTGTTACAAGTGATGTTTATCATGTGTGTATAGTGTTACAAGTGATGTTTATCATGTGTATTTAGTGTTACAAGTGATGTTTATCATGTGTATTTAGTGTTACAAGTGGTGTTTATCATGTGTATTTAGTGTTACAAGTGGTGTTTATCATGTGTATTTAGTGTTACAAGTGATGTTTATCATGTGTATTTAGTGTTACAAGTGATGTTTATCATGTGTATTTAGTGTTACAAGTGATGTTTATCATGTGTATTTAGTGTTACAAGTGATGTTTATCATGTGTATTTAGTGTTACAAGTGATGTTTACCATATGTGTATAGTGTTACAAGTGATGTTTATCATGTGTATTTAGTGTTACAAGTGATGTTTATCATGTGTATTTAGTGTTACAAGTGATGTTTATCATGTGTGTATAGTGTTACAAGTGATGTTTATCATGTGTATTTAGTGTTACAAGTGGTGTTTATCATGTGTATTTAGTGTTACAAGTGATGTTTATCATGTGTATTTAGTGTTACAAGTGATGTTTATCATGTGTATTTAGTGTTATAAGTGATGTTTATCATGTGTATTTAGTGTTACAAGTGATGTTTATCATGCGTATTTAGTAGGGATGTCAACGAGTAGTGATTTTGGTACTCGAGTACTTGGAAAGGTATTCGATCGAGTACTCGAGTACTCGGTTACCGTTACCGTGGATTATGCTTCTTGTCTCGTCAATCAGATTGGTCCTGCTTTTAATCAATTCATTGCTTTGATGTCTTGTCCAGTACTTCCATACCACATATTTAGGTGGAGGCATTCTCACAATTCACTTATATTACTATACTACTATTATATTCTAAAGATCTCTTCACAGTTTAACAGCGTTAACGTTAATGGCAAAAGTTACGATATTTATTATTTAACAACTATTTCGGTATTGCCCTGCTATGGGTAGCTGCTTAAAGTTTTAAATTGAGTAATCAATTAAGAGTCAATTATAACATCAAAACAAGTTCCGACCACCAGACAAAAGATGCCATTCACACGACAGACAATCTGACGACCCGCCTCAGTAGTGACGACAATGATAAAATAATTTGCATCAAAGTTACGCTTCCCAATTAAGTTGAATCAACACCTTAATTATTCGGTCACTGTAGCTCTGTGTGATATACAGGTATTGTTAATCACCATGACACGCTGTATATTGCATTGTTTGGTACAGCGGAAGTTTCGCTGATCCCACTGATCACGATTTGTTCACAGGCAACTCCGTATTTGCGCAAAATAAAGATTTGTTGATTTTATTTTGCTTAACCTAGTACTCGATTATCTGAAAAGTATTCGATACTCGGACGTTCGATCGAGTACTCGAGTACTCGTTGACATCCCTAGTATTTAGTGTTACAAGTGATGTTTATCATGTGTGTATAGTGTTACAAGTGATGTTTATCATGTGTGTATAGTGTTACAAGTGATGTTTATCATGTGTATTTAGTGTTACAAGTGATGTTTATCATGTGTATATAGTGTTACAAGTGATGTTTACCATGTGTGTATAGTGTTACAAGTGATGTTTACCATGTGTGTATAGTGTTACAAGTGATGTTTACCATGTGTGTATAGTGTTACAAGTGATGTTTACCATGTGTGTATAGTGTTACAAGTGATGTTTATCATGTGTGTATAGTGTTACAAGTGATGTTTACCATGTGTGTATAGTGTTACAAGTGATGTTTACCATGTGTATTTAGTGTTACAAGTGATGTTTACCATGTGTGTATAGTGTTACAAGTGATGTTTACCATGTGTGTATAGTGTTACAAGTGATGTTTATCATGTGTATTTAGTGTTACAAGTGATGTTTACCATGTGTATATAGTGTTACAAGTGATGTTTACCATGTGTGTATAGTGTTACAAGTGATGTTTACCATGTGTGTATAGTGTTACAAGTGATGTTTACCATGTGTATTTAGTGTTACAAGTGATGTTTACCATGTGTGTATAGTGTTACAAGTGGTGTTTATCATGTGTATTTAGTGTTACAAGTGATGTTTATCATGTGTATATAGTGTTACAAGTGATGTTTACCATGTGTATTTAGTGTTACAAGTGATGTTTACCATGTGTATTTAGTGTTACAAGTGATGTTTACCATGTGTATTTAGTGTTACAAGTGATGTTTACCATGTGTATTTAGTGTTACAAGTGGGCTAAAGGCAACATGTTTTATGTTACAATTTTTCTCATTAGCAAGTTAAACTTTGCAGCAAATTAGCTTCTCCACCTCCCCTCCCCCGCTCCCACCCCCATACACTGCAATACCAAATAAGTTGGCATCAAAACTGAAACATTGTTAGTTGTACTTTGCCATATGGCCTATGGAATACATTTCCATGGTAACTTGGTACACAACATACCTTCCCATCATTTTCGTTGTATACGAGAGCCTCCTTGTAGAATGTAATAGCCTTGTCGTATTCTCTCTGGTTGTTCGTGTGCCGAGCCATCTGACAACATATACTGCAAACAACGAAATACTGATGCTCACAAAAAGCCAAAAATATATGGAGAATATTTAGGTAAGTTGGGGAAAATAGACAAGGCGAACTGAGCCTTGTATTTTTTCGGAGATGAGCATAATTTATATTTATCAGACAATAACCTAATATTCTATAGTGGTATACTGCAGCCAGATGTAGACAGGCTAAGTGGTATCCTGCAGTCAGATGTAGGCATGTTAAGTGGTATCCTGCAGTCAGATGTAGGCAGGCTATGTGGTATCCTGCAGTCAGATGTAGGCAGGCTATGTGGTATCCTGCAGTCAGATGTAGGCAGGCTAAGTGGTATCCTGCAGCCAGATGTAGGCAGGCTAAGTGGTATCCTGCAGCCAGATGTAGGCAGGCTAAATGGTATCCTGCAGCCAGATGTAGGCAGGCTAAGTGGCAGCCAGATGTAGACAGGCTAAGTAGTATCCTGCAGCCAGATGTAGGCAGGCTAAGTGGTATCCTGCAGTCAGATGTAGGCAGGCTAAGTGGTATCCTGCAGTCAGATGTAGGCAGGCTAAGTGGTATCCTGCAGTCAGATGTAGGCAGGCTAAGTGGTATCCTGCAGTCAGATGTAGACAGGCTAAGTGGTATCCTGCAATCAGATGTAGGCAGGCTAAGTGGCAGCCAGATGTAGGCAGGCTAAGTAGTATCCTGCAGCCAGATGTAGGCAGGCTAAGTAGTATCCTGCAGCCAGATGTAGGCAGGCTAAATGGTATCCTGCAGCCAGATGTAGGCAGGCTAAGTAGTATCCTGCAGCCAGATGTAGGCAGGCTAAGTGGCAGCCAGATGTAGGCAGGCTATGTAGGCAGGCTAAGTGGCAGCCATATGTAGGCAGGCTAAGTAGTATCTTGCAGCCAGATGTAGGCAGGCTAAATGGCAGCCAGATGTAGGCAGGCTAAGTGGTATCCTGCAGCCAGATGTAGGTAGGCTAAGTGGTATCCTGCAGTCAGATGTAGGCAGGCTAAGTAGTATCCTGCAGCCAGATGTAGGTAGGCTAAGTAGTATCCTGTAGACAGATGTAGGCAGGCTAAGTGGTATCCTGCAGTCAGATGTAGGCAGGCTAAGTGGTATCCTGCAGCCAGATGTAGACAGGTTAAGTGGTATCCTGCAGCCAGATGTAGGCAGGCTAAGTGGTATCCTGCAGCCAGATGTAGGCAGGCTAAGTGGTATCCTGCAGTCAGATGTAGGCAGGCTAAGTGGTATCCTGCAGTCAGATGTAGGCAGGCTAAGTGGTATCCTGCAGCCAGATGTAGACAGGCTAAGTGGTATCCTGCAGCCAGATGTAGACAGGTTAAGTGGTATCCTGCAGCCAGATGTAGGCAGGCTAAGTGGTATCCTGCAGCCAGATGTAGGCAGGCTAAGTGGTATCCTGCAGCCAGGCTAGGTGGTATCCTGCAGCCAGATGTAGGCAGGCTAAGTGGTATCCTGCAGTCAGATGTAGGCAGGCTATGTGGTATCCTGCAGTCAGATGTAGGCAGGCTAAGTGGTATCCTGCAGCCAGATGTAGACAGGCTAAGTGGTATCCTGCAGCCAGATGTAGACAGGTTAAGTGGTATCCTGCAGCCAGATGTAGGCAGGCTAAGTGGTATCCTGCAGCCAGATGTAGGCAGGCTAAGTGGTATCCTGCAGCCAGATGTAGGCAGGCTAAGTGGTATCCTGCAGCCAGATGTAGGCAGGCTAAGTGGCAGCCAGATGTAGGCAGGCTAAATGGTATCCTGCAGCCAGATGTAGACAGGCTAAGTGGTATCCTGCAGTCAGATGTAGACAGGCTAAGTGGTATCCTGCAGCCATATGTAGACAGGCTAAGTGGTATCCTGCAGCCAGATGTAGGCAGGCTAAGTGGTATCCTGCAGCCAGGCTAAGTGGTATCCTGCAGCCAGATGTAGACAGGCTAAGTGGTATCCTGCAGCCAGATGTAGGCAGGCTAAGTGGTATCCTGCAGCTAGGCTAAGTGGTATCCTGCAGCCAGATGTAGACAGGCTAAGTGGTATCCTGCAGCCAGATGTAGGCAGGCTAAGTGGTATCCTGCAGCCAGGCTAAGTGGTATCCTGCAGCCAGATGTAGACAGGCTAAGTGGTATCCTGCAGCCAGATGTAGACAGGCTAAGTGGTATCCTGCAGCCATATGTAGGCAGGCTAAGTGGTATCCTGCAGCCAGATATAGGCAGGCTAAGTGGTATCCTGTAGACAGATGTAGGCAGGCTAAGTGGTATCCTGCAGCCAGGCTAAGTGGTATCCTGCAGTCAGGTGTAGGCAGGCTAAGTGGTATCCTGTAGACAGATGTAGGCAGGCTAAGTGGTATCCTGCAGCCAGATGTAGGTAGGCTAAGTAGTATCCTGCAGCCAGATGTAGGTAGGCTAAGTGGTACCCTGCAGCCAGATGTAGGTAGGCTAAGTAGTATCCTGCAGCCAGATGTAGACAGGCTAAGTGGTATCCTGCAGCCAGATGTAGGCAGGCTAAGTGGTATCCTGTAGACAGATGTAGACAGGCTAAGTGGTATCCTGCAGCCAGATGTAGGTAGGCTAAGTGGTATCCTGCAGCCAGATGTAGGCAGGCTAAGTGGTATCCTGCAGCCAGATGTAGGCAGGCTAAGTGGTATCCTGCAGCCAGATGTAGGCAGGCTAAGTGGTATCCTGCAGCCAGATGTAGGCAGGCTAAGTGGTATCCTGTAGACAGATGTAGACAGGCTAAGTGGTATCCTGCAGCCAGATGTAGGCAGGCTAAGTGGTATCCTGCAGCCAGATGTAGGCAGGCTAAGTGGCAGCCAGATGTAGGCAGGCTAAGTGGTATCCTGTAGACAGATGTAGACAGGCTAAGTGGTATCCTGCAGCTAGGCTAAGTGGTATCCTGCAGCCAGATGTAGACAGGCTAAGTGGTATCCTGCAGCCAGATGTAGGCAGGCTAAGTGGTATCCTGCAGCCAGGCTAAGTGGTATCCTGCAGCCAGATGTAGACAGGCTAAGTGGTATCCTGCAGCCAGATGTAGACAGGCTAAGTGGTATCCTGCAGCCATATGTAGGCAGGCTAAGTGGTATCCTGCAGCCAGATATAGGCAGGCTAAGTGGTATCCTGTAGACAGATGTAGGCAGGCTAAGTGGTATCCTGCAGCCAGGCTAAGTGGTATCCTGCAGTCAGGTGTAGGCAGGCTAAGTGGTATCCTGTAGACAGATGTAGGCAGGCTAAGTGGTATCCTGCAGCCAGATGTAGGTAGGCTAAGTAGTATCCTGCAGCCAGATGTAGGTAGGCTAAGTGGTATCCTGCAGCCAGATGTAGGTAGGCTAAGTAGTATCCTGCAGCCAGATGTAGGTAGGCTAAGTGGTATCCTGCAGCCAGATGTAGGTAGGCTAAGTAGTATCCTGCAGCCAGATGTAGACAGGCTAAGTGGTATCCTGCAGCCAGATGTAGGCAGGCTAAGTGGTATCCTGCAGCCAGATGTAGGTAGTGGTAGGTAGGTTTATCCGGTTATATATAATCTTGATTTACCGCCATAAATGAGATGATAGATGGAACGGATGATTGCACAACTGTTACAGTACAATATATGATACACAGTGGAAACATAACAAAAATTGACCTGTGAGGAAGGTAAATGTCATGCACAAGAAACTATGACATGTGAGGAAGGTAAATGTCCTGCACAAGAAACTATGACATGTGAGGAAGGTAAATGTCCTGCACAAGAAACTATGACATGTGAGGTAGGTAAATGTCCTGCACAAGAAATTATGACATGTGAGGTAGGTAAATGTCCTGCACAAGAAATTATGACATGTGAGGTAGGTAAATGTCCGGCACAATAAACTATGACCCATGAGGAAGGTAAATGTCCTGCACAAGAAACTATGACCCGTGAGGAAGGTAAATGTCATGTACAAGAAACTATGACATGTGAGGAAGGTAAATGTCCTGCACAAGAAATTATGACATGTGAGGAAGGTAAATGTCCGGCACAAGAAATTATGACATGTGAGGAAGGTAAATGTCCTGCACAAGAAACTATGACCCATGAGGAAGGTAAATGTCATGTACAAGAAACTATGACATGTGAGGAAGGTAAATGTCCTGCACAAGAAATTATGACATGTGAGGAAGGTAAATGTCTGGCACAAGAAATTATGACATGTGAGGAAGGTAAATGTCCTGCACAAGAAACCATGACATGTGAGGTAGGTAAATGTCCTGCACAAGAAACCATGACATGTGAGGTAGGTAAATGTCCTGCACAAGAAATTATGACATGTGAGGAAGGTAAATGTCCTGCACAAGAAACCATGACATGTGAGGAAGGTAAATGTCCTGCACAAGAAATTATGACATGTGAGGAAGGTAAATGTCCTGCACAAGAAATTATGACATGTGAGGAAGGTAAATGTCCTGCACAAGAAATTATGACATGTGAGGTAGGTAAATGTCCTGCACAAGAAACTATGACATGTGAGGTAAGTAAATGTCCTGCACAAGAAACTATGACATGTGAGGTAAGTAAATGTCCTGCACAAGAAATTATGACATGCGAGGAAGGTAAATGTCCTGCACAAGAAACCATGACATGTGAGGTAGGTAAATGTCCTGCACAAGAAACCATGACATGTGAGGTAGGTAAATGTCCTGCACAAGAAATTATGACATGTGAGGAAGGTAAATGTCCTGCACAAGAAACTATAGCATGTGAGGAAGGTAAATGTCCTGCACAAGAAACCATGACATGTGAGGTAGGTAAATGTCCTGCACAAGAAACCATGACATGTGAGGTAGGTAAATGTCCTGCACAAGAAACCATGACATGTGAGGTAGGTAAATGTCCTGCACAAGAAATTATGACATGTGAGGAAGGTAAATGTCCTGCACAAGAAACTATAGCATGTGAGGAAGGTAAATGTCCTGCACAAGAAACCATGACATGTGAGGTAGGTAAATGTCCTGCACAAGAAACCATGACATGTGAGGTAGGTAAATGTCCTGCACAAGAAACCATGACATGTGAGGTAGGTAAATGTCCTGCACAAGAAATTATGACATGTGAGGAAGGTAAATGTCCTGCACAAGAAACTATAGCATGTGAGGAAGGTAAATGTCCTGCACAAGAAACTATGACATGCGAGGTAAGTAAATGTCCTGCACAAGAAACTATGACATGTGAGGTAGGTAAATGTCCTGCACAAGAAACTATGACATGTGAGGTAGGTAAATGTCCTGCACAAGAAATTATGACATGTGAGGTAGGTAAATGTCCTGCACAAGACACTATAGCATGAGAGGAAGGTAAATGTCATGTACAAGAAACTATGACATGTGAGGTAGGTAAATGTCCTGCACAAGAAACTATAGCATGTGAGGTAGGTAAATGTCCTGCACAAGAAACTATGACATGTGAGGAAGGTAAATGTCCTGCACAAGAAACTATGACCCATGAGGAAGGTAAATGTCCTGCACAAGAAACTATGACATGTGAGGAAGGTAAATGTCCGGCACAAGAAACTATGACATGTGAGGAAGGTAAATGTCCTGCACAAGAAACTATGACCCATGAGGAAGGTAAATGTCCTGCACAAGAAACTATGACATGTGAGGAAGGTAAATGTCCGGCACAAGAAACTATGACATGTGAGGAAGGTAAATGTCCTGCACAAGAAACTATGACATGTGAGGAAGGTAAATGTCCGGCACAAGAAACTATGACATGTGAGGAAGGTAAATGTCCTGCACAAGAAACTATGACCCATGAGGAAGGTAAATGTCATGTACAAGAAACTATGACATGTGAGGAAGGTAAATGTCCTGCACAAGAAACCATGAGATGTGAGGAAGGTAAATGTCCTGCACAAGAAACTATGACCTATGAGGTAGGTGATTGTTACATACAAGAAACCATGACCTATGAGGTAGGTGATTGTTACATACAAGAAACCATGACCTATGAGGTAGGTGATTGTTACTTACAAGAAACCATGACCTATGAGGTAGGTGATTGTTACATACAAGAAACCATGACCTATGAGGTAGGTGATTGTTACATACAAGAAACCATGACCTATGAGGTAGGTGATTGTTACATACAAGAAACCATTACATGTGAGGTAGGTGATTGTTACATACAAGAAACCATGACCTATGAGGTAGGTGATTGTTACATACAAGAAACCATGACATGTGAGGTAGGTGATTGTTACATACAAGAAACCATGACATGTGAGGTAGGTGATTGTATTGAACAAGAAACCATGATTTTTGAGGTAGGCGATTGTCATGTATGTAAGAAACTCTCAAAGTATTGATGGGGGAGGGGATAAAGTCGTTAAATGTAACTCTGTGATAATGTATACAGTTAGTTTGCAAGGAAAGTACAACTTACTCAGCGGCCAGTTGTTTCTGGCCTGTGACAGCATCTGGTTGCTCTACCTGCACTCTCTTTAGTACCCTGTGCATACAAAACAACAAATTATTCTGCTTACTGTAAAACAACATGTACAGCCGTGATGTAATGGATACGGTATCTACTGGTTACTGTATAACAACATGTATAGCGTGGTGTAATGGATACGGTATCCACTGGTTACTGTATAACAACATGTAAAGCCGTGGTGTAATGGATACGGTATCCACTGGTTACTGTATAACAACATGTATAGCCATGGTGTAATGGATACGGTATCCACTGGTTACTGTATAACAACATGTATAGCGTGGTGTAATGGATACGGTATCCACTGGTTACTGTATAACAACATGTACAGCCGTGATGTAATGGATACGGTATCCACTTCTTACTGTATAACAACATGTACAGCCGTGATGTAATGGATACGGTATCCACTGGTTACTGTATAACAACATGTATAGCCATGGTGTAATGGATACGGTATCCACTGGTTACTGTATAACAACATGTATAGCCGTGGTGTAATGGATACGGTATCCACTGGTTACTGTATAACAACATGTACAGCTGTGATGTAATGGATACGGTATCCACTGGTTACTGTATAACAACATGTACAGCCGTGATGTAATGGATACGGTATCCACTGGTTACTGTATAACAACATGTACAGCCGTGGTGTAATGGATACGGTATCCACTGGTTACTGTATAACAACATGTACAGCCGTGGTGTAATGGATACGGTATCCACTGGTTACTGTATAACAACATGTACAGCCGTGGTGTAATGGATACGGTATTCACTGGTTACCGTAAAACAACATGTACAGCTGTGGTGTAATGGATATGGTATCAACTGTTTACTGTATAACAACATGTACAGCCGTGGTGTAATGGATACGGTATCCATTGGTTACTGTATAACAACATGTACAGCCGTGGTGTAATGGATATGGTATCAACTGTTTACTGTATAACAACATGTACAGTAGTGGTGTACTGGATACGTATTCACCATGTAATCAAGACGTTGTGAGTTCAAATCCCGACAGAAACAACGGTGATGATATCAAGACAAGATTCATAAATAAACATTGCCCATTTTCTCTCTCCCTCATGGCAGTGGACTCGAGATTGCCCCTTCTCTCTCTCCCTCATGGCAGTGGACTCGAGAGTGATTAAACTAATGTTTCAAGAACTTCTTTGGCAATCGAGCTAATAAATAAATTTGCATAGACAATTTATTGTTGTTGTGCTTGCTGATGCTGTGCATATATATGTAGAGTAAGTTTTACAATATATACGGTATGCATATGGTATATATATATGTAGGGTAAGTTTTACAATATATACGGTATGCATGTGGTGTATATATATATATGTAGAGTAAGCTTTACAATATATACGGTATGCATGTGGTATATATATATATATATATATATATATGTAGAGTCAAGTTTTACAATATATACGGTATGCATGTGATATATATGTAGAGTAAGTTTTACAATATATACGGTATACATGTGATATATATATATATGTAGAGTAAGTTGTACAATTTATACAGTATGCATGTTGTATATATGTATATATATATGTAGAATAAGTTTTACAATATATACGGTATGCATGTGGTATATGTAGAGTAAGTTTTACAATATATACGGTAGTCATGTGGTATATATAACATTGAATATCTTCCTACCTTGCCTGCATTTCCCTTGCCTTGGTGAGAGATAACATGGCATCTTCCATACGTTCGTTCTTCTCGTATATCTTGGCCAGTAACACCATGTACTTTGTATGCTCCATCATAATATCCAACTCTCCATCTGTAACAATATGTCCTAGATATGAATAAATTATCATACTATTTGTGTGCACCAGTTTTTACTATTTTTGTTGCCATGGAAACTAGAGGTGAGTACCTGGAAAGAAAAAGTACCACGGTATTGAGTGGTACATTGCTCGGTATACTATGGTATTGAGTTACAGACCGTGGTACATAGCTCGTATACTATGGTATTGAGTTACAGACCGTGGTACATAGCTCGTATACCACGGTATTGAGTTACAGACCGTGGTACATTGCTCGGTATACCACGGTATTGAGTTACAGACCGTGGTACATTGCTCGGTATACCATGGTATTGAGTTACAGACCGTGGTACATAGCTCGTATACCACGGTATTGAGTTACAGACCGTGGTACATAGCTCGTATACCATGGTATTGAGTTACAGACCGTGGTACATAGCTCGGTATACCACGGTATGCGGGATGCACAGGACGGGACAAGACAGACAAGAGCAATCCTAAATAATGCCCTATCGATTTTTCACGACCTAGAATCGTCGGGCACGGCCACGTTGGAATATCGTCGCTGAGCAGCGGGTCTCATCCGAGATTTACTAAATTCAGTCAATTTATATAATTTCAGAAAACATTTATATTAATATTTTATCATGTTTATTATATATATTTAGTAAATATTAGTGCAAGTATTTGGTTGCCGGTACAACTAATACACAAACCAGGAGTTTCATGAAAATATCTTTACGTTAATAATTTCTACAGGGTAACTTACTTTGTTCTTCCTCCAGTGCGACCTTGAGAACTTTCTCGGCTTTGTCGTACTGCCTCAACTTCAACAACAGCTCAGCCAAGTCATACCTGCCCGGATATAATACTCACAGTCATACCTGCCCAGATATAATACTCACAGTCATACCTGCCCAGATATAATACTCATAGTCATACCTGCCCAGATATAATACTCACAGTCATACCAGCCCGGATATAATACTGTCATACCTGCCCAGATATAATACTCACAGTCATACCTGCCCGGATATAATACTGTCATACCTGCCCAGATATAATACTCACAGTCATACCTGCCCGGATATAATACTGTCATACCTGCCCAGATATAATACTCACAGTCATACCTGCCCGGATATAATACTCACAGTCATACCTGCCCGGATATAATACTGTCATACCTGCCCAGATATAATACTCATAGTCATACCTGCCCAGATATAATACTCACAGTCATACCTGCCCGGATATAATACTGTCATACCTGCCCAGATATAATACTCATAGTCATACCTGCCCAGATATAATACTCACAGTCATACCTGCCCGGATATAATACTGTCATACCTGCCCGGATATAATACTGTCATACCTGCCCAGATATAATACTCACAGTCATACCTGCCCGGATATAATACTCACAGTCATACCAGCCCGGATATAATACTCACAGTCATACCTGCCCGGATATAATACTGTCATACCTGCCCAGATATAATACTGTCATACCTGCCCGGATATAATACTGTCATACCTGCCCAGATATAATACTCATAGTCATACCTGCCCGGATATAATACTCACAGTCATACCTGCCCAGATATAATACTCACAGTCATACCTGCCCAGATATAATACTCACAGTCATACCTGCCCAGATATAATACTCATAGTCATACCTGCCCGGATATAATACTCATAGTCATACCTGCCCAGATATAATACTCACAGTCATACCTGCCCAGATATAATACTCACAGTCATACCTGCCCAGATATAATACTCATAGTCATACCTGTCCAGATATAATACTCACAGTCATACCTGCCCAGATATAATACTCACAGTCATACCTGCCCAGATATAATACTCATAGTCATATCTGCCCGGATATAATACTGTCATACCTGCCCATATATAATACTCACAGTCATACCTGCACGGATATAATACTGTCATACCTGCCCGGATATAATACTGTCATACCTGCCCAGATATAATACTCATAGTCATACCTGCCCGGATATAATACTGTCATACCTGCCCAGATATAATACTCACAGTCATACCTGCCCAGATATAATACTCATAGTCATACCTGCCCGGATATAATACTGTCATACCTGCCCAGATATAATACTGTCATACCTGCCCGGATATAATACTGTCATACCTGCCCAGATATAATACTCACAGTCATACCTGCCCAGATATAATACTCACAGTCATACCTGCCCAGATATAATACTCATAGTCATACCTGTCCAGATATAATACTCATAGTCATACCTGCCCAGATATAATACTCACAGTCATACCTGCCCAGATATAATACTCACAGTCATACCTGCCCAGATATAATACTCACAGTCATACCTGCCCAGATATAATACTCACAGTCATACCTGCCCAGATATAATACTCATAGTCATATCTGCCCGGATATAATACTGTCATACCTGCCCATATATAATACTCACAGTCATACCTGCCCGGATATAATACTGTCATACCTGCCCGGATATAATACTGTCATACCTACCCAGATATAATACTCATAGTCATACCTGCCCGGATATAATACTGTCATACCTGCCCGGATATAATACTGTCATAACTGCCCAGATATAATACTCATAGTCATACCTGCCCAGATATAATACAGTCATACCTGCCCGGATATAATACTCACAGTCATACCTGCCTGGATATAATACTCATAGTCATACCTGCCCAGATATAATACAGTCATACCTGCCCAGATATAATACTCACAGTCATACCTGCCCAGATATAATACTCATAGTCATACCTGCCCAGATATAATACTCACAGTCATACCTGCCCGGATATAATACTGTCATACCTGCCCGGATATAATACTGTCATACCTGCCCAGATATAATACTCACAGTCATACCTGCCTGGATATAATACTCATAGTCATACCTGCCCAGATATAATACAGTCATACCTGCCCAGATATAATACTCACAGTCATACCTGCCCAGATATAATACTCATAGTCATACCTGCCCAGATATAATACAGTCATACCTGCCCAGATATAATACTCACAGTCATACCTGCCCAGATATAATACTCATAGTCATACCTGCCCAGATATAATACTCATAGTCATACCTGCCCGGATATAATACTCACAGTCATACCTGCCCGGATATAATACTCACAGTCATACCTGCCCGGATATAATACTCACAGTCATACCTGCCCGGATATAATACTCAGTCATACCTGCCCAGATATAATACTCATAGTCATACCTGCCCGGATATAATACTCACAGTCATACCTGCCCAGATATAATACTCACAGTCATACCTGCCCAGATATAATACTCACAGTCATACCTGCCCAGATATAATACTCACAGTCATACCTGCCCAGATATAATACTCACAGTCATACCTGCCCAGATATAATACTCACAGTCATACCTGCCCAGATATAATACTCACAGTCATACCTGCCCAGATATAATACTCAGTCATACCTGCCCGGATATAATACTGTCATACATGCCCAGATATAATACTCACAGTCATACCTGCCCAGATATAATACTCACAGTCATACCTGCCCAGATATAATACTCACAGTCATACCTGCCCATATATAATACTCATAGTCATACCTGCCCGGATATAATACTCACAGTCATACCTGCCCAGATATAATACTCATAGTCATACCTGCCCAGATATAATACTCACAGTCATACCTGCCCAGATATAATACTCACAGTCATACCTGCCCAGATATAATACTCACAGTCATACCTGCCCAGATATAATACTCACAGTCATACCTGCCCAGATATAATACTCAGTCATACCTGCCCGGATATAATACTGTCATACATGCCCAGATATAATACTCACAGTCATACCTGCCCAGATATAATACTCACAGTCATACCTGCCCAGATATAATACTCACAGTCATACCTGCCCATATATAATACTCATAGTCATACCTGCCCGGATATAATACTCACAGTCATACCTGCCCAGATATAATACTCATAGTCATACCTGCCCAGATATAATACTCACAGTCATACCTGCCCAGATATAATACTCACAGTCATACCTGCCCGGATATAATACTCACAGTCATACCTGCCCAGATATAATACTCACAGTCATACCTGCCCAGATATAATACTCACAGTCATACCTGCCCAGATATAATACTCACAGTCATACCTGCCCAGATATAATACTCACAGTCATACCTGTCCGGATATAATACAGTCATACCTGCCCGGATATAATACAGTCATACCTGTCCAGATATAATACTCACAGTCATACCTGCCCAGATATAATACAGTCATACCTGCCCGGATATAATACTCACAGTCATACCTGCCCAGATATAATACTCACAGTCATACCTGCCCAGATATAATACTCATAGTCATACCTGCCCAGATATAATACTCACAGTCATACTTGCCCGGATATAATACAGTCATACCTGCCGGATATAATACAGTCATACCTGTCCAGATATAATACTCACAGTCATACCTGCCCAGATATAATACAGTCATACCTGCCCAGATATAATACTCATAGTCATACCTGCCCAGATATAATACTCACAGTCATACCTGCCCAGATATAATACTCATAGTCATACCTGCCCAGATATAATACTCACAGTCATACCTGCCCAGATATAATACAGTCATACCTGCCCAGATATAATACAGTCATACCTGCCCAGATATAATACTCACAGTCATACCTGCCCAGATATAATACTCACAGTCATACCTGCCCGGATATAATACTCACAGTCATACCTGCCCAGATATAATACTCACAGTCATACCTGCCCAGATATAATACTCATAGTCATACCTGCCCAGATATAATACTCACAGTCATACCTGCCCAGATATAATACTCACAGTCATACCAGCCCAGATATAATACTCATAGTCATACCTGCCCAGATATAATACTCATAGTCATACCTGCCCAGATATAATACTCACAGTCATACCTGCCCAGATATAATACTCACAGTCATACCTGCCCGGATATAATACTCACAGTCATACCTGCCCAGATATAATACTCACAGTCATACCTGCCCAGATATAATACTCACAGTCATACCTGCCCGGATATAATACTCACAGTCATACCTGCCCAGATATAATACTCATAGTCATACCTGCCCAGATATAATACTCACAGTCATACCTGCCCAGATATAATACTCACAGTCATACCTGCCCAGATATAATACTCACAGTCATACCTGCCCAGATATAATACTCATAGTCATACCTGCCCAGATATAATACTCATAGTCATACCTGCCCAGATATAATACTGTCATACCTGCCCAGATATAATACTCACAGTCATACCTGCCCAGATATAATACTCACAGTCATACCTGCCCAGATATAATACTCAGTCATACCTGCCCGGATATAATACTCACAGTCATACCTGCCCGGATATAATACTCATAGTCATACCTGCCCAGATATAATACTCACAGTCATACCTGCCCAGATATAATACTCACAGTCATACCTGCCCAGATATAATACTCACAGTCATACCTGCCCGGATATAATACTCACAGTCATACCTGCCCAGATATAATACTCACAGTCATACCTGCCCGGATATAATACTCACAGTCATACCTGCCCAGATATAATACTCACAGTCATACCTGCCCGGATATAATACTCACAGTCATACCTGCCCAGATATAATACTCACAGTCATACCTGCCCGGATATAATACTCACAGTCATACCTGCCCAGATATAATACTCACAGTCATACCTGCCCAGATATAATACTCACAGTCATACCTGCCCAGATATAATACTCACAGTCATACCTGCCCGGATATAATACAGTCATACCTGCCCGGATATAATACAGTCATACCTGTCCAGATATAATACTCACAGTCATACCTGCCCAGATATAATACAGTCATACCTGCCCGGATATAATACTCACAGTCATACCTGCCCAGATATAATACTCACAGTCATACCTGCCCAGATATAATACTCATAGTCATACCTGCCCAGATATAATACTCACAGTCATACCTGCCCGGATATAATACAGTCATACCTGCCCGGATATAATACAGTCATACCTGTCCAGATATAATACTCACAGTCATACCTGCCCAGATATAATACAGTCATACCTGCCCAGATATAATACTCACAGTCATACCTGCCCGGATATAATACTCACAGTCATACCTGCCCAGATATAATACTCATAGTCATACCTGCCCAGATATAATACTCACAGTCATACCTGCCCGGATATAATACTCATAGTCATACCTGCCCGGATATAATACTCATAGTCATACCTGCCCGGATATAATACAGTCATACCTGCCCAGATATAATACTCACAGTCATACCTGCCCAGATATAATACTCATAGTCATACCTGCCCGGATATAATACTCATAGTCATACCTGCCCAGATATAATACTCACAGTCATACCTGCCC
This sequence comes from Archivesica marissinica, assembly GCA_014843695.1. Taxonomy (NCBI): domain Eukaryota; kingdom Metazoa; phylum Mollusca; class Bivalvia; order Venerida; family Vesicomyidae; genus Archivesica; species Archivesica marissinica. Next base: position 6,700,150 of record CM026386.1, on the reverse strand, counting down.
AGATATAATACTCATAGTCATACCTGCCCGGATATAATACTCATAGTCATACCTGCCCGGATATAATACTCACAGTCATACCTGCCCAGATATAATACTGTCATACATGCCCGGATATAATACTCATAGTCATACCTGCCCAGATATAATACTCATAGTCATACTTGCCCAGATATAATACTCACAGTCATACCTGCCCGGATATAATACTCATAGTCATACCTGCCCGGATATAATACTCATAGTCATACCTGCCCGGATATAATACTCATAGTCATACCTGCCCGGATATAATACTCATAGTCATACCTGCCCGGATATAATACTCATAGTCATACCTGCCCAGATATAATACTCACAGTCATACCTGCCCAGATATAATACTCACAGTCATACCTGCCCGGATATAATACTCACAGTCATACCTGCCCAGATATAATACTCATAGTCATACCTGCCCAGATATAATACTCATAGTCATACCTGCCCGGATATAATACTCACAGTCATACCTGCCCAGATATAATACTCACAGTCATACCTGCCTGGATATAATACTCACAGTCATACCTTCCCAGATATAATACTCACAGTCATACCTGCCCAGATATAATACTCACAGTCATACCTGCCCAGATATAATACTCACAGTCATACCTGCCCAGATATAATACTCATAGTCATACCTGCCCAGATATAATACTCACAGTCAAACCTGCCCAGATATAATACTCACAGTCATACCTGCCTGGATATAATACTCACAGTCATACCTGCCCAGATATAATACTCACAGTCATACCTGCCCGGATATAATACTCACAGTCATACCTGCCCGGATATAATACTCACAGTCATACCTGCCCAGATATAATACTCATAGTCATACCTGCCCAGATATAATACTCACAGTCATACCTGCCCAGATATAATACTCACAGTCATACCTGCCCAGATATAATACTCACAGTCATACCTGCCCAGATATAATACTCACAGTCATACCTGCCCAGATATAATACTCATAGTCATACCTGCCCATATATAATACTCACAGTCATACCTGCCCGGATATAATACTGTCATACCTGCCCGGATATAATACTGTCATACCTGCCCAGATATAATACTCATAGTCATACCTGCCCAGATATAATACTGTCATACCTGCCCGGATATAATACTGTCATAACTGCCCAGATATAATACTCATAGTCATACCTGCCCAGATATAATACAGTCATACCTGCCCGGATATAATACTCACAGTCATACCTGCCTGGATATAATACTCATAGTCATACCTGCCCAGATATAATACAGTCATACCTGCCCAGATATAATACTCACAGTCATACCTGCCCAGATATAATACTCATAGTCATACCTGCCCAGATATAATACTCACAGTCATACCTGCCCGGATATAATACTGTCATACCTGCCCGGATATAATACTGTCATACCTGCCCAGATATAATACTCACAGTCATACCTGCCTGGATATAATACTCATAGTCATACCTGCCCAGATATAATACAGTCATACCTGCCCAGATATAATACTCACAGTCATACCTGCCCAGATATAATACTCATAGTCATACCTGCCCAGATATAATACTCACAGTCATACCTGCCCGGATATAATACTGTCATACCTGCCCGGATATAATACTGTCATACCTGCCCAGATATAATACTCACAGTCATACCTGCCTGGATATAATACTCATAGTCATACCTGCCCAGATATAATACAGTCATACCTGCCCAGATATAATACTCACAGTCATACCTGCCCAGATATAATACTCATAGTCATACCTGCCCAGATATAATACTGTCATACCTGCCCAGATATAATACTCACAGTCATACCTGCCCAGATATAATACTGTCATACCTGCCCAGATATAATACTGTCATACCTGCCCAGATATAATACTCACAGTCATACCTGCCCAGATATAATACTGTCATACCTGCCCAGATATAATACTGTCATACCTGCCCAGATATAATACTCACAGTCATACCTGCCCAGATATAATACTCACAGTCATACCTGCCCAGATATAATACTCACAGTCATACCTGCCCGGATATAATACTCACAGTCATACCTGCCCAGATATAATACAGTCATACCTGCCCAGATATAATACTCACAGTCATACCTGCCCAGATATAATACTCATAGTCATACCTGCCCAGATATAATACTCACAGTCATACCTGCCCAGATATAATACTGTCATACCTGCCCAGATATAATACTGTCATACCTGCCCAGATATAATACTCACAGTCATACCTGCCCAGATATAATACTCACAGTCATACCTGCCCAGATATAATACAGTCATACCTGCCCAGATATAATACTCACAGTCATACCTGCCCAGATATAATACTCACAGTCATACCTGCCCAGATATAATACTCATAGTCATACCTGCCCGGATATAATACTCACAGTCATACCTGCCCAGATATAATACTCACAGTCATACCTGCCCAGATATAATACTCATAGTCATACCTGCCCAGATATAATACAGTCATACCTGCCCGGATATAATACAGTCATACCTGCCCAGATATAATACTCATAGTCATACCTGCCCGGATATAATACTCACAGTCATACCTGCCCAGATATAATACTCATAGTCATACCTGCCCAGATATAATACTGTCATACCTGCCCGGATATAATACAGTCATACCTGCCCAGATATAATACTCACAGTCATACCTGCCCAGATATAATACTCATAGTCATACCTGCCCAGATATAATACTCACAGTCATACCTGCCCAGATATAATACTCACAGTCATACCTGCCCAGATATAATACTCACAGTCATACCTGCCCAGATATAATACTCACAGTCATACCTGCCCAGATATAATACTCACAGTCATACCTGCCCAGATATAATACTCACAGTCATACCTGCCCAGATATAATACTCAGTCATACCTGCCCAGATATAATACTGTCATACCTGCCCAGATATAATACTCACAGTCATACCTGCCCAGATATAATACTCACAGTCATACCTGCCCAGATATAATACTCACAGTCATACCTGCCCAGATATAATACTCACAGTCATACCTGCCCGGATATAATACTCATAGTCATACCTGCCCAGATATAATACTCACAGTCATACCTGCCCAGATATAATACTGTCATACCTGCCCAGATATAATACTCATAGTCATACCTGCCTGGATATAATACTCACAGTCATACCTGCCCAGATATAATACTCACAGTCATACCTGCCCAGATATAATACTCATAGTCATACCTGCCCATATATAATACAGTCATACCTGCCCGGATATAATACAGTCATACCTGCCCAGATATAATACTCATAGTCATACCTGCCCGGATATAATACTCACAGTCATACCTGCCCAGATATAATACTCATAGTCATACCTGCCCATATATAATACTGTCATACCTGCCCGGATATAATACAGTCATACCTGCCCAGATATAATACTCACAGTCATACCTGCCCAGATATAATACTCATAGTCATACCTGCCCAGATATAATACTCACAGTCATACCTGCCCAGATATAATACTCATAGTCATACCTGCCCGGATATAATACTCACAGTCATACCTGCCCGGATATAATACTCACAGTCATACCTGTCCAGATATAATACTCACAGTCATACCTGCCCGGATATAATACTCATTTATAAACAAGTCATACCTACAATTGCATTCTCATTGTTACATATTGGCAGTCAAGAAACTTCTCCCTGGTATATCTTGAACTTATCCCTTGTATATCTAAGACTTATCCCATGTATATCTTAAACTTCTCCCTGATATATCTTAAACTTCTCCCTGATATATCTTAAACTTCTCCCTGGTATATCTTAAACTTCTCCCTGGTATATCTTAAACTTCTCCCTGATATATCTTAAACTTCTCCCTGGTATATCTTAAACTTCTCCCTGATATATCTTAAACTTCTCCCTGGAATATCTAAAACTTCTCCCTTATATATCTAAAACTTCTCCCTGGTATATCTTAAACTTCTCTTTGGTATATCTTAAACTTCTCCCTGGTATATCTAAAACTTCTCCCTGTTATTTGCTAAACCTCTCCCTATTTTCAAGATTTATTTTGTAATTACCTCAAGAAACTTTGTCTTCCAGATTTCAGTGCTGCCTCATAGTAATTTATAGCCTGTAAATACATAACACCATAAGCATATCTCGGGTAAATACATAACACCATAAACATATCTCAGGTAAATACATAACACCATAAGCATATCTCGGGTAAATACATAACACCATAAACATATCTCGGGTAAATACATAACACCATAAACATATCTCCTGTAAATATATCACACCATAAACATATCTCGGGTAAATACATAACACCATAAACATATCTCCTGTAAATATATCACACATAAACATATCTCCTGTAAATATATCACACCATAAACATATCTCAGGTAAATACATAACACCATAAACATATCTCAGGTAAATACATAACACCATAAACATATCTCAGGTAAATACATAACACCATAAACATATCTCCTGTAAATACATAACACCATAAACATATCTCAGGTAAATACATAACACCATAAACATATCTCAGGTAAATACATAACACCATAAACATATCTCAGGTAAATACATAACACCATAAACATATCTCAGGTAAATACATAACACCATAAACATATCTCCTGTAAATACATAACACCATAAACATATCTCCTGTAAATACATAACACCATAAACATATCTCCTGTAAATACATAACACCATAAACATATCTCCTGTAAATACATAACACCATAAACATATCTCAGGTAAATACATAACACCATAAACATATCTCAGGTAAATACATAACACCATAAACATATCTCAGGTAAATACATAACACCATAAACATATCTCCTGTAAATACATAACACCATAAACATATCTCAGGTAAATACATAACACCATAAACATATCTCAGGTAAATACATAACACCATAAACATATCTCCTGTAAATACATAACACCATAAACATATCTCAGGTAAATACATAACACCATAAACATATCTCAGGTAAATACATAACACCATAAACATATCTCAGGTAAATACATAACACCATAAACATATCTCAGGTAAATACATAACACCATAAACATATCTCAGGTAAATACATAACACCATAAACATATCTCGGGTAAATACATAACACCATAAACATATCTCAGGTAAATACATCACACCATAAACATATCTCAGGTAAATACATAACACCATAAACATATCTCAGGTAAATACATAACACCATAAACATATCTCGGGTAAATACATAACACCATAAACATATCTCAGGTAAATACATAACACCATAAACATATCTCAGGTAAATACATAACACCATAAACATATCTCGGGTAAATACATAACACCATAAACATATCTCGGGTAAATACATAACACCATCTCAGGCGATATCCGTAATGGAATCCATGAGTTTATCTCAGACAAGATCCGTAATGTGACATTCCATAAGCAAGGAATATAATATAGAGGATACAAGCATTGCATAAGTAAACGACACGGGACATTCCATTAACAATGCACCTAACACCTGCTTGATATTTAGTATTTGCAGTATATGAAAATAATTTCAAAAGTTATTGAAAGTGAAGTTTAAGCTTACCTTGCCGTAGTTGTGAGTTTTGACGAGAGCTTGTCCGATCTTGCTGGCCAGAGTTCCGTCCTTGGGGTTTCTCTTCAATGCTGACTCATATACCTCAATGGCTTTCTCAGGCTGCAATATATCAGTCAGTTGTACATCAAGTCCAACATTTCTCATTATATGGTTTATACAAATTTATTTCAGCTCAATTGCGAAATAAGTTTTTACAACATTAGATTAATCGCTCTCAAGACCTCCTTCCTGATGGAATGCATCGCCATGAGGGAGAGAGAAGAGGGAGACCTCATTCCTGATGGAATACATCATCACTAGGGAAAGAGAAGACAATGTGCATAAAGACACTACCACCATGGTTCTAATCCGGCACAGACACACAACCTTTCCGGTACAAGACGGACATCTTGTCGATTACACCACGAGGCTCCACAGTAAATAAGAGTAACACTAGTTGCTGGCAATGCTCGGCTGGAACACACTCCCACCTCCTGTACACACACACACACCCACCTCCTGTACACACACCCACCTCCTGTACACACACACACCCACCTCCTGTACACACACACACCCACCTCCTGTACACACACACACCCACCTCCTGTACACACACACACCCACCTCCTGTACACACACACACCCACCTCCTGTACACACACCCACCTCCTGTACACACACCCACCTTCTGTACATACACCAACAAGTGAACACACCCACCTCCTGTACATACACCAACAAGTGACCACACCCACCTCCTGTACATACACCAACAAGTGAACACACCCACCTCCTGTACATACACCAACAAGTGACCACACCCACCTCCTGTACATACACCAACAAGTGAACACACCCACCTCCTGTACATACACCAACAAGTGAACACACCCACCTCCTGTACATACACCAACAAGTGAACACACCCACCTCCTGTACATACACCAACAAGTGAACACACCCACCTCCTGTACATACACCAACAAGCGACCACACCCACCTCCTGTACATACACCAACAAGTGACCACACCCACCTCCTGTACATACACCAACAAGTGAACACACCCACCTCCTGTACATACACCACAAGTGAACACACCCACCTCCTGTACATACACCAACAAGTGAACACACCCACCTCCTGTACATACACCAACAAGTGACCACACCCACCTCCTGTACATACACCAATGAGTGAACACACCCACCTCCTGTACATACACCCACAAGTGAACACACCCACCTCCTGTACATACACCAACAAGTGAACACACCCACCTCCTGTACATACACCAACAAGTGAACACACCCACCTCCTGTACATACACCAACAAGTGAACACACCCACCTCCTGTACATACACCAACAAGTGAACACACCCACCTCCTGTACATACACCAACAAGTGAACACACCCACCTCCTGTACATACACCAACAAGTGAACACACCCACCTCCTGTACATACACCAACAAGTGACTACACCCACCTCCTGTATATACACCAACAAGTGAACACACCCACCTCCTGTACATATACCAACAAGTGACTACACCCACCTCCTGTACATACACCCACAAGTGAACACACCCACCTCCTGTACATACACCAACAAGTGAACACACCCACCTCCTGTACATACACCAACAAGTGAACACACCCACCTCCTGTACATACACCAACAAGTGAACACACCCACCTCCTGTACATACACCCACAAGTGAACACACACCCACCTCCTGTACATACACCCACACGTGACCACACCCACCTCCTGTACATACACCAACAAGTGAACACACCCACCTCCTGTACATACACCAACAAGTGAACACACCCACCTCCTGTACATACACCCACAAGTGAACACACCCACCTCCTGTACATACACCCACAAGTGAACACACCCACCTCCTGTACATACACCAACAAGTGAACACACCCACCTCCTGTACATACACCACACGTGACAACACCCACCTCCTGTACATACACCAACAAGTGAACACACCCACCTCCTGTACATACACCAACAAGTGAACACACCCACCTCCTGTACATACACCAACAAGTGAACACACCCACCTCCTGTACATACACCCACAAGTGACAACACCCACCTCCTGTACATACACCAACAAGTGAACACACCCACCTCCTGTACATACACCAACAAGTGAACACACCCACCTCCTGTACATACACCAACAAGTGAACACACCCACCTCCTGTACATACACCAACAAGTGAACACACCCACCTCCTGTACATACACCAACAAGTGAACCACCCACCTCCTGTACATACACGAACAAGCGACCACACCCACCTCCTGTACATAAACCAACAAGTGAACACACCCACCTCCTGTACATACACCAACAAGTGAACACACCCACCTCCTGTACATACACCAACAAGTGAACACACCCACCTCCTGTACATACACCAACAAGTGACCACACCCACCTCCTGTACATACACCAACAAGTGAACACACCCACCTCCTGTACATACACCAACAAGTGAACACACCCACCTCCTGTACATACACCAACAAGTGAACACACCCACCTCCTGTACATACACCAACAAGAGAACACACCCACCTCCTGTACATACACCAACAAGAACACACCCACCTCCTGTACATACACCAACAAGTGAACACACCCACCTCCTGTACATACACCAACAAGTGACTACACCCACCTCCTGTACATACACCAACAAGTGAACACACCCACCTCCTGTACATACACCAACAAGAGAAACACCCACCTCCTGTACATACACCCACATCCTGTACATACACCAACAAGTGAACACACCCACCTCCTGTACATACACCAATAAGTGAACACACCCACCTCCTGTACATACACCCACCTCCTGTACATACACCAATAAGTGAACACACCCACCTCCTGTACATACACCAACAAGTGACCACACCCACCTCCTGTACATATACCAACAAGTGACTACACCCACCTCCTGTACATACACCAATAAGTGAACACACCCACCTCCTGTACATACACCAACAAGTGACCACACCCACCTCCTGTACATACACCAACAAGTGAACACACCCACCTCCTGTACATATACCAACAAGTGACTACACCCACCTCCTGTACATACATCAACAAGTGACCACACCCACCTCCTGTACATACATCCACCTCCTGTACATACACCCACAAGTGAACACACCCACCTCCTGTACATACACCAACAAATGAACACACACCCACCTCCTGTACATACACCCACCTCCTGTACATACACTAACAAGTGAACACACCCACCTCCTGTACATACACCAAGAGGAGAACACACCCACCTCCTGTACATACACCAACAAGTGAACACACCCACCTCCTGTACATACACCAACAAGTGACCACACCCACCTCCTGTACATACACCAACAAGTGAACACACCCACCTCCTGTACATACACCAACAAGTGACCACACCCACCTCCTGTACATACACCCACAAGTGAACACACCCACCTCCTGTACATACACCAACAAGTGAACACACCCACCTCCTGTACATACACCAACAAGTGAACACACCCACCTCCTGTACATACACGAACAAGCGACCACACCCACCTCCTGTACATAAACCAACAAGTGAACACACCCACCTCCTGTACATACACCAACAAGTGAACACACCCACCTCCTGTACATACACCAACAAGTGACTACACCCACCTCCTGTACATACACCAACAAGTGAACACACCCACCTCCTGTACATATAACAACAAGTGACTACACCCACCTCCTGTACATACACCCACAAGTGAACACACCCACCTCCTGTACATACACCAACAAGTGAACACACCCACCTCCTGTACATACACCAACAAGAGAACACACCCACCTCCTGTACATACACCCACCTCCTGTACATACACCAACAAGTGAACACACCCACCTCCTGTACATACACCCACCTCCTGTACATACACCAACAAGTGAACACACCCACCTCCTGTACATACACCAATAAGTGAACACACCCACCTCCTGTACATACACCAACAAGTGACCACACCCACCTCCTGTACATATACCAACAAGTGACTACACCCACCTCCTGTACATACACCAATAAGTGAACACACCCACCTCCTGTACATACACCAACAAGTGACCACACCCACCTCCTGTACATACACCAACAAGTGAACACACCCACCTCCTGTACATATACCAACAAGTGACTACACCCACCTCCTGTACATACATCAACAAGTGACCACACCCACCTCCTGTACATACATCCACCTCCTGTACATACACCCACAAGTGAACACACCCACCTCCTGTACATACACCAACAAATGAACACACACCCACCTCCTGTACATACACCCACCTCCTGTACATACACTAACAAGTGAACACACCCACCTCCTGTACATACACCAACAAGAGAACACACCCACCTCCTGTACATACACCAACAAGTGAACACACCCACCTCCTGTACATACACCAACAAGTGACCACACCCACCTCCTGTACATACACCAACAAGTGAACACACCCACCTCCTGTACATACACCAACAAGTGACCACACCCACCTCCTGTACATACACCCACAAGTGAACACACCCACCTCCTGTACATACACCAACAAGTGAACACACCCACCTCCTGTACATACACCAACAAGTGACTACACCCACCTCCTGTACATACACCAACAAGTGAACACACCCACCTCCTGTACATACACCAACAAGTGAACACACCCACCTCCTGTACATACACCAACAAGTGAACACACCCACCTCCTGTACATACACCAACAAGTGACCACACCCACCTCCTGTACATACACCAACAAGTGAACACACCCACCTCCTGTACATACACCAACAAGTGAACACACCCACCTCCTGTACATACACCCACCTCCTGTACATACACCAACAAGTGAACACACCCACCTCCTGTACATACACCCACCTCCTATACATACACCAACAAGTGAACACACCCACCTCCTGTACACCCACCACAAGTGAACACACCCACCTCCTGTACATACACCCACAAGTGAACACAACCACCTCCTGTACACCCACCACAAGTGAACACACCCACCTCCTGTACACCCACCACAAGTGAACACACCCGCCTCCTGTACACCCACCACAAGTGAACACACCCACCTCCTGTACATACACCCACAAGTGTACATACACCCACCTCCTGTACATACACCCACAAGTGACCACACCCACCTCCTGTATATTCATGTACGCGTCCCCCAGCAGTAGACATGTGTGTGGACTGGGATGTTTATCGACCAGCTCTCTGTAACAGCTGGCATACAGTTTCTTGTCCTTCCTCTCGTGTAGATATATGTCCGCCATCTTCTCCCTGGCCTCCACGAAGTACGGCTGGTCGGGGCCGATGTTACGCAGCATTGTAATGGCATTCTCGATGTCCCCTCGAGCTATAGACAGGTCGGCGTTAGATATAGTGATCCGTACTTCCTCGGGGCTACCATGGAAATCATTGATGGCATCCTGCATAATCTTAGCAGCTTCATGCTGCACAAACATAGAAGAGAAAGTGTATATATTCACTGGTGGATCATATATTATTAATATGATAGATCCCTTAATTAAGGGGGACAATAAATAAGCTGTGTCCTTTAAGTAGTACCACAACAATATTTGTTTGTTGATGTTTGGCTTCACGTAATACATAACTTATTTATTTTAGTACAACAATATTTGTTTGTTGATGTTTGGCTTCACGTAATGTATTTATTTTAGTACAACAATATTTGTTTGTTGATGTTTGGCTTCACGTAATACATAACTTATTTATTTTAGTACAACAATATTTATTTGTTGATGTTTGGCTTCACGTAATACATAACATATTTATTTTAACAGTATTTATAATTATTTTGTGCAGTCATAGTTGCAGGAAATCCAGAGAGGTTTACGAGGTTTGACCGTATTTATCAAATGGCAATTTTACAAGTAAATCTTAGCAAATTGATGATGAATACACTAATACAAACACAATGCCTACCTGATTACCCAGCAGTCTATGTGCCTCGGCTAACTCCAGGTATACGGAGACTCTGTCATTCACACCAATAGTTGTCTTTACTGGACGCCTGGATGCCGCTGACCCAGACCGAGAGCCTGTGTATATACAACAACTACATTGATAGATATCCCGTGTATACAACAACTACACTGATAGATATCCTGTGTATACAACAACTACACTGATAGATATCCCGTGTATACAACAACTACATTGATAGATATCCCGTGTATACAACAACTACACTGATAGATATCCCGTGTATACAACAACTACATTGATAGATATCCTGTGTATACAACAACTACACTGATAGATATCCTGTGTATACAACAACTACACTGATAGATATCCTGTGTATACAACAACTACACTGATAGATATCCCGTGTATACAACAACTACACTGATAGATATCCTGTGTATACAACAACTACACTGATAGATATCCTGTGTATACAACAACTACATTGATAGATATCCCGTGTATACAACAACTACACTGATAGATATCCTGTGTATACAACAACTACACTGATAGATATCCCGTGTATACAACAACTACACTGATAGATATCCCGTGTATACAACAACTACACTGATAGATATCCCGTGTATACAACAACTACACTGATAGATATCCCGTGTATACAACAACTACACTGATAGATATCCCGTGTATACAACAACTACACTGATAGATATCCTGTGTATACAACAACTACATTGATAGATATCCTGTGTATACAACAACTACACTGATAGATATCCTGTGTATACAACAACTACACTGATAGATATCCTGTGTATACAACAACTACATTGATAGATATCCTGTGTATACAACAACTACACTGATAGATATCCCGTGTATACAACAACTACACTGATAGATATCCCGTGTATACAACAACTACACTGATAGATATCCCGTGTATACAACAACTACACTGATAGATATCCCGTGTATACAACAACTACACTGATAGATATCCTGTGTATACAACAACTACACTGATAGATATCCTGTGTATACAACAACTACACTGATAGATATCCTGTGTATACAACAACTACATTGATAGATATCCTGTGTATACAACAACTACACTGATAGATATCCTGTGTATACAACAACTACACTGATAGATATCCTGTGTATACAACAACTACATTGATAGATATCCTGTGTATACAACAACTACACTGATAGATATCCCGTGTATACAACAACTACATTGATAGATATCCTGTGTATACAACAACTACACTGATAGATATCCCGTGTATACAACAACTACATTGATAGATATCCTGTGTATACAACAACTACACTGATAGATATCCCGTGTATACAACAACTACACTGATAGATATCCCGTGTATACAACAACTACACTGATAGATATCCTGTGTATACAACAACTACACTGATAGATATCCTGTGTATACAACAACTACATTGATAGATATCCCGTGTATACAACAACTACACTGATAGATATCCTGTGTATACAACAACTACACTGATAGATATCCCGTGTATACAACAACTACACTGATAGATATCCTGTGTATACAACAACTACACTGATAGATATCCTGTGTATACAACAACTACACTGATAGATATCCCGTGTATACAACAACTACACTGATAGATATCCCGTGTATACAACAACTATGGGTTGCAATCAGGCACTCCTAATATCTCTTTGTTCACTTTCATGAATGAAAATGATGCAACAAAACAGAATAACTTAAAATATGTATAAATAAGTTGTAATAAACAACAATAATCAGCGGTGATAGATATCCAGTTCTCCGGTGATAGATATCTAGTTCTCCGGTGATAGATATCTAGTTCTCTGGTGATAGATATCTAGTTCTCCGGTGATATATATCTAGTTCTCCGGTGATATATATCCAGTTCTCCGGTGATAGATATCCAGTTCTCCGGTGATAGATATCCAGTTCTCCGGTGATAGATATCCAGTTCTCCGGTGATAGATATCCAGTTCTCCGGTGATAGATATCCAGTTCTCCGGTGATAGATATCCAGTTCTCCGGTGATAGATATCCAGTTCTCCGGTGATAGATATCCAGTTCTCCGGTGATAGATATCGTTTGGTAGTTCTCCGGTGTGTTGTTTTGGTGTGTTGTTTGCGGTGATAGATATCCAGTTCTCCGGTGATAGATATCCAGTTCTCCGGTGATAGATATCCAGTTCTCCGGTGATAGATATCCAGTTCTCCGGTGATAGATATCCAGTTCTCCGGTGATAGATATCCAGTTCTCCGGTGATAGATATCTAGTTCTCTGGTGATAGATATCTAGTTCTCCGGTGATATACATCTAGTTCTCCGTTACAACCAGCTTCACCTTGTCTTTGTCACATAATACAAATATCACACACAAAATCACACTTTGTATGCAGTTTATACAGAGCAGATGAGAAATGTGACTGGATAGGCAATGCCATTCCTAAATATAACACCTCAAACAGATATTGGAGGGATATTAACATGGCAACCTGAAACATGTCTCGCCTTGGATGTTGCTAGGATACCCCATCTCCATTGTCACTATCGGTGACTGCATTGAGAGGATTGATTACTAGAGTGTTACCTTTGATACCAGGCAAAGCCATCGCCATCTGCAGCGTGCGTACAGCTTCCTCATTGTCCCCCTGCTTCTTCTGGATCCTGGCTTTGATCAGGTGGTACAATGGATGGTCTCTCACCTGCAATTACAGCATTTCTTTGTTTGCACATTTACATTTCAGTCTATGGTCAAATAGCGACATACAAGATAGTGAAGGTAGAGACCTCTCCCAATGTCTAGTAGAATCCAATTTCAGGAAAGGGGGGCACCAGGTAGACGAAACAATTGCTATATAATATTTTACCCCACCCACCTTGATTTGTGCTAATTTTATGAAACCTGGGCAAAATGAAAGCATTCTAATTTTGGGGGGGAAAGCTTCTCTACATACATGCTGTACCATAGTCATGTGTACCATAGTCATGTGTAACATAGTCATGTGTAACATAGTCATGTTGTACCAGTCATGTGTAACATAGTCATGTTGTACCAGTTATGTGTAACATAGTCATGTTGTAACATAGTCATGTTGTACCATAGTCATGTGTACCATAGTCATGTGTACCATAGTCATGTGTACCATAGTCATGTGTACCATTGTCATGTGTACCATATCCATGTGTACCATATTCATGTGTACCATAGTCATGTTGTAACATAGTCATGTGTACCATAGTCATGTTGTACCAGTTATGTGTACCATATTCATGTGTAACATAGTCAGGTGTACCATAGTCATGTTGTACCATATTCATGTGTAACATAGTCATGTGTACCATAGTCATGTTGTACCAGTTATGTGTACCATAGTCATGTGTACCATAGTCATGTGTACCATAGTCATGTTGTACCATAGTCATGTGTAACATAGTCATGTGTAACATAGTCATGTGTACCATAGTCATGTTGTACCATATTCATGTGTACCATATTCATGTTGTACCACAGTCATGTGTACCATAGTCATGTGTACCATATTCATGTGTACCATAGTCATGTGTACCATAGTCATGTGTAATATAGTCATGTTGTACCATAGTCATGTGTACCATAGTCATGTTGTACCATAGTCATGTTGTACCAGTTATGTGTACCATAGTCACGTGTACCATAGTCATGTTGTACCATAGTCATGTGTACCATATTCATGTTGTACGATAGTCATGTTGTACCAGTCATGTGTACCATAGTCATGTGTACCATAGTCATGTGTACCATAGTCACGTGTAACATAGTCATGTGTACCATAGTCATGTGTACCATAGTTATGTGTACCATAGTCATGTGTAACATAGTCATGTGTACCATAGTCATGTTGTACCAGTCATGTGTACCATAGTCATGTGTACCATAGTCATGTGTACCCTAGTCATGTGTAACATAGTCATGTGTAACATAGTCATGTGTACCACAGTCATGTGTAACATAGTCATGTGTACCATAGTCATGTTGTACCACAGTCATGTGTACCATAGTCATGTGTACCATAGTCATGTTGTACCATATTCATGTTGTACCAGTCATGTGTACCATATTCATGTGTACCATAGTCATGTGTAACATAGTCATGTTGTACCACAGTCATGTGTACCATATTCATGTGTACCATAGTCATGTTGTACCATAGTCATGTTGTACCAGTCATGTCTACCATAGTCATGTGTACCATATTCATGTGTACCATATTCATGTGTACCATAGTCATGTTGTAACATAGTCATGTGTACCATATTCATGTGTACCATAGTCATGTTGTACCAGTCATGTCTACCATAGTCATGTGTAACATAGTCATGTTGTACCAGTCATGTGTATCATAGTCATGTGTACCATATTCATGTTGTACCAGTCATGTCTACCATAGTCATATGTACCATAGTCATGTTGTAACATAGTCATGTTGTACCATAGTCATGTGTAACATAGTCATGTGTACCATAGGCATGTGTAACATAGTCATGTGTACCATAGTCATGTGTACCATATTCATGTTGTACCAGTCATGTCTACCATGGTCATGTGTACCATAGTCATGTGTACCATAGTCATGTGTAACATAGTCATGTGTAACATAGTCATGTGTACCATAGTCATGTGTACCATATTCATGTGTAACATAGTCATGTTGTACCATAGTCATGTTGTACCATATTCATGTGTACCATAGTCATGTTGTACCATATTCATGTGTACCATAGTCATGTTGTACCATAGTCATGTCAATATCACCCTCTCCCGCACCTCATCGTGGCTCAAAATGCACCATGCCTCTTTTATTACCACCTTGCGCCCTTTCTGACACAACCCTTTTCCACTCTAGAATAAACCCTAATAATTTAATTAAACGTAAATGGATTCATGGTGATAACTGGCAGTAAGGCCGGGTGATCTGGAACACATGGGTGATCTGGAACACACGGGTGATCTGGAACACACGGATGATCTGGAACACACGAATGATCTGGAACACACGGATGATCTGGAACACACGGATGATCTGGAACACACGGATGATCTGGAACACACGGCTGATCTGGAACACACGGGTGATCTGGAACACACGGGTGATCTGGAACACACGGATGATCTGGAACACACGGGTGATCTGGAACACACGGGTGATCTGGAACACACGGGTGATCTGGAACACACGGGTGATCTGGAACACACGGGTGATGTGGAACACACGGGTGATCTGGAACACACGGGTGATCTGGAACACACGGGTGATCTGGAACACACGGGTGATCTGGAACACACGGGTGATCTGGAACACACGGTGATCTGGAACACACGGATGATCTGGAACACACGGATGATCTGGAACACACGGCTGATCTGGAACACACGGGTGATCTGGAACACACGGGTGATCTGGAACACACGGGTGATCTGGAACACACGGGTGATCTGGAACACACGGATGATCTGGAACACACGGATGATCTGGAACACACGGCTGATCTGGAACACACGGGTGATCTGGAACACACGGGTGATCTGGAACACACGGATGATCTGGAACACACGGCTGATCTGGAACACACGGCTGATCTGGAACACACGGGTGATCTGGAACACACGGGTGATCTGGAACACACGGGTGATGTGGAACACACGGGTGATGTGGAACACACGGGTGATGTGGAACACACGGGTGATGTGGAACACACGGGTGATCTGGAACACACGGTTGATCTGGAACACACGGGTGATCTGGAACACACGGGTGCTCTGGAACACACGGGTGATCTGGAACACACGGGTGATCTGGAACACACGGGTGATCTGGAACACACGGGTGATCTGGAACACACGGGTGATCTAGAACACACGGGTGATCTGGAACACACGGGTGATCTGGAACACACGGGTGATCTGGAACACACGGGTGATGTGGAACACACGGGTGATGTGGAACACACGGGTGATCTGGAACACACGGGTGATCTGGAACACACGGGTGATGTGGAACACACGGGTGATCTGGAACACACGGGTGATGTGGAACACACGGGTGATCTGGAACACACGGGTGATGTGGAACACACGGGTGATCTGGAACACACGGGTGATGTGGAACACACGGGTGATCTGGAACACACGGGTGATCTGGAACACACGGGTGATCTGGAACACACGGGTGATCTGGAACACACGGGTGATCTGGAACACACGGGTGATCTGGAACACACGGGTGATCTGGAACACACGGATGATCTGGAACACACGGATGATCTGGAACACATGGATGATCTGGAACACACGGATGACCTGGATGATCTGGAACACACGGATGATCTGGAACACACGAGTCCCTATGTTACAATGTACATGTATTCCAAAATGGGTCAATAACTGAGAAAATACCTCAAAATTGTGACTGAGACCAACATCTAGTGACTGACTGGCTAGTTTGAAGTTGTTTTGGTGAAGATGTATCTGTGCCATGAGTATATGACCATCGGAGTAGGTGGGTTCTACTTCTATGCAGTGTTGTAGCGTAGACTGGGCCGCATCTACGTCTCCTAAAACATAATAAGGTGATTTCATGCAAGTAATGTAACACGTACTTATAAGAGATTTATAAACAAGTAGCCAGTACACATGCCTGGTTGAATATCACACATCTTTTCGGAAGCATTTTGGTTTGAAATTCAGAACAATTTGACTGGCTTAATTAGGTTTTCGATATTCATTTATATGCATTTGATATACATACCAGCAAGAAATTTGACTCTTCCCATAATGTACAGTGCCTCTAGCAAACCGGGAACCGCTCTTGTGAGAGGATCCAGTATTTGGTTACATTTCTTTAGGACAGGATTCACAGCCTGACCCGGCCCAACAGGCTGTAATAAAATAATATACAGACTGCAATAAAATAATATACAATAAAGCAACGAAATAATATACAGACAAACTGCAATAAAATAATATACAGACTGCAATAAAATAATATACAGCCTGACCCGGCCCAACAGGCTGTAATAAAATAATATAAAGGCTGTAATAAAATAATATACAATAAAATAATATACAGACTGTAATAAAATAATATACAGACTGTAATAAAATAATATACAGGCTGTAATAAAATAATATACAGGCTGTAATAAAATAATATACAGACTGTAATAAAATAATATACAGGCTGTAATAAAATAATATACAGGCTGTAATAAAATAATATACAGGCTGTAATAAAATAATATACAGGCTGTAATAAAATAATATACAGGCTGTAATAAAATAATATACAGGCTGTAATAAAATAATATACAGACTGTAATAAAATAATATACAGGCTGTAATAAAATAATATACAGGCTGTAATAAAATAATATACAGACTGCAATAAAATAATATACAGACTGCAATAAAATAATATACAGACTGCAATAAAATAATATACAGGCTGACCCGGCCCAACAGGCTGTAATAAAATAATATAAAGGCTGTAATAAAATAATATACAGACTGTAATAAAATAATATACAGGCTGTAATAAAATAATATACAGGCTGTAATAAAATAATATACAGGCTGTAATAAAATAATATACAGACTGTAATAAAATAATATACAGGCTGTAATAAAATAATATACAGGCTGTAATAAAATAATATACAGACTGTAATAAAATAATATACAGACTGCAATAAAATAATATACAGACTGCAATAAAATAATATACAGGCTGACCCGGCCCAACAGGCTGTAATAAAATAATATAAAGGCTGTAATAAAATAATATACAGACTGTAATAAAATAATATACAGACTGCAATAAAATAATATACAGACTGCAATAAAATAATATACAGGCTGACCCGGCCCAACAGGCTGTAATAAAATAATATAAAGGCTGTAATAAAATAATATACAGACTGTAATAAAATAATATACAGGCTGTAATAAAATAATATACAATAAAATAATATACAGACTGCAAGTAATAAAATAATATACAGACTGTAATAAAATAATATACAGGCTGTAATAAAATAATATACAGACTGTAATAAAATAATATACAGACTGCAATAAAATAATATACAGACTGCAATAAAATAATATACAGACTGTAATAAAATAATATACAGACTGCAATAAAATAATATACAGACTGTAATAAAATAATATACAGACTGTAATAAAATAATATACAGACTGTAATAAAATAATATACCAACTGGAATTTTAACGTCTTGTCTAAGGACACAATCTTAACACCACTGTGCAATCATAACATCCAGAATTGAGTGCAAGTGTTAAGACATTGAGTGTATATATATTAGTTCATAGTTTTCTGGTGTGAAGAGGACATATTTTACACATTATACATCACTGTAACTGCACAATAGAATAACATTTCCCATGAGCATCAACATGTGGGACCACAGGCATAGAACTATAATATTGATAGCAGTTTAAATATTTCTTGTTGGATTCAGCTTAAAAACAATAAACAGCAAACGATACTGATAATACAAGACGATGCTGATAATACAAGACGATGCTGATAATACAAGACGATGCTGATGCTGATAATACAAGACGATGCTGATAATACAAGACGATGCTGATAATACAAGACGATGCTGATGCTGATAATACAAGACGATGCTGATGCTGATAATACAAGACGATGCTGATGCTGATAATACAAGACGATGCTGATAATACAAGACGATGCTGATAATACAAGACGATGCTGATAATACAAGACGATGCTGATAATACAAGACGATGCTGATGCTGATAATACAAGACGATGCTGATAATACAAGACGATGCTGATAATACAAGACGATGCTGATAATACAAGACGATGCTGATGCTGATAATACAAGACGATGCTGATAATACAAGACGATGCTGATAATACAAGACGATGCTGATAATACAAGACGATGCTGATAATACAAGACGATGCTGATGCTGATAATACAAGACGATGCTGATGCTGATAATACAAGACGATGCTGATGCTGATAATACAAGACGATGCTGATAATACAAGACGATGCTGATAATACAAGCTGATAATACAAGACGATGCTGATAATACAAGACGATGCTGATAATACAAGACGATGCTGATGCTGATAATACAAGACGATGCTGATAATACAAGACGATGCTGATAATACAAGACGATGCTGATAATACAAGACGATGCTGATGCTGATAATACAAGACGATGCTGATAATACAAGACGATGCTGATAATACAAGACGATGCTGATAATACAAGACGATGCTGATAATACAAGACGATGCTGATGCTGATAATACAAGACGATGCTGATAATACAAGACGATGCTGATGCTGATAATACAAGACGATGCTGATAATACAAGCTGATAATACAAGACGATGCTGATAATACAAGACGATGCTGATAATACAAGACGATGCTGATGCTGATAATACAAGACGATGCTGATAATACAAGACGATGCTGATAATACAAGACGATGCTGATAATACAAGACGATGCTGATAATACAAGACGATGCTGATGCTGATAATACAAGACGATGCTGATAATACAAGACGATGCTGATAATAGCAGATGAGAGCTAACGCCCGATTGGGTATTGGGATAAGTAAAACATAATTCCATTAGTTTATTTTAGTTCCGCCCAGATGTCAAAGCAAGTTTGCAGTATAGTACAATGGAAAATGCAAGTATGTACATTTAATTACGACACATTACAGCGGTGAAATGTTTTAAGGCAGATAATATCATTATCTCATAAAATTGTAAAAATAGTGATTTGGAATTACTAGGTAATATAATGTACATTGTATTGTTCATATCAAATCCATATTTTGATAATAATGCAGATTATATTTGTGTGTGTAAATATACATGTATACATATATAAATTAATTATTAATTAACTAATATAGAAGTAGATTGATTGTGTAATTATATTATATGTATAATTTATCTGGATGAGTAGGGCACATAGCTTCGGCTACTATAGAAATGTATTTTGGCTCAAATGCGATACAAGTATTACAATATGTTAATGAACAGCTCTCGAGACCGCAGTCATGGTGGAATCCATTGTCTGTTAGGAATACAGGTTATTAAATTCAACCTAAATGAAAATCATTGTGTAAATGATGATTTATGTATTGGAGAGAAATGTTCACGTACTGTGTTATACCACAAACAATGTATTTGTACATAATTACTTTTAGATCCCAGCAGTGGGCAGGAAGGAGACAGGAAATTATATCCCGTAAACTATATCCCATAAACTATATCCGGTAAACTATATAACATAAACTATATCCCATAACTATATCCCATAAACTATATATCCCGTAAACTATATATCCCATAAACTATATATCCCATAAACTATATCATGTAAACTATATCCCGTAAACTATATCCCGTAAACTATATCCCGTAAACTATATCCTGTAAACTATATCCCGTAAAATAGACGGCAGTCATAATTCATGCAACAGCTGAAGAGGCCGTGAAATCAAGACATGCTGATGTAAAACCAGATATGTCAATGAAAATTCAAACAGGGTTCGAGAATCAGGGGTAGTCGAGAATCAGGGGTAGTCGAGAATCAGCGGGACATTGAGGCCATAATACTAGGAGCGATGTAAATAGGTCTTAGGGAGATGTAAGAATCACAGAGAGTGAAAATTGGTGGAAATATGCACAGATGACAATTTGTTATTTTTGACATTGAATGAGATATTTGAGACATATTAAGTAAGTTATTGGATAATAATGATAAAATTGTTAGTGGATAATATAGAATGCATATTAAGTAAGTTATTGGATGATAATGATAAAAATGTTAGTGGATAATATAGAATGCATGCATATATATATATTTGTTTTATTCTTTTTAGATGTAAATAAACTTCATACAAACTATTAAGCATATCTTCTGTGATTAACAAAGAGAGAATAATCTGCGACAGCCGGCCAAGCCTTCCATTTTGGAGTAAAGAATCCTCTGTATTACAGGTGCTAAATATAGTATAAGACTAGCTAGCAAGTATTACAGTGATAAGACATTGTGACTTACTGTTTGAGGTGCAAACTGCAGGTAGTCTTTGATGATCTGCAGGAGGAAGTCTGGATTCAGGATCATATAGTACTGTAACCCTAGGGGGTAACCCTGTATAACATAAACACATGATCATATAGTACTGTAACCCTGTATAACATAAACACATGATCATATAGTACTGTAACCCCAGGGGGTAACCCTGTATAACATAAACACATGATCATATAGTACTGTAACCCTGTATAACATAAACACATGATCATATAGTACTGTAACCCTGTATAACATAAACACAGGATCATATAGTACTGTAACCCTGTATAACATAAACACATGAGCATATAGTACTGTAACCCCAGGGGGTAACCCTGTATAACATAAACACATGATCATGTAGTACTGTAACCCTGTATAACATAAACACATGATCATATAGTACTGTAACCCTGTATAACATAAACACATGATCATATAGTACTGTAACCCTGTATAACATAAACACATGATCATATAGTACTGTAACCCTGTATAACATAAACACATGATCATATAGTACTGTAACCCTGAATAACATAAACACAGGATCATATAGTACTGTAACCCTGTATAACATAAACACATGATCATGTAGTACTGTAACCCTGTATAACATAAACACATGATCATATAGTACTGTAACCCTGTATAACATAAACACAGGATCATATAGTACTGTAACCCTGTATAACATAAACACATGCTCATATAGTACTGTAACCCTGTATAACATAAACACAGGATCATATAGTACTGTAACCCTGTATAACATAAACACATGATCATATAGTACTGTAACCCTGTATAACATAAACACAGGATCATATAGTACTATAACCCTGTATAACATAAACACATGCTCATATAGTACTGTAACCCTGTATAACATAAACACAGGATCATATAGTACTGTAACCCTGTATAACATAAACACAGGATCATATAGTACTGTAACCCTGTATAACATAAACACATGGTCATATAGTACTGTAACCCTGTATAACATAAACACAGGATCATATAGTACTGTAACCCCAGGGGGTAACCCTGTATAACATAAACACATGATCATATAGTACTGTAACCCTGTATAACATAAACACATGATCATGTAGTACTGTAACCCTGTATAACATAAACACAGGATCATATAGTACTGTAACCCTGTATAACATAAACACAGGATCATATAGTACTGTAACCCTGTATAACATAAACACATGATCATATAGTACTGTAACCCTGTATAACATAAACACAGGATCATATAGTACTGTAACCCTATATAACATAAACACATGATCATATAGTGTACAGTGATGTGTGCAATTACTGTATGTGTTACCTGGAGAGCTTTGAAGTGTTTCTCTACAGAGGTATTGAGTTGTTCCAAACATTTCTCGGGTCCCTGATTCCTCTTCATGGCTAATACAGCACTCATATATAACAGATCCTGCAAGAAACATTTACTAATACAGCACTCATATATAACAGATCCTGCAAGAAACATTTACTAATACAGCACTCATATATAACAGATCCTGCAAGAAACATTTACTAATACAGCTCTCGTATATAACAGATCCTGCAAGAAACATTTACTAATACAGCTCTCATATATAACAGATCCTGCAAGAAACATTTACTAATACAGCACTCATATATAACAGATCCTGCAAGAAACATTTACTAATACAGCTCTCATATATAACAGATCCTGCAAGAAACATTTACTAATACAGCTCTCATATATAACAGATCCTGCAAGAAACATTTACTAATACAGCACTCATATATAACAGATCCTGCAAGAAACATTTACTAATACAGCTCTCATATATAACAGATCCTGCAAGAAACATTTACTAATACAGCACTCATATATAACAGATCCTGCAAGAAACATTTACTAATACAGCTCTCATATATAACAGATCCTGCAAGAAACATTTACTAATACAGCTCTCATATATAACAGATCCTGCAAGAAACATTTACTAATACAGCACTCATATATAACAGATCCTGCAAGAAACATTTACTAATACAGCACTCATATATAACAGATCCTGCAAGAAACATTTACTAATACAGCTCTCATATATAATAGATCCTGCAAGAAACATTTACTAATACAGCACTCATATATAACAGATCCTGCAAGAAACATTTACTAATACAGCACTCATATATAACAGATCCTGCAAGAAACATTTACTAATACAGCTCTCATATATAACTGGTTCAATATGAGCACAAGCGTTTGCATCTCTCCGAGTGCTATTCTCTTGTTTCCTTTGTTCTTTATATTCTTTTTCAACACTGCAATGGTTATAAGAAGCTGCTCGAAGGAGGGGAGACAGAAACAGAGTGATCGAGTAACCCAGGTACAATACCGTACTCTTGTGATATAATGAAATTTTCTTAGTAAATATAAGTTTTGTCTGACCGAAGAATATCTGTGTGACAAGTGAGGCAGTCCTATAGATTTCTGGAAGATTGACGTCACGCGAGTTTATAAGCTACAAGGTTCGAACCATCAACTGATGTCATGTAGTGACACTTTACCTGAAGGAGGAGGACTCCCAAGTATCATTATATCATACATGGGCAGGCACATGGTGGGTAGAACAACCGTCGCTAAACCAGTTAGACATCATGAAAGAAATAAACCCAAGCAACAGTCCGGGTCAAGTGTCAGTTGACTACGAGTAATGGATGGAGCCCTAACTCACAGCCGATGTTCCGATACTCTGTTGTATCTCTCTAAGAAACTCCAATTGCTGTGCTGCATCTTCCAGCTGGTTCTCCATTAACTGACACCGGATAATGCCTAAAATATAATATACAATGTCTTCTTTTCTTTGTTTCTTCAATATTTTTAATTAGAGATGCACCAACAGTCAGTATGTTCTACGTGTATACTTGATAGAGTATATAGCTTTATATATAGCATTTGATATAAATTGTCATGTTAGAAACATACAGATGAGCATTTAAACTAATTTATAACTCTATAAAGAGGCCATAACTCCATCAGTAGCCATTAAACAGGAATACTATTTTTTGATTTTATACTCTTTATGTCAACTTATATTATATTTTCATGATGGGTTTAGTAGAAGAAATGCGAAGCAAGTTTCAACAACTTATATTATATTTTCATGATGGGTTTAGTAGAAGAAATGCGAAGCAAGTTTCAACAACTTATATTATATTTTCATGATGGGTTTAGTAGAAGAAATGCGAAGCAAGTTTCAACAACTTATATTATATTTTCATGATGGGTTTAGTAGAAGAAATGCGAAGCAAGTTTCAACAACTTATATTATATTTTCATGATGGGTTTAGTAGAAGAAATGCGAAGCAAGTTTCAACAACTTATATTATATTTTCATGATGGGTTTAGTAGAAGAAATGCGAAGCAAGTTTCAACAACTTATATTATATTTTCATGATGGGTTTAGTAGAAGAAATGCGAAGCAAGTTTCAACAACTTATATTAATCACTCTTGTTGACGTGGATGAAAGCGTATATGTGGTCATTCATGTGGGAGGAAACCGGAGTACCCGGAGAAAACCCACCTGTCCGATCTGGCGACCATCGTACCATCTCATATACTTCCCGGTCCGAGGATCGAACCCGGGTTCCATTGGTGAGAAGCGAGCGCGCTAACCACTGCGCTAATGCTTCTATGTATCATAGCAAGAGTGACATACAGACAGACGACCAGGAAAACATCCTTTCAAGTTTCATTGGTAGGGAATAAAAGATAAATATAATCACTATATTTCACAGATGCCATATAGCTTGACATTATACATCTGTCTGCAAAGTAATATCAGTATTCCAAGGGACAGAACTCAATTACAACAATTTGATACAACCAATGATCCAAACTTATTATCATATACATACCTATGAAGCATGAATGCTGAAGCGAACAGTAAACAGTGCAACCATACGCACTGACACTTGAGGTTGAAGGTCATCAATGTCTCTCCGATTATAATCAAATCTGCATTCATGAGCAAGACTAGACCCGATTAGACAAAACTTGTGCGAGTTAGGGAGTGCACACCATACAAGGCTTAATAATACTTGACGATCGCAATGCTCAGCTAAAATATCTAAATTGAGGAGAACACATTTGGAGATCTTTACACTAGTTCTAAATTCAATCCATTATGTGATTTAGAGGGTCAAATTAAAGATGAGTATATACTTTTGGAATTCTCCACCCCTGATACAAGTTACAGGATAATGGAAGGAAATACTTGATGTAATTCAGACCTGTTAAAGCTGACACACTAGTTTCATCAATTTTCATGGCATTCTTGTAACATCTCATGGCATCTTTAACTTTGCCTTGTAGTAGTAGTTGGAAGCCGAGCTCGGTGATGTAGTCCGAGTTATCACTATTGAGACTGACAGCTCGCTCCATCAGCGTGTACGTCTGTTGTAACACAAGAGCGTTCCTGCCACACTACAACCATGCCAAATTAATACAAACAAATAAACTTCCAATACGTACATATACATTATCACTTAAATTGTACAGACAGATAACTATTATACTCGTGTGGCTCTCTCCTGAACATTGTAAAACAACACACTCGATTATCTTGGTAATTATTCTGCATAAACAAAGAAAAAGGGCCAATAATACACTCCAATATATTGTAGCAAATCGACGGATAATGCCCTCTAATACATCATAGCAAAGGAGATTTCCCTCTTAATATATAGTAACGGGACCGATAAGGCCCTGCAACATATTACATTAAAGGGACTGATAATGTCCTGCAACATATTACATTAAAGGGACCGATAAGGCACTGCATCATATTACATTAAAGGGACCGATAAGGCCCTGCAACATATTACATTAAAGGGACTGATAATGTCCTGCAACATATTACATTAAAGGGACCGATAATGCCCTGCAACATATTACATTAAAGGGACCGATAATGCCCTGCAACATATTACATTAAAGGGACTGATAATGCCCTGCAACAAACTTTGATGCAGGTAAGTGACACTGGTTTGTACTATATGGTGCTAAACATGCTTGGAACTTTGATGCAGGTAAGTGACACTGTGTTGTACTATATGGTGCTAAACATGCTTGGAACTTTGATACAGGTAAGTGACACTGGTTTGTACTATATGGTGCTAAACATGCTTGGAACTTTGATGCAGGTAAGTGACACTGTATTGTACTATATGGTGCTAAACATGATTGGAACTTTGATACAGGTAAGTGACACTGGTTTGTACTATATGGTGCTAAACATGATTGGAACTTTGATACAGGTAAGTGACACTGGTTTGTACTATATGGTGCTAAACATGATTGGAACTTTGATACAGGTAAGTGACACTGGTTTGTACTATATGGTGCTAAACATGATTGGAACTTTGATACAGGTAAGTGACACTGGTTTGTACTATATGGTGCTAAACATGATTGGAACTTTGATACAGGTAAGTGACACTGGTTTGTACTATATGGTGCTAAACATGATTGGAACTTTGATACAGGTAAGTGACACTGGTTTGTACTATATGGTGCTAAACATGATTGGAACTTTGATACAGGTAAGTGACACTGGTTTGTACTATATGGTGCTAAACATGATTGGAACTTTGATACAGGTAAGTGACACTGGTTTGTACTATATGGTGCTAAACATGATTGGAACTTTGATGCAGGTAAGTGACACTGGTTTGTACTATATGGTGCTAAACATGATTGGAACTTTGATGCTGTTAAGTGACACTGGTTTGTGGTGATTCACCGTCACACACATTAACCTCTCAATAACAAGCAATTAAAGCATTCACAATGTGGCTGTTAACTTAACCGGGGACGGTTACTCTATTACAAGCCCGCTGTTGGATCAGGTGAAATTGTAGCACCAGTCATCAGGTATGTTCATCCTCCAACAAATTCAGACGACATATCAAATATATTTAAGAGAAAACTAATTGATTTACCATTCTGCAGAAGGTCTGTGCCATGTTGTAGTACATATAGGCGTTCTTGGCCTCGAACCTGTCCATGGTTGTGATTATGTCCCCTAGTTTACTGGCTGCCTGAAATATTCAATGCCGATAGCTCAGTGCAAACTGCCGTAGATACAGATACCAGTGTATATTGTCCGTAGGCTTACAGTCCATATTCAATGCCGATAGCTCAGTGCAAACTGCCGTAGATACCAGTGTATATTGTCTGTAGGCTTACAGTCCATATTCAATGCCGATAGCTCAGTGCAAACTGCCGTAGATACAGATACCAGTGTATATTGTCCGTAGGCTTACAGTCCATATTCAATGCCGATAGCTCAGTGCAAACTGCCGTAGATACCAGTGTATATTGTCTGTAGGCTTACAGTCCATATTCAATGCCGATAGCTCAGTGCAAACTGCCGTAGATACAGATACCAGTGTATATTGTCTGTAGGTTTACAGTCCATATTCAATGCCGATAGCTCAGTGCAAACTGCCGTAGATACAGATACCAGTGTATATTGTCTGTAGGCCTACAGCCCATATTTTGGAATGACATTATTGCTTTTTATTTAACAAATATGGAATTCCATAAATTAATATACCTCCATTAAGCAGCCAACTTGCATTAAGCAGCCAGTTTTCAGATTCCCAATATGTTACTTTGTTATACATTTGACCTCTATTAAGCAGCCACCTGTGCTAAGCAGCCACATACTGTGATTCCCTTGGCTGGCTGCTTAAGATAGGTTTTACTGAACCCTGAATGGCAATCTATTACTGTCGTAGGCTGGTAGCACTGTATATTTCATGATAATGCCAGTATATACCCTGAATGGCAATCTCTTGAAAACCATAAATACCACCTGGCTACGGCAATCAACTGTGGTGAAAACAATATATACCACCTGGCTAAGGCAATTAACTGTGGTGAAAACCATAAATACCATCTGGCTAAGGCAATCAACCATGGCGAAAACAATATATACCACCTGGCTAAGGCAATCAACTGTCGCGAAAACAATATATGCCACCTGGCTAAGGCAATCAACCGTGGTGAAAACAATATATACCATCTGGCTAAGGCAATCAACTGTGGTGAAAACAATATATACCACCTGGCTAAGGCAATCAACCGTGCTGAAAACAATACATACCACCTGGCTAAGGCAATCAACCGTGGTGAAAACAATATATACCACCTGGCAAAGCCACTCAACCGTCGTGAAAACAATATATGCCACCTGGCTAAGGCAATCAACCGTGCTGAAAACAATACATACCACCTGGCTACGGCAATCAACCATGGCGAAAACAATATATACCACCTGGCTAAGGCAATCAACTGTCGCGAAAACAATATATGCCACCTGGCTAAGGCAATCAACCGTGGTGAAAACAATATATACCATCTGGCTAAGGCAATCAACTGTGGTGAAAACAATATATACCACCTGGCAAAGGCAATGAACCGTGGTGAAAACAATTCATACCACCTGGCTAAGGCAATCGACCGTCGTGAAAACAATATATGCCACCTGGCTAAGGCAATCAACCATGCTGAAAACAATACATACCACCTGGCTAAGGCAATCAACCGTGGTGAAAACAATATATGCCACCTGGCTAAGGCAATCAACCGTGGTGAAAACAATATATACCACCTGGCTAAGGCAATCAACCGTGCTGAAAACAATACATACCACCTGGCTAAGGCAATCAACCGTGGTGAAAACAATATATACCACCTGGCAAAGCCACTCAACCGTCGTGAAAACAATATATGCCACCTGGCTAAGGCAATCAACCGTGCTGAAAACAATACATACCACCTGGCTAAGGCAATCAACCATGCTGAAAACAATACATACCACCTGGCTAAGGCAATCAACCGTGGTGAAAACAATATATACCACCTGGCTAAGGCAATCAACTGTGGTGAAAACAATATATACCACCTGGCAAAGCCACTCAACCGTCGTGAAAACAATATATGCCACCTGGCCTGGTGATCAATTGTGGTGAAAACCATACATACCACCTGGCCAGGTGATCAATTGTGGTGAAAACCATACATATCACCTGGTCAGGTGATCAATTGTGGTGAAAACCATACATACCACCTGGCCAGGTGATCAATTGTGGTGAAAACCATATATACCACCTGGTCAGGTGATCAATTGTGGTTAAAAAACCATACATACCACCTGGCCAGGTGATCAATTGTAGCATTGGGTTTATGTAATGTTGATCCTAAACAGAACAAGTGTACATCACACCAACATTTGCGGTAATACATTATTTGCTTCATTTTCAGAATTATGAAATTACAATAGCCAAAATTACTTTCACATGTATGGATGCCTTTTGAAAGGAAGTTAAGTTGTCTAGACAATTGTTCCGGTTAATTACAAGTTTACATGAATCATGAAAGTATTGACAACACATATCACTAAGAGAAATGCAAGCACCCACGCTCTGCACTTAATTTATAATAGCATTTGTATATACTAATTGTCAGTCGTGCATAGTGCATGTATTTGCAGTTTTACAATAAACATTATTTATAACACTCTTATCATTGCTTCCGGTAAACACGCTTGCATGATTCTACGACTGGCTATCAATTTGATATACACTGCATACATGTAGCCACTGAAATAATTGCTAAACCAATCAGATAAATTTAGTCACAGCCACAGATTGTTAAATAGCTTTGGGACTTTCCAATTTCCAGTAAATTGATTTTTTATTAGTAAATTATAAAAAAATTATAAAATTATAAACAATGGCTAAATTGGCGATTGCTATTTCAGGCTACGATTTTATCACTTACCTGTATTGTAACACTGATTGTAATAAATTGGTATCTTGTGTCATACAACATCGATAATTTGCATAATATCTGGCTATATATGTTAACTAGGCTGCGAATTATGTAAAGATGTTTTACATCGGTGTCGCCGTTTGGCTACTAGTATACGTATTGATTATATTAAGTATATTATTCGGATGTCGGGGAGAGATTAGCTTATGCCTCGCGGTGTATATTTAACAGCGTGTATTTCTACTCATCATTTTTAATGACATACGGATTACTATTAATTAGCAAGTATGACCTCCAGATAAAAGGCAAAAGGATGTCACCTTAATGTCTATTGTCGGCGAAGTCACGGAAAATAAAGCGACCATTTCACCAAAATCGCTTGTGTATGGTGGGTCTATCAAATTAAGGTGACAGTTTGAGTTCAATATGAGGACAACTTTGAACTTGCTATTAATGTGCTGATACCTGTGTGTAGCTTCCTTCCCTGCACAGTAAATGAAGTGCCTGGTATCGCATCGCCTCCAAACAGTGCATGTCCAAACCAAGAGCTCTGTAACACAACCATGTATACACTTATTATGTTGTAACTGAAGGCCACACCCACACTATAACTGTAGGCCACACCCACACTATAACTGTAACTGAAGGCCACACCCACACTATAACTGTAACTGAAGGCCACACCCACACTATAACTGTAACTGAAGGCCACACCCACACGATAACTGTAACTGAAGGCCACACCCACACTATAACTGTAACTGAAGGTGACACCCACACTATAACTGTAACTGAAAGCCATACCCACACTATAACTGTAACTGAAGGCCACACCCACACGATAACTGTAACTGAAGGCCACACGCACACTATAACTGTAACTGAAGGCCACACCCACACAATAACTGTAACTGAAGGCCACACCCACACTATAACTGTAACTGAAGGCCACACCCACACTATAATTGTAACTGAAGGCCACACCCACACGATAACTGTAACTGAAGGCCACACCCACACTATAACTGTAACTGAAGGCCACACCCACACTATAACTGTAACTGAAGGCCAGTCCAGGGTTTCCTCTGGGTCAATTTTAGTTTGCGCCACCAAATTCGCCAATCAGAAATAGTTTGCGCCAATGGCTCCAATGTTGGAGCCAGTAGTCTATAGTGCCATATTCAATCAGACATCTGGTATGTGCTGATGTTAAACAACTTGTGTGCATGTACTACTGTTAATTACTTGTACTTATGCTTTAGTTGTCTACATGTAATTATGAATAAATAAATACTGTGTAACTTACTACCTACCAATCATAAAAAATCAGGTTTGGGAAATTGGAATTAAGTGCACTAACTTGACTAGGACTAACCATGCACCCACTATGTTCTAAATTCGCGTTTTAATACAGTTTTACGTTTGTAGGGACTATTAGTCATATCACTAAACTGAAGGTGTTTCAGTCCTTTCATGGTTGGAAATTGTCTGAGCCGAATCATATTCTGGGGTTTCAGGATTTGCAGAATTATTCTGCTTGGAAACTAAACCTATTTCAGTAGCGGGCATTTCCCGACATATGACATACTTACTGTATCATCTGAACGCTTTTCGTTGTACATAATTGTAACAAGTAAAAGCGTCTCGTCAATGAACAAGTACTCGGTGACCTTGTATAGTTGATCCCTGCAGAAAGGTCCATATTATCTGCTGTCAAAATATTGTTGCGTCACAGAACACGCATTCAATGATTCTAATTGCGTCTCTGGCCATTTCATTGCATCAAAACCGCAAGAAACGCACAGTGAGAAAACACTGCATTATCAAATGCTGGTATACAGAAATATCTGTGCTAATCAGTTGTAAAACTGCCATTTAATCCAATTATCCGTAATTAAAATGTCACCAACTTCTCAACACCCCATGCAATCAAGTGCCAAACAGCTGATTTCCAATAAACAAATGCTTGTCATCATCGCACGCGTGACCGCACACGCGACCTTCACTTTCATGGAATTTCGGCCGATTATGTTTCTTGAACAAAGTTATTTTGCCGATATTTATGGCATGCGCCAAGGATTTTCGCCAACTGAAGATTTTTGGAGCCAGAATTAATTTGTATGCACATTTGGCGACAAATGCGACCGACAGCGGGAACCCTGAGGCCACACCCACACTATAACTGTAACTGAAGGCCACACCCACACAATAACTGTAACTGAAGGCCATACCCACACTATAACTGTAACTGAAGGCCATACCCACACTATAACTATAACTGAAGGCCATACCCACACAATAACTGTAACTGAAGGCCACACCCACACTATAACTGTAACTGAAGGCCACACCCACACTATAACTGTAACTGAAGGCCACACCCACACTATAACTGTAACTGAAGGTGACACCCACACTATAACTGTAACTGAAGGCCACACCCACACTATAACTGTAACTGAAGGCCACACCCACACTATAACTGTAACTGAAGGCCACACCCACACTATAACTGTCACTGAAGGTGACACCCACACTATAACTGTAACTGAAGGCAACACCCACACAATAACTGTAACTGAAGGCCACACCCACACTATAACTGTAACTGAAGGTGACACCCACACTATAACTGTAACTGAAGGCCACACTCACACTATAACTGTAACTGAAGGCCATACTATAACAGTAACTGAAGGCCATACCCACACTATAACTGTCACTGAAGGCCACACTATAACTGTCACTGAAGGCCACACTCACACTATAACTGTAACTGAAGGCCACACTATAACTGTCACTGAAGGCCACACCCACAATATAACTGTAACTGAAGGCCACACCCACACAATAACTGTAACTGAAGGCCACACCCACACTATAACTGTAACTGAAGGCCACACCCACACTATAACTGTAACTGAAGGCCACACCCACACTATAACTGTGACTGAAGGCCACACTCACTGTAACTGAAGGCCACACTCACACTATAACTGTAACTGAAGGCCACATCCACACTATAACTATCACTGAAAGCCACACTATAACTGTCACTGAAGGCCACACTATAACTGTAACTGAAGGCCACACTATAACTGTCACTGAAGGCCACACCCACACAATAACTGTAACTGAAGGCTAAACCCACACTGTAACTGAAGGCCACACCCACACTATAACTGAAGGTCACACCCACACTATAACTTTCACTGAAGGCCACATCCACACTATAACTGAAGGTGACTCCCACACTATAACTGTCACTGAAGGCCATACTATAACTGTCACTGAAGGCCACACCTACACTATAACTGTAACTGAAGGCCACACCCACACTATAACTGTAACTGAAGGCCACACCCACACTATAACTGTAACTGAAGGCCACTGTAACTGAAGGTGACACCCACACTATAACTGTAACTGAAGGCCACCTCCACACTAATACTGTAACTGAAGGCCACACCCACACTATAACTGTAACTGAAGGTGACACCCACACTATAACTGTAACTGAAGGCCACACCCACACTATAACTGTAACTGAAGGCCACACCCACACTATAACTGTAACTGAAGGCCACACCCACACTATAACTGTAACTGAAGGTGACACCCACACTATAACTGTAACTGAAGGCCACACTCACACTATAACTGTAACTGAAGGCCACACCTACACTATAACAGTAACTGAAGGCCATACCCACACTATAACTGTCACTGAAGGCCACACTATAACTGTCACTGAAGGCCACACTCACACTACAACTGTAACTGAAGGCCACACTATAACTGTCACTGAAGGCCACACCCACACTATAACTGTAACTGAAGGCCACACCCACACAATAACTGTAACTGAAGGCCACACCCACACTATAACTGTAACTGAAGGCCACACCCACACTATAACTGTAACTGAAGGCCACACCCACACTATAACTGTAACTGAAGGCCACACTCACTGTAACTGAAGGCCACACTCACACTATAACTGAAGGCCACATCCACACTATAACTGTCACTGAAAGCCACACTATAACTGTCACTGAAGGCCACACTATAACTGTAACTGAAGGCCACACTATAACTGTCACTGAAGGCCACACCCACACTATAACTGTAACTGAAGGCCACACCCACACAATAACTGTAACTGAAGGCTAAACCCACACTGTAACTGTAACTGAAGGCCACACCCACACTATAACTGAAGGTCACACCCACACTATAACTTTCACTGAAGGCCACACCCACACTATAACTGAAGGTGACTCCCACACTATAACTGTCACTGAAGGCCATACTATAACTGTCACTGTAGGCCACACCTACACTATAACTGTAACTGAAGGCCACACCCACACTATAACTGTAACTGAAGGCCACACCCACACTATAACTGTAACTGAAGGCCACTGTAACTGAAGGTGACACCCACACTATAACTGTAACTGAAGGCCACACCCACACTATAACTGTAACTTAAGGCCACACCCACACTATAACTGTAACTGAAGGCCACACCCACACTATAACTGAAGGCCACACTATAACTGTCACTGAAGGTGACACCCACACTATAACTGTAACTGAAGGCCACACCCACACTATAACTGTCACTGAAGGTGACACCCACACTATAACTGTAACTGAAGGCAACACCCACACAATAACTGTAACTGAAGGCCACACCCACACTATAACTGTAACTGAAGGTGACACCCACACTATAACTGTAACTGAAGGCCACACTCACACTATAACTGTAACTGAAGGCCATACTATAACAGTAACTGAAGGCCATACCCACACTATAACTGTCACTGAAGGCCACACTATAACTGTCACTGAAGGCCACACTCACACTATAACTGTAACTGAAGGCCACACTATAACTGTCACTGAAGGCCACACCCACACTATAACTGTAACTGAAGGCCACACCCACACAATAACTGTAACTGAAGGCCACACCCACACTATAACTGTAACTGAAGGCCACACCCACACTATAACTGTAACTGAAGGCCACACTCACTGTAACTGAAGGCCACACTCACACTATAACTGTAACTGAAGGCCACATCCACACTATAACTATCACTGAAAGCCACACTATAACTGTCACTGAAGGCCACACTATAACTGTAACTGAAGGCCACACTATAACTGTCACTGAAGGCCACACTATAACTGTAACTGAAGGCCACACCCACACAATAACTGTAACTGAAGGCTAAACCCACACTGTAACTGAAGGCCACACCCACACTATAACTGAAGGTCACACCCACACTATAACTTTCACTGAAGGCCACATCCACACTATAACTGAAGGTGACTCCCACACTATAACTGTCACTGAAGGCCATACTATAACTGTCACTGAAGGCCACACCTACACTATAACTGTAACTGAAGGCCACACCCACACTATAACTGTAACTGAAGGCCACACCCACACTATAACTGTAACTGAAGGCCACTGTAACTGAAGGTGACACCCACACTATAACTGTAACTGAAGGCCACACCCACACTATAACTGTAACTGAAGGCCACACCCACACTATAACTGTAACTGAAGGTGACACCCACACTATAACTGTAACTGAAGGCCACACTATAAATGTAACTGAAGGCCACACCCACACTATAACTGTAACTGAAGGCCACACCCACACTATAAATGTAACTGAAGGCCACACCCACACTATAACTGTAACTGAAGGCCACACCCACACTATAACTGTAACTGAAGGCAACACCCACACAATAACTGTAACTGAAGGTGACACCCACACTATAACTGTAACTGAAGGCCACACTCACACTATAACTGTAACTGAAGGCCACACCTACACTATAACAGTAACTGGAGGCCATACCCACACTATAACTGTCACTGAAGGCCACACTATAACTGTCACTGAAGGCCACACTCACACTACAACTGTAACTGAAGGCCACACTATAACTGTCACTGAAGGCCACACCCACACTATAACTGTAACTGAAGGCCACACCCACACAATAACTGTAACTGAAGGCCACACCCACACTATAACTGTAACTGAAGGCCACACCCACACTATAACTGTAACTGAAGGCCACACCCACACTATAACTGTAACTGAAGGCCACACTCACTGTAACTGACGGCCACACTCACACTATAACTGAAGGCCACATCCACACTATAACTGTCACTGAAAGCCACACTATAACTGTCACTGAAGGCCACACTATAACTGTAACTGAAGGCCACACTATAACTGTCACTGAAGGCCACACCCACACTATAACTGTAACTGAAGGCCACACCCACACTATAACTGTAACTGAAGGTGACACCCACACTATAACTGTAACTGAAGGCCACACCCACACTATAACTGTAACTGAAGGCCACACCCACACTATAACTGTAACTGAAGGCCACACCCACACTATAACTGTAACTGAAGGCAACACCCACACAATAACTGTAACTGAAGGCCACACCCACACTATAACTGTAACTGAAGGTGACACCCACACTATAACTGTAACTGAAGGCCACACTCACACTATAATTGTAACTGAAGGCCACACCTACACCCACTATAACTGCCACTGAAGGCCACACTATAACTGTCACTGAAGGCCACACTCACACTACAACTGTAACTGAAGGCCACACCTACACCCACTATAACTGTCACTGAAGGCCACACTATAACTGTCACTGAAGGCCACACTCACACTACAACTGTCACTGAAGGCCACACCCACACTATAACTGTAACTGAAGGCCACACCCACACTATAACTGTAACTGAAGGTGACACCCACACTATAACTGTAACTGAAGGCCACACCCACACTATAACTGTCACTGAAGGCCACACCCACACTATAACTGTAACTGAAGGCCACACCCACACAATAACTGTAACTGAAGGCCACACCCACATTATAACTGTAACTGAAGGCCACACCCACACTATAACTGTAACTGAAGGCCACACCCACACTATAACTGTAACTGAAGGCCACACTCACTGTAACTGAAGGCCACACTCACACTATAACTGAAGGCCACATCCACACTATAACTGTCACTGAAAGCCACACTATAACTGTCACTGAAGGCCACACTATAACTGTAACTGAAGGCCACACTATAACTGTCACTGAAGGCCACACCCACACTATAACTGTAACTGAAGGCCACACCCACACAATAACTGTAACTGAAGGCTAAACCCACACTGTAACTGTAACTGAAGGCCACACCCACACTATAACTGAAGGTCACACCCAC
Source organism: Archivesica marissinica (assembly GCA_014843695.1). Lineage (NCBI taxonomy): Eukaryota > Metazoa > Mollusca > Bivalvia > Venerida > Vesicomyidae > Archivesica > Archivesica marissinica. The sequence goes on along the minus strand of CM026386.1, from coordinate 6,660,937 downwards.
ACTATAACTTTCACTGAAGGCCACACCCACACTATAACTGAAGGTGACTCCCACACTATAACTGTCACTGAAGGCCATACTATAACTGTCACTGAAGGCCACACCTACACTATAACTGTAACTGAAGGCCACACCCACACTATAACTGTAACTGAAGGCCACACCCACACTATAACTGTAACTGAAGGCCACTGTAACTGAAGGTGACACCCACACTATAACTGTAACTGAAGGCCACACCCACACTATAACTGTAACTGAAGGCCACACCCACACTATAACTGTAACTGAAGGCCACACCCACACTATAACTGAAGGCCACACTATAACTGTCACTGAAGGTGACACCCACACTATAACTGTAACTGAAGGCCACACCCACACTATAACTGTCACTGAAGGTGACACCCACACTATAACTGTAACTGAAGGCAACACCCACACAATAACTGTAACTGAAGGCCACACCCACACTATAACTGTAACTGAAGGTGACACCCACACTATAACTGTAACTGAAGGCCACACTCACACTATAACTGTAACTGAAGGCCATACTATAACAGTAACTGAAGGCCATACCCACACTATAACTGTCACTGAAGGCCACACTATAACTGTCACTGAAGGCCACACTCACACTATAACTGTAACTGAAGGCCACACTATAACTGTCACTGAAGGCCACACCCACACTATAACTGTAACTGAAGGCCACACCCACACAATAACTGTAACTGAAGGCCACACCCACACTATAACTGTAACTGAAGGCCACACCCACACTATAACTGTAACTGAAGGCCACACTCACTGTAACTGAAGGCCACACTCACACTATAACTGTAACTGAAGGCCACATCCACACTATAACTATCACTGAAAGCCACACTATAACTGTCACTGAAGGCCACACTATAACTGTAACTGAAGGCCACACTATAACTGTCACTGAAGGCCACACTATAACTGTAACTGAAGGCCACACCCACACAATAACTGTAACTGAAGGCTAAACCCACACTGTAACTGAAGGCCACACCCACACTATAACTGAAGGTCACACCCACACTATAACTTTCATTGAAGGCCACATCCACACTATAACTGAAGGTGACTATCACACTATAACTGTCACTGAAGGCCATACTATAACTGTCACTGAAGGCCACACCTACACTATAACTGTAACTGAAGGCCACACCCACACTATAACTGTAACTGAAGGCCACACCCACACTATAACTGTAACTGAAGGCCACTGTAACTGAAGGTGACACCCACACTATAACTGTAACTGAAGGCCACACCCACACTATAACTGTAACTGAAGGCCACACCCACACTATAACTGTAACTGAAGGTGACGCCCACACTATAACTGTAACTGAAGGCCACACCCACACTATAACTGTAACTGAAGGCCACACCCACACTATAACTGTAACTGAAGGCCACACCCACACTATAACTGTAACTGAAGGCAACACCCACACAATAACTGTAACTGAAGGCCACACCCACACTATAACTGTAACTGAAGGTGACACCCACACTATAACTGTAACTGAAGGCCACACTCACACTATAACTGTAACTGAAGGCCACACCTACACTATAACAGTAACTGAAGGCCATACCCACACTATAACTGTCACTGAAGGCCACACTATAACTGTCACTGAAGGCCACACTCACACTACAACTGTAACTGAAGGCCACACTATAACTGTCACTGAAGGCCACACCCATACTATAACTGTAACTGAAGGCCACACCCACACAGTAACTGTAACTGAAGGCCACACCCACACTATAACTGTAACTGAAGGCCACACCCACACTATAACTGTAACTGAAGGCCACACCCACACTATAACTGTAACTGAAGGCCACACTCACTGTAACTGAAGGCCACACTCACACTATAACTGAAGGCCACATCCACACTATAACTGTCACTGAAAGCCACACTATAACTGTCACTGAAGGCCACACTATAACTGTAACTGAAGGCCACACTATAACTGTCACTGAAGGCCACACCCACACTATAACTGTAACTGAAGGCCACACCCACACAATAACTGTAACTGAAGGCTAAACCCACACTTTAACTGTAACTGAAGGCCACACCCACACTATAACTGAAGGTCACACCCACACTATAACTTTCACTGAAGGCCACACCCACACTATAACTGAAGGTGACTCCCACACTATAACTGTCACTGAAGGCCATACTATAACTGTCACTGAAGGCCACACCTACACTATAACTGTAACTGAAGGCCACACCCACACTATAACTGTAACTGAAGGCCACACCCACACTATAACTGTAACTGAAGGCCACTGTAACTGAAGGCCACACCCACACTATAACTGTAACTGAAGGCCACACCCACACTATAACTGTAACTGAAGGCCACACCCACACTATAACTGTAACTGAAGGTGACACCCACACTATAACTGTAACTGAAGGCCACACCCACACTATAACTGAAGGCCACACTATAACTGTCACTGAAGGTGACACCCACACTATAACTGTAACTGAAGGCCACACCCACACTATAACTGTAACTGAAGGTGACACCCACACTATAACTGTAACTGAAGGTGACACCCACACTATAACTGTCACTGAAGGTGACACCCACACTATAAATGTAACTGAAGGCCACACCTACACTATAACTGAAGGCCACACCCACACTATAACTGAAGGCCACACCCACACTATAACTGTAACTGAAGGCCACACCCACTATAACTGAAAAGCGACACTCACACAAACAAAATGTCCGATGTTCATCCCCAGCCCTGTCCTTGACCACTGGACAATAGATCTATTGTTCCCCTAACATCAACAGACAGACGGTAAAGATAATATGTCCCCCCCCCATAATTCACTAGGTTAAGTATTCCTGGACTCAGTCTATACAAATTCATTTTAGCTCCATTTTGCCAAACAAGTTCCTACAAATTATATTATCGCTCGAGACCTCATTCCTGGTGGAATCCATCGCAACGAGGGAGAGAAGAGGCAATGTGGAATTTAAATGCCTTGCCTAAGGACACAATTGTAACAGCTACAGCTGGGCGCTAATTCCAGGCCTTTCACACCTGAAGTGAATGTGCTGCAATTGCGCTATCATGACTTCAACTGTCAAAGCTCAATTTTATTTTGAGTCGGCAAGACATATCACAAATAACATAAGCTCTGATGAGCTTTTATAACCGACTATATATGGCAGAACAAACGCAATTGAATGAGTATGAAAGACTGTGCAGTACCAGTTATTTGAAAATGTTGTTTCATTCGTAAAGTAATGTATATTATTCAAGCTTAAATGAGACAATAAGAAGTTTGGGACCTTTGTAAAGACATACAAGGGCAAATCTATGTGCCCTTCTGTTGTAAGCAGCTTCAAAGCAAGACCATTATCTAAATGTTTGGCTACCTATGAGAAGTTTCGATGGTAGCGTCCCAGTCCTGTAGACACAGTTGTAGCCTCATCTTCTCAATGAGAGCAGGTATAAAGTTTGGGTAATGAACGATTATCTGGTTAACACTCTCCAATGCACCGTTGTAGTTATGCTTAGACTCGAAATGTTTCGACTTTCCAAATAACCCGTCTATGTTCTTGCCTCCATTGTCTTTGCTGAAAAATGTTAATATCATATACAACAGTGCTATAGTGAGGATGTATAGATACACAGGAGTATAGGGTAACTAGAGACCAGAGAGTGTATGAGTTATAGTGAGGATGTATAGATACACAGGAGTATGTGGTAACTAGAGACCAGAGAGTGTATGAGTTATAGTGAGGATGTATAGATACACAGGAGTATGTGGTAACTAGAGACCAGAGGCTGTATGAGTTATAGTGAGGATGTATAGATACACAGGTGTATGTGGTAACTAGAGACCAGAGAGTGCATGGGTTATAGCGAGGATGTATAGATACACAGGAGTATATGGTAACTAGAGACCAGAGGCTGTATGAGTTATAGTGAGGATGTATAGATACACAGGAGTATATGGTAACTAGAGACCAGAGAGTGTATGAGTTATAGTGAGGATGTATAGATACACAGGAGTATAGGGTAACTAGAGACCAGAGAGTGTATGAGTTATAGTGAGGATGTATAGATACACAGGAGTATAGGGTAACCAGAGAGTGTATGAGTTATAGTGAGGATGTATAGATACACAGGAGTATATGGTAACTAGAGACCAGAGAGTGTACGAGTTATAGCGAGGATGTATAGATACACAGGTGTATATGGTAACTAGAGACCAGAGAGTGTACGAGTTATAGTGAGGATGTATAGATACACAGGAGTATATGGTAACTAGAGACCAGAGAATGTACGAGTTATAGTGAGGATGTATAGATACACAGGAGTATATGGTAACTAGAGACCAGATAGTGTATGTGTTATAGTGAGGATGTATAGATACACAGGAGTATATGGTAACCAGAGACCAGAGAGTGTATGAGTTATAGTGAGGATGCATAGATACACAGGAGTATATGGTAACCAGAGACCAGAGAGTGTATGAGTTATAGTGAGGATGCATAGATACACAGGAGTATATGGTAACCAGAGACCAGAGAGTGTATGAGTTATAGTGAGGATGTATAGATACACAGGAGTATATGGTAACTAGAGACCAGAGAGTGTATGAGTTATAGTGAGGATGTATAGATACACAGGAGTATGTGGTAACTAGAGACCAGAGGCTGTATGAGTTATAGTGAGGATGTATAGATACACAGGAGTATATGGTAACTAGAGACCAGAGAGTGTATGAGTTATAGTGAGGATGTATAGATACACAGGAGTATGTGGTAACTAGAGACCAGAGGCTGTATGAGTTATAGTGAGGATGTATAGATACACAGGAGTATATGGTAACTAGAGACCAGAGAGTGTATGAGTTATAGTGAGGATGTATAGATACACAGGAGTATGTGGTAACTAGAGACCAGAGGCTGTATGAGTTATAGTGAGGATGTATAGATACACAGGAGTATATGGTAACTAGAGACCAGAGAGTGTATGAGTTATAGTGAGGATGTATAGATACACAGGAGTATGTGGTAACTAGAGACCAGAGGCTGTATGAGTTATAGTGAGGATGTATAGATACACAGGAGTATAGGGTAACTAGAGACCAGAGGCTGTATGAGTTATAGTGAGGATGTATAGATACACAGGAGTATATGATAACTAGAGACCAGAGAGTGCATGAGTTATAGTGAGGATGTATAGATACACAGGAGTATATGGTAACTAGAGACCAGAGAGTGTATGAGTTATAGTGAGGATGTATAGATACACAGGAGTATAGGGTAACTAGAGACCAGAGGCTGTATGAGTTATAGTGAGGATGTATAGATTCACAGGAGTATAGGGTAACTAGAGACCAGATAGTGTATGAGTTATAGTGAGGATATATAGATACACAGGAGTATATGGTAACCAGAGACCAGAGGCTGTACGAGTTATAGTGAGGATGTATAGATACACAGGAGTATAGGGTAACCAGAGAGTGTATGAGTTATAGTGAGGATGTATAGATACACAGGTGTATATGGGGACCAGAGGCTGTATGAGTTATAGTGAGGATGTATAGATACACAGGAGTACATGGTAACTAGAGACCAGAGAGTGTACAAGTTATAGTGAGGATGTATAGATACACAGGAGTATGTGATAACTAGAGACCAGAGAGTGTATGAGTTATAGTGAGGATGTATAGATAGAAGAGAGTGTACATGCAACATGATGGTATCTGCTCTAGGGAACATGTAACATGATGGTAGGTGCTCTAGGGAACATGTAACATGATGGTAGGTGCTCTAGGGAACATGATGGTAGGTGCTCTAGGGAACATGATGGTAGCTGCTCTAGGGAACATGTAACATGATGGTAGGTGCTCTAGGGAACATGCAACATGATGGTAGCTGCTCTAGAGAACATGATGGTAGCTGATCTAGGGAACATGTAACATGATGGTAGGTGCTCTAGGGAACATGTAGCATGATGGTAGCTGATCTAGGGAACATATAACATGATGGTAGCTACTCTAGGGAACATGTAACATGATGGTAGCTGCTCTAGGGAACATGTAACATGATGGTAGCTGCTCTAGGGAACATGTAACATGATGCTCTAGGGAATAAAGTGAGCAAGGAACTGGCTAGAGAATAGTTATCAACTCTCTGTGTTTTTACCTGAACTTCACTAATCAGTGATGGGTTCAGTATGACACTTACCTGAATGTCATGAATCATTTGTGAGTCCCAGTATGACATTTACTTGAATGTCATGAATCATCTGTGAGTCCAGTATGACACTTACCTGAATGTCATGAATCATCTGTGAGTCCAGTATGACACTTACCTGAATGTCATGAATCATCTGTGAGTCCAGTATGACATTTACTTGAATGTCATGAATCATCTGTGAGTCCAGTATGACATTTACTTGACTGTCATGAATCAGCTGGTATTTCAGTATGACATTTACTTGACTGTCATGAATCAGCTGGTATTTCAGTATGACATTTACTTGACTGTCATGAATCAGCTGGTATTTCAGTATGACATTTACTTGACTGTCATGAATCAGCTGGTATTTCAGTATGACATATACTTGACTGTCATGAATCAGCTGGTATTTCAGTATGACATTTACTTGACTGTCATGAATCAGCTGGTATTTCAGTATGACATTTACTTGACTGTCATGAATCAGCTGGTATTTCAGTATGACATATACTTGACTGTCATGAATCAGCTGGTATTTCAGTATGACATTTACTTGACTGTCATGAATCAGCTGGTATTTCAGTATGACATATACTTGACTGTCATGAATCAGCTGGTATTTCAGTATGACATTTACTTGACTGTCATGAATCAGCTGGTATTTCAGTATGACATTTACTTGACTGTCATGAATCAGCTGGTATTTCAGTATGACATTTACTTGACTGTCATGAATCAGCTGGTATTTCAGTATGACATTTACTTGACTGTCATGAATCAGCTGGTATTTCAGTATGACATATACTTGACTGTCATGAATCAGCTGGTATTTCAGTATGACATTTACTTGACTGTCATGAATCAGCTGGTATTTCAGTATGACATTTACTTGACTGTCATGAATCAGCTGGTATTTCAGTATGACATATACTTGACTGTCATGAATCAGCTGGTATTTCAGTATGACATTTACTTGACTGTCATGAATCAGCTGGTATTTCAGTATGACATTTACTTGACTGTCATGAATCAGCTGGTATTTCAGTATGACATTTACTTGACTGTCATGAATCAGCTGGTATTTCAGTATGACATTTACCTGAATGCCAAATATCACATATAGTTAAGCATGACATTTACCTGATTGTGATGAATCATATGTACATCCAGTATGACATTTACTTGAATGTCCTTGATCAGCTGCGAGTCCAGTGTAAGATTTACTTGAATGTCATGAATCATATGCGAGTCCAGTATAATATTTACCTCATGGCATCATCAAAGAACTTGAAGGCTTTCTTCACCTCATGTCCACTCATCAGTTCTATCCACCCTTTTAGTATTAAACCCTACAAATATAGGAGGTGGCAACGTTAAAACTTAATCAACAAATGCAGAGGCAATATTAAACAATACAGAATTGAGGTTAACTATGGATGTGGAAGTTGTATGTGACACATCGTCTCATTGAGGTTAACTATGGATGTGGAGGTTGTACGTGTCATATTGTCTCATTGAGGTTAACTATGGATCTGGAAGTTGTATGTGACACATCGTCTTATTGAGGTTAACTATGGATGTGGAAGTTGTATGTGAACAGGTATGTCACATATCAATCCAATCCGCTCATGCGTTGTGAAACTTTCGCGAAGGCTAGTATGAGGGATAGTCATAAAATATGGTGTGAAATCACCATGAGTGTAAAATCACATAAGTAACAACAACCATAAATTTGAAGAAGTAAAACGTTTCTGTTTGCCAGTATATTGTTGAGCCGTATTACGTTAAGCTGGATCTGTATGCAGTAGTAAATAGTCCCTGATAATCAAACAACTTCACGCAAATAATTGACACAATATTTTTAACCACTGTATTCCACTAGTGCATATTTAGCATTTTATTGATCTAAGCAGTTGATTTTCAACAAATAAAGCATGAACACAACATGTTTATGTCAATTGTGTATTGCAAGCTGTCAATGTAATGCCGCGACCAATCAGAATCCTTCCAGGTGTTATAAAACATGCGAGCATATAAGAATTTATGTCATGGCTGTATTAAACTGAATACAAGCAAAGTTATGCGATAAAACAAAATACAAACTGCTGTTTCAATCAATAACCATCAAAACAATGAGATATAATTACTTACCTCAACATTATCTCCATTCATTTTGAGCATTCTGTCGATATATTCCCTAGCCTTATCATGCTTCCCAGTGAAAAACAGGAACAATCCAGCATAATATAAACCCTGCAATACATATATAAGTACAGACAATGTAAGTACAGACAATGTAAGTACAGACAATGTAAGTACAGACAATGTAAGTACAGACAATGTAAGTACAGACAATGTAAGTACAGACAATGTAAGTACAGACAATGTAAGTACAGACAATGTAAGTACATAAATATAATATAAGTACAGACAATGACCCACCATTTCACCAGACTAAATGGTAAATATAATGTAAGTACAGACAATGACCCACCATTTCACCAGACTAAATGGTAAATATAATATAAGTACAGACAATGACCCACCATTTCACCAGACTAAATGGTAAATATAATATAAGTACAGACAATGACCCACCATTTCACCAGACTAAATGGTAAATATAATATAAGTACAGACAATGACCCACCATTTCACCAGACTAAATGGTAAATATAATGTAAGTACAGACAATGACCCGCCATTTCACCAGACTAAATGGTAAATATAATATAAGTACAGACAATGACTCACCATTTCACCAGACTAAATGGTAAATATAATATATAAGTACAGACAATGACCCACCATTTCACCAGACTAAATGGTAAATATAATATAAGTACAGACAATGACTACCATACAGACTAAATGTAATATAATAAGTACAGCAATGACCCCATTTCACCAGACTAAATGGTAAATATAATAAGTACAGACAATGACCCACCATTTCACCAGACTAAATGGTAAATATAATATAAGTACAGACAATGACTCACCATTTCACCAGACTAAATGGTAAATATAATATAAGTACAGACAATGACTCACCATTTCACCAGACTAAATGGTAAATATAATATAAGTACAGACAATGACTCACCATTTCACCAGACTAAATGGTAAATATAATATAAGTACAGACAATGACTCACCATTTCACCAGACTAAATGGTAAATATAATATAAGTACAGACAATGAACCACCATTTCACCAGACTAAATGGTAAATATAATATAAGTACAGACAATGACCCACCATTTCACCAGACTAAATGGTAAATATAATATAAGTACAGACAATGACCCACCATTTCACCAGACTAAATGGTAAATATAATATAAGTACAGACAATGACCCACCATTTCACCAGACTAAATGGTAAATATAATATAAGTACAGACAATGACCCACCATTTCACCAGACTAAATGGTAAATATAATATAAGTACAGACAATGACCCACCATTTCACCAGACTAAATGGTAAATATAATATAAGTACAGACAATGACCCACCATTTCACCAGACTAATGTTTTTGTGTTTGTATGGTAAATATAATATAAGTACAGACAATGACTCACCATTTCACCAGACTAAATGGTAAATATAATATAAGTACAGACAATGACCCACCATTTCACCAGACTAAATGGTAAATATAATATAAGTACAGACAATGACTCACCATTTCACCAGACTAAATGGTAAATATAATATAAGTACAGACAATGACCCACCATTTCACCAGACTAAATGGTAAATATAATATAAGTACAGACAATGACCCACCATTTCACCAGACTAAATGGTAAATATAATATAAGTACAGACAATGACTCACCATTTCACCAGACTAAATGGTAAATATAATATAAGTACAGACAATGACCCACCATTTCACCAGACTAAATGGTAAATATAATATAAGTACAGACAATGACTCACCATTTCACCAGACTAAATGGTAAATATAATATAAGTACAGACAATGACTCACCATTTCACCAGACTAAATGGTAAATATAATATAAGTACAGACAATGACTCACCATTTCACCAGACTAAATGGTAAATATAATATAAGTACAGACAATGACTCACCATTTCACCAGACTAAATGGTAAATATAATATAAGTACAGACAATGACCCACCACCATTTCACCAGACTAAATGGTAAATATAATATAAGTACAGACAATGACCCACCATTTCACCAGACTGTTTTCGTTCTTCCTTCAGTTTGACATCAAGTTCCGTGACAGCCTCCCTGTCTGAAATGTACAATTATATACAGACATAATAATGAACTGAAAGAGACCGGTTAGCACAGAACTGCTACAGCGTGCTCACAGTGTCCCGAGTCGGGGCTACTCCACCCAGCAGGCCTATAAGGTTTGGTAACACATCCTGCACAGTATATGGATGGTTGACACACCCTGCACAGTATCTTGTCAATAGCAATGGTCTCGTACCCACACCCTATATGGATGGTTGACACACCCTGCACAGTATCTTGTCAATAGCAATGGTCTCATACCCACACCCTATATGGATGGTTGACACAACCTGCACAGTATCTTGTCAATACCAATGGTCTCGTACCCCCACCCTATACGGATGGTTGACACACCCTGCACAGTATCTTGTCAATAGCAATGGTCTCGTACCCACACCCTATATGGATGGTTGACACATCCTGCACAGTATCTTGTCAATAGCAATGGTCTCTTACCCCCACCCTATACGGATGATTGACACACCCTGCACAGTATCTTGTCAATAGCAATGGTCTTGTACCCCCACCCTATACGGATGAATGACACATCCTGCACAGTATCTTGTCAATACCAATGGTCTCGTACCCACACCCTATATGGATGGTTGACACACCCTGCACAGTATCTTGTCAATAGCAATGGTCTCGTACCCACACCCTATACGGATGGTTGACA